>CM060635.1:13084296-14284296 GCA_030578275.1 Meda fulgida | reverse complement strand
TACAGTATGCTCTTGTAATGTAAAACGCTTTGAGATGCAACTTTTAAAGGCGCTATATAAAATAAAGTTTATCAATATTATTATTAATAATGTTTGGTGTAGGATAAATCGCAGACCTGACAACACTGGCTTAGACTATGGGTGATTCATAGGGTCAGATAGAGCCTGCTTTAACATTGCTATTTTTTAACTGTTAGTGCGTTATTGTCGCATTACCTTTGACAGCCCTTTAATTCAACACGAGACATTTTCTTCACACACAGGTACAATGTTACTTGTAGTCAATAGAATGTCTAAAGTGGGCCATCAAAATAAAGTGTAACTGACTGATTCATTCAGCATAATAACAAGGTAGTAAACAAATGACAGTCTCATAAAACTCAATTAATGCAGTCTCAAAATACATTTAACCCTGCATTGCAGGATGCAATGAGACAAAATCCTTTGAGAAACGAAGTGTGCTTTGCTCAGTCATTCAAATTAATGTCTGCCAAAATCCCCGCCCTTCTGTGCTGGGTTCAGACAGAGTTGGGCTCCTGCAGTCTTATTGATTTTACCCCTTATTAAATCTGTAATTATCTGCAAAAGCTCCATTACGGTGAACTTAACCCCTATCATGCATACTAATCAGATATTAAAAAGGTCATGTTGGTTAGGTTCAAATGGCATAGTTGTATGTCAACAAATTTTGATCCAAGGACCAGTATAATTCCTATATTTTTCTAAAAGTTAATTTTATGCGAGAAGAAAATGACAATGTTAAGTAACAGTAATACAGAAAAGGTTACTTTTTCGGTTTATTTCTCTTTTTATAGGCTATATTTTAAATTCAACACTTAAATGTATTATGTCCCCTAAAGAAGACACATTATCTAAAAAAACCTATCTAAAGAAATCATGCATAAAAGGTAAAAAGCAATGTAACAAATGCATTCAATATATTTTATCTGTCAACTTGTCTCAATTGTTCTTTTTGTTTTTTACATGAATGTATTTATTAAAGTAACCATGAGGATGAACATGCCATTGTTAATACGATTTTTTGAAGGATTCGGTAGAAACAGCAAGCACACAAAGGCTCCTTTATGAGACTGAATTATCACAAAAGAAGTCTGACAATGCATAAGAGATTTCAAAATATCAGCAGTTTACCTATAGGAAAAGTTCAAGAAAGCCCAGAATCTGAATGTGCTTTGTTTTATTACTTTACTTTGTGTTGTATGCTATTATTTTTCCTGAGGATTAATAATAAAAGCACAAACACTTCTAACAACATCACATCATTTAAGGGTGACAGACACAAGATAAAACATCCTAATTGTAAATGCACTACGGCGACTTAACTGCCCTTTAAAACTCATTTAAAGTGTTATCGACAAATAAGTTACTCCTTTTGATGAACAGTCTATGACACAAAAAGCTCCACGTTGACAAGCGCAACATTACCCGTAAGCCATTTCGCTGTGGTTATTAGAAACAGAGCAGAATTTCACAATGTCAGCAGGCCTTATCAAAGCAATTAATCACCGCCTTGAGTGAATTACATGAAAAAGCATTCTTCTCACTCATCACATCAGACTCACAAAACACTGATGGCGGAATCTCTCATCACCACTAATAACATCCAGCTGACAATAAACCCCCGGTCAATGCTATAATCATCGGGACCAATGATTCAGGCTGGTTCCTCTGCATGTATATACAGGCACTGTACTTAACAGTAATAGAGGGAGCAGTTTTAAACAAGGTGAGGTGCATTTGCTGCAGTCCTGTTTTGTGCTTCGTCTGGTGAAATGGTACAAACACCCTCATTAGGGCTGACACACTGGCATCCTCCGAGGGTGCCCGGGGAAACTGACAGGCTCATTACCGCAAGTCTCCTTGAGTGCAGAGATTGTGTTTAAGGAGAGATGACAGTTCTATTTACCCAGAGTGCCTCCGCTTTACCTCCACTCTCACATGCCGAGGAAAACACTGCTGATATGGGGATTTAGTGTTTAAAGGTAGGGATTGTACTAAGCTGCTCTTAATATGGCACACTAGAATATGCTATAAGCCTTTTGGATTGTTTGTCAATCATCTGAGTCGAGCGCATGTTAATTGACACATGCAGGGACCAGTGGCCCCTCTTTTATCCATTCATGAATCTGACACAGAGAGATTTCTCTTTAAGAAACCCAGCCAGTGAGGTCTGAACCTTTGGGAACCGCTGCACTTATATTTAATAAGTGAGTAAAATACTGTTCAAGGGAACCATTGTGATCGTTAGGACCCTGCCATTCACATGAGAGAATGAAAGCTCAACAGACATCCCCTTCTGACTGAGATAAAGCAAGCATCTGTTTGAATGATCTCATTGAAAGCTCACTGGAATGAACCACCTCTGGCTTAATGAGGCTCTGCATTCCCAGACGAGTTTCTGTGAGTCAGCTGGTAGTAATTCAAAGCCATGAACGGATGGATGGATGGATGGAACGATAGATAAAACGATAGATAAAAAGACGGACGGACAAAACAAATAGAAAAAGTAAACGAATAGCCTACTGAATGCAAATTTGCAGTAATCACATACAATAACTTCACCCACAAATGTATGGATTTATATACAACAATGTTGCTGCCGACTTGTTTGCCATACGTCCTTTTCACATTAGGTAAAATAGGTAAAAGTAATGTAGGGGTACATGTTGATAAAAAGCATACCTTGAATGTGATTAGTGTAACGGAGCAGGCTCCCGCACCACCTCCTCTTCACCACCGGAGGGAACCGTCTGCGGAATATTAACTTTACCCATCGAACTCCATTTCCCATCATGCCTCATACCTGGGACTGATTGCACTCACACCTGCACCTCATTCACACACACTCATATAAGCCTCATTCACACACTCTCATATAAGCCTCATTCAAACACTCATTCAGTGCGAAGTCTTGATCTGCCCCGGCCATCATTTCTGAGCGTTATTTCCCTGAGTTTGTTTCCTGTGTTTGATCTTGGATTGTTTATCGTTGCTGACCCTTCTCTGCCTGCCCTGACCCCGGACTGTTTACTGGACTCTGATTCTCTCTGCCTGCCCTGACCTCGTATTGTTTACTGGACTCTGATTCCCTCTGCCTGCCTCGACCCTTTGCCTGGTTACCTGGTTTGTCTCTGCCTTGCCCTCTCTGTTCTGTTTGCCACTGTTTGACCTTGCCTGTTTTGACTATTCTAATAAATGCTGCAAATGGATTCTCCTGACTCCGCCTCTTCACAACAGAAGACTTCGCCAACACTCGATCCAGCAGCAGTCAGGCAGCTCGCCACCGAGGTATCTGCTCAAGCTTCACAATTATCCTTGCATCACCATCAGCTGAGCCGACTTACTTCTCTCACCGAGGATCTAGTTCAATCACTACAGAACTTACGAGTATCATCCTTCAGCGTGCCCGCTGAACATTCACAAGGTGCATCTTCCCACGCTGTCAACACTGCTGGCCACCCTCGTCTTGCTTTTCCAGAGAAATTTGATGGTAACCCAACCAAATGCAAGGGTTTTCTGCTACAGTGCACGCTTTACATCGATCAGATACCATCATTCTACCCCGATGACGCTGGACGCATTGCATTCGTTTGCTCACTACTCACCGGCAAGGCGTTGGAATGAGCTACGGCAGTTTGGAGACCCGATGGTTCTGCATTTCCCTCATTCACGGGATTTCTTCAGCGTTTCCGTGATGTCTTTGAACACTCCACTGCAAAAGGGAATCCGGGAGAACAGTTGTTAAACCTCTCTCAAGGACGAAACACCGCTGCCGAGTATGCTCTCACTTTTCGCACTCTCGCGGCTCACACCAACTGGGTCGATGATACTCTTAAAACACTCTTCAGAAAAGGACTATCAGTCGAGTTACAGTCTGAGTTGGCCTGCCGAGATGAGGGCCGAAACCTGAATGAATTCATTGATCTCACCATCCAGGTCGATAATCTGATGCGTTCTCGCCGCCACCCTCGAGCCCCGCCACGATACACAGACGAAGCCGCCATGGCACCCGAACCCATGCAACTAGGCTTCACCCATCTCTCTCCAGAGGAACGAGAACGCCGTCAGCAAAACCGCCTCTGCCTGTATTGTGGTCAGCCAGGCCACATGAGAAGCGATTGTCCTGTTCGCCCGGCCAATAGGACCAAAGCGGTGAGTCACAAAGAAAACCAATGCACATCCAACCTCTTACTACCCATTCGTTTGTCCGTCTGGGACCATGTCATTTCAACCACTGCCATGATCGATTCAGGAGCTGGGGGGATCTTCATTTCCTGCGAATTCGCTTTACATCAGCTAAAACTAAAACCCTGTTCTTCTTCTTTGACAGTGGAGGCGCTAGACGGACGCCCCATCGGAAGAGGAAGAATTCACCGGGTGACCGAAGAGATCACAATGCACATCGGGGCCCTGCACTCGGAAAAAATCCAATTCTACGTCATTCAAGCTCCACATCATAGCATAATACTCTGCCTGCCTTGGTTACGCAGCCACAATCCACACATCTCTTGGAGGGAAGGTCAAATCACTCAATGGGATGTCACATGTCACGAGCACTGCCTGACTAGAGTCACTCAGATTCCGCAACCCGTCTCAACTAACCCCACTTCTGATCAACAAGAAATAAAACTCCCTCCAGCATACGCAGATCTGACTGAAGCCTTTAGTAAGAGGAAAGCATCACAACTTCCTGAACATCGATCCATTGACTGTGCCATCGAACTCATGCCCGGAGCCACTCCACCTAAAGGTCGAATGTTTCCATTATCTCAGCCAGAATCTGAAGCCATGAAGCAGTACATTGAAGAGGAGTTAACCAAAGGTTTCATTAGACCCTCAACATCTCCAGCATCAGCAGGTTTCTTCTTTGTTAAGAAAAAGGATGGAGGGTTGAGACCCTGTATTGACTATCGTGGACTCAAATGAGGTGACTGTTAAGTTCCGCTATCCCTTACCTCTTGTTCCAGCCGCCCTCGAACAACTCCGCCAGGCCAAATATTACACCAAACTGGACCTTCGCAATGCCTATAACCTCATTCGCATTCGGAAAGGAGATGAATGGAAAACGGCATTTTCAACCAGCAGTGGCCACTATGAATATTTGGTTATGTCGTTCGGTCTGTCTAACAGTCCTTCTGTCTTTCAGTCATTCATGAACGATGTTTTTCGGGACATGTTGGATAGATGGGTGATCGTATACATCGACGATATTCTAATTTTCTCAAATTCCCTTGAAGAACACATTCAACACGTCAGAATGGTCCTGAAACGTCTACTGCAGTACCAACTCTACGCCAAAGCAGAGAAATGTGAATTTCATCAAACCAGCACAGCATTTCTCGGGTATATAATCAGTCAGGAGGGAGTAGCTATGGACGACAAAAAGGTCAAAGCAGTGTTGGACTGGCCCTTACCCCAAACCGTCAAAGAATTGCAACGTTTCCTGGGCTTTGCCAACTTCTACCGACGTTTCGTCCGAAACTTCAGCACTGTAGCCGCACCTCTCACCGCCATGACCAAACGTCAAACCCACCGGCTGCAATGGACTTCAGAAGCAAATCAAGCATTCGACAGACTCAAAGCCCTGTTCACTTCTGCTCCCATTCTCCGACACCCAGACCCAGCGCTTCAATTCATCGTGGAGGTGGATGCCTCCAACACAGGAGTGGGGGGCATTCTCTCGCAACGCCAAGGTGATCCAGAAAAAATGTTCCCATGTGCCTTCTTCTCCAGAAAACTGTCCCCAGCTGAACGGAACTACGATGAAGGTAACCGCGAATTGTTAGCCATGAAACTTGCTCTCGAGGAATGGCGACACTGGCTGGAGGGAGCAACCCAACCCTTCATTATCCTTACCGATCACAAGAACCTCGAATACCTTCGGTCAGCCAAACGTTTGAACCCCCGTCAGGCCAGGTGGGCCTTGTTCTTCACCAGATTTCAGTTTACTGTCTCCTATCGTCCAGGGTCCAAGAACATTAAAGCTGATGCTCTCTCCCGCCAGACAGATGGATCTCAACCCCCTGTCACAGATAACATTATCCCAGGAAAACTCCTAGTGGCTCCGGTGCAGTGGGATATTATCACAGAAATCGAACAGTTCAACAGTCAAGCAGAACCTCCAACCGAGTGTCCTGAGGGTCGCTTATTCGTTCCAGAACCTTTGCGCTCACGACTCACAGAACAGATACACACCCAGTTCTGGACATCCCGGCATAACAGCGACAACCCATTTGCTCCGGAACCGCTTCTGGTGGCCAACTTTACAGTCTGATACGACCCGACACATCCAGAACTGCATAAGTTGTAACACGTCCAAATCCTCTCGACAACTGCCAGCCGGACTTTTAAATCCACTCCCCATACCGCGACGCCCCTGGTTTCATATAGCCATCGACTTCATCACAGATTTACCCAAGTCACAAGGTCACACTGTCATACTCACCATTGTGGATCGTTTCTCCAAGGCCTGCAGATTAATTCCTCTTCCCAAACTTCCTACGGCTCTGGAAACTGCTGAACATCTTTGCAACCAGGTCTTCCGCTTATATGGCCTTCCCGAAGACATTGTCTCTGACCGAGGACCTCAGTTCACCTCCAGGGTATGGACATCCTTCTTCAAAAATCTCAAAGTCAACATCAGCCTCACTTCCGGTTATCACCCCCAATTCAACGGACAAACTGAACGTCTCAATCAAGATGTAACTCGTTTCCTACGATCCTACTGTCAACAAAACCAAGCTGAGTGGAGCAGGTATCTATTTAGGGCCGAATACGCTCAGAATTCCCTCATCAAACCCGCCACTGGAATCACTCCATTCAAATGCATCCTGGGCTTCCAACCGCCACTCTTCCCATGATCTGGTGAACCCACTGATTTACCCTCTGTCACTGAATGGCTACAACGGAGTGAAGAGGTCTGGGATCAAGCACACACTCACCTACGTCACGCCGTCAGACGACAAGAACTCCAGGCCAATCGTCAGCTCCGCACCGCCCCAGAGTATCAACCTGGCCAATGGGTTTGGCTCTCAACCAGGGACCTCAGACTTCGACTTCCATGTCGCAAACTCAGTCCAAGGTATGTTGGTCCGTTTCAACTTGTTAGACAAATCTCACCAGTATCATTTCGATTATACCTGCCCGCTACTTACCGTATTTCCCCAACGTTCCATGTATCACTCCTGAAACCTGCCGGTGGTCCGCAAGGAGAGTCGGTGGAGGGAGCCACAGGTCCAAACCCCCCATCCATCTTGGTTGACGGCGAGGAGGCGTATCGTGTGCACGAATTGCTCGACTCCAGACGCCGGGGTAACGTCCTCCAGTATCTGGTTGACTGGGAGGGGTTCGGTCCGGAGGAGCGTTCCTGGGTCAACTCTGGAAATATCCTAGATCCCACGCTCACGGAGGAGTTTCATCGGATGCACCCGGAAAAACCGGCCCCTCGACCCCGTGGGAGACCCCGGCGTCGTTTGCCTCCTCGCTTCAGGAGCCGCTCGCAGGGGGGGGGCTCTGTAACGGAGCAGGCTCCCGCACCACCTCCTCTTCACCACCGGAGGGAACTGTCTCCGGAATATTAACTTTACCCATCGAACTCCGTTTCCCATCATGCCTCATTCCTGGGACTGATTGCACTCACACCTGCACCTCATTCACACACACTCATATAAGCCTCATTCACACACTCATTCAGTGCGAAGTCTTGATCTGCCCCGGCCATCATTTCTGAGCGTTATTTCCCTGAGTTTGTTTCCTGTGCTTGATCTTGGATTGTTTATCGTTGCTGACCCTTCTCTGCCTGCCCTGACCCTGGACTGTTTACTGGACTCTGATTCTCTCTGCCTGCCCTGACCTCGGATTGTTTACTGGACTCTGATTCCCTCTGCCTGCCTCGACCCTTTGCCTGGTTACCTGGTTTGTCTCTGCCTTGCCTTCTCTGTTCTGTTTGCCACTGTTTGACCTTGCCTGTTTTGACTATTCTAATAAATGCTGCAAATGGATTCTCCTGACTCCGCCTCTTCACAACAATTAGGATAAAACTTTACGCCAGATAAATACAAGAAAATGTAAAATATATTTCTTCAAGGTTAAGTGGATTATTAATAAATTATTGAAGATCAGAAGACTGGAGTCATATGGCCACAATCATCCTGCACAAACTAACAAGCAGAAGTTTACTTCAACTTTACAGTACACTCACATCTGACAGTGGGAAGCGGAGTCAGATCCGTGGGTTGGGTTCAACAGTCAGTTGTTAAAAGGCATTAGGATCATTATTCTTCAACTGAGAGTGGAGACACACTTAATAGAAATTATAATGTATACATACAAAAGAGACATACATCTGAAAAGCAAAATATGAATTAGTGCAACAAATAGTTCGTTTTTTTTATTGCTCAATTTAGTATGCAGCATGCATGGCAACGTGCATTTTACAGCAATTTACAGTCTCATCTCATTTAATCTGCAGTGTTAGTGTCTAGGTCCATATAACATTTGCACAAGTGTCCTAATATGAGAAAGAGTAGAAGAGGGTCATTTATCCTATTGTTGTTGTGGTTTAAAAAAAAAACTACTAATTGAATCAGTTTACATCTTTATTTTATTTATTTGCTTTGTTTTTATTAGAGGCCAATTATATAGAGGCCATTTTGTGCATTACAATTCATTTTTCGAAGTGGCTCCTCTCCATTGTACAGTCGCAATGAGTAGCTAGCTAAAAGTAGAGAGGCAACTAACTTTTTTAGCGTAATTTTATACATTAAAATTTTAGATTTGTTTATTTGTTCAGAAACTCAATTTTTCTGTTCCATACAATTTTGGCTCTAATCAAATGGTAAATTCCTCAATGGTCACATTGTCACCCTAAGAAGGACTATCGTGGTGAGGGTAGCTTATAACGTGGCAAGTTGCTTTTTTTTTTTTTTTTTTAAGTATCCCAATAACACTGGAATATGCATAAGCAAAAATATTTCTAAAGTTTAGATTTGAAAGTGTGTCTAAGAATTATTCCCATGCACGAAAAAATATATTACTCCCAGAAGAGATAAGCGCCACAGCAGCAGCAACCATGTGTAAAGCATAAAGCTGTGTCCGAGTTTGCATGTGTGTGTTAGAGAGAGCGGACACAGTGTATGAAAGCGACAGGAAGACAAGTGAAGAAGAAAGACAGAAAAAAAGAATGTTTGTGCATCAGTGTGACAAAAATTGAGAGCAATGGAGAATATGTGATTTCCCGTGCATAGTAGAAAATAAAGAGACAGAAGAGAGGAATAGGGGAAGATGAAATGGACAGCTGAAATTCTGCAGAAAGAGTGAAAATGTGAACAGGCTTGTAATTTATTTCAGTATGATGGACTAATGAACAGTGGCTGTCATTTCAGATGGATTGTACCGTGTCCAGGTCTTAATAGAGCCCACAGACGGAGGAGAGGGTGAGATTTATAAAAAAATCTATACTTATCTCTTGTGGGCAGAGCATCTGCTCAATCTTGCTTTGTTTTTTTTTTTGTTTTTTTTAATGCACATGGGCATATGCCTCGCGTTCACACTGAAAACTGGAAGCATATGGACGTGGTACAGACAGACCTCAAGTGATTTGATGTCTCCAGTCCACAGCAGAAGCTCAGCCTGGGCTTGCCCCACTTTGTTGACATGTAGCTAAAGCAATAAAAAGGTGTGAAGCGCACAAATATGCTCATATTTAATATATTACAGATGACATTGTTATTAGGCCTGTCAAAGCTAACGTGTTAATGTATGCAATATATTTAACACAATAACTTATACGTGAATAAGTTCACCCTCATTTTGTTCCAAATTTGTACAGCTTTCTTTCTTCTGAACACAAAAGGTTGCCATAAAATTATCTTTTTTTCTAAAAAATATCTAAAATATTTTCATTTTTAACAATTCTCAAAATATATTTTGTGTTGTACAGAATAAAGAAAGTTTGGAATTACATGAGGTTGAGTAAATAATGATAAAATTCATTTTTTAGGTGAACTATTGTTTTAATGCATTAAATGTCTTCATACATTATATGACTTTATAAATGATATATTTAAGTCTGGTCTGTATCATTTCTGAAAACTGACTGGCACCATGAAAGCTTATTTCTATATCTTGCAACTGCAACTATTTACATTTATTCATTTAGCAGACACTTTCATCTAAAGTGATTTACACAAAGTGAATCTCTCAAAATGACTTTATTTCTTATAACTGCGACTTTATATCTCACAATATGACATCTCTCACAAGTTGTCAAAATTGCAACTTTTCTCTCATAATTGTGAGTGACTATCTCACAATGTCACTTCATTCCTTTTTATCCTTAAAAATTTATTTCACAATGACAACATCATTCATAGAAAATGTAAAAGGAATGGTTCCGCCAAAAATATACTCCCATTCATGTCTTTCCAAACCTGTATGACTTTTTTCCTTTATATAAAAGATGTTTTTTTAAAAGCCTCAAAAAACATACAAAACAATCCCTTATACGAAGAAAGTCAATCGGGTCCAATGTTATTTTGATATAAATGAAATGCACAACTATTTAAACTATATCTAAACAATTAAAAAAAATCCCTCTGCACTAGTTCCAAAGACAGGCCAGTACTTTCATGTCACAAAACAAATGAACACAGAAATCTGAAGGCGGCTCTCACACTTCTGCACATTTTCTTCTGTCTCCCTTAGGTTTTCTTCACAATGGACAATGGACTGCAAAAGCATCTTAATGAGCTCTTAAACTGTCCCACAGCTGTCTTCATCAATCATTCATGCACACACACACACGCACAAATTTACAGAGATGCGCCCTTCAATGCCACCCTCTAATCCTGCCATCCCACACTTCAATTATTTATCCATCACCCAGCCTGGCTTTCTGGCACTTTCTTTGTGATTACGACACTTATCTCTGCGGCGTGACTATGTTAGACAGTGCAGTAAAAGCGGTGCTCTGACCATGTTGAACCAACCGGGTTTAAATGCACTGTTACACAGGGAGCTCAAATAGGTTTGATTTCAGAAGCTGCCTTGAAAGAATGCAAAAGAATACAACTAATGTAAACTGAGGTTACTGCTTTTTCCTGTATTAAACAGGAAGGTCCCAGGTGGCTGGCATACAGAATGCCATTGAGGTGCAGGCTGTGACTTAGTGTGGATGGTTAAAATGCCAAGGGCAAGGGTTTCATTACAGCTATGCTAATCCTTCAATGCTAAATGCTGTTCAGATAGCCTAGCCTTTAATAAATACAACATCAAATGTCACTATCAATCCTCTTCACCTATATCCCCATTTACTGCTCCCTATTTCACCTTTTCATCCATATTTAAAAAGAAGAGCAGCCCACCGGGACATGATTGCAGCTCACCAATTCAAATAGCAACTGGCCTTATCGGTGTCTGCCAGTTGAAACACTTAAAAGGGAGTGTAATGTCAGAAGAGACATTCATAATCAAGGGTACAGCATTCTGGATCACTGAGGCTTTGAGTTTCAGTTAGATAAGAGAAGCATTTCACTCACAGCCAATACACTGACTGCAACATCATCAATCCGTCTACATGACTTATGGGAACAAAGACCATCTGCATCAATCGGCCAAAACGAAAAAAGACCCAGGCTCATCTCCTATTCCTCACTGAGGTTACAAAATGTAATATCACAGGCCTAAATGTACAGTTGTACCCTAAAGGCTCATTCACAAGAACCTAGAACAGGGGTCACCGACCTTTTGACATCAAGATCTATTTTTAAACGGTCATATCATTCCCTGGGGAAAAAAAACTGGACACCGTTTTTCCCAGCATGCACCACCACATGTATAAATCATGCAAATTACTGCTCACTGTTTACCCTTTTCGGCTTTATTTGTTCTGGTAACAGAACATCTCATTTATACAATGTATTATTCTAAGAGCAAACAGCAACTCACTAGTTTACTTTCACAGCAGTTTCTTATCTAGCTTATTTGGCCTCCATACTGCTCATAACTAAAAAGCTGTGTGAGAATCAGGATGAATTACTGTAGTATTTTGGCAAATGTGAGGTAATTTTACATTGTTAACAAACAGATTTAATATTAATCTTGCTCACTCTTGAGCCAAAGATTACCCCACATGTGACACCTGAGCTACTGAGAAGAGTTGAGGGAAGAAAGGATTGAGGTATCTACTTATGCAAAAAACACCTCCAAATAATAATAAACAGAGTAATTCCAAGAGGGTCCTCACACCATCGGTCCTCGGCCCCTGTGTGAAGTTTGAAGGTATAGAGTAACAAAAAAAATAATTTAGAGCGAAAAGTATTGCAGTGTCCATTAAAGGTGCAGTAAGCTAACATTTGAAAAAAACTGTTGAAAGTGGATCGGACCGAGCACTACAACAAACTTGTAGCCAATCAGCAGTAGGGGGCGTGTCCATTCATGATGGGGGAGAAGAGAGGGAGCAAGAGGGTCATTTGAAGAAAGACAGTAGAAAAAGAGATGGCTTAGAGACATTACAAAAGAGAAAAGAGCAGAAGAAAATCAATGGAAATAAAGGGTTATGATCAGGCAAGACCTTTAGGAGGACCCATGTATCTTTCCAGCGCTGGAGAGAGCTAAGCGGGAAGGCCGGAAAACAGATGCCGAGGTTGCATTGTTTCTTCTCCATATGTGAGTAACATTGGTTTTGAGTGTCATTAGCTACATTTACATGGACACGTTTTGCTTTGATCTGAATTAATTCCGATTGATGAATCCGAACGTAGTGTTTACATGAATGCTAAAAAAGTGATTGGTAGATGTGCTCATTTATGTCACAAGCTTCTGATCGGATTTGATCTTTTGACATGCGCACACTGCACAAATATAGAGTTTCCCCACTGTTTTTGCATAATAACCATCCTCCTTTTCTTTGTTTTAAAAAGGAAACTTAATATTTATCTATTTCGCATCCTAATTATGCGATAACGAGCACATGAACCGCTGAGCCGTGCTGCTTGTATTTATCAAGAAGTAAAGCGCCACTTCCCGTGCCCAAAACGTTGTCGTCTTTGGATGAGAGTCTGAAAGGAGGACTGTCCTGCTCCACTTCACAGACGATGAGTGGTAAAATAATTTCAGAATGACAGAACACTCATTTATGACAATTCATTCCGATTGACGTGGTTACATGTTACTTTTTTATTCCAATTGTGCTACTGGTCCGATTATAAATCGGATTATTAGGGTCCATGTAAACGCAGCTATTGTTTATCTGGAGCTGGTGAGCTGCTGGCGGCTAACAACAAACTAGCTTGTATATACTCTTGTGTAATGTATGTTGATTTTTTTGTGCTTCCTTGTCATTCATTTGTCATCTTCGCTTTATTTTTCACAAAGCATTATTTTGCTGCACTTCAGCTATGATAAAGAGACATCCACTCATGCATTGCGTGTTTGTGAATTTCGGGGGCGGAGCAATGAAGGGAGGGATGTGTTTGGGTTAATTTCAAGTATCAACAGTGGCTTCCTTCTAGTGTCTTTGACGAGCAGCAGTGTAGTCTGGGTCACAATTATTAATAATGGTCTCATGAACGGCACCTGCTCCCAGTCTTTTGACCTGACCAACCTCTTCAGTCTCTCTTCAAAGCCATGGATCTCAATTACAAAAAACCTCTTCACTACCCAATAACACAGTTTAGTCTAGGGACACTTTTGCTAGGAGACTGGTAAGCATGAATAAAGTCCAAGAGAATTCCATAAAAAAAGCAATGCAATTAGAATATTTGATATTTTATACTCTGAACACCTTAGAAACCCCCTAGAAACACTCTAGTAACCAATCAGAATAGATTTACTGAACAGTTCACATTACTATGTAGCCTATACTTCAAAATGATATCAACTCTACACATCAAATATCTGCTGAGTGCTGAGACATGCTGTTTGGTTAGATTCATTGTCTAACCTTTAAGAAAATGTGTATGTGTGCTATCTTTTTAGACAATAAACCGTTAGATAAATTAAGAACCAGGTGCTCTTTTGAGAAGGTGAATTGAAAGTACAGGTGTATCTTTCTATTGTTCCGAGTAGCTTTCAATCCAAATCTTTACGCCTAATGCGTGAGGCTTGGCTCGGCTCATAACGGATTCACAAGAAGTGGTCTGTGCACACCCATAATATGAATAGGTCTTCATGCCATTTTCATAGAATGGCTGCCTTTGAAATGGCCGCCTTCATTATGCTTGTGAAATAACACCTTGGAAAGTAGGGCTCTGGCTCTTTTTAACTGCAAATGATGTGATTGTTTCAGCATACAATAACCTTCATACATCCTTATGCTAATGTAGCCCAATAGCGGATTGTCCAGACAAAACTGCGTAGTGCAACAATATCAGCATCTGTTCTTATTCCAAACCTAAGCACCAGAACAACCGAGGATGCTGATTCTAATCTCATAGTGAAATTAAAGGGATGGTCCACATATGGAAATTTCAGTTCCCATAGGTGTGTTCGACTTCATTAAGCGGTGTGCAGACCGATTGACTTGAAGCAGTGCATATAGGTATAAAAATATATAAAAAGATAAACAAATCTCGCCGATCAGTCTGTGCAGTGCTGCATGAAGTCAAACACACCTATTGACTTCAATTGTATTTTTGTCAATATAATGGGTCCCCAAGTCAATGGGAACCAAAACTTTTTTTTTTATAAAGTTTCGATAAACGTTTCTTTTTTCGATTACGATAAAGCCACTCTTTTCAAAATACAAAATGTGCTGTGATTGGTTAGCTGGCCCAGTGTGTTGTGATTGGAATAGTTTAGCATGTGTTCAGGAAATGTTTAATCGTAATATTTGTCGTAATACAAACAGTAATCGGTAACAAAACCATGGCTAATTTTCCTAAGGCGTGGTGAACAGTCTTACAAAAGCGAAAGCTTACAAAATCAACAGAAAACAAGCTGTTCTCTATAAATTGTGCAGCACATAGATAAACATTGGGATTATAAATGCTTAGCTCCACCCCCATCCTGAATGCCCTTCATATTGGAGCGTTCCGTCCGGGATACATCATCATGTCGTGACAGCACTTCAAGGCCCCAGCAGATCAATAATTAAATGACTCTTTTTTTTGTGTGCAAACAAACAATCAAAGGGTGAGAAAAACAAACATTGCCAGAGCTGCTAAAGCCCTGAAATATAGCCATTTAGGGATGAAGACAGGAGCTAACACGCCCAAAAGAGTAAGGATAAAACATGAGACCTTCCTCTGACCTCAAATGAAACTGTATAATTGCTTTCTAAAGGGTTCAATTCAGTGCGGTGAGTTCCTTGAACACCCCTAAAACAATGCAAGGGAATATCTGAAAGTGGATCCAAATCCCTGCCACTTCCCCAAATCCCTTTCAATAAATTGTGTACAAATTCAGCATTCTATTTCAATACCAAACTCATGCATGTGCTCGGTAGTCCCAAAAGCCTTTTAGCTGGATGCATCATCTGAGGATAAAGAGGGAAACATAAATTGATTGTGTCAAGCACCAAACCATATAGTTGCAGATTATATTATGTGCAGAGGCAAAATGCTGTTCATTTGAAGGATGGCAAACTCTATCTGTCATAAACTAATTAGTTAAGTGTAGAAAATACCACAAATAAGAAATCCGCAAAAATACTTGCCCAAATAAGTTCAACAGAGCTTGAAAGAAATCATTTAACAGAGCTGTCAGAATTCACATAAACACACAAGGACAAACCTGCTCACACACATAAGCAAAAACACAAGAACAAAGCAATAATGGGGCAGGCACCAGTCCTCTCCGTCTGCTTGTGTGAAGTGTTAATGAGGACATATCAAGTTACTGTACTGCTGTTTTATAATAAGTCATCTCAATGCATCTGTCTTTCTACTACAGTACCAGACAGCATTGCTATTCTTCAGAGTTTCCACACCGCTCGTTTCATCATTACCCTCGCTTCATTTTCATGCTAAATAAAATATGGAGAGAGCCATTTTTCACTACGGTTGTTTCTCTTCGAGCCAAAAATGGCCACTGTAGCGCAGACTATGGATGACAGTAATTAATTACAGATGAATATGGTATGATAATAGGCCTGACTGATATAATTAGCTTCAAGAGCCCCCAAAGTATATTTCTACCCACCTGGTTCATCCTTTATACCTGTAATTAAAAAAAGATCATTTGGGAAATATTTGCTTTGTTGCCTTTGATAAGATCTAGCAACTTTCTTCATGTTTTTGTCATGGTCTCTCAACAGGACACGGTAGCGGAAAACCACATGCTAACTCGAAATGGTGGTTGTAAAATTTTTCCAATGCAAAGGTTGCAAGGAGGCCTGACCAAGAAAATTTAGTTACTGAAATCCCCAAACTGTTCTGTGACTATTTAAACTACAGATCTCTGGCACAACCCAATTAGCATAACTCTGAATATTAAAAGTGCCTGCTGAACGGAAAATAATTTACTTTCATTCACAAGTATGATAATCATACAATATTTAATTCATTACTGTAAGTTTTTTATCGTAAATTGGCCTATCAATGTTTTTATATATATATATATATATATATATATATATATATATATATATATATATATATATATAAATATATATGTATATACAGTATTTAAAAAAAAAGCTAAAATAAAAATAATAGGTGTTCAAACAACATCATTAGAGTTTAGCTCTCTGGTCCGGGAGCTTTGTGTGTTCTCTTGTAATGTAATATATATTTTTAACTTAAAAGCCACTTGGGTCGCACTGTTATATTCCCTCCGTTCAGACAGTCACACAGATCTGTGGCTACCTGCAAATCATTGGCTCAGTTCCCTCAAAACAAAATGAACAAAGCTTCAGTGGTTCCCAAGTCAGCTATGTTTTCCTGAGATGAGCGGGCAGGAAAATTGCCTGAGCCTTAGCTGTAAACATGAAAGTGAGACATAAATATTGTGTAAAATATTTGTCAGTTATCTTCTGCTAGAAAACTCCACTTGATAGAAATGCTTCAGCATGCCAGACTCCAATACTGTTTGGTTAATTTATTCTTTCGCTGTTGGTTATATATTCCAGTTCTGACATAGTGAGCCCATAGCAGTCTTGAGTGAGAAATCTCTCCAGTTGGCATCTAGCTTGCAATCAACAAACCTACACGGGCCACTGACTAAATAATTTATACCCGTTTTAAAATGACAAAATGAGCATACAAAGAAAGGTTAAAAGGTCCATGCACTGTTCAGTCATAAAACGACATTGATAATAGAACCAAAGTAGACAAGTGAAACTGACAGTGATTTAAAGGGCATCTGAGGTCAGCACAGATCTGGTGACACTTGAAATGTGACAGGAGAAATAAACATCCCTCTGTATCCATCCCTGTGCCGGATTAATTCACCATTCCAATGTACAGAACTGTTAAGGATATCTCTTCCCTAATTATAATACTAATTATAATAAGTACGTCCATTAATTTACATAGAAATCTTTTGCAACATAAATGTCTTTACTGACACTTTTGATCAACCTAATGAGTCCTTGCTAAATAAAAGTATTAATTGAATGATAGTGTATATCTTTCATTAAATTGGATATATATATATATTTAGCAACATTTCTCACAAGAATATTTAAATGCACTGACAGCTAGGCTTGCACATGCCAGATATGAGTAATAGCATGAGAAAAAATACAATACTGACTGGTTGATGACTTTCATCCAGGGCTTATATTGGAAGAACAGCTTTCCATTCTAATTGTTGTTTTGGGGGGGAATTGGCAGAAATGTTTCTACAGAGGCATACAAACAAATCCACATATCTCGCTAGATAAAGCTGCCCTGGGAACTGTCATAAGAAACAAGACCCAAAGAATATTACGTTTATATATTACAATAAAGCCTTGAAGGTTGCCAGAGAAGTCAAATGCACAGAACAACTTTAAAAATACACAACTGCCCCAACAGAATTGTTAAGTGTGTCAGATTCTTACTTATTTCTGCACTTATTTGAAAGGGTCAGTGGATGTCAGCGATACAGACTAACCTGGAGGCATTTTGTCTAATTATATTACATCAGAAACAAATAATAACCTCCATAGAGTCAATACGCTTGATTGTAAAGCATTTTCTCTGCCAAGAATCAGGAAAAATAAGAGTAAAAGACAACCTACTAGTTGCCATTAGTGTTGAGGAAAGTTACTTTTAAAAGTAATGCATTACTCCCCCAAAAAGTAACTAATTCCATTAGTTTAAAAAGTTACCCTCTAGTTAAAAATAAGACACTTCCTTCAATAAAAACTAAAAAGTTAAACACAAATGTGATGTTCATCTAAAGTCATTTTTGTTCAGTATGGTTGAACTGGATCACCGAAGATCAGCAGCAAAGACATTGGTTAAAGAGATTAAATACAAAGTATATTTGTGTTTTATTTTTTGCAGGTTTGCATAATATTTAGTGTTTTCATTTCAATGTGTTTATTCATTTTAAGGAATACTGATTCTGTTTTTGTGCCAGTGAGTCAAGTAAATGTGTGCAAGGTGTCAGTCAGTAATGGAAAACAATGTAACTTGCGTTAGCTATTTGAAAAAAGTAACTATATAGGATATTTTCTTATAAATTTAAAAGTAAAGCATTACTTTACCAGTTACTTAATCTGATTACATAATTTGCTTTACTTGTAATGTGTTACCCCCAACACTGGTGGCCATACAACTGTTATGCCCTGTGTAGGGGGAAAATTTTCTTTTTCAAGCCGTAAGAACACAGCAAATGCTCATGCACCATAACAGAACACACTGTGGTTGCTGCCAGCTTCAGAAAGGTTGCATATTGAGATGAAAAAAGATATCTACAAGCAAGTGAATACTCTCTCCCGTAGTCTCATCCTCTTTCTCAGCAATTCTCACACATTGTAATGATGTTCATCTCTTGGGGCTTCGCGTGCTCTCCTTAATGGGAAAATTCATCGAAGTCAGTCCTGTCTCGCTGCTCATCCAGGTTAATTGTGTCTGTTTACACATGTATGCTCTTCTCCTCTTAAACTAGAACAAAACTCAGTTGAGGAGTGTACCAAGACACAACATCCACTACAACAGTGCAAAAATTCAGTATCAGTTTATTTATAAAGCACATTTAAAAACGGCCGTTGGCAGACCAAAGTGCTGTACACATAGAGAAGAAACTAATGCAATTTAGAGACATAAATAATGACAAGCAGTTCAGAGCAGAGTAATCATTCTAAGCTAAACCGAAAATAGATAGGTTTTAAGACAGGACTTGAACTCAGAAAGAGTGGAAGTTGCTCTAATATAAAGTGGGAGCTTGTTCCAGAGTGTGGGACCAGCCACTTCAAAAGCTCGGTCTTCCCTTGATTTTAGCCGGGTTTTGGGTATGTGAAGAAGAAGTTTCGTTTCACATCTAAGACTTCTAGTGGGAGAGTAGAGATTAAGTAAATCAGATAGATAAGAAGGTGCTAAAACATTTAAAGATTTATACACCAGTATTAAAATTTTATATTCAATTTTAAAATGTATCGGTAGCCAGTGAAGGGACTTTGATACACCGAAATAAAGAAGGTTACAATAGTTCAGGCGCGAGGTGATAAGAGCATGGATCGCAATCTTCAACAAGCGTTTAGGGAGATAAGATTTAATTTTCGCTATAGAGCGAAGATAGAAAAAGCTAGATCTGATGACAGCACTAAATCACACAAACAAAAGCAGTCAGCCATCACGACATGGGTCACAGCGAGAGAGAAGGACTGTGGACTCATTTTCTTCCAGAAGAGAGACTTCCATGCCATCACTCTAGACTGGGTGTTTGTTTGTTTCTACACAGAAGAATGACAATCTCTATGAACTCATGCCCATGCCCTAGGGACACTGGACATTTCTTCCATGTGCTTAGATCATATTGTGAGCCATCTGGCGCCCATCTCATATCCCTGTGAGGTAGTAAGCGACCAGAGGAACGTGACACTATCAATCAAACAGACAATGAAATCATCTCATTGCAGGTCAGTGGTCTCCATCCAATATAAGTGTCACAGTGTCTGGTTGTGTTCCCTTGTCTTTCACTAGAGGTCCTCGTTCTCACGGTGTCCTTCACGTTTCACTTCAATTCCCAGCATTCTGTCTGTCACTGTCACTCATCAGTTCATTGCACTCAGCTGTTCCCCGTAATCATTGTTCCCAGCTGTTCTGTGTTAGTCTTGTTAGAGTTGTGTATATATTCCCTGTCTTTGTTAGTGTCTGTTACAGAGTCCTTGTTTAATGTCCTAACACTTCTGTGCCTTTCCTGTTTGTGTTCTATGTTTTGGATTGCCCTTATGGATTTTGGACCCCTGCCTGTATGACTACGAGTTTGGATTACCCTAATATAATACTGCAATTGGGTCTTCCTGTTACCCGTGTGTGTATCGTGACAGAAGGACTCCGTCACACAAAGATCCAGCGGTATGTTTGGCGACATCTCTTCCCCAGCAACCGAGCGGGAGAGAAGGGAGTTGTTTAAGGGGACCCGGTTGGTAAAGTTCCGCGGGACCCGTGGAGGTCGCCACAGAGGAGGTGAAAGGGAGATGTATCACGTCCCGGCGGCACAGTCAGAGACTGTTCACGTTCCGTCTGCCCAGTCAGAAACTGTTCACGTCACGTCTGCCCAGCGAGAGACTGTTCACGTCACGTCTGCCCAGCGAGAGACTGTTCACGTCACGTCTGCCCAGCTAGAGACGGTTCACGTTCCGTCCGCCTTCCTGGACCTGGACTATCTGGAGCGTCTGGCTCGGATCCTGGAAATGCCCGTGTCTGCTGTTCCGGATCCGGAACCAGTGTCTGTTGTTCCAGAGCCGGAGCCGGAGGTAGAGCCAATGGCCGTTCCTGAGCCGGAGGCAGAACCATTGCCGGTTCCTGAGCCGGAGGCAGAACCATTGCCGGTTCCTGAGCCGGAGGCAGAGCCATTGCCGGTTCCTGAGCCGGAGGCAGAGCCATTGCCGGTTCCTGAGCCGGAGGCAGAGCCATTGCCGGTTCCTGAGCCGGAGGCAGAGCCATTGCCGGTTCCTGAGCCGGAGGCAGAGCCATTGCCGGTTCCTGAGCCGGAGGCAGAGCCATTGCCGGTTCCTGAGCCGGAGGCAGAGCCATTGCCGGTTCCTGAGCCGGAGGCAGAGCCATTGCCGGTTCCTGAGCCGGAGGCAGAGCCATTGCCGGTTCCAGAGCCGGAGGCAGAGCCAGTACTCGTTCCAGAGCCAGAGGCAGAGCCAGTGCCGTCTGCCTTCTTGGATCTGGACTATCTGAAGCATCTGGTTCGGATCCTGGACATGCCCATGTCTGCTGTTCCAGAGCCGGAGGCAGAGCCATTGCCGGTTCCTGAGCCGGAGGCAGAGCCATTGCCGGTTCCTGAGCCGGAGGCAGAGCCATTGCCGGTTCCTGAGCCGGAGGCAGAGCCATTGCCGGTTCCTGAGCCGGAGGCAGAGCCATTGCCGGTTCCTGAGCCGGAGGCAGAGCCATTGCCGGTTCCAGAGCCGGAGGCAGAGCCAGTACTCGTTCCAGAGCCAGAGGCAGAGCCAGTGCCGTCTGCCTTCTTGGATCTGGACTATCTGAAGCATCTGGTTCGGATCCTGGACATGCCCATGTCTGCTGTTCCAGAGCCGGAGGCTGAGCCAGTGCCGGTTCCAGAGCCAGTGCCGGTTCCAGAGCCAGTGCCGGTTCCAGAGCCAGAGCCAGAACCATTGTTTGTTCCTGTGTTTGTGTCTGTCCTAGTGGCCGTTGCTGTTCTGGTGTCTGTTCCTGAACCGGGGTCGGTGTCTGTTCCTGAACCGGGGTCGGTGTCTGTTCCTGTTCCGGGGTCGGTGTCTGTTCCTGAACCGGGGTCGGTGTCTGTTCCTGTTCCGGGGTCGGTGTCTGTTCCTGTTCCGGGGTCGGTGTCTGTTCCTGAGCCGGTGTCTGTTCCTGAGCCGGTGCCAGTTCCTGAGCCGGAGCCAGTGTCCGCTGTTCCTGAGCCGGAGCCAGTGTCCGCTGTTCCTGAGCCGGAGCCAGTGTCCGCTGTTCCTGAGCCGGAGCCGGGGTCCTCACCACCGCCCTGGCCGCCCGGTGGGTCGTCTTCTCCGCCCTGGCCGCCCGGTGGGTCGTCTTCTCCCGCCCTGGCACGCCCGGTGGGTCCGTCATCTCCGCCCTGGCCGCCCGGTGGGTCGTCTGCTTCGCCCTGGCCGCCCGGTGGGTCGTCTGCTTCGCCCTGGCCGCCCGGTGGGTCGTCTGCTTCGCCCCTGGCCGCCCGGTGGGTCGTCTGCTTCGCCCTGGCCGCCCGGTGGGTCGTCTGCTTCGCCCCCCTGGCCGCCCGGTGGGTCGTCTGCTTCGCCCTGGCCGCCCGGTGGGTCGTCTGCTTCGCCCTGGCCGCCCGGTGGGTCGTCTGCTTCGCCCTGGCCGCCCGGTGGGTCGTCTGCTTCGCCCTGGCCGCCCGGTGGGTCGTCTGCTTCGCCCTGGCCGCCCGGTGGGTCGTCTGCTTCGCCCTGGCCGCCCGGTGGGTCGTCTGCTTCGCCCGGGCCGCCCGGTGGGTCGTCTGCTTCGCCCTGGCCGCCCGGTGGGTCGTCTGCTTCGCCCTGGCCGCCCGGTGGGTCGTCTGCTTCGCCCTGGCCGCCCGATAGACTTTCTGTTTTGCCCTGGTTCCCGGGTAAGCCCTCACCCCTTGTTCCTCTCTCCCTTCACGGACCTGGCCCACCATCCCTCCCCCTGATCCTCCAACGTTCCACCTCCCTCCTGAACTCTTGTGTCGTGTCTTAGTGTTAACGTGGAGCGTCTGGTAGCCGCTCCGTAGAGGGGGGGTTATGTCACAGTGTCTGGTTGTGTTCCCTTGTCTTTCACTAGAGGTCCTCGTTCTCACGGTGTCCTTCACGTTTCACTTCAATTCCCAGCATTCTGTCTGTCACTGTCACTCATCAGTTCATTGCACTCAGCTGTTCCCCGTAATCATTGTTCCCAGCTGTTCTGTGTTAGTCTTGTTAGAGTTGTGTATATATTCCCTGTCTTTGTTAGTGTCTGTTACGGAGTCCTTGTTTAATGTCCTAACACTTCTGTGCCTTGCGTTTTCCTGTTTGAGTTCTATGTTTTGGATTGCCCTTATAGATTTTGGACCCCTGTCTGTATGACTACGAGTTTGGATTACCCTAATATAATACTGCAATTGGATCTTCCTGTTACCCGTGTGTGTATCGTGACAATAAGTTCCACACCGATCCGGCTGACAGCTGTAATCAAAACTAGAATGTTTTTCTTCTTGTACACCACACCCTGTACAGAACTGTAAAAATGCCTAAAAAAAATCTGGTTGATACTTCAGTCTTTTTTTGTTTTGAATTCCAGTACATATCTAAAAATGTTTTGAATTCCAGTACATATCTAAAAATGTTTTCACTTGTTTTTAAATAGTTTATACTTAAAACAAGTGCATACACTCATTAGATGTATTCTCAACATTCTCAGAAAATAAGTCTTAATATCTTATGGTTTGCTGCTCTTCAAGTAAACTTGTCTTGTTTCAAGGAATTTTGACATTTTAACTGGAATCTCATTGTGTAGTAATATCAATGGTGTATACTTCTCAGTGCCATGGACTCTTCACAAAAACATTTTATTTAGATATACTCAACAAAGGGTCTCCAAAGAGTGATCAGTATCTAATTTGTTTGCGTCTTATTAGCTTAACTTAAAGGTGCACACTCCACCACAATGTTTCTCTAGCAATTTGGCAATGACTCCAATCTCACTGCTGTTTGGCTCAATATCTCTGCGCCAACTTGAGCTGATTATCTCCACTCAGATAGAAACAAATCATTTGGCATCTAATACGCTTCACTTGGATTTCCATAAAAGACTTAGATGTAATAGGTCCCTGCCTAACTGGTCAGGCAGAAAGATGTCACAAAGCAAGTACAGTAAATAAGAACAGTTTCTACAGAAAAAAAGGGTTGTTATAAAGTTATTAGGCTTGTGACTTGATAGAGATGTTTGGGAATGCTAGAACTATGAAATCCATCACTCCCTGACAGTTATTTTCTCCTCTGAGATAAGAATTCATCTTAAACGCCACATGATCGAATACGGCAAACTGGCATGCAAATGTCTCTTTCTCTCATGAAACGATTATAACTTTAAAGGTAGGCCATTTTTTTTATAAACTCTTTGTTAAACTGGTTGAAAATCTCTTCACATCCTGATAGTAATCAATAATGAAGTGGTCTAAATATATATATATATATATATATATATATAATTTATTTTTAGATATATTTTCTGTGGAAGTCTCAGGACCAAAACATTTTCGTCCAATCATCGCATTCAGTCCGAATGCATGTCATTACCGTAATTACGAGATTGCAACCTGTGACTTTCTACCCGGAGCTTTTAACGTACTCGGACTTGGATTTTTGCATTTCTGTCAACGCCAAAATGAAACTGCAGCAGTAATATTCAATTATATGAATTGACACAAATAAGAGCTCTGAAATTCGTTTGCATTCATTATTATTGTCTGATGCTTTGAAGAATCTGCTGTGTGCGTTAATGTGTTTTGAACACATTGAGGCACGGCTTTGGGAGCGTCCTGAAGGGAGGGTGGGATCTTATGCTTTCAAAGCTTGCTCACTGTTGCTAGCCTCTCCGAAATTGCCTATTCTACCTTTAAATGTAGGAGCAGAGGTTTACCCAAATAGCCAGAAATGGGATAAGCTATGCACAGCAATAAATTCTTTGCATTATAAAGGAACATTTTGTGTTTTCTATATGCTTCCAAGCAGACACTTTCACATCAGGCAACTTCTATTTATTAAAAGTGACCAAAGGTTCAGGGATGGAATGAAATATTCTATACACAGAGAAGCTGAATAAATATCAAGGGATAACAATGCACCAGCAAATAGACAAATAAACTCATTCAAATTCAAATCCAGTACCAAGCAATATTCGTGACTCTGTGTGTCTGCCTTGCCCTCATTGTATATATATTTGCTGACCGAATTTTTTACGCTTTCAAGCTTTAACTTGCTGACAAGACTTTAAAGATGGCAAATCCAAAGCATATAAAATGTAAAGGCAAAGCAGCAGTACCTTCCTGTAAGCAATCATGTTGGGTGAGTCGTCATCTGGGTCAGCCACGCCCACTGCACCTTGCTCCTGAGAGGCCTGAGCCATTCTTGGTCTCTTGATCTCTCTGTCTCTGTGGAGAAAGGACAGAACAGAAGACAGATCAGTCATACAGAATTCCAGTGTGCCACCCAGACAATTAATTAAATATCTACAGTTGTTAGTGTAAAAGTGAGCTAAAGCACAGACAAATATTCTCAATGAAAAATGTCTTAAATGTCAGTATGTTTCTCACAATACTATCGAAGACTTAGAATAAAACAAATAAAGCCATAGACTAATTTATGATGCTTATCTCTTTTGGCGCTTCAGTGGTCCATATTCACTTTCATAGTGTGAAAAAAAAAATTGGACATACATAAAAACTGAGGAAAGAAAGTCACGCATCAGGGTTTATTGTTATCAGGGGTCTCAAATCTTGTTCACTTTCATGCATTCAATTCAAACATGTTGATGATGATACATATGAGAACCAATGACATTCTTGCAGAGTTTCTTGTTCTCCTCGTTATGTTGTACTTGTACAGTCTGTGTCAGATTTCAATGGGAGGGGAAGTTTTCAGTAAACTATGCCTTAAATTTCTAGCATTGAAAGTAAGCTTTGAAAAATATTAATCGAAATTCAGGTTTTTAAAATGGAAATCAAGAATTTTCATAGGCCTATTTAAATTTCAGAGGTAAATTCGAAACAAATAAATTCAGATACATGGTTTCCAAAGTAAAATAATTTCAAAGGGGTGAATTCAGAGCAAATAAATTCAGATAAATGTTTTTCAAAATAAAATATTTCAAAACTAAGTATTCAGTGGCTGTTAAATTTCAAATAGTTATGTCTCTTATTTGCTTCCATACTTTTTGACCTTATATTTAATGTAAGAGCAGTCGCGGCCTTTTGTATCTCAAATCTGCGCGGCTTCCGGTATCGTTCACTTCTAGCTATTATAGCTGTACAAGTACTGTGTGCTATGGTGTTTTATAGGCTATGATAGTCACAAGGGCTGTGCCAAGTGTGCGCCCGCAGAGGGCCTCGCGCCAAAATGAAGTGACAGCTGAATTGATGACGTAAAGCCAATAGGCTAGTTTTTTAAGTTCATGTTTTTGTCCTGCGAAAGACTATATTGGCTAAAAGTCAGAGCTAAGAGTAAGACTGTGTATCATGATGCTGTATTATTCTGCTACTTATCAGGAAATGAAAAAAAAAACACTATTTTTTTTAATTAACCGCTGTGATGTCGAAGTGGATGTCATGGCTTTATATATGGGCAGACACTTGCATGTGTCATTATGTTATTAACATTTTACCAAAATCAAGTGGAGTTACAAGGTTTTTGACCAGCGAATGTCAGACATCTATGTTTTGTCCATCATTAGAATGGCCGCATCTGAGAGAGTGCATCGCATTACGTTTTCATTAACTTACAGATTGTAAAGTTTATTGGAGCTATGTGGGCGCTCAGTTTTTTCTGTCATTTGGCCAAAAGCATGTTATCAAAAGACAGAAGTGCAACACAGGCTATAGGCTACAAGAGTATTTAGTACTTGCTATGACTCCACGGCAAATAATAAACTTTCCGCTCCTCAAATACACATAGGCTAACCTTAACATTTATTATTGAATAAAGAAATCGCTGTACATATTCAAAAAACCAGTCCTTTTTTAACCTTTCATTGCAAACAAGCAGAGACGGTCTAAGGTACGCTGTACTTCTTTCAAGCATGAGTTAGGTTTTTAGTCACAAGTTCTTTTTGATAGGTTTCATTGGTTAAATATTTGCAAAGACCCACGAAGAAGTAAAGGGTGACCTTTTTTTCCCCCTCACAATTAAGCATGTGACCATGATTCTTATGTCAGTGAGCACCTTATCGCATGTGAATATCGTAGAGAACTTTTAATCAGTGATTAAATTCAATTATAATTTTGGCCACCTCTGAAATGGGTCAGCCATATTACCTGAAAAGTTCAAGTTAATAGCAAGAAATCTGTGTTCTTTCAAGGACGTGCATTTATTGCATGGATGGAGATGAGAAAGAACAATAGGCATATGTCTGAAAGTGCACCACCGTTCTTTTGAATGATAAAGTTTATCCGCGGTTCATCTGTTGATCAGATGCACGTGAAAGTTGCGTTCATTACTATAGCCAGATAGCTCATTGTAAAAGTTTATTCCGTAAAATTTTCTCAGTTGTAGTGTATAATAATTCAACAAGACATTTTTTTCTGGAATACCGAAATTGTTTAGGAAATTCTTAATGGCCGTCTCTAATTACCTTAAATGTTCACTTAAATGTCATATTATGAACGCCGAGGATTTAGCTTTAAGAATTTTAGCGTCTATAATCGGTTGCACAGAAAGCGATTTATCGACCACATAATTGGAGTCTTTGGAGAAGACAATAGATCAGTTTTCAGTTTCAGATAGATGGAGCAGGTGTTACATACATCTTTATCTACAGCGTACGTGTTCCTGCCAAGAGCAATAATACAGCAATAGCCTAGCATTTTAGTAGGCTATATCATTCATATATATATATATAAAACAGGAATACGCGTATTTTTGAAGCTGCAACCATAGAGCGTTAAACGGTAAACAAAGAGAAGGTTTGAGTATTAACGCAATTTTAAAATATTCTTATATTTACTCTACATAATCAAATACAACCAACCACAAATAGCCTAAAAATGTATGCACAGAAACCCAAACGCCGCTAAAAACAACACGAAACCCTTACTGGAAAATGTAATAAAAGAAAATGAAACCCAACACGGCCTATTTTAAGATGCCAATCACAGAACATCGTTTGCATCTTAAAAACTGTGTAAAAAAGTATTTATTAGGCTATACAAATTACAGATGAAAGGATAAGAGGCTCCATGCTTTTCGTCTTCTTCGTCACAGGCTGTAGCCTACTTCACTTCACTGCTTTGTTGTGTGTCACCTGCACGAGTGTGTGTGCTAGAAAAGAAATACTCAAGTATGGTCTCCTAAAATGATAATTGGACTTATTAGTAACCCTGAATTGATTATGTTTTTCCACGCTGGCAACATGAGCGCGAGTTTATAACAGCTGTTGCCTGTTTGTGATCAACACCAACGAACCTTAAGGTAGAACTGTGGGCATGATTTCCCAGCGCCGCATTGCACTACAAACATGTGCAGCGATTTATAAAAAAAAATTATAAAAAAAAAAAAGACAAACAGCTGCTTTCAGAGCGCAATTCCCCACTGGAACCCCGTCCCAATTCACATATCACTCCACAGAGCGATGCCGAATATAGAGGCAGAAAACCCTGTCACTGAAATACACGCTCGCACGCACTCACTCACTCACTCCCGCGCGCCCGCGCGCGCGCACAGCAGGGAGCGCGAGGCGACAGGATGATTCACTTCAAACTCACCAGCACTTCTGGAGCCACTTGAATCCAGCGCTGGACATGACATTTGATCGTTCAGTGCGAGCGAGCATTGGTGCAAGTTTACAGTCTCTCACACACAAACAACTGATGACTGGAAGAGCGCATTACCTTAGTAAGTACCGCCTCGTCCACTTCTCGGAGCTCGATTTCCCCTCCTTAGCAACCAGAAAAGAGCAGGTTCATGATCTAACTGGATTTAGTGTGGTGGTGGTGGTGGTGGTGGTGATGATGATGATGATGATGGGGTGTTGGTGGGGGGAAGATGATGAAGAGAGAGACTAAGGAGCTGTGCAGCTGTGGAAAGCACTGGGTTCCTTCCACTCTGTCCGTGTCTCGCGCGCACTGGATCCCAAAGTGGGTGGTCGCTGCGTGGAGTGGAGTGCTCAGGTACAGTGTGAGGATCCTGGCATGTGTGCTAACTCAGTGTTACTGTGTGTGTGTGTGTGTGTGTGTGTGTGTGTCAGAGGCAAAGAGGGGAGGGAGGAGAACAGAGGGTGGGGGTTTGGGGGTGGAGTGTCTCCCTCTGTAGTTTCTGGCAAGCAATTCTGAAATATGCATGTTTATTAAGTGAGAGAATCTTTTTTGTAGGCATACCAATTGAGTAATACCGTTATTTCTCCATTTTTCTCATTAGGACATCTTGCTTAAAATTAAGAGGATTAGAGTTTAAGAATAAATGATAAGCTCCAGCGGTTTATCAATTTATTCTTAAACCCTAATCCAGTAAGAAGGAACAGTAGTACAGGGGTCATTTTTGTTTTTACTAAATTCCAAGTTGACCATATAATGTTAGCACTTTTTGTACCGAAAACAAGACTGTTAGAATAAAATGGTCCCTTCACACATGAAATGAGCGACAAGAGTTGTTCACTGTGCTCTAGTGCTCACACACACACAAGCTGTGAACAGTGAGTTTTGCGTTTGTGTTCAAACTCCCCCATTCTTCAAGAACAACCTCTTTGCAAAGCCTGCAACATGTGACATTTCACATAAAATGTGCCGCTCAAACAGTTTGGTGTCAGATTGAAATGATCAAGGATCCTCCAGAAGGACCTTTGGTGCTAAACAGTCTGAATAACCAGGTTTGACATTCCTTATCACATACTTCTTTAGTTGTTTAGAAATAATAGTATTATAATACCTGAAGAGAGCTAAGTCAGCATACAGATCATTCTTGAGCCGCAGGAAAACAACGTCATGCAACACTGATTGGATGTCACTGCAGTCTCAAGCATCACTAACATCAAAGGAAGCAGATTGAGAAAATAGTAATTTCATGCTTTTAAAGGAAAAAATATCTGGTATTTTGAAATATTGGTGATTTTATTTATATGGCTTTCAATTATTATTATTTTTAATCAGACTACACAACTAATTTTGAATGGCCAAGATGTCTCTCAGAGCTTCACAAGAACTGGAATCGGGGGGAAAAAGAGACAGTTTATTCTGTCATTTTTATTCAGTGAGTGTGGCAAACCTGTGAGTAAAGATATTTCACCAAATGTAAAATGACTGATCACAACTGAGCGGTCTCAAGGCGGCTTGTGGGACGCCATCTTAAAGGGATAGTTCACCCAAAAATGAAAATTCTGTCAGTAATTACTCACCCTCATGTTGTTCCAACCCTATAAGACCTTTGTTCATCTTCGGAACACAAATTAAGATATTTTTATTGAAATCTGAGAGCTGGATCACTCCATACTAGTCCTTAGGCTTCTTCAGGAATTGAAACTTGCCGGCCTCGAAAAGTTATTAAAAACATCGTTAAAATAGTCGAAGTGACTACAGTGGCTCAATCTTATCAAGCGACGAGAATACTTTTTGTGCGCAAAAACAAACAAAAATAACAACTTTATTTCAACTATTCATTTCCTTCTGAGTCAGTTAAACTAGTGTAACAGCGTAAACTTCTGTTGTTGTACGTCACACGCATCAAACACATGACCAGCGTCGGCCAATAGTGAGCCTACGTGTGACGTAGCTCTACGCAAACATACTAGTTTAACTGACTAGAGGCCCACGAGAAGGAAATGAATAGTTGAAATAAAGTTGTTATTTTTGTTTGTTTTTGCGCACAAAAAGTATTCTCGTCGCTTGATAAACTTAAGATTGAGCCACTGTAGTCACTCGGACTATTTTAACGGTGTTTTTAATAACTTTTCGAGGCCGGCAAGTTTCAATCCTTGAAGAAGCCTATGGACTAGTATGGAGGAGTGATCCAGCTCTCAGATTTCATCAAAAATATCTTAATTCGTGTTCCGAAGATGAACGAAGGTCTTACTGGGTTGGAACGACATGAGGGTGAGTAAATACTGACAGAATTTTCATTTTTGGGTGAACAAACCCTTTAACTCACTTTAATCAAGCTGAAGAAAAAGTCTATAAATGCTCTTCGGACCGGGTAGAAGTCCTGAAAGTTACAGGTTTTTAATTGTACGTCAAGCTCTTTTATCCGAAAAGATCAAGGAAAATCTAACTTCTCGTGACTTGATCGCTTTAAATGGAAAGAGGAAGAATAGATAATCAAATCTGGATGATACTGGGACCCTGAACAAGTCTATATTTTATGTTTCTTGTATTTAGTTCCATCGCATGTTTCTGAAATGGATTAGACAAACAGAAAATGGGGAGAAATATTCATTAAATGCACTACAAGTATTCACCCACTGCAGAATGTCATACATCTGGACCACAGAGACCTCACAGAGAACAGTGTGTCTCCTGTTCTCGAGGAAGCCTGCAGGTCCACTCATGTAATCTACGGTTTCATTTGTCTGCTGCATCCCCTCTTCTATCCCATATATGCACATGGAACTGCACACATATCCTCTCACACCCAAACCACCCTTCTCTTTTTTTCCTACTGGCTCTTAATCGGCCTTCTGGCATAACAGAGACGATACATATCCACAGGGAATCCTGATAGAGTCCTGGGAGTCGGTCTTTACTTTTTGTTATGTTTCCTTCCAGTTCTGACAAAATATGATGCAACAAGGAGTGATTTATAGAAAGTGCACCATGTAACTTCACAAATTAGGTTGCCGGTACACATAATTGGAGTTACTGTGTCTCTGAGAAAACTGATATATAAAACATCAGAGATGCTGTTGCTCAAGAATATTGTGTTTCCAGTCTGCATATTTCTAGCTAGGGCCATTGTTATCAATTAACCTTTGACCAAATAGCAAGTACTCTACTTTGCAGAGAACAGCCAGGAAAGGGCTATTTATCAGTGCCAGGAAGTGTCCTTTATCGCACAGTACCCTAGCAACTCCTTCCTGAGCCCTATAGGTGTTAACAAAGCTCCTACACTATTTTTGGTGCTCTCTGTCCTTCATGGTTTTGGTCAGGATGTATAAAAGCGTCATGGCTGAGTACAACAGTATTTACACACAATATTTTGAGGCTAGAAATATTGGTAGTTTAAGTTATAGTACAAGAAACTTACCCCATACTGTGATTCAAAATACAGATAATTTGATACAAACATGCATTAGCACATGCTCAAATGCTCTCTTTCCAAAAAATCAATACCATCAGAATCCATTAGGGAGGAGTAATTGCTCATCATGTCTGAATCACAAATGTATTCAGCCAACCACTCACTCAAAGAGGCATGTGTAAACACATATACAGTCATAATGGACATTGGCGCATAGCGACATCAGCACAAATTGACAGTATCAGGAACCCACCAACTCCAGGCTAGATTAATTATTTAGACTAGTGAGAGATGCAAGAAATGCACAGAGGTGTTTCCCTATCTCCAGTAGCCTAATGGCATTGCACACACAATCATCTTACTAAATTAGCTGCTTTTCCATTTCATGCAGACAAGAAATTATCTTCTGTTGAGCTGCAGGATGAATATCTGTTGCAAATGCAAGTGTTTTCTCCTTGCACTGAACTAGAGACATTTCTATCTTGAAAGTAATGTTTCAGTGTGCATTAGGTAACATGTCACAAGAGTGTTGCATGTGCAGTGCATTTATGTTCTTTCTTACCAGAGACCTGCAGGAAAGGGCACATGTTGCATAAATGTCAATTATTAGAGCAGGTAGCTAAGAATAGCAGTCAAGTGTTAAAGTATGACTGTGACTAATGTAAAGAGGGACTCTAGTAAGGCCGTTCACAAGGACGATATAAAGGTGTTGAAAATTACCGTCCTGCGTGGACAAGTGTTGGAGATTAGCATGTTTGCTAAAACCCTCAAGAAAAGGCATATGGTTCGTCTAATGTAATTGTGATGTCGACGTCAAATACAAATTTAATAATAAAAAAGATAACGATAAAGATATAGTTCTAAAAATCGTGCACATAAGACGGTTTTTGCATTAACTTCTAAATCTAATGTTTTAACTCCAATTTATTGTTGAAATAGAATCATTTACTGTGTATTTGATAGGCTGTGTATTTTCATGACAGATATTTTTACAGACATACATTAAAGCTGCAGTCCGCAGTTGTTCCTCTTTGTCGCCATTTCTGTTCGAAATCTGCAATTGCAGTTATTTGCGGAATTATCAACTTAACGGAGGAATCCAATATTTTGAGGAGAATGTGCTGTCGGTCACTGCGCTGGTGTGGATACTGTCATTCAGAATCACAGAATACTTTTTGGAAGTATGACTAACATAAGAGTTTTTACCGGAAAATGTCATCTGAACAAGTAAGTAACATCTACTTTTGTTCTGACCAACTAAGAGAAAAAAGCATTGTAGTAAATTGCGCTGATTAAATCTAACGATCGCTTATCATATCACGTAAAACCGTGCAAATTCTACTTATTTGTTCTCAAATTGTAATGTTAACAACATCAGCATTGCGTGACTACATTTAATGCCCTTCCGATATTATCCTTGTTTTTGCATGGGCCCGGTTGCAGTCTCTTTTTTTTTTGTAGCCACTCCAATGTCCAAAGTCTTTTGCATTTTACAACAGGTGAATCTCCACTTGTCACTGGTGATTGTCGTTTGAACCTTTCTGGATCCGCCATCAAATTGATAAGTTTAATATCAAGTGCTGTGAGAAAAGGCTATAAATCTCCACCTCCAACATCCTCACACGCAATATAGCCTAGACTCCTTTATGTGTACAGATGTGACGTAAATGACGCAAAGAAATGCTCGAATTTCCCACGGAAATCCACCAGTACCACTGGAATTAACATTATTACAACCGTTTTGAATCAAGCGAAGGCAAGCAGATAGTTCTGAACACTGGCTTGCTCAAATTTATTTTGGATAATTTTTAATCCAAAAAAGTTACGGACTGCAGCTTTAAATAAGACATTACTAACAAGTTAAGTAAAATATAATGAATATAGGCTAATATAGTGCAAATATTTAGCGAAATAGTTCATTTCTCTAGCCGATTAACAAGCTGTTGACACTGAATGACTACATGAGGTAGGCTACTGTAAATGCGTTTACTGGCGCTCGATGCTGCTTAGTTTAAACAGCGCCTATGTCACGCCACATTAAAGAGCATAAAAACGGCATTTATTGTTTGAATTTTCGTGATACAATGGACATGATTTGAAAAAAATGACACTGTTTCTTATCGAAAGTAACAATGCGGAGCTTATTGCGATTATTGGTAGTTAATGGTGGCCATAAACTGAGAAAGTGCGTGTCCGGTGTGCGATGAGTTGTCCTAGACCAAGGGGGTAATCCATCAGCCGGAAGTTGAAGCTGCCTCCGGGGGCTGCCATTGTAGCTGGCTATCACCTGCTGTTAGCATCCCATTGACTCCCATTCATTTTGGCGTCACTTTGACAGCGAATAACTTTACATCTGAGGCGTCTAAAGACTCCATTTGTCCATAATTTATTTCTAAAGAAACACGACAATGTATAAAAGGCTCCATTACTTTGTATCTTACGTTATGGCCCCGTAAAAGCCATTCTTGTAAAAAGAGGCTAAAAATTGCGTCTTAACCACGCGACTTTATGTCGCACAATAGAGACATTACCGTATAGACAGGAGGAGAAGCTCGCACAGTCTCGCAGGCAGTCTTTAATGTCTAAAGTCAGCCCATGGCATCTAGACAGAGTCCATTAAAGCAACGCGACAAAATATTTAAACAACGTTTTTGAGGAATTGGAAATAATTCGATATGTGGCAAGTGAGTACATATGAAGTAACATTTATCCACAAACTTTAAATTATTATCTACTACTACACCTGCGGGGGATGGGGAAATTAATGATCAGGAAATTATACAAGCAATGGAAGAAGAAAAAACATCACAATGTCTATCGCGGTTAACGTTGTTCCTTTATTTATTTACAGATCTACGCTTGAAGATGAATGTGATCCCGTTTGGAAGCCATATGTACAAAATGCCTACATAACGTGAAATAAAGAAAAACGGTTTTGTTCAAGTGTTTGTGACCATGATTTATTAGCCAAAACTACACGATTTAACACCTAGCTCACAATTCTTCATATATTGGAATATTATATGGTCATGTAATTTTGAATGGATACGAAAATGACTCGAGGGGACAGTATTTTATAGTATGGTTCCTGGGCTCATACTAAGTATTTTTTGGATGGGTTATTATTCTGTTTGATGTAGAAGGAAACAAAAAAGAAGGGAAAAAATTATTTGCATATGTGCCTATATTTGAATCATTTTTAATAATTTGGGAAGATTGTGCTGTAGCCTACATGCATTTATTTATGTTATTTTTTATTGTATTGTGTGTGTGTGTGTGTGTGTGTGTGTGTGTGTGTGTGTGCTAGCCAAATATTTAAATCTAATGGATATATACATAAACATGTTCAAAATAAACTAAACTAACTAAAATTACTAGAACTGCAGATAGGCTACTCAAACGATTACAATCCTAAAGTAGGCTATTTTAAAGTCGATTTTAGCCACTTCTTTTATGTCATATTGTAATTATATAGCGTTATATGTTATATTAAACTAATTATTATAATTATTAATAGTATTCTAATATATTAATAAACATTATTTTATGTTTTTTATAATACTAAACGATTTGATTTCCAAAACACACACACAGGCACACATCAATGTGAGTTTACTCTTTACTCTGATGCGTCATTGCCCGTTCGAGATTAGCTTGCTTGCGCCTGCTAGTCAAAGCCCTTATTTCTGGAGAGCCGTGATACTTCGACCTTGGAAACTTCTGATCATCATTCAAGACAAGTATTGTTATAGGTGGTATTTTGTTAATTCAGTGTGATAACTTTTTGTTGGCTTTTTTCTTTTCTTTTTCTCCACACAGCTACTAGAAGATTTCAAACCGCAAAGCAACCAGAACGATGGACATCCTCAAAGATTTAAACTCCTCCTCTTTATTTTAATTATACATGTATACCTCCTTTACATTGTTGTTTCCTTTTTCTTTCTTTTATTTTTCTAATGTGTGATTGAGTATTCTTTAATTTCATTGATATGAATGTTACCTTTAATGGTTTTCATATCTTGATGATTTGTAATCATTTAGTACAGTATATGTGAAGCAATTGTATCTGTATTTTGTCATAATTTTGGAAATAAAAAACCATATTAAAAAAAAAAAAAAAAAAAAAAAAAAAAAAAAAAAAAGAACGCTTGGCTATCAGGTAGTGAGTGCCCATATTGGGCTTCAACTCTCTCCGTTGAAATCAACGGGGTCGCTGTGTCCATTTCTTTTACTGTCTATGTCCTGGACATGATGCAGCGCCTCTCGTCCGGTGTGCGACCCCCTTAATTCTTACATTAACGTTAACTGATTTGTGAAACACATTCGAATTATTAATAAAACGTAATATAATGTGGTAACCTCCTACTGTCAAGATTTCCGTCTTTCAGCCTATGCTATTTGGAACGTTATCATAGGCCTAAGGCCTGCACTCAATGAACAACATCTCAACACTAAATTAAAGGCCTGTCTCATATAGGCGCCTGTCTCAAATAACGTTAACGTACAAGCCGGAGCAGTTCGGCGATTTGGGGAAAATAAAATCCCGGCCTATTATTTTAAGTTTTACGGTATGTTATAGCCAGATATGACGACGCTAACTTACTGCAACACGCATCACCACAGATGAGCATGTATCAAGCCTAAGGCGCAAATCAAGACGCCGACGCTTAAAACACAATCATCTTCATTAAAAGTAAAGAACCGAAGTGATCTTACCAGGTATGTTGAAGTTCTCTCTCTTATTGCGGTCTTTGATTCAGAAAGTTTAGCTGATGATCAATAAAATGCAGCTCATCGGTTGCTTTCGGTGACGTGCACTCCATTAAATCTGCATATAGCGCGGGAATTGAAGATCGGATTTATATCCGTTTTGCAAAAACACATTTATGTGACCAGGTGTAAATGTAATAGTTTTGATCAATCAGATAGCTATCCGATCTGAGAAAACGCATTAAGTGGCCAGGTGTAAACAGAAGCTAATAAAACAATTTCAATTTAATAATGTTTCATTTATTTGACAAGTAAATTTATATTGTAGTGTGATATAATGATCAATAATGATAACACATTTTTAGCATTTAAGCACATCTAGGCACTTTTTACATCTGTAAACAACACCGGTATACGTATAACAAAAAACAAACATATCCACAAATCAACTTAGGCAGTCATCTGAAAATGTGTTTATGATAATATTCTCTAACATTTTCATGTATTCATCTTTATTCCGCGGTTTTTGTGTTTGCAAGGAACCACAAAAAACGCAGAATAAAGATGAATACATTTTATGAATACACAAAGGAATAGTTTATTCCTTTAAATCTAAATTCTGGACTTATAAAAACCTAATTCATTGAGTGATAACAAATCATTTGTAATTAATAAAAGACTGCACAGTTGAGTCTGCTTCATACCACCTAGGCTACTAAAAAGGCAAGAAATTAATGTAGGCAAAACTAGACGATATAAATAAAATATTGAAATCTAAATGTATTTAATGTGTTAACATTACATCTGTTCTCTGGTAGCTGCTGACTCTTTGCTAAGATTGCAAGATGTTCACAAGTCATTTTTGGAAGTCCAAGTCAAGTCTCAAGTCTTTGAGCTCGAGTTCAAGTCAAGTCTCAAGTCTTTGAGGGGCAAGTTCAAGTCAAGTCTCAAGTCTTTTGCCACAAACTAAGTCAAGTCTCAAGTCCCTCTTGCCATCTGATTTGTCCCTAACACTGTATTGTTAAATCTTATGAATTCAGAGCATGTCCTGTAGCTACTACCATCCATATAGTACAGTATCAAAATCAGTTGTATGGGGTCTACTGCAATGCAATCTGAAGAAACACAAATTAAGAACACCGTTTCAATTTCATAACTGTATTTTTTATTAGTATCTGATTCTGCACAAAAGAATACATGTTTGTCTGTGTTACTAACTGGCAGTAAAGCCCAATCTCATAATGCATTACATTTTTCAGTGTTAAATTAAGGAAAAATCTGTATTGAAAGTTAATACAATCATAGTGCAAACATGTGAGAATTGATACTTTAAGTATTGCTATTTAACAACTATAAAAACTGAGAAAAAGTTTCATCAAACGATTACCACTTAAACTGAGATAAGACAATTTGATCATCTAAATTGGCTGTCTCAAAACCCTAGATACAGGCCAGCTGACCTTTTCTGGCAACAAACGTTAGTGGCTTTAAATCCACTAAAAGTCTTTAAACAACAGATTGGTTACATTTAAAAAAAACAAAACAAGTATGACAGTGTCTTTGCCGAAAGCCTGGCACGGTGAGGACGCATGATAAGCCCTCCATGGCTGAACACCCTCTCCACTGGTGCACTGGTAGCCGGGACAGAAAGCACTCTCATAGTCACAAGATAGAGTCGCGGGAATGCCTTGGACTGTCTTTTCCAGAACTCAAGACAGTCCACTTCATTTTCATCAGATGCTACCTGGATATAGCGGATGAGCTCAGCCTGGACAGATGAGCCATGATCCACACTTTTCTTGGTGCTTTTCTTCCGGTAGCCAGAGAAAAGACGTGGAGTTTTAGCAGGTGGTAACTCCTCCTGATCATCGTCTCCACTGCTGCTTTCAGGTTCAGTCAGTTTCCGAGCCTCAGCCAAGACAAGGTCTGTAAGTTTATCAAAAAACATGTTTAGTTACAGCATCATGGGACTGATATACACAGTGTCAATGTTGTGAATCAATCTAGGAAGGCAATATACAACATAATTGGCATTTTTAATATGCATATAATGTCTCGTGTGTGGTAGATTTTCTCTGGAAATGGTGGGTACACATACCTATTATCATCTCCTTGACTTCTCTCTTAACTTCCTCTTGTGCTTGGACATCTTGCTCTAGCCAAAAGAGGCAGAATGATGGATCTAGTAATGCTGACATCATGTAAACAATGTCACCAAATGGAAGATCTACTGTCGCTTCACTGGAGTCATCCATTTTCACATTTACAAATATACCCTTAAAGCGGCGTTGAAGGGACCTCTGCAGCGCTTTCACTAAACCAACCAGGTGGTGAGTAGCATTTGACATCCTGATGAGATTGCTGTTAAGTGACAGTACACAAGACAGGGCTGCACTAAGGGTCACAACTTTCTCCCCTTGAGTGAGGTCCGTTGCTTGAAGAAATGGGGCCAAAATATCCACAAGTTCTTTCAGCTGACCCCATTCTCTAGCTGATAAACACAGGCTTTTATGACCTTGGGTGTCCAGGAGTGTATTCAGGCTTTGAAGATCCAAGTCAGTGACTGCTTCAACAAGGCGCAGAGTGCTGTTCCATCTTGTCACTACAGCAGAGGGGATGCTACGGTTGGCTCCAAACTTAGCTTCAAATGCCTCTTTTAGGCCACAAGTAGAATGCAGTAAAGTGCAAAATTTAGTCACCTTTGCCATTGCACTGTTCAGAACTTTTATATCTTTAAGTCCATCTCGCACAACGAGCTGCAGCGAATGTGCAAAGCACTGAAGTCGTTTTTGCCGGCAGCTGCTCTGGATGGATTCCACATCATCCTGGTGATCTTCATTTACGTCCTCCCACAGGTCGCCATTTTCCAGGTCATCATCTTCGCTACTTGTAGTAGCAGAGGGAAAACAAACCGTAAAGGCTTTCTTCATGTTCGAAGCGTTGTCAGAGATAATGTAATCTTATTTGTGCTTAATGTTGAAGTTATCACATACTTCCTCAATTTTCACCAATCCTCTCACCAGTGTGAGACCCTGTGAATCTTTCACAGCTTAACAGAACTGACTGGAGTCTTGGGTTGCTCCTGTCTAGCTCCATGAAGTGGGCAGTAACTCCTAAAAAGCCACGCATGGTCCTGTCAGTCCAGATATCCACAGTAACAGACACCGTGTCTGTTGTCTCTAATTTTGATTTGATAATGGCCTCTTTGACAGTTGCAAGCTCATTCAGTCTTCTTGTTACGGTGCATCGACTTACTGGACAATGTTTTTCATCTACCACTGGCAAAAAAATTCTGAAGCTGGGATTGTCAATCAATGACAGTGGCATGTTGCATGAAATGATGAGTTCAATGATTGATTCAGTGATGGCCTTCTGCCTAGGATGTCCCTGATGGTACACTTGCACACCTCTTGGCAGAATAATGAATTACTCAATGCTGCTCTGTCCCTCTCCAATAGTACCTTTTTTAGCATTAGTGAATTCTGTAAACCTGTAGATGGACATGGGAATATATTGTCAATATAGCCTTAAATAGATTTTCGCCATGTTTTTGAATTTTAAAAAAATATATAAATCAGGCTAGGAATAATATATTTACAAATCCCTCTATAAATGTCTACATAATATAACTAGGTACAAGACTGGAAAGTTTGGTGTATATAGGTGCTACTGAAGTGAAGATTTCGGGCTTCAAGTATGAGAAAAAAGTCATTTTGAGAAAGCGGGCTTTAAAGATTTGCATCAGCCAATGAGGTTGCGCATTTAGAGTTAAATCCCCCCTAACCCTAAGCTAAATAGGCTAGGCTACTCTTGATATTGACAGCTGATGGTTGTTTTGACAATAGGTCTATCTCTGGATTCACGATATCATGGTCTTGGCGGAATCCAGCACGGGGGTTTATCGCATATATTTCACACATATATTGAGCAGTCAAGTTGCATCTCTTTGATCGGAGCGTAGAGTGAGAACACATAAAACGCGAGCTTTGCCTTTACATTGCATGCGATCTATTAGTGCGATCTATCTAGTATTGTGATACGTACAGTGGGTGGTGTATCGCGATTTTTTGGTTCGGTTTGAATATCGCTACACCCCATATACTGTATATCTCCTCTCTCCCTTTCTCCAAATATAGGCGACGTCTCTATGGCCAAAGAGCTCTAGTTTAGTCTCATCTGACCAAAGGACACGTTTCCAGAATGCATAATTTTTCATCAGGTTGTCAATGGCAAACTTCAGTCTAGCTTGGAAAGTGTCTCTTCTCCAGAAGCGGAGTGTTTCTTGGTCAGCAATTAACCTCACAGTCCATTCCTGCATGTGCAGGGCTCTAGTGACCGTCTCTTCGTTAAGACATCAATCCCTGACTTGGCTAAATCATTCACTAGTGTCTTTGGCAGATGTTCTATCTTGCTTCTTTAAAAACCTCTCACTAGTTTTCTTTCCAAAGTTTTGAAGCTTTCACTTCCTGCCTCTACCAGTCTTGTTCTCCTCTGTGTGGGTCACTTCTAAACTTCTTGATAATCCTTCTCATGGCAGTTCTTGAATTGAAAACGCTTTGCTAAATTAGTATCCTTCTCCTCTTTTGTGAGCGTTAACCATTCTTTTTCTCAAGTCTAAACTAATTTCTTTCATCTTTGCCATGATGACATAAAATACATACTAGTTGTTTTGCAAGATACTAAGTATTTCATTCCAGGCAAATTTAAATAAGGATTTCTCCAGAGGAAAAATAGAATAAATACTGTGTTATATCCTTTGCTCTGTCAAACATCACTTAGGAAATACTTAAAAATAATTTAAATTTTGATTGGGGGGGCTAATAATTTTGTCTTCAACTGTATATAAGAAAAAAATATTAATGCAATTTATGTCTAAGGTTGGTTTTAAGCACTTAAGTAAATGTTACATAACCTAAAGTGAGAACTATTTACAGTTAATAAGTTGTTAAAACATAAAAAAAACATTATCTAACTCTTAACATATGAGCTAATTAAAGAACAATCATTTGGTTAATTACAGTGACAACGAATGAAGAACTCACTATTTGAAAATAGCCTATTAATATAATGTAGACTATAATATATTAACTATGAATTAACTATAAACTAATAGTTTGCAAATTATTTTCAAGTACTAGTGTTACCAAACATGGGGTGTTTTTTATGGCATTGGTTCTTTATCCAATTTCTATCCTGGTACTCTTCTATTAGTGCAAATACTGGAGAGCTCAGTCTGCTAACATCTGCACAGGTTTGTGACAGCATTACAACAGCCGGCACTCTTGGGAAGAGCTCTAAGCCCTCTGCTCCCACTACTTGTTCTACAACATGTTTATTTCAAGTGCACTAAAAATTCCCTATTGCATCATTCAACCAAAGTTCTTGAGCAGAGGACATTCCACTTCAGTCTGGGTCCGTGCACTCATTTCCAATAGTCTAAGTCAGATAATAACTTTTGCTCGCCAAAAATCCAGCAAGGTTATTTGACTTAACTTTTCGGCCAAAATCGACGGCTGCAGGTCAGAGATGCCCTTTACATTTATTTTCCATTTTGGGTTAATATTAGCAGTTCCACAAAAATAAGATTCTCTCGCAACATTTAAAAGTGAATTCAGCGCTACCAATAGAAGCAACTGCCACAATCACAGTAGACTGGATTCAAGCTGCCCGGTCACGAGAGGGTTAACGTCACAATCAGAGGCAGATCAGCAGGAGGACATGAGGAGCCCTTGGCAATCCAGCCCTGTTCTTCAACAGGCTTTGCTGATTACTTACTGCAAGGTGCAATTATCCTCGCCACTACCGTGGCAAAAATCAGCTTCTTCCACAAAAGCACAACACTGAAAGACGAAAACATTAAACAAAAGGTACAAATCGCAGCAATAATAAACACGAGGAGACGTGGGATGACATTCAACTATTGCATTTAGATTAATTTATTGGCTCAGAAAGCAATGGCAGATTACACCTCATAGAGCAGGCGGCAAGTACGAGCCATTCGTTTTGACCAGTTCATGAATAATTACAGCACCTCAAATCAAGTTTGTTTTTATTATTATTTATTTATGAAACCTTAATACTGTAATCACTGGAAATTCTCTTTTTAAACCTCTACACTTTACAAAGATGAACAGTATATGTAAACAGTACTTTTTGTTTGTAATCTTAATGCTCCTTTTTAAAATGTGCACATCGTTAAAAACACAATTCTTTAAAGTTTAGATGGGAGAATATATGGAATAACGTCTAATGACACAATATAAAAGAGAACAAGGGAGAGAAACAATCCCAGCCTCATCTCTCTCAAAAAGGACTGCATACGCAAGAACAAGAAGCAACATCAAGAGCCATATGTTTATGCATGTCCATAAACTAATAGTGATAGATTTGTACAAAAAAAAGTGCAAAGAAATTGAAATCAGAAAGCTAAGAACAAAATAAGAAGAGATAGGAGATAAAGAATGAATTAAAATTCACATTCCCAGTCATCAATATTTACCTTGAACAAAACCATTTATGAGTTTAAAAATGATAAAGGATCGAGAATGATGGGAGAATGAATACCAAACCTAGTGGAGTGATGCGAGAATAAATAGAAGTCGTGTTTTGTCCAGTCAAGGAGTTTGATGCTCTCGTTTCACCCTCCTGACTGAGGCAGCAAAACCTAGAAGTAAAACTAATAATCTCATGTCGTTCTCCACATTGTGCAGGTCGTCCCGACCAAGGCAAAAGTTTGGCATTCTTAGTTTTCGTTCTCTACGGGTATCAGGAGGCACTTTCTGAGACACTTCGAGTGATTCCTAGAACAGAATCGATTATGGCTGCTCACTGTTCACAAACTCAAATCGAAGTTACCTCCGGATCCATTGTGCACATCTTCTTCATAATACGTAAAGTATCCAGAAATTGACTCGTCTTCATTATACTGAGAAACCAGCTAGTGCTTCCTGAATAGTATAAACAGTATAATGGAGGAGATCTATAAAATATACATTACTTGGGTCAGTGATATAAGTAGGACAGGATGTTTGGTCTTTGATTCCTGACCTTTCTGCTCTGGGAATGCCGCCATGTTTGGACGAGGGACTGAGAAACTGACAACAAGAGCAAAGTGCTATAACCGGGTGTGAGATTACAGGGCAGTTGTTCAATATTATTGATCCCAGACAGTGAAGCTGGCTCTTAACTAAGCCATCTCCCTGGTTCTGCGTTCTTTGACCAATGGCGGCCAAAGCACCCAAGGATCTGACTCCGTCCGTCTGTGTGTGTTCTTTCTTAGGCTAGTTTCTTCAAGCAACCCATTGCAACTTGTGTCTCCTGTTATGAGTTCAGATACGACTCCTAGGCTTCCTTTTTTCCCTTTTCTCAGAAAGGCACCTCCTCTCATCCCTGATATTGAATCCAATACCCGTGTGTCTGCTTTTTACAGCGTTATCTCTTGTTTGAATGGAAGGTTTCCATCACTATGAGTGTGTATAGGCAACGTGGAAACAAACTGGAATAGATTAGAGCTGAAGTCAAGTGAGACGATCACTTATTACCACTAGATGGCACTAAAGCAACACAATACCAGACTAGGGCTCCACAACTTGCACAACAAAAGATAATGCAGCTCAGGCAGAACTCTACTAGAAATAAAAATAATACCAAAATAAAAACAGAGTCCAAAAGAAGTGACATCCCCTTCCAAATAAACCGAAATATTCACAGATGTCCATTGTACTGCACGCATAGAGAATCGAAATTGTTTACTCGTAACATAAATGAAATAAATATCTGAACTGTTCCCAAAATAAGACATGTCCTTAAATTCCAGACGTGTAGGATCATCAGTGTTCGTACCACAGACTTGAGATGTACTTGAGAGGAATCAAGGCAGAATATTGCCAAAGTCCAGTCTTTAGGACAAGGATTCAGACTCCCTGCTATTGCTTCGTTTGATGTTGATATGAAACATCACAACATAACACAAGGTTTGACTTCATTATGAGCAAAACACTTTATGCCACCTTCAGAAAAAAAGGTGCATTCCTTCTTTTGAAACGCAATTGGTATTTGAAGAGCAGGGCGGCACATTTGTAATTTGTAGATTGGTTTCACCAGAACATGCAGACAGGCTTTTTACAGTTAGGGAAAAAACCACAATGACGCCGCACATTTCACGACATGATACTGGATGCTGAAATGTTGTCGTGTAGCAGAGGAGTCTTCTACTCGGGCTCTGAGGCAAGGGGTCTACATGGGGCAGGGCTGTAGCACTGTCCAAATGGCTGGAACTGAATTCAGGTTGTCAGTTGTAAGTAGGGCACAGGAGGGACAATAATGGAACAGCCTGGAAGGCAAAGGCTGGCATCACAGCCAGTTACTAGTTACTCCTGTGGGCGCTTCTAATGATGCCCCAAGGGATCTAGAGTGGAGAAGTAATCACAGAAAAGGACTGAAGAATTGTATTTTCCTGACTTTGAGCCATGCCGCAACAGATGTGTTGACAGTTTAAATTAAAAGTATACTAATTTACATCAGGAAGGCTTTGCTAATGTAAATATCAAATTGTGTTGAATTGTGAATGGACAATTCTCAATCCGGTCACACAAGGGTGTAAAAGTCTGTCCCATGTCTGTCTGGTCCTCGAGAAGTCTATTGATCTTGACCGTCTTCTGCAGATTTCTCAGTTCAGATCAATGGTGTTAAAGACCCACTCGGTGAACTTCTTGAGCTTGGCAGCAGAGCTTTGAGACTCTTCTTGCAGCCTCTGATTGTCCTCCCAAAGCCTCTTAATTTGTGCCTGCAGTTTCAATTTCTCTTCCCTTTCCTGGAGGAAAAGAAAAGCTTAGTGAGAGAATGATAAATGTGAGGGTGAGTACACTAACTTTAAATATCGACAGAGCTCCTGTTTACAACAGTTACTACTAGGGTTGTAAATGCAACACAAAAAGCAAAATACATTAAACTTTTCAAGGCAAATCATCAAGCACTTTTTATCTAGGAAAAATAAAGGCAAAGACCATTTCTAATTCTGATGTTTCAAAGTGAAGCATTCCGAGTCAATTACAGTTGTTCAAGATTTGATGACTATTACAGTTTCATACAACTTCCACAAGTAAAAATCCCCATTTTCTTCATGGGGGAATTATAAACTTGCTTCCTTATTAACTAGACATACTGTGGGCTATGAGGATGTTAATCATTGGTATATGTAATTGTTGAAGTCGTCAGCCAGCATTACTTCAACTTTACCAAAGTGACACACAACTTTTTCAACTTCAAAAATGACATTACTCATGATTCTGCAAAAAAATGTCTACCAAGCAGAGAATCGCTTTAAGCAAAAAATCCTTAAAGGGGACATATCATGAAAATCTGACTTTTTCCATGTTTAAGTGCTATAATAGGGTCCCCTGTGCATCAACCAACCCTAAAACCGTGAAAAGTGACAACCAAGTAACTTTGTTTTAGTAAGCCTTTCACGGTAACTCCACAACAAATACATCCATATATCCACTAACCATTCAGAAACGTCCAGGTGCAGTCTAAAAGTTACTCTTTCTTAGTCTCTCTGTAAGGCTGCACTCCACTACGGGTTATTTCGGAGATTTGACTGAAATTCGCGTTTGTTATTGATGGAGTATCCAAAGCTATTGTATAAGTTCTACTCACTTTCTTCAAGTCCTCCTGCAACATCTTCACCAAAGCCTCCAGCTGAGAAACCTTCCCACTGTAGCTTGAAGGCCCCTCACTAACAGAAGAACCAGAATTAGGACAAAATGGATGCCAAAATAATTACAGATTATTTGTTGGACTATTAGGAAAAAGCTGAGACGTGAGAGGGTAGCGGATGTACCTGGGGGAGAGTCTGGTGTGGGGCACTGGCTGCAGCTCTAGATGCTGAGGGCTGAGTGAAGACTCTCCTCTCTGACTGACGTCCTGAGAACTAAACATAAACCCTCTTTGCACTGAGAGGGGAATGGGAGGAGAAGAGTGTGATGGAGTGGAGAGAAAGAGAGAGAGAGAGAGAGAGAGATGATGGTGTGATGACAAGCAGAGCATTCATTTAACTGTGAAGGCATTAATAGGCATACGATAAAGCAGCACCTCGAGCTTAACACAGTCGCACATTATTTCACATCTGTCCATCAATGCAAGCCCTCAGGGGACATTTCCATTAATGTAACAGCATTTCACTCATTATCCTAAATCCTTACGTTTCAGCAAATTCTGCATATTACATCTTCGCACAAAATGGATAAATCCTTAACGTCATAAAGCGGTGTTGGTAAATGGGTGTTTCTTTAACTATGGGCACTTTTGGCCGTGTTGTGATCCTTTAGAAATTAAAACACATTTCACACTCTCATTAGGTTATTTCATTTTACAGTCAAATGCCATTTTTTCATTAATATTGCCACCACAAGCACCATTCTCTCCTCATATGTTTTGTGTTTCCTGTTTGATAACATTCTGTGGAGGAAATGACACTGATGGAAATAGCATTTTTGGGATAACGTCGCTTTCTAATGCTAATTTTATGAATCATAATTGCATGCAGTCAGTCAACTTGTTTTCAGTAATTGAAATAAAGCTGAAATATAAGACTAACTCAAATAAGTAAAGTTAAAATGACTAAAACTAAAACCAAAACTGGATCATGTGTCTTGCAGAGGTTTGCAGTTTTGAATGATCCTTGCTCAGTTTTTCTTGATCCATGTCAAATTTAGGGCCGAAGCAACTTTTCACTATACAAGGACATAGTGACAGTGTAGCTTTAACAATCAACCCCTGGCATATGAAAGTGCATATATTTGAAGAAACTTAGTTCAATTTTAATTAAGTAAAAACCTCTCCCTCCTGCAGAAGATGGACAGATGGATTGTGCAAAACTGTAACATAGCTGAGGAGGACAGGTAAAGAGAAAAGAAATGGGCTCACTGCGCTGTGGTCTTCTCTCACCCTCGTAAGCATTGGCAACATCCACGAGATGGGTCCAGTCCAGGCCGCTGTCTGTGTCTGTGTCCGGGAGGGGCATGAGACCCAGTTCAGGAGGAGGCAGCCTGTGCCGCTCGTGCAGGTCTGCTAGAGAGGTGTCAGACGCTGAGAGGTCACCTAACACATAGCCAATAAGAAAACGTGAGGTGGCGTGTGTGTGCGCATGTGTGTGATTGAGTGCTTTTGCCCAGTTAGAGACTGTGCAGAGTGCATCTTACACAACATAATGGGACGATTTAGGGGACTGCAGTGGTACTGAATGAAAACGTCCCAGGCAATGAAACATTAAGCTGAATTTAGCTTTGAAGTTGTAAAATTATTGTATTTTGCAGTACTGTCGCAGATCCCGTGTTGATGACTCCAGGCTTATTAGATTTGCTCAATGATAAATGCATTTCTAGGACATCTCAATAGATTGTGCAACCCTGTAATAGCACTATGACCCAATCATGACAGGTTTTTTTACCATGCATCTTGATGCCCATTTTGTAGGAAGGTCTACGCAGTGGGGCGCCACGGGTGGTCGGCGATCGTGGAAGGGTAGAACAGCTGAAGAGCACGTCGCTGGCCAGAGCCTGCTCCAGAATGGAATCTCCCAGAGATGGCAGTCGCTGACCCCGGTATATACTCTCATCTGACAGGGTGCGCTGCAGAGAACGGCGCCCTGAGCTTGCTAGACCTGAGGAGGAGGACTGCAAGGAAGGAGGAGGAAGGGATATGATTGCGGTAGCTGACCCTGTATTACAGTAATCCTCATTTTTGATCATTTCATTTTTTTTTTAAAACAATTGTTATTGCGATTTAAAATGCATTTTTTTTAAAGAGCTCCTGATTTGGTGTGCGAAAATATATCACATGACTATAAAAAAATATACGTATATTATTAAAGATATTACAATAAACCCATTTCATTGAGTAAAAAAAAATGTATGCATACATGTATGTATGTGTGTGTGTGTGTGTGTGTATGTATATATATATATATATATATGCATAGGCAGGGTTAAAGCTTCTCCTTTGTTGGCAACAGATTTATAAATGCATACATTTATAAAATCTGGTGAAATGTTTGGCATGTGTTGTATTTTCAATTGTATATTATAGGTGAGGCAAACTCAGTGCTTGCTGACATGGAGATCGTGTAAAGCAGCATTTACTGCAAACGGAACCATACCAAGACACTAACAACAGTTTCATGAGCTGCTCACGTGTAAATGACTACTCAAAAATGGCAGCACACTGGCTCAGTATATCACTATGCTTTTCAGCTGATGACGTACCTTCTCCTTGTGCTTACTGGATGAGGGAATTTCTGGCACGATCAGTTTCTTCAGATCTTCTTCCACTGTGGACTTGCACATGGCTTGAGGAGAGTGCAGGTCCCTAAGAGAGGGCCTGGATTGAGAAGACCCAGTGTCTGTCCCCTCACCCTGTGGTCTTCTAGGGGGAAGAGGCAGTATGCAAGATTCTGAATTAAACCACAAATCCTTGACTCTGTTAATTGTAAGGCAATTATTTACACATTTACAGGATCAATATGCTGTTTTACTGTTATTACTCTTCCTCTCCAGAAGGTGGCAGTCATGTATTAGTAAAAAAAACAAAAATTCAAGAGCCAGAGGAAAACAAAACCTAAACTCTTCTGACAAAAAGATTACATAGATTTATTGCCACTGAAAAGAGAGGTCAGAGCAAACTCAACTAGAGCATTAACTTGTCTATTAAACAATGTGACAAATGAATCTAGCAAGACTGCAAGTAGTCCATGATTTATGATCTTGAACTTGCTGTGACCGTTTCCCTGAGTGTATCTTTTGAAACATCTCTCCTTCACATCTTTATAATCCAGTCACATATCTTTTAACCATCCATCATCTCCACAGCTGAGCACCTTTACTTACTTGCGTGTGTCCCCAAAGTCCACAGAGTTTATGGTGCTTCCCGGTTTCCTCCAGCCGATCAGGTACTTGCTAGTGGCCCCTTGGCGAGGATAGAAACTCTTGGGACCAGGTGACACCGAGCTCTGGGAGGAGGAGGATGAGGAAGAGGGGGAGGTGGCTGAGGAAGACTCTTCACGTGGGGAGCTGTGGCTGGAGCTCAGGACTGCAGGGCTGACAGAGTGGCGTGTGCTGAGGGAGAGCCAGATAATGGGAAAACATGTCTAGTCTGTCTCAGAAAATAAATAACCTAGAATAGTTTATAGCTTATAGCATACTTTATAGCATGTGTACACATACATATAGCATTATTTGCCATAATATTACTATTACAAAAAAATGTATACAGTATATCAAAGAATTGTAACATTACATGACATCTGGAGCACATTTCTTAATAGATAAACATTTCCTGCCCAAAGATAAGATGTGTGTGGTTGCCAGGCTGTTGCTACGCAGTTGCTAGGGTGTTCTGGGTGCTTTCTAGAGAAACTATAATGTGGGGAAATCTAAGGTGTTCTGGGTATTATTGATGGTTAGTTATTTGTTCAAATCAAATAAACCCACTGCCACAATGCAAAGATGCATGTTGGGTGGTTACCATGGTGTTGCTATACAGTTGTTAGGGTGTTCTGGGTGGTTGCTAAAATGTTGTGTGTGGTTGCCATGGTGTTATTAGGGTACATCTAAGGTGTTATGGGTATTTTTGGCAAGATTACGATTAAATTTCATATTTGAAATCACCAATGTAATCTGACAACAACTGTCTCATAAATGTAGTTTCTAAACACTCGAATCATGACAAAAAGCGGCATTTTCCAGGCTGAACCAAGCATGCGCAGTCCTAAGCGTGCATTTTAGAACACTGACTGTTTTTATAGGAACTGGCTCTTCTAACGGCAGTTGCAGTGACGTGATGACTTTACCAATCGGTGATTGGCTCTATCCTTTAGAAGGCGTGACTTATTCCGCCATATTGCACATTGCACTTTCTCCCATTCATAGTAATACGAGTGCACAGTCTTTCTGTATATAAAGTCTTTGGTATTACTAGGTGGTTGCTTACAGGCCCAAATAAAAAAAGCCATCACAATGCTAAGATGTTGTGTGTGGTTGCCAGAGTGTTGCTAAGGTATTCTGGAAGGTTGCAAGGGCAATGCTTAGGGAGTTTTGAGTATTTGCTAGGTTGTTGCTTGCTAGTTAAAAAAAACATCTACAAGTCTCAGTAAAAGTTTATAAAGTGAATCAAAGAATACCTAGAATGGGAGGCCATGTCACTCAGACTGTAAGAACTACCATCCCGGACCAGTAGATGGGTCGGTGGGCTTCGGGTAGTAGGTGGTGGCTCAGCAGGGGACACTGGTGACTCTGCAGCTGGAGGGGACCTCTCAAGCACCCTCCGACCCCCTTCTGTGGGGCTGTGCCAGGGTGAAGGAGCTCTCTCTCTGGCCCCAGCAGCTCCCACAGCCAGCAGAGAGCTAGAACTCCCATGGGTGGCCCCGTATGACGTAGCATCGATGCCACTGTCAGCTGAAGCACCCTGCAGGTAGCCACCGCCACCCAGACCGTTCGGCTCAGAGTCTGGCTGCTCTCCCACCCCTCCACTACCCAGATCATACCACTTGTCATCACTGTGACCCCCACTAGACGTGGTACTGGAGAGTGTATTACTGCTGGAGTGGGAGTACGGACCTTCAGACTGTAAGAGAAAGGAAATGGTCGCTGAAAAGGTCAAATATTCAGAAAGAGTTAAACTAGATAAGAAAACTAGATTTTACACCATAATGCCAAGGCACAGTATTTCTTAGAAAAAAATGTTAACAAACTGTTAATGAATAATTATGTGCTAAATAAAAGTCAACCAACAAAATGTGGTGCAGCCAACATGCAAAAAAATTATTTAAAAAAAATTGATATCATAGAGAGGACCCCTTTAGACAGCTTTTTCTGACAAGACCAGGTTTGTCTTGTTCAGGTATTTTTTGCCTGTGATGGCAAAGCTGAATTTTCAGCAGCCATTACTGCTAATTTTTCTGTATTCAATTAATATGAAGTTCAAAGGAACTGCACAAATTTGAAATAGAAAAAGATTTTTTTTTTTTAAATGTTAATATAAATGTCTACTGTCACTTTACATCAATTTAATTTCTTTCCCATTTTTTTTTTTAAATCTTACTGACCACCAACATTTGATAACATACAGTAGTGTATGTGTTACTGACCCAGCTACTAAAGTGTTCTGAGTGGATTTCTTTGCATTGCTCTGCAATTGCTAGGTTGCTTAGGGCTGATTCTTGGCTCAAGTCAAAAAAAAGTCCACCCTCAACCATACAAATTGTGCTTTTTGACCATATATCTGATTAACATATTGACTTAGTTTTAACAAACTATTGTTTGTGGTATTTTATGGTAATGCTCGCCACTTAAAGCTCCTTTAGTCAAGAGGTACCATGGGGCACCATTTTTAAGAGCAGTTGTATGCAGCAGTTGAGAACCCACCTGGCTGCCCTTCTTGGGTGAAAGGTGAATGACCTGCTCCTGTCTCTGGATGCGTGGGCCGCCTGAGTAGGATGAGCTAGACTTAGTGACTGGAGCATCTACAGAAGATAACAGATTGCATTAGAAAAGAGGACATTTAGACAGTACTTTTAACAAACAAAAAAACATTGGTGAATACTGAAAATGAGGGCACAACAGCAAGGAGGAAACAGACACACTTGAGACTCATTTAGATGAAAAATGTCATAAACAAAGCCTAAAGTACACATGCGTGCACGGCACGCACGCAAACTCGTTTATCCTCCTTGAAATAAAATCATAGACAATTTGATCTCAAAGAAATCTGATTTGACCAATATAGCTTATGCAGTCTGTGCTGATTTTATTACAGGACAGTGAGTGCAAAATAACCTATTGTGTAATTGTTGGCTGTTACATAATGGCCATCATAACAAAAATAGATGGTACAAGCAATTAAAGTACACAGAATTCAGAGGGGGGGAGGGGATGGCTGGACAGGAAGCAGAATGTCGGAAAATGCACAGACTTGAAATTATTCTAAAACCTCAGAGACTTTGTGTGTTACAGTTCACACAGAGTGATTACACAGGCTTTAAGACATAATCGAGTAGACATGGGCATACATTTGAGAAAAAGAAAAAAACGGAGGAAAATAAGGCCATTTCTTTGTACATGCATGAGCCACTGCAACATTGCTTTGTCAGAGGGGGGCAATTCCTTTCGAACTTTATGAAAAGGCTTTCCTTCCCCTCTTGACACTCTACTTCCTGCCTCTACCTCCCTTTAGCTATTCAAAGCAGTTTTGTTTGTTTTTCAGAATAATAATACCTTGCAGTATCTCAGAACTCAAACTCAGTTTGTACAAACCACGATCTTTTAACATGAAATCCAACACTTTACCCAATTCAAATTATTTCCTGAATGTACAATTTTGTGCTAACATGACTGCTTTAGAGAAATGGAACATCACTTCAAGAAAGGTATATAGAAGCTATTGGGAAAAAGTAAAGGTTTGGATGTGATTGAGCATCATTAAACATGTCAGAAATCTGTCAAAAAGTATGCCTCATGGATTTGTCACATACCTTCCAGCCTTCCATAGGAAAAAAGACATGAGCCCTATTCGGACAGGACTAGTTTTCATGGAGGACATTACAGAAATTAATGTTTTGCAATGTCCGAAAATGCCTTGTCTGTGTTTCTCACACAACCGCATTAAAAATTCCAGGGAAAATTACCTACTGTGAGAAATCTAATCCTGTCTGAATTGTATTATTCTAATTTTTTTTACCAACCTGAGCTACAGTTTGCGCTCTAAACTTTTGCATGCTTCCTTTTATTTCAATATTAAAGCTAGGGTATACGATTTCAAAGATTGTTCATTATTAATATCCTCGTTTAGATGCTGGTTATGGTTATATAGTACAATCCTAACAATAGGAATAGAAAAAAGAATGAAAAAATCCATTCACTCTATTGGCTGTACAGCCGCAGAGAAGTTGACCAATGTAAGCTGTCCGGCCGGACAGCTTACATTGGTCAACTGCTCTCATCCAATCACCAGCTCCACTTGAAACTCCGCCTGGCGCTCGCGTCTCCACCCCACCGCACCTGAACCCGCCCCCCTCCTGCGACATGAAATTGCGCGAAAAAGCAGCTGACAGTCTATGGTAGCTAGCTAAGTAGCATCAGATAAAAAAATGGATCAAAAATAAAAGACAGCAGCAAAGGGCCCCTGCTTGCCGCTAGTGTAAAGTTTGGATGAAAGAGAAAGTCTGTAGTGGAAAGAGCAGAGATAAAAAAATAAAAAAATGTGAAGAACGCCGGACTCAAAGTAGAATGTAGAATAAATATAGGGTCCACCATTGATCGTTGGAGGAGGCTTCGGGGAGATCTTGGACTGAAAACCGACGCTGACACGGCTGACTTTTTGTTGAGCAGGTAACGTTAAACATTTATTTATAATTTTATGGTGTGACGTGTTACATAAATAGCTTTTTAACAATTACTGAAAACCTTAGCAATACTAGTAGTAGTATACTAATGGTGGTGGGGAGTTTAGAACATTTCATGTGTTGCTAATCTTGCGTTGGCGTGAACAGAGGGGAGGGGTGTGTGTGTGTGTGTGTGTGGAGGGGCGGGATGAGTTTTTTAAAAACTCAGGCTTTCTCGAACAATTTTCAAAATCGTATACCATAGCTTTAATACATAGAGCCAAATCAAGGAAATTGCCCATTTTAATATCAGTGTCAGGTAAGATACTTGTCTACATGACTGTCCACTTCTGTGGATTTATTATAAACAGCAAACCAAGTTGTATCCAAGTAAATCATAAAAAAAAAAAAAATAATATATATATACACACGTCATTTGTGATGCACGCAAGCATAACACATGACCTTCTGTATTACGTCCACATGTAAAAAAACAAACACACACCTCTGTAATAAACATGGAGATGTTAGTCCCATCTGAATCAGTACATGAAAATCACATACATCGAGTGATAAGAATTGTAACTCAAACATAGTTTAGAAAACTACTCGTGTCCGAATATGCCATGGTCAACTAAAGTAGAACAAATCTCAGAGAAAAATGTTTTATTGGCCTTCCTCCCCGTTCTCTTCCTCTTCCACCTTCTTGTATTTGTCTTCCTCTAATTTAAACAAATTCTGCATTATTTAGATCCAAAGCTGCAGAATTCATCAGTATATTTGCACACCATAAGATTCTGCCAGGTTGGATTTTTATATTACCATTTAATTACTTTATTAATAGAATGGGTTTTTAGCTTTTTTTTGTGCATTTCGTTAGTTTTAGTGCTGAATAAATTGTCTTTGATTAAATAGTTTTAAAAATCTATATAAAAGAAAAAATATATTTCTTACAAAATTTCAATTATATTTATTTAAGTTAAGGTTCTTTGGGTCTAAAATTTGAATCTTTATAAATATAACAAATCAGCGAAGTGACACTTCTCAAAGCCACCCCAAGAGACAAAACCGACATAGGTCAAGCATTTGGTGACTGGCCTCTCACTCTCCGGACGGTCGTCTGCAATCATGAGATCGGCATATACAGTGCTGGTCAGAATTATATGCCTCCTTGGTAAATATGATCACAGATGGCTGTAAAAAATTAATCTGCATTGTTTATCCTTTTGAGATATATATATTTTTATATATATATTTAAATGCAAAAATCTAACCTTTTATTGAAGTAAAATAATTGAAAGTGGGGGGGAAATCCCATTATGAAATAAATGTTTTTCTCAAAAACACATTGGGAACAATTTGCCCCCTTTTATTAAATACTTTTTGGAACCTCCTTTTTCCAAGATAACAGCGCTGAGTCTTCTCCTATAATGCCTGATGAGTTTGGAGAACACCTGACATTCCTCCATACAGAATCTCTCCAGATCCTTCAGATTCCCAGATCCATGTTGGCGCTTCTTCTCTTCAGTTCAGCCCACTCATGTTCTATATGGTTCAGGTCTGGGGACTGGGATGGCCATTGCAGATGCTTGGTTTTGTGCTCAGTGACCCATTTTTGTTTTGATTTTGATGTTTGTTTTTGGATCACTGTCCTGTTGGATGATCCAAACATGGCTCATTATAAGATTTGAGCCCTATAGAAAATTTTCATAATGTGATGTTCCCCCCACTTTTAATTCTTTTACTTCAATGAAAGGTTAGATTTTTGCTATTTTTTTTAATAAAATATCAAAAGGATTAATGCAGATTTATTTTTTACAGCCATATGATCATATTTACCAAGGGGGCAAATAATTCTGACCAGCACTGTAATTCTAGGCTGTGGTAACATTTACAGCACAGGTCATAAGGTTTACTGGGCCAAATGCTCAGATGTGTTTTGATGCGTTCCGTGTGGGCTGGACCCTGCTATTACCATCCAAATCTCCGAGATGCCACAAAGCGGAGCTAAGAGGGGTCAAGAGTGTGGAGGTGGGCCGCTTGACCACAACAGTCAGAGAAGCTGAAAACAGTGAGATGGTTACAGAGAAATATACAAAAGAGGGACATAAACAGAGACAAAGCGAGAGAGACAGACACAGTGGAGGTAGCATAAGAGTGCCTGCAGGTCCTGCAGTCTTTAAAAAAAACAAAAAAAAACTGTAATATTCTTGTCAAAACAGGAGACATGTGGAGAAGCAGAGGAATGGAGAGAGGAAGAGAAATAAGAAAAATATGCAGAAAGGGGGTGGCACAGAGGGACACAAAGCGCTGCTTACACAACCTTACCAGCAGCAAAGAGGAGGTATTTCTGTCTTTGCTTGAACCCATATACAGCATGCTGTTCGGAGACGTTTATGTTTGCTGCCTTTCACTGGACACAGCTTACTTTCAAAGGCTATGCTTGATCTATCGAGCGCTCTAAGGTTGACCACGGTTATACAAGAGAGAGGTATTCAGGGGGAGGGAAGGATCAGATGATCTGCTGTGTATGAGAAGACCAAACTGAGCCGAGCTGCGGGCTAAAACAAGTGTGGCCCAAAAGAAAAAGCTGCAGTCAATGCCAGGTGGAAATATGGTATAACAAAACCACATAGCCTACAGCATGGCAAAAAGCACCCTAAAAAGGAGAGTTTCATTGCATTGGTTTTCATGCTAACACGTCTGTAATGCGTTTCCCTGAGCTCTTGGGTTAAAACAATGTGTCACTTTCAGTGTTTTCTAATAGAAGCACTTGAGAAGAAAGACTAGGTTTTTACATATCTTCAAGTGAATGTGAGTGGTGCTTGCCCATGTGGCCGTCACTATGCTAAGGTGTCGTAGGTGGTTGCCGGGATATTACCATGCGGTTGCTAAGGTGGTCTGAGTGGTTACTTACTGGCCGAAGTCAAAAGAGCCCACCCTCAAGTCCCTTTTGATATTCTGATCCTCAGATCCTTCCTCAAATGTAAACCTATGGCATCTTTTCACCCACTTTATCCCTGACCAGGTAAAAATCCTAAGAGTCCTAATTTTACTCTTTGTAAAATAATAGTGCACCTGTCCTTAACATGTCTGTAACATAAGGGTTGTTATTGTTAACTAAAATTAAAACCATTCAAAATTGTTTTTGGTAATTTAAATAAAGTTGAAAATTAAATATTTTGTAAAAAGAAAATGTTATGTTTCATCTAGTAAATGTTAAATGAAAAACTTAAAACTTAGAAACCATCTTAAAATTATTAATTTCACAATATTTCAAATTTTTGTTTAAGTTCTAAAATCAGTTCAACTATACACAAAATGAAAATAAAGCTATATACATGTAGAAAACTAATTAAATGACAAAACCATAATTACTAAAACTTAAACTAAAATTAAAATACAAACTGAATATATAGAAATAAAAGCCAATTCAAAATATGAATAAAACCTATACAAATAATACTGAAATAATGCGTAGCACAAACAGTGTGGGATGAGTTGATTACATCTGTTCAATAAGTAGCAATTGGACTGCCCTGTTGTTAATCTTCCTAAATGTACAAAGTCAGAATGTTCCCTATATAATAATAATAATATATATGTAAGCAAAATGGACAACTGAAATATGATTAAATTAATCAGAATAAAATAATCAAATCAAAAGCTTGTAAATGAGAATTGAATCAAATCTAATAATCTGCATTGATACCCATGCCCCAAGTGATTTTTTACTGAAGCTTAGCAAAAGCATCTGATTTAAGAAATGCTTGAAATTGGCTAAGAGGAGGTGGTGTTCTTTTTTGCGTCTTGAGGGTTTATGAATGGCATCATGTTTTGATGAGTCTAGACGCAAAGTCTATAATCACGATTCATTCAAATATCAAGCACCGAGGGCCTCTAAACCCATAATACAAGCACTATTTCTGTCATCATTTGCTTAAAAAAAGTCAGTTTTTGGATATTCACAGTCATTCTTCTGAAGTTTTGTCTTCATTCATTCTCCTCAATATTTAATTGTTAATAGTTTTGTGTAGCTCATTCGTTCACTCCTGCAGTGCTTGCTCATTGATCTCCTCCTCCCCTCCCTTTCAGACATCTTGCATTTAGCCTCCTTCCCTTCTACAATTCATCACCGATGGAGTGTGGTCTGACCTGATGGTGGTCTGTCAGAGCTGTCCTCCACTCTGGGCCAGCTGGGGGTCGACTTGCCGCTGCTTCCTCCCTCTGCCACCATTTGTCGCTCCGCTGGGAGAGGAGAGTGCCTGTTGTGTGCAAATCTATGTAAACATAAACATGCATATGCTTGTCAATCACATGCATTCCTAATTTTGCGATCAATGCATCTTGTCATTAAAAGCTGTGTGAAAGCTTGAACAAATAAATTGGAGAGATGACTGGGTGATTAAGGGATGGACAGTTAAGTGCTCAAAAAAAAACCAAGGACGAATAGGAGGTAGACAGTAAGAGGAGATATTTTTGTAGAGCCTCACCCCTCAGGCATGGACTTCTGCCTCCAGTGAGCAGAGCCTGAACCCGTGTCACTGGAACAGGAGAGGTTACTGGGGGAACTGCGGTTGTGGGGCGAGCGCCCCAACATGAGAGAGGAGGTCAGGGCATAGTTCTCAGAACCTGGAGACATCCTGAGAGAGGTAGAGAAAGAGCGATAGACACAAATAAAGATAAACGAGAGACAGGAAGACAAAAAAAATGAAGGGGAAGAGTAACTTAACAAAAGCTCCACTCCATTAAAGCAGCTATCGTACACACCTTTTAGGGTCTAGGGGTCGGCCATCACTGGACACGCTGCGGGGGATGGCAGCAGCTCTCTCAGGCCGCTCGGCAGAGAGAGTCTTGCCCATGCTGGCCCCCAGGCTGACGGCACGGTTCGGGGTCCCACTGTGACTCTGAGGTGAGGCAGTGAGGGACTGCTGTGGGCTGGATGAGGTGCGTTGCCATTTGTTGTTATTGCTCCGGAAAGGAAACTTGTACTCAAATGAGCCGCTCTCATTGTTGCCCTTGTATTCAACAACTGGCATACGGTGCAGTTCTGAACAGCCCCTATAAAGTTGACAAATTTGGTAGTTAGTGGTAATGAAGAGCACTTGATCTTGAAGGTGAAATGAGGCATTTACGTTACCGTTTAAAAGTTTGGTTCCAGTAATTTTAAATGTTTTTGAAAGAAAGGCTGCATTTAATTGGTCAAAAATACAGTAAAAACTGTAATATTGTCAAAGCAGAGCTTTCAGCAGCCAACACTCCAGTCTTTAGTGATCACATGATCCTTCAGAAATCATTGTAATCATGTTGATTTGGTGTTTAAGAAGCATTTTTTATTATTATCAATGTTAAAAATGGTTGTACTGTTTAATATTTTTGTGGAAAGTAACCATTCAAAAGAACAGAAATTATTAGAAATAGGAATCTGTGTAAAATTATAAATGTCTTTACAGTCACTTCTGAAAAAAGTATTAATTTCTTTAAAAAAAAAAAAATCTTACTAACCCTAACACTAATTGCAGTGTACATCTCTTTAGTCTTTACTATCTTGGCAGGAGATAACAATATGCAATATAGTTTGTGGAAATGTTACTCCAACCTGGTGCACTAAAGTTACAAAATAACCAACCAACTCAAATAAATCACATTATCTCTGTAAGGCCTATAAACTCCCAGGCTTTATAAATAAAACAAAATGAAATTCTGAATCCTGATTGCTACCTCAATTCACATTCAGGAGTGTTTTTATTTTATTTTATTTTAAATAGAAAAAAACTGTCAAAAATGGAAATTGAAGGTTTTCTAAGGTTTTCCCGTATGCTCATCCATATGGTCTGTCTTTGAGCCTGTCTCCCTTGACTCAATAAATGAGATTGTTACAATTTTAAAACCTACTAGTTGCTTTCAGGATGTGATTCCCACTATATTTTTTAAGCAGGTATTTCATGCTATCGGTCCTGACTTGTTGTCTATTATCAACAAATGTCTCTGCACACCGGGGTTGTTCCCAACAGACTGAAACATGCTTCAGTTTTGCCTAAACTTAAGAAGTCCAGTTTGGATTCTTCAATTCTGAGTAACTTCCGCCCAATTTCAAATTTACCCTTTATATCAAAAATTCTTGAAAAAGTGGTTTTGAGTCAACTCAAGTCTTTCTTGAATGAAAATCAGATTTATGAGAAATTTCAGTCTGGTTTTAAATCTCGCCACAGTACGGAATCTGCACTTCTAAGAGTCATGAATGATATATTGCTGACTACAGATACCGGGCAATCTGTGGCTTTGGTCGAGTTAGATCTTAGCTCTGCTTTTGACCTGGTCGATCACAATATTTTAATTTCTCGTCTTGAAGCTTGTATGGGTTTTCGGGGTACAGTGCTACAATGGTTCCGCTCGTACTTATCTAAAAGGACTTACTCTGTCCGTATTGGGCAACAGTGTTCTTCAGAAATGAAACTGGGGTCTGGCGTTCCTCAGGGTTCTATTCTTGGCCCGGAACTGTTTAATCTATACATGCTCCCCTTGGGTTCTATTTTATCTAGACATGGGGTCTCTTTCCATCTGTAGGCCGATGACACTCAAATGTACTTGCCTTTGAAGCGTGATGATAAGCTTGCTTTAAAACCAATATTGGACTGTCTGGATGAACTGAAACTTTGGCTTTCTAGTAAGTTCTTGAGTCTCAATGAGAGCAAAACTGAAATGATCTTGTTTGGCCCCAATGATCGTAGTACTCATGATTTTGATCTACAAACGTTGTTACCATGTAGCACCACCTGTGTTCGGAATTTGGGGGTCTGGTTTGATAACAACCTCAAATTTGATAAGCAGACAAGTGCTGCGGTTAAGTCCTGTTTCTTTCACCTCCGTCTTTTAGCCAAGGTTAAGCCCTTCTTGTCTGCTAAGCACTTTGAGATTGCCCTACATGCATTCGTAACATCCAGATTGGACTATTGTAATTCTTTATATATTGGTGCCCCACAGAAATGCATCACTCGCTTACAATTGGTCCAAAATGCAGCTGCACGCCTTCTCAAAGGGAAGCGTAAATTTGAACACATAACACCAGTGCTGATCTCGCTTCACTGGCTACCGGTTAAATTCAGAATTGATTTTAAAGTTCTCTTATTTGTTTTTAAGTCATTACAGAACCAGTCTCCACAGTACCTATCTGAATTACTTCGCCCAATCACCCAGTCAAGGTCACTCAGATCGGGGGACTCTCACTTACTATCTGTCCCTCGAACCAGACTAAAAAATATGTGATCGCGCTTTTGCAGCATTCGGACCTAGGTTATGGAATAGCTTACCGGCTCACATCAGATCTGCCCAAACTCTGTCAATTTTTAAATCTACTTTGAAAACTCATTTCTTTTCAATAGCTTTTAATATAGCTTGATGTTTGTGTCTTTACATTGTACCTGTATGTTATGTCTCTTGGCCCTGTTAAGTACTTTGGTCAACGTCAGTTGTTTTTAAATGTGCTATACAAATAAAATAGTATTGTATTGTATAATAATAATGCACCACCACTGTTAAAAAAAAAAAAAAAAAAGTGAACACAAAAATCCAGTGGGTCTGATGATTTGTAGTTTAGACCCTGATCATTATAACCTTCAAGTTGGCACAGCGCCTGCAGGCAAGCCTAGACTGGGAAGGCGGATCTCATCTATTTTGGTTTGCATGTGTGGGCACAAAGGTGCAATGTTTTGTATTGTTGTCTTATTGCAAAACTTGGAATGACAAGTTTACTTTTACTATCTGACAAAAATAATTGCTACTTATTCACCAGGATTCAGTCAAGAAATAATGAATCAAACCATTAATTGTAACTAAAAGACCTACCTGCGTGGTGAGGCGTCCTCGTGGGGTGGTATGATGACAACTTTCACAGTGACTGAGGTGCGGAGCAGGTCTATCATCTGCTCGTGTGAAAGTGTTGCCACAGCCACCTTGCAAATTTCGACCAATCGGCTGCCTTGCCTCAGCCCCGCTTGCCAGGCATAGCCGTACGGCTCCACTTCTGCCACTATGCCTTCATAGTTAACGTGAAAGCCAAGTTGGCCCAGCCCATTCCTCCGCAAGGTCATCTCAGATGTTTCACAGCCTTTAGTTAGGTGCTGAGAAGAAATGGGAGACTGATATGACTTGTCTGACACAATTTTTCTCGATTCTAAAGTAGTTTTATGCAATTTAGAACCATGTCCTCTATTATGGATGTGAGACCTTATCAAAAATGGGCAAAATGTATTGGAAATATCTATCACAAGCTATTTAACCCATCTGCAAATCAGGATCAGGGTTTTTTCTCAAAGTATAAAGAAAACTCTGTTAATATGTTTCATGACTGTGTTGGAGATCATGAGCATTCAATTCGCAGAGTACTAGTTACCATGGCAACAGCTCTTGCACTTGAAGAGTGACATAATGGGCAGGGGGCCAAATCAGGAGTACATTCAAGCCACTGCACAGTTATGCAAAGGCTCTCTTATACACCCCATTAATTCACACGATGAAACACACAACACAGCCCTCAAAACTACTTTAAGCTTTTTCCAAAACCTTGATAGCTAGAATCCCACTTGGGTACAAAGCAAAAATGATTAAGAACCAAGAGAAAAACTCTCAGGTCCATGTGCTGTGTCTAACTGAATGACAAATACTTTGAATTCCTTACATTTAGCAAAAGTGTTTTATAAAAAAAATAAAATGATACCTGCAACTTCCCACTTACCTCTAAACGTTTGACAACCTCACGGAAGTCTTCTGTGTTGTTATTGATGGAGCGCAGGGAGATGTTCTCTCCACGTTCATAGTAGATCTTCATGGAGGCAGGGCTTCCCAGGGTCCAACCAATGACATCTCGGACAGCACAGTTAAAGACAACAGCCTTGGCTTCTGGGTCCACCAGCACTAGAAAGTCATTTGAAATGGCCAGCAGGGCCTCCAGTTCTCCTCCGGCGCCATGGTCCTCGGCGTGAACAGGCCAGGTGATAGCTCCTGGGCTCCGCAGCTCCGCACCAAGGTACGGCCGGGTCTTCTCCTTACGCTTGTGGGCCAGAGAAATGAAAGGAAATTTGCCCGAGGGATCAATAGGTGTGCTCGTAACGTGGCGCTCTGCCAGGTCCCTCAAGTACTCCTGCCGTGTCCGAGTGGCCATGGCGCGAAACTTGTCTGACTTGTGGGCTGCATTTTCAGCGTTGATGACCTTAGCCAGAAGGAAATCTCGAAAGACTGTAGACTTCGGGAATGTAGCATCCTCAGGAATAGGTGGTCCAAAGGCAGGTACATCTCGTGAGCGAGCCACTGCAACACTGTGAATGAAGCGGTGGAGATAATGGATGGAAACAAGAGAGAAGATTTAAAACGAGACAAATTGCTCATCACATGCACAAGATAATCGCTAAACCATTCTCAAACTTCCCTTAAGGACCTCATGTTTATGCATAAGCAAAATTCATTCAAAAGACTGCTATGTGGCTGCTATGGAAATTATGAAACTAAGAGTCAAAGTGTGAAGTGTGGCAGAGGGGACATCAAATACTGCCAAATAGGAAAAGGAGGAAATTACCAAAAACAGGGATGCTATTATGTTGTTGACTACTCCAAACAGTGCTAGTAAACTTGGACAGAACCCTCATATGCTAGAGAAGAACATTATGAATTCAATTCCAATTCTGAAAATCTTCAAACCTTTCTTTTCTACCTTGCTGCTTCATCTCTCCCCTGCTTTTTTCCTTTCATTAAGCCTCTTGAATGGACATCTAAAGCTTCCTGCTCTGTCTGGTATGCTTGGAACTCATACATAACTAGCCAGCCATAGCAGTAATGAGGCTGGACTAAAGGGAGCCACTAGCCCGTTTTTACAGTGATACTGGAGGAGGAAGACAAAGAAAAGCGGGGGCCAGAAGTAAGAAATGTTAGTGAGAGAAAGAGGGGCCAAATAAAATTCAGCTGTCTGTGCGTGGGCCAGATCTGTTAAAACACTAAGGGAAAACATGTACGTGTGTGGTAGAAAAATGAGCTTGCAAATTCATCACAACATAAACTTCTCTCCCACAGTACCAGCAGCTTGCTGAAGTACGGACTGAGATGAATAACTTGTTGATATCTAATTCAGTCATATTGTTTTTCTTTCTTTGCCTGCAGGGACAAACAACACAAGTCTTGATTAAGATTAAGGCTGTAAATCAAATTGTTGCTGGTTTGATGCCCAGAAGAAGAGATCACCCTTGTTCCCAATTAAAACTCAAAAATATATTACACAGATCAGATACAGCAAGCACCGTCTTTTGGCTGTTTTATGTGGTTTTTAGCTTTTATGTTTATATTTTAAGCGATTTCTGAACGCTGTGTGTATGTGTGTATAACGACGGAGTGCAGAGATGTGGAATCTGGGGTCGTCTTCGCAATTTTTTTCACTAGTTTTTATCACTACGCTGGTTTTCTGCATCTGTCGAGGGGCGATGGTTGTTCAGCGGCATGGATATCGTCTGGTGTTTGAGAGCTTCTCCTGTCACTACGTTCTTCGACGGAGGGTGAGATACCGATCACAATACCGGCAGAGATTTTTTTGCCTCTCCATATTGACCGGAATCCTCCAAGGTGGCCATCGCGGAGGAAAAGAGGTAGGAGGGGAGGTATCAAGCGTAGAGTAAAAAAAGCTCTGTCTTGAGGACCGACGCCGGCTGCCTCCTCTGCCCTCAGTCTTTTTATCTAACGCGCAGTCCTTGAGGCGTAACATCGACGAGCTGGAGAGCCTGGTAAAAGTAAGACCAGAGATCAAAGAGTGCTGCCTGATGGAGATCACTGAGACTTGGCTAAATGAGAGCGACCTGAATAACGAGTTGGCGCTGACTGGTTTTGGCTGTCCCATCAGACTGGACCGCTCCAGGGAGACAACAGGAAAGAGCCGGGGAGGAGGCGTTTGCTTCTATGTAAATCAGAGGTGCTGTAAAATTATTCATGTGAGGGAAAAAATCTGTACTCCTGATATTGAGTTACTCACCCTCTCCTTACAACCGTTTAATATACCACGTGAGTTTCCCGTGAGCTGTTTTTTACGCTGATATATTGTCATCCCCGTGCTAACGCTACTGCAGCCACACAAGTGATCATGGATTTATCTCAGCGGTTGGATACTATTTGCAGTGATGCTCCAAAATTTTTTATGGGGGATATGAACCATGTTCGTTTGGACAAGGTCTTGCAGACATATGACCAATATGTGACTTGTATAACCACGCAAAGAAATAGAACACTAGACCTGTGTTTTGGAACTGTAAAGGAAGGATATAAGTCTCTTCCCATGCCAGGATTGGGGGCTTCATACCACAACAGCATGGTGCCATCTTCCTGGTGCCAACGTATGAACCGTGTATTAGACGTCGGGAGGGGGAAACAAAAACTGTTAAACTCTGGACAGAGGACAGTAAATCCTCCCTCCAGGCCTGTTTTGAGTGTACGGACTGGGAATGTTTTTTTGATGGTTGTGGGGATAATACTGATGAACTTTCGGACACTGTTTCGTCCTATGTCACCTTTTGTGTGGATACAGTTATTCTAGTCAAAACCGTTATCACCTTCCCCAATAATAAACCATGGGTCACCGAGGATTTAAAAACAGTGATTAATAGGAAAAAAAAGATCTTTTTTACTAATGACGCATTGGAGAGAAAGTCTGTATCTAGGGAGGTTAGGGCTGAAATAGTAAAAGCCAAAAGTAAGTATAGGGAAAATATAGAAAAACAATTTGTAAATGGCGACCTTAGGTCAGCATGGCGTGGGATTAAAACTATGGCTACAATTAATCAGTATGGTAATGAACCCAAGCCGCATATTAGCCTTAACAGTGTTCAGGATGACTGTTTGCCTGATGCTTTTAATACTTTTTTTTTTACGATTCGAAACGTTTGATTTTATGCATGATGTCTCAAGGCTGAAAAACTCCTTGACACCATGTAGTGATATTAAAATATCTCAAGAACAAGTTGAGGTTTTATTCAAGAAAACAAAAAAGAAGAAAGCCTCAGGCACGGACCTTATTTGTGGTCACACATTACACCACTGTGCTGGACAACTCAGTGGTGTCTTTTCCCATCTTTTTCAAATGTGTGTTGATAATTGCAAGTTCCCAAATATCTGGAAATCTTCCATTGTCATTCCCATCCTCAAAATTAATAGAGCTAGGGAATTACAAGATTTCAGACCTTTGGCGCTTACTTCTCTTGTAGTAAAAAACCTAGAGAAAATTCTAAAAGAAGAGGTTCTCACAGTGGTTGAGGGCAAACTTGATTCTTTTCAATTTGCCTATCAGAGGAATAAAGGTGTGGATGATGCTAAGCTTTTTATTCTGGACAGACTTTATAAGCATCTAGAGAAACCCCAATCTCATGCCAGGCTCTTTTTTGCTGACTTTTCATCAGCTTTTAACGAAATGCAGCCTCTCATTTTGATTGAAAGGCTTGCTTCTTATTTTAACTTGCCCAACCAGCTTTTAGTCTTATTCTTAAATTTTCTGACTGACAGGACACAGAGGGTTTTAGTAAATGGGGTTACCTCAAAAAGCCAAGTCTCCAACACTGGTTCCCCACATGGCTGTGTACTTTCCCCGCTACTGTTCATTCTATATACGGATAGTTGTAGGTCTTTTAAGGAGGATAGTTTTCTTGTTAAATTTTCGGATGATACTGCTCTGTTGTCACTTCTCTGTGGCACAGAGTCAGATCACGGTCATGAACTTCCTGATTTCGTTAAGTGGTGTGATGACAGCCTTTTAGACCTTAATGTTTCTAAAACCAAGGAACTCATTATCGATTTTAGGAAAAAAGGGACAAATACCCCAGTATGCAGGATCCATGGTGAGGATGTAGAGATCGTAAATCACTATAAATATCTGGGAACGATTTTCGATTCTCAACTGAAGTTCGAAAGGAACTCAGAATCAGTGGTCAAACGGGCCCAGCAGAGAGTACACTTACTACGTAGGATAAATTCTTTCGGGGTTTCTAAACCTATACTGTGCACTCTGTATTTGTCGTATATTGAGAGCCTTCTTACTTTTTCTTTCATTAGTTGGTTTGGTAACATTTCAGTGAAGGATCGAAACTGTTTAAATAACATTGTGAAAGTCTGCTCCAAAATTATTGGAATTCAAATGTGCGACCTAAATTCTCTTTGGGAGAAACGTGTTCTTCAAAAAGTAAAAAGCCTGATGTATCAACTATGCACCGATGCACCGAATCCAGATTTGTGGGGTTCGGCCGAATACCGAATCCACTGGTTAAGATTGTGCCGAATCCGAAACCGAATACCAAATCCTACTCTCATCCTCAGTCCATTAACAATGTAAACACATTAATGAAGTAAACAACGTGGATTTTTAATTTTATTTTATTTTAACTGTAAAAAAAAAAAGAAAAAAAATAAAAAAATAAGCAACATTATGCATTTTAACAGCAGCGATGATGTGTATTGTTTAGAGTCCTTGCCACCATGAGACAAATTGGCATTGCAAATTGAACGTGTAGCTCGACTTGAATTGCCTTTTGACTGAAAGTACTGCCAAACAACACTTTTTCTACTCAAAAGTTCCATTTTCACTTTCTCACAGCCTACTGCATTCGAACGGTCCACCTACTGTGACGAGTGGAAATAAGATGTGTCCCCTTTAAGAGCTGCGCACTCCCTATTGAACTGTCTGCAGTCTGTATTGTATGTGCCATGCACCTCGAACACCCCATGTATGCGCGTTATTTCTGTTTGATGCTCATTTTATCTTATTTTGTTAAGTAATGCTGTGGACGGTAGAACGTGTGACAGACAGTTACACGAGTTCGATTGGGGAATAAAGTGCGAGTTGTGAGATGCCAGTCGCCTCCATGAGTCTGTTTTCCTCCTGATACAACGTGTAACACTACAGGCTTGTTTGACTTGAACTGGCAGTGTACAGACCGATCGGTTTATGACATCAAAGTACCGCGAGAGCACTTCAAAAGCATAAGGAGCCGTCTGCTCTCTATTCGCTCTGATGTCATACTGATGATATACTCTGATGTCATTCACCAATCGGTCTGTGCAGCGCCGGTTTAAGTTGAACAAGCCTAAGGTAAACACCAGAAACCGAACCCTGTTAAAAAGCCCAATATTCGGCCGAATCCGAAACCGAATCCTGGATTCGGTGCATCCCTAGTATCAACATTATATTCTGGGGGATGAATTTGTTCTTATGCCTTCAGGACGGCGTTACTTGCAGCCCCTAGAAAGACTAACCGCTATGGAAGATCATTTATTCCCTCAGGAATCAGTCTGTTAAATATTTTAATATATCAAATATAGCCTCCTAATCATCCCCATATACTGTTTGGCTTCATTACTGTCTCCTCTCCACCAGTAAGCTGGTGTGTTGGGCGTATCATCCAGGTGGATGCTGCACATTGGTGGTGGTTGAGGAGATCCCCCTTCCATGTAAAAGCACTTTGAGGTTCCAGAAAAAGCACTATATAAATGTAACAAATTATTATTATTTTTATTATATTTACTTGATACTCCCAGGTACTTCAAAAGAACAGGATGGTATTGCAATAGAACATCCAACAAATTTTTATTTTATTTTAAACCTCTCTCCTTTAATAGACATTAAATAATTCCATGTTTTTTTGTTTTTACATGCATCGTATGTAAAATGATTCAAATGATGAATAAAGACTTGTTAAGAGTTGTAAGAGAATGGTATATGGAAGTAAAATAATGCCAAATGTTTTTGAAACAAAAAGCCTGTTGAATTAGCCAAATTAAGATATGCAAAGCTTCTGTGTTGTACGTCACACGCATCACACACATGACCAGCGTTGACCAATAGCGAGCCTACATGCGACGTACAACACAGAAGCTTTGCGCAGTTCCACTACGTGAAATCTCAAGGCCCACAGGGAAGGAAATGAGTAGTTGAATAAAGTCGTTATTTTTGTTTGTTTTTTGCGCACAAAAAGTATTCTCGTTGCTTGATAAACTTAAGATTGAGCCACTGTTGTCACTCTGACTATTTTAACGATGTCTTTTATAACTTTTGAGCCGGCCAGTTTCGATCCCTTAAGAAGCCTATGGAGGAGTGATCCAGCTCTCAGATTTAATCAAAAATATCTTAATTTGTGTTCCGAAGATGAACGAAAGTCTTACGGGGTTGGAACAACATGAGGGTGAGTAATTACTGACAGAATTTTCATTTTTGGGTGAACTATCCCTTTAAACTAAGCCAAACCTATTTCCTAGTTGTAAATTATGTTCAACAATGGATATAAAAACATTCTGATTCTGAAAACAGCTAATACTAATAACATAACTAATAACTTTAATAACTAATGCTACTTCTGCAATTCTTCTTTATTTAGTTCACCAGGGTTTTGCTCTCATATTGTGGGCCTGATGCACACACTGGACCTGTGCCTCTAGTTAGTAGATCTAGACAACACGGTAACTAGTTAGCTGTTAACCTTACCTTTGAGCAGACGTAATTATGCTTCGTAATGTTCGACACATTTAACTGGGAGTGGGGCCGTCCACACTGTTGTATCCATTGTAAATCGGACACTAGATAGATACCCAGAGAGATTGTCTGGAGGGGTTGTGTTCTTTCCATTCCCAAAGCCGAAAACACAATGTGAGCAGTCCAAAAACCATGGTATAACCACATCCCAAAAAATTGTGCCATAGCAAAATGTGTAACATTTACAGTTACCATCGCTCTGTTATTTTAAATCTCTCTTCATTATATTGTTTTCTGTTTAACATTAAGCAGTCCAAACACCCACATTGTGCTTCACCAATGGCACACAAAAACCTAACTTTGTAGAGTGCGGACAATAACCGTCATCAACATTTTTCAAAAGCCAGAATAACACAGTGCATATTCCATCCAAACATAATCCACTTCTGGGCATCAAGCAGTTATTCAGTAATGACTAACAGCAAGCGGGCTGAATTTATTGTTGCAGCCGACCTCCTTGGCTTAGATGGAGAGGCAAACTGGATTACATATCTAAAGTATAAATACACAGTGTGTGGGTTGGTGGAGCATCCATTGCCCACAGCAAGGAACCAAAGAGCCTCCACACAAGCAAATAACACCATGACCCACTCAGAAATACACAGGTGTACAAGTATCACATACACAGAACAGCGTTCTCACACAATGTAATCTTGTTGAAAAGAGAAACTCTTTCTGACACACTAATTTTCAAAATGATGGACACTAAAAACCAACAATTCAGTGTAACATATTTGATAATTTCTTTAAGTAAAATACTTTCTGTAGCTACACTAACATTTAAAGGTTTGTTATTGAAAGAAGTCTCTTATGCTTACCAAGGGTGCATTTATTCAATCAAAATACAGTAAAAACAGTAATATTGTGAAATATTATTTCAATTTAAAATAACGGGTTTCATTATAATATAATTTAAAATGCAGTGTATGCCTGTGATGGCAAAGCTTAATTTTCAGCAGCTATTACTCCAGTCTTCAGGGTCACATGATCCTTCAGAAATCATTCTGATTTGGTGCTCAAGAATATTTTTTTATTATGTTTTTTTTAATCAGTTGAGCTGGTTAATTTTTGTGTGGAAACCATAACATTTTCAGGATTCTTTAATGAATAGAAAATAAGCATTTACAGCATATATTTAAAATATCTTTCTCACAAAATCCTTTTGATCGATTTAACGCATCATTGCTGAATAAAAGTATTCATTTCTTTATGGAAAAAAAAAATACTGACCCCAAACTTTTGATCGGTAGTACACTAACAGATTGATTAACTAATTTAGAAGGATTCACACTAATAGGTTTTAAATATTCCAGTTACTAATTTTAAGGGGAAAATGCAAAAGTCTGTAAATTCCATTACATGATTTAGACTGCAACGTCACAATTTATTTTGCTGTGTCACTGTAGACCCTGCGGCAATGCAATAGTAAAGCAGGAAACACTTCTGTAAAAACTGACTGGAAAATAAAAATAAGATAAAACAGTTTAACAGCTTCCGCTTTGAACAATATTACCATCTACCTTAACATTTCACTGCTGGCCTAGAGGTCATCTGTCAGAATCAAGGGCCCCCAGTGAACAGTGTTAACCACTTCAGTACACCCAACAGCAGCCAATAAAACAACAGGAGCACATTTAAATCATTAACTTTCTCCATAAACACCTTTAAATCACCCTTCATACCAGTGTTTTACCTTTACACAAATAAACAGCCACGCTACACGATCACAAATGAAAACCCAAGACCCGCGGAACCCACCTGATCCCCTTCCTGACTTCCATGCCAATTCCTGTCTAAACAGTCCAAGCAGGTTAATATAGCAAGAGTGGCCAACGCTGAGGAAAAGTTCAAGCTCACAAGAATTCAGTTTGCGGTTGAAGGGGCTACAGGAGGAACGGAGGGAGGGAGTCCGTCAGGCAAGGGGGAGAGGGTTGTCGGGTTTAAGCGGCAGGCCCTCATCAAGCCCCTCTCAGGAGAGGACAGTTGGCAAGGGTGTGCATGCAGCCCTCTCATTTGTTATGTGCTCCATTTAAGCTGATTGTTCCAGTGAGGCTCAGTCAGGGCGGACCTTTGTAACTTCTGTACTTTCAGAGCTGAACAGCGATGAGGCTCCCTACTGGGTATAATTAAGATGACACACAATGAGGCCCATCAGCAATTATAACCTCTATTAGTTTCATGAGGCAAAACAGAAACCGAGCAAGCAAGAGAGGGAGCGAGAGAGTATCCGAGCGAAAGATTAAGGGAGTAAGTCACAATGAAGACATAAATGATCAACGTCCTATTTGATGCCCGATCGGTTCAGATAATCAAGCATTTTGTCTTTTGTTTGACTCACAGTAGCACTTTTAAGGTTGAACTGCAAGCAATGCAACGATCAACAAATCCTACTGATAAAACAGCCCCCAGTAGGCGTGAAGGAAATTAAGCAGGCCTAGCTCATTTGAAGTGGTTAAGAGCAGCGCTCCCCTGGGTAATGTGCTGTACGACAAGAGTAATAAGCTGGCTAGAGGACATCAAGCGAGAACATAACCCACCGCAAGCAGAAAGAACATTCTTCTCTCCAAAAATAAAACCAAACCCCCCAACAATTAGATGTTAAGACAGGGAAAAGCTTATTTTAAATTCATTGGCCAATGGTTTTATAAAAAAAAAAAAATATATATATATATATATAAAATATTATTCTTACTTTTTATTACAAAAAAAAACTTTCATCTAAGATACAAGTAAAGAACCAGTCATGAAATCAAAATTTACCTTAGCCTATCACTATAAAATGTTTATTTAAAAATGTAGTCTCTCTATTCCGGAAAAAAGGACATTGATTACGACAAAAATATTGATTACTTATCCTGCACCTACACTGATCTTTTTGCCCAATCAAATCCTCTTGAGAATAACACTATCCCAAGACAATAACAACTACTGTACAACCCAATTGAGTCAAAAATGAATAAAAGTTACAATTCAGTTAGAGTCAGATGTTAATTAGTAACTGCTAGGGTGGATTCAGTTAATGATGATTCTGAAGTCTTTTTGACGGATTCATTACTACACTAGTACATTGGTAACACTGTATCATACGGTGTTGAGTACTGTTGCTGCCACAGACTGAAAATCAGTTTATGCAACATGCATCTGCCCAAAAATCATCAAAAATTACAAAAAAAATCACAAATTACAAATGCCCCATTTTGGCCTATAGCTGCTGGAATTTTATTGCAGCTAAAAAAACCATTTGACTCACCTGTAGCAGGCATTTTCAGAGCACGGGTTGAGCACTCGAACAACCACGAAGACATGCTGAAAGTGTGAGCGGATGTTCTTGGGACTAAATGGCTTTGCTCCGGGCTCTTGAAACACGATTGTGACAATGTCGTTTCCAATGTGTCTTTTCCTTAGCAGCTACGAAGTGAAAACAACATAGATCAGTATACACTATCGTTCAGAAGTTTGGGGAAAGTACGATTTTTCAATGTTTTTGAAAGAAGACTTTTATGCTCACCAAAGCTGCATTTATCAAAAATACAGTAAAAACAGTAAAATTGTGAAAAATAATTACAATAAAAAATAACTGACATCTACTTGAATATATTTTAAAATGATATGCAGCAGCCATTACTCCAGTCTTCAAATTTGAATGATATGAAGGATCATGTAACACTGGTGCTCAAAAAACATTTATCATTATCAATGTTGTGCTGCTAAATATTTTTGTAGAAACCGTGAAACGTGATGAACAAAGTTGAAAAGAACAACATTTATTTAATATATAATATTTTTGCAACATGATTGTCACTTTTGATCACTTGTATGCATCCTTGCAGGGTAATAAAAGTAAATTACTTTAGAAAAAAGAAGAAAAAAGAACGTACTGACCCCAAACTTTTAAACCATGGTATACAGTGTGTGATAGTTTAAAAATGAAAGGAAAAAGTTCAATTATTGCATAGTATTACAGCTTACCTGCTGTTTGTTATTGGGTGTGTAGGGCAGCATTGTAGACACGTGGAACATGATCTCATAATCTTTAAAATTTGTGTACATAGAATGTGTTCCAGTGGAGTCCGCTGAAAAAAAAAGAAGCAGCTCATGTTAGCCTTTCATATACAGCTTTTATGTGACCACCTCCCTTTCCTTTGTCAAATAAAGAAGGTTTTCCGCTTTGACTGAAGGGAACATACAGTCTAGAGCCTTTGATCATCCAATCTAATTTATTTAATGCTCCTTGACTTGTTAGGGCAAAATATGGCTGCCGCACTTTTATAGGACCCCTGTTTTTCTATTGTTCACAAACAGGATACTGCAGTTGTTGCTCTGCACCATGGCCACAGAGACACAAGGGAACAAACTCATCTTCTCCTTAGTCCCTTCTTCCTGATCTCTGTGCTCCACCTGACTGTGAAACCACGTCCTAATCCGTCAAGCTGAGATCAAAGCTTTCTAACACCTCTACCGCCCCTTCTCGACCACACTACAGGGCGAAGGAAGGGAATGTCAGGGGTAAGATGTCAAGTCTGATAAATGGAATTAAAAGCATGCTTGTGATCAGAGACGATATTCCTCATGGTCACAGGGGAGAGGTGGAGCATGTATGCCAGGCATGGCACACATGAATGGGTCTCAAATATGGGCTATGGGGTTCAAATCAAGACAAACTACAGTATAGAACAGGAGGTGATAGTTAGTGTTTAGATCCATTCCCATTTAAACATGACCTCTGATTGTCAATAAACCGCTGACAGTGGAAGAACATATTTAGAACAAGCTGCAGGCTCAATTGAGTGTGATCCAGTTCGAATTAATTAACTAGCCCTATAAACTACTAGACTGACATGACAGGAGACCAGAGATTCAGTAAGCGTTCTGGCCCTTTAGCTACTTGCGGTTTTAATCACACAATACTGCTTTCAGGCTTCAGTGGTGATTAAACAAACCTTCAAGATAAGACTCACTTTTAGTGTCCAGTTGGGCACGGTACTTGGAAAAACCCTTAAGGCGCACCCTTTCTCCCAGCAACTGCAGGAACTCTTCTAGGGCGGGACCTGCTGCCTCATTATTGTACATCTCCTCCTCGCTGCTCTGGCCGGCTTGACAGTACATGATTCCCACTTTCAACTGAAAACTGAGCTGCACAAGAGATAGCAAAGAAAGACCATCAACCCATGAAAAACAGGAGTAACAAGAGTAAAAATTGTATGTTATTTGGGCTGCCAATTTCATGTGCAAATTAAATACAACTAATTGTTTTGATATAATATATACACCTTTTTTTATTTTTTATTTAAAAGTACATTTATAACACAATAGCGCAACAAAACATTTAACTCTTTAAAGCCTGATATGTGAAATAACAGTCAGAATTGAGACTGTCTATTGAAAGTTTAGAATGTTTTTATTGCATATACAAACTTTTGATTTTATTTCAATATAATAGTTTATTCATAAAGGAACCTTTTAATTTTGAATTTGGTTTTAAGCCAGAAGAGGATGCAAATAAATCATAAATAAATACAAAAAAAATTATAAATACAAATGTATACATGTATATTAAATATGCATAATATGATAATATTTTGAATTATTTTATTATGAACCACATAAATATGGCAGCAAGGAATAAATAAATATATATAGTAACAATTACAGACTAATGGTGATTTAATCAGCATATCATAATTATTTTTTTTTTAAAGTATTTAAAGCTATAAAGAAAAACATTTTATTATATATAAACCTCCTTTGTATGTGTATATTTAAAAAAAGAAATGTATACAAAAATGTAGGTGCAGTGGAAACTTGTAAGGATTACTGTAAGGATACGTTTCTTTACAAAAAAATGACTGAGTTGATTGACAATTGTAAGGGAATGTAGGATCATAATACCCCCTGCTCATCCAGTTTCATCAGCTGCTCTGTGACCTTCGGTGTGTTGAGAGCAAGTCGGAGGCAGTGAGCATTGAGCTCAGGTACGAGGTAATCCAGCACCTCCTTTAGAGGCAAGCCTCGAGCCAAGCCATGCTTGGAGGTGGAGGGCACAGCATCTTCCAAAATTGAGCCCCGTAAGGTTGTTAACTATAGGTAGAAAGGTTAAAAATATTACAGAGAAATGTCTTTGAATTATTGATTCAGACATGTGTGGGAATACATATACGGTATCTATATACATTTGTAAATTAAAAGGTGAGACTCAATAGGTGGGTGTTAAATATTAGTATAAGAGATGTTCAGAGAAAATTAGTACTTGGTACTGCAGAACCCAACATACTATTGTCTTTTAGTACCTGCTTATTATGATTCAGAGATCTCAAACACCTGAAAAGGTGCCGTAACGAGTGGTACAAAAGTTTTAAACTAAGCTAACCCACGTCTGCCCACCTGCCATTCTCAAAATAGCAGTGGAAAGATTGCCATGTTGGGCTATGCATCACCTTAGTCACAAAGCTATTAAGGCCCATCAGAATGCATGTGAATCATAAGAGGTTGCTATAAATGATGCCAAAGGCAGAGGTCACACGTAAAGAGCCTTTTTTTTTTGTTATAATTAGAGAGATGGTCTAACCTTCATCCAAGCAGCTGTCAAAAGCAGTGTGTGATTGAGAAGCAGTATGGTGACAAGGTATGGTGATCTATGCCGAGCACTAGCAGAGAGAACTCGCCTCTAAGCATGTTATATAAGATAGAAGTGGGCGTCAGACCTGGATCTCACTCACTACTAACTGCTTTGAATTAACTCTCTCTGTGCAAGCACAAGGATTCATGTTGATTCAGACGCTACAACTATATGTCATTGTATTTGGTGGTGTGAATGAGCGCTCACCTCGCTTGTTCTGAAGATGATTCTGTAGTTGTATTGCTGGCCATGCTCTTTGTCATCCTCCAGTTTTTCCCGACGAATACTGACAGCTACAGGTCCCAGTGTCTCATCAACACCCAAGTAGTTCCAGTGCTCTGAGGATTTAAAAAAAAAAAAAAAAATTCTCTCAATTAATGATTAATTCTTCAAAAAAACAGCCACAATATAATCAAGTGCAACAACAAATTATGATCAATAAACACAAAATTTGTTTTTTTAGGGTCCGACATTTTCACAAAATTAGGGTGCGATTATAAATAGCAACAGTTGAATGAATGATTTAATTAGGGCATCAATAGATTCAATAATTCAATGCAGATAATTCAAAATGAAATGTTTTTTTTTTTTTAGTTCCTTTTTATATGAAATAAAAAGAAATCAGGAAGTGTTAGGTTTCACAAATCATTTGGATGCTTCATCTAGCAGAATATGTGGACACCAGTCTGAGGTAGATTCCTTTTAATTTCGTATTCACTTTTAAGCTTGTTTACTTTTATTTATTTTTTATTGTGCTATGTACTGCTTATTTTGTGTACAGCGCTTTATTAAAGGTGCTCTATAAAATATTTGCTACTAAATTATTGCTACTACATCAAATGGCCGGAACTGTTGAATATAAGCAGATAAATCTTACCAGTACATCAAGGGTAGCACTCACCTCTCAAGTAAAAGTACTTCCTGTAATAATATGCACCCAAGTCCACATGTTCAACTATGTTGCTCTTTCCACGATCATGGTGAAGACTTTTGCCATCCTTGGGGGATTCAAGAACAGCCACCCCTGCATTGCTGAAATGTGTGTTGGGAGCTCTTTCAGGGGATCCTTCTTCATCTCTTGAAGAGCTGGAGGCACCACTGCCGATACTACCTTGCTTCGAAGGGCTGATGTTCCGCTCTCCTTCACCTCCAATTTCGTTCCGGAAACATGGGCAGCTGAGAACCAAATCATTGCTCTTGTCATCACCAGAGTCAAGAGAGGGCCCATCCTTGATGTTGAGATCTTCCTGGCTGCCGCAAGGGGAGCTGTAAGCCCCGCTTTGGGTGGATGAGAGGGATGAAGTGTTGGAGGCAGAGGCCGCGGCTGCAGCAGAGGCACCAGTGGTGGTGTTCTTCCGTTTTACAGCACTTTGCCGACTCTGCACGGCCTCGTTCAGGTCAAACAGAATACTCTGGACGTCAAAGTGTGCAAAACCTTTCTGGCAGACCCATGGTTTGGGAGGGGGACCCATATCGTCAGACTTTCCGTCCTCAGCATCGGAACCTGCACGTGATGAATCTCCTTCGGCTTTGACGCTACGCAGCTTGCGGAATATGGACTCACCACCCGTCTCCGACTTTGAACGCCTCTTCATGTGTTTTTCTCTTTCTTTCAAACGACTGGCGGGACTGCCACGAAGTGGACCAAGAGGTCCGTCAGGCAAGTCAAGGGCAGTTTGTTTATGGGCTACTGTAAGTAACTCGCTTAACTTTTCAGGGGCAGGGCTGCGCTGGTCCGGAGCATCTGTCTGGTAGCCTTTGAGCATATCGAAGAAGCTTTCGCCAGAGACGCCGTGCTTGTCGATAGATGAGGTACTGCCATACTCTCGATGCATGGGTGTCCATCCTGAAAAAGACCAGCCCTCGCCTCCGTCACCATCCAGTTCACTAATGGTGATGTCGCTGTTGCTGCGCTGGCGTATACGTCGCATGCCCTTGCGGGGTGACCCGAGATAGCCATCGGGTGAGAGGAAGCGATTGTCTTTGCCTTTACTATGCATCTTGTTCTTCAGCGTGTTGTGAATGTTACGCAGCATAGATGAGTCCTGAGGGCTGATCAGGTGGCCGAGCTTGCTTGACAAGTTACTCTGGGCGCTTCCCGTGGTGGTGGAGGGGGTATCCGTCTCCACCGTGATGTGCCACACCCCACCACCATTTCCTCCCCCTCCACCACTTCCTCCACTGCCGCCATCTTTCCTGGGGGGCCAGTCGGCAACCCGTGCTCGAACGCCCATTTTTGGAACTCCGGGCGTGCCAGTCACGTGCGTGCTCTCGCTGCGAGGGGGAGGAGCACCTCCATTGGGCAAGCGCAGACGCCGAGTATAAAACTCATCTGTGGCGGGAACAGAGCCGCCCACAGAGCGTTCGGTCTGTGAACGCTTTAGACTGGTCATGGTACAGCTAAGTGGCGGAGCTCAGCACTGGAGCATGCCCGCAGTGTAACTGAATTAACGAAGCTTAGGGAACATGAGCAGCCACTCAGCTTGAGAGGCCAGAGAATGGAGGACAGACAATAGCGGGATGAAAGTGAACTTTAAAGTGACCCTGAATCAGGCATGTGTGGTGACCATTATGTGATCAGACCTTACTCCTCTCATCCCTTAATGTAGAACTGAAACAGAAAAAAATGGGGACAGTATAAGAATCCAACAATCTTAACTGCTATCTTGATAATCAAAATAACATTTCAAAAAATTACAGAGATAAATAGAGGGGCCACGGAGGGCACAAAGGGGAAACCCTTTAAGATGCCAACAAGCACACCCAGCCATCATGGTAATGAAACGCAATGGCAATACTTAAAAAAAAAACAAAAAAACAAGTGCCTTACTCTTGAGTGATTTTAAAACTTGTGAGAGCTACATGAGTGACATAATTCATGTCAGACAACAAGGATGTAATTTTACATGCATTAGCAAATTCTTCTGAAATATTCATAAGGAAAAACATAGGCCTATGCATGTTCATTCTGAACAAATTCAGATATATCTTCCCAAGTTCCCATCACTGTTTTTTATTTTATTTTACTTTGATAAAAAAAAAAACAAGGCACCAATTAATGAACAGATCTCAGCCAGAGTTTAGTGTGGCAGGTCTTTAACTACAACTCTGTTCATAAACTTGGCTGTGCCAAAGGGCAGATTACACCACATGAACAAATCAATGCCACTACCGTTGTGTAGAGGCAAAACACTGCATGGCTACACACAAGATCCTCCTGCTGATATCTAGTCAGTCAATTTGGTTTGAGTATGATGCAACAAAGCAGTAAGCAGAGATGATAAGAAGCAATTCAACAACTTAAAGACGAACATATTATCTGCTACTTGCCCGAAAGAACAATCCTGGTAACACTAGAAAAAAGTATCCTTTTTATTATTATTTCAAGTTGCCATGAAAATGAAAATTCACACTATATAAGGCTTGCATAATTTTCAAGTGGTTCTATTTAAGAACACTTGACACACTTACAAAGTGAGCTTTAGCCTTTAAACTTTAAGATTACCAATTATTAAACCCAAAATCAGACCTGGGCTGATAGTTACACAGGTTAAATATAAATACAGCAGGTGGCACTGCGTATAAGGCCATATTGCCTAAATTATAATGCACTACAAATGAACATTGTTCCCATATGACAGGAGAAGCTCTGAAATGTCAGTTTCCTTGGTTTCCTGGCAACCATCTGCCGACTTTTGTGGTGCAGAGCAGCGGTGCTGCTGGGTTATCCTTAATGAGAGAGCTGAAGCCCAATGACTACATTTACCGACATAATCTGCCGCAAGCACCACAGGAGAACAACCCTGGGAAAACAACCCACAACGTAGACACATTGCGTAAAATATTCATAAACAGAGTTACAAATACCAACTGAAAAAACCCACTTGGAATGTGAAAGCAAAATATTATGCTCATTACAATAAGGGCAAAACAAATGACCAAAAGTTATGTTTAATGACAGAATGTAGCGTAAGGACAGAAGTATTATTAGTAGTACAGTGATATTTTATAATAAAAATAAATAAATAAAAATAAATCTCTTCCCAAATAAGGTGGCAGACTGGAACAATAGACAAATCCTACTGAATCACTTGACATTTTGAGTTTATGAATCACAATTGTAATGTAGTGCTAGACTATGTGTATGTGCTGATGAAAATATGAGATAATCTTCCTGCCTGTGAGTCCTGACCTCCCGATGGCTGGAAGGGGCGTGTGGAGAGCCGGGTGTGGCGGCACACTAACCCCAACACACACTTGCACAGACTGCAGATGAGGTCATGGGTATTTCCAATCTTTGAGAGTGCTTTTCCTCTGCTGTCTGCTCTCACTCAGAAATGGTGCTGTAATAAATTTCGGAGGTCGCAGCACAGGTGCTTCTGTAAGGCTGAGAGAAACTCTGAGGCTTAGTCATACACAGCTGCCAAATTATAGCCCAAAGTATGACAGATGGGGGCAGCACTGGCTGACAGATCCCATGTAGCCAATTAAAGAGACAGATACCTGTGACGAGAGAGCCTGTGAGCAGGGCAGGTTTGACTAACACGGTAAAGAGAACTTTAACTCTGAGAAAAAAAAATCTCAGACAAAATGTGACCTTTTATAGCATAAGTCTTTCTATACAGAAAGAGATAGTAATAGAAAATAATGTAGATTTTACACACAATATAGAATCATATTTAATAGAATATAATAATTTTCCTTACCATTTAAAAGCTTGGTATTGGTAAGATATTTTAATGTTTATGAATAAAGTATCAAGTATTACACACACACACACACACACACACACACACACACACACACACACACACACACACACACACACACACACACACACACATCTTACTGACCACAAACTTTTGAACAGTATTGTACATTATTAACATAAAATCTCCTACCTATATTAACTATTTAATGATCTATGCAACATTTACAGTTCAAGTCGTTCTCAATTTGTATCCTGAAGCACCCATAAGAGAATCCTCTCAATCCAAGCTTAAACTAACACCCCAGCTTTAACTACTAAACTAATTGCTTTGCACTTGACAAATTGAATCAGGTCCGTTAGCTTAAGCTGGGAACCGGAAGAAAACATTCTGTCAGGGTGAAAACATGTTCAAATGAGAATAACTGCAACAATCGTGTGTAAAAGTGGGCTAAATGAATAATAAATAAAAAATAGCTGAAAGGTTCTGCTTTAAAATACACACAGAGATACAAACCTTCATACAAAAAGAGAGCTTAAAGAAAAAGGCTGATATTAAAAAGAACAGTGTGGGAACTATATTCACCCTCTCTATGATCCTTGGAATTAATCTGTTTTCGCAGCTGTGCCTTTAAGAAAGGCTGGCTTCACAAGTGAAACGAGCAATTGCGCTTTTCTCCAATAAGACACAGGCCGCAAGTTTATTGTCAGTTCAAATATAGTTTTAAATCCCCATACTTCAATAGCATCCTCTTTGGAAAGCCTGCATCACCATGACAGATTCATACAGTATAACAATCTCCTGGAATGTGGTGCATAAACGGTTAGCCAGATTGAAATGAATAGAGACCACATGGCTTTCTTCTCAATACTTAACTGTGACTGGGTGGGTCAAGTTTCTGATAAACCAATTGGCATCGTTAAAGTGTAATGTTAAACGTGTAAATATCAACCATCACTTTGATGCATTCATCTATATGACGTCACAAATTTGAGGAACGAGACATTTTGGACTGGGAAGGAGGATTCTAGTTCTAAAATGTTTTCACAGTACATACATTTTTTTTTTTTTCACAAAAAAAAAATCCTCATAATTCAACTCCTTTAACAAAAAATAAAATAAAATACTCAAGATTTATTGATAAAGCAAAGGAGTAAGTACCAAAAATGTGATGGCTGTCATTAAAAAAAAAAAAAAAAGCAGGCTTTCCAACCACAAGGAAGGAATAAAGAACGTCTGGAGGCTTATAGGAAATGTGGTACTGGGCTGAACTCACTGAAATCTTTCTGTAAAACCAAGGAAGAAAAACAATAGTGTTGAACACACAAGAACAATTCATATAATTGCAGCCTTTCAAACGAAAGGACAACCGCTTTTAGGCAAACAACATCCTCCACACAATCTCAACGAAACTGCAGAGAAGTGGGTATTTTTGAGAAGACTCTTTTGGACCTTTGAAAAGAGCACATTCCTTATTTATTTATTCAGGACCCAGTGCAAAACCAGTACAACTATAGGGCCCTATGATTTCTGCGATGCAGAACACAAAGGGAATAGTGGAGTCCAGTCTTAAAAAGAAATTTATTGTATAACAAAAAATGGCAAAAATTTAAATAAGAAAGCTTGTATAAGCTTGTGCTGCTTGTCTCTGTGTGAATGAGTGGTGCAGTTTTGTCTACTACACACACACTCAAGCATGTGATGCTGTTTTCAGCGTGCTGTCTCACTATACGAACACAATCCACAAACTTCATCTTCAAAAGTTCATTACACATTTCACCATTTCTTTTCATAAAAACCTTTGTTAAAGAAATACAGAAACTGAAATCTCTTGATTACAACCAAACAAAATTAAACTTGTTTAATTTGAAGAATTTATAACATTTCACTATTACAATATTTTACTATTGTACAACAGAATGTATTCTTCAAACATCAAACAATGAATCACAACTTTTCATTCATGTTTTAATTTGAACAGCAATCATCTGCATCACTTTTTTTTGCCAAAAAATTGAAGAATTGATTAATTTTATTTTTTACTTTTTATACATTCATTTGATTACAATCGTAAACATTTTTTAAAAAATGAAACATTTAATAATACATTGATAATACATGTTTGGTAGACTGTTAAAGTTGTATGAATTCAATTTATTTACTTTACATCCTTTTTTATTACAATTTAACCATTCAAACAGAATTCAGAAAAAAGTTAAACAGAAAACACAGAATTTAGGAAAAAAATAATACCGCTTTCATATGGCTCTAAAACTGTAATCCTATTCTCTGCCGTACTGTGGAATAGAGTAACCATAAAAAAGGACACTTTTTCTCACCCCGTCACACGCACATTGTCTTGGCTTGCTGATAACATGGCCCATTTTTGAGTCACACCTTCAGGTCGAGGTACGACATCACCTGTTGTGTGAGGTGTGAGGATTAGGTCGAGGTAGAGACGGAGACATGATAGCACTTGGTTCAGACCACCCCTTCGCACACAGCTGTGGCCTTACAGGAGGATGATTAAAGCTTCAGCATGTGACTCACCTCATTCCAGAGAAGAGAGTGTGCAAAGGGGACCATTGGGAGGCAGACAACATGTCTTCATCTCTACTTTAATAAATAACTTCATCGATATCAATAGCAACCTGAGTTTCTTACTTACTGCCGTGTCCTGTTATTTTTACCTTGTAGAGCTTTGAACTAGAAAGAATGTGAATGATGTGGTTGTTGCAGTAACAGACAAAAGCCATCTCATTCCTTTGCTCTTGCAAGTGTACTTCATGTCAAAGTAAGGCTGGGCAGCATGACAGTATATGAAATGTGGTACAGACTAGAGACTACCTGCTATAACTTTTATACCACGATAGTGTGGCCCAATTTTATTTTTTTACAAAATTTTAATACAAATCAGAAAACTATTGACTGACAGACAAACACTAAATTATAATAAATAAATAAACTAAAACCTAAAAATCAATTGTTGGAAATGGAACATGTGAATTTAGGCAAGAGGTGTGCGATATGATATTAGATCATGAACAATTAAAATGTCTCCACGATCTGCATTTACAGAGAGATTGTTGTATTGTGCTACAAGTGCACATTCTATCAGTTGCAGTTGCAATGTTTCTGATTATTATTCTTATTATTATCATCATCATCTCTATCTGGGAAATGCAATTCTTCATTATCACGAAAGGTTATTATTTGCATGTGTTTTAAAGCCTTGCCAGTTTAAACTTTTGATGTGTGTTTTTCCCACAAACACAAAGCCCACACACCCGAAACGCACACACAGAAACTTAGCTGTCAGACAGCATGGATAGTTCTCTTTCATGTCTTATTGCGCTTAAACTGTTATTCATCAATTAAATAAACAGTTGTTTATGTCTCAAGAATATAAACAACCTGGGAAAGAAATAGCATGTGTATCAGTGCATTAGGTTTTAAAGTGACAGCAGCCTAAGACGAACGAAGGTCATTTGGGTTTGGAACGACATGAGGGTGAGTAATTAATGGCAGAATTTTCAATTTTGGGTGAACTAACCCTTTAAACAAAATGCAAGATACTACCCAAAGTAGCACCACAGAGACGGTCCCTGTAACTGATGTACTGCAAAATCGCTTTGAATGGCAAGTGACCAATACAAATAATCATAATTGCCATCAGTTTCACACATTAACATTTCAGGGTACAGGGCCACATCCAAAAACAACATAAGAGCATTTTTGACTCTATTCCAAGACAGACAAAAGCCTCTTCCTTTACAGTCGCTCATAATTTTTTTTTGCCAAATGCTACCCTCTCAATGGCAACCTGCGGTGCACCTTAAATTATGAGTTAAAGGAGTACTTCACTTTTTAAAAAACTTTTGCTGATAATTTACTCACCCCCATGTCATCCAAGATGTCCATGTCTTTCTTTCTTCAGTCGAAAAGAAATTAAGGTATTTGATGAAAACATTCTAGGATTTTTCTCCATATAATGGCCTTCATTGGGAACCAAATGGTCCAAGGTCCAAATGACAGTTTCAGTGCTGCTTCAAATGGCTTTAAACAATACCAGACGATGAATAAGGGTCTTATCTAGCGACACGATCGGTCATTTCAAAAATAAATAAAAACGTTTAAGTTTTATAAGCACAAATGCTTGCCTTGCTCTGTTCTGTGATGCACGTTTGTAACGTCACGTAATACGCAATTACGTTGAAAAGGTCACGCTTGACGTATGTGTATTCCGGTTCAAAAAGGTAGGGCAGGGCGAAAAACTCCATCTCATCTTCTCCTCTAAGTTCAAAATCGCCCGACATCGTTGTTTTACCTTTTAATTTCCTTTTTTTGTAAACGCCGTTTGACTTTGTTTGCACGTTCAACTTGTAAACACTGACTCGGTACTTCCACATACGTCAAGAAGCGTGACCTTTTCAACGTAATTGCGTATTACATGACGTCACGAACACGCATCACAGAACAGAGCCAGGCGAGCGTTTGTGCTTATAAAACTTAAAACTTTTTTATTTATTTTTTAAATGACCGATCGTTTCGCTAGATAAGACCCTTATTCATCGTCTGGTATTGTTTAAAGCCATTTGAAACAGCACTGAAACTGTCATTTGGACCTTGGACCATTTGGTTCCCAATGAAGTCCATTATATGCAGAAAAATCCAAGAATGTTTTCATCAAAAACCTTAATTTCTTTTCGACTGAAGAAAGAAAGACATGGACATCTTGGATGACATGGGGGTGAGTAAATTATCAGCAATTTTTTTTAAAAAGTGAACTACTCCCTTAAGGAGGATCATACTTCTGTTTTGATGTGTACAGCTGGAAACATAGACAGATTTAAAATAGCAAAACAAAGTGGCAAAACGTTACATTTAAAGGCTTCGATTGTGTGTGGGCAAGGAAAGTCATGAGCAACAACATAATCCTGCATTAACACAATATTTAATGGCAGACATATGAACTGAAAGATACAGGTTTGTGCTGCCTGGTGGTTGATGATAAAACCCCTCATTTTTTACCCATCAACTATGGAAGACAGTGTTTATCCATTAAAGAAGAACCACTCGGCAGACTGAGGTTGATGTGGTCTCCCACGCACCCACCATATTTTTTCTTGCCTTACTTTTCCTCACATCCTCCCTCCCTCAGAATCTGTCAGTCCATGTTTCTTTGTCAATACATTTTTGTTTCTCAATACAGGAAAGATATGAATGAGAGCATGATTCTCATTCTGATATAAACTAGCCTGACTGGGTCAGCAGAAAAATCCTTATTGCTGAGCCTGTGATGTATAAAAAATAAAAAATAAAAAAAAAAGCAGCTTGAAATTTTAAAGCAGCTCAGTATGATATAATTTGCTGTTTATGCCAAATTGGCCATGGGAAACTAGTAAATAATTAAACAAACAAACCAATAAACAAAAGAGGATGTTTCTTAAGCACAGTTTTCTGATAAGGTAATGTGATGGTGCGGTATGCTAACCATGAAAAATCTATATTTCAACTAACTTTATATCAAAACTTTAAATTCAACTACAACAATTGATCAGAGGCGAGCAGCATCTAGCTACAAGCATACCACCACAGTGCGTTTGGATTAATCTTTGAGGCGGCGAAGACCTTTCATTTCACCTGTGATGCAAGCATGTGAGATTTAAAAAGCCAGCAGATTTTCTCTCCTCTGTCTGCGTGATTGAGCCATCAGCACATGAATCATCAACCAGGAGGGACAGGAAGAATGTAAAGCAGAGCTCGCAGCTAATCTTTCTGAACAGCTGTGATCATATGTACACAAACACTCATTGCTTCTTCATTGGTGATTGCTTCTTCAGCCATACACATGACAAGCTCACACTCCGCTGAAGCTCTTGGGTAAAAATCAATAACACCCATTGATGGAGCTTACCTATGCGGTATGTGTGAGAAAGCCTGATTTATGTATAAGCTCCGTAAACTGATAAAACCAAAGAGAAAAATCAATGGGAAAATGGCCTGAAATTATTCATGACATATTTAAATATCACCATATCAAGGTTTTTCCTGCATTGAACATATTTTGGGCCATGTTTGATTTATTTCATCATTTAATGTGCCGATATCTGTCGTTATGCAGTACTGATGAGTACCCGCTGATAGCCGGCTGTTTTAAAACACTCCCCTGAGTGTTACAAAGAGTGCTCTTTGAAGAGAGGTTTCCATTTACGTGTTTTTACAGAATTGAGCTTAGGCCAATCAGATGCGTTTAAGTTAGTCAGAATTAATGATCGACCAAACTGTTAAACAAAGAAAGTAAACGGTATGTGGAAAAAGTAAAGTGTTTGCTTTATCATTATTAGTAACAGAGAGGCAAACAATTAAGCTATAATACTTTCTCATTTACCGTCAACATTCAGCAAATACTTATTTTAACAAATCTCTGAACATCTAATAACTATTTAATTTCCCAAACCTTGCAGATTTAATTTAACCTTGCGAATCAAGCTGTGAGATAGTGTGAAGCTAGCATGAACGTGTTACTGTGCTTGTCCGTCGGTTCGTGCAAGAGTTCAGCTTCACTGGAGACGCAATCGACAAACTTTAAATCCTTGATTTTAAAATATGCTGCGCTATATCCAGTTACCCACTGTGTTATTCATATCGTTTTCACTGTGTGTTGTATGTAAAATTAGTGTTACCTTGTCTTTATTTGAAAAAATATGATTACCAGAGCGCACAAAATTACCAGATTCCTGAGTGCCCTGTTACAGTGTTTACTTCCTTTTTATTCAAATATATATTTGTAAAACAAACAAAAATTACACAAGTAGATGGGAACTCCAGCGCTGTTGCAAACATGCACACAAAATAAAATCAAAATGCCCGTTTAGGCGAGTATCCTCGTAAACACTGTCGGTTATGTTGTAAACAAAAAAATGGATGCATGATGATTATATTATATGATTATATTGGGTCTGTGCATTCGACTGAGTGACATCAGCCCATTATACCCGCAGCTGTTTGTGTCACCACTGTTTATCAAACAACAAAGGAGAAAGAGAAAAATCACCTTTGTAGCTTTAACACAAATTAATTGTATTAACTGATTATATTAATTTATATTTTATTTATACAGTGAAGATTATGCAGTTATTTTACAATAGATAATTTAATGTCTGTACCTGAATAGTTAACTTAGATAAAAATGAAGCAAGCAGTGCTTTGTTTTTCAGGTAAATCTTTGTTGTATTGTAATTATATATGCTTGTAATTTGTTTATGGATTTGATAATAAAATATAAATATGCACTCTCCAACAAAATCACCCCAATTATTCTAGAATGATTAATTCTTTACAAATAAGAGCCGGTGAAATTGTTTTTATATCGCAATATATATCGCAGAAAAACGAAATTTCGCATTACAGTTTTTCCCCCAATTTTCTCTCTCTCATGCAGCCAGAATCTCTAAAAACACTCAAAATGTCAGAGTTTTTGTTTAGCATGAGTTCTGCATGCTCGCAAATCCTTTCATTATAAACAGCAAAGTATTAAAAAAAACATTGTTAATAACAGATTCTTTGCACAGCGTAGACAGCTTCACAATTTATAAATGGGACTTTTAGCATGAATGCAGCTATGTGTACCTTGCGTTGTAATTGACAGCTTCAGTGACTAATGGCAGTGATCTTTGCTTGGTTACTGTATGTTTCATGTGGCTAACTACACATTAGTTTATGCACTGATCATGATTTTTCATGGCTGATTTTGATTTTGATTTTTTGCAAGCAATTTGGAATCTCCACTTTAGATTTCTGATGCACTGATATGATTCATTATTTATATACATAGTGTGATGGAGGTCTTGCTCACTGAGAAATATGAGACCATTGAAATGGACCATCTAATAGGATCTTTCTATCAAAAGATCAATGAAAACTGACAGAACCTGTGTAAAATTACATGATGGACAGAACAACCAAAAAGGGAAAGGGAATAAAAGGTTCTCTCACACACACAAATGACAAGTGTTCAATCTAACATACAATGCTAATGAGATACTAAATAGAAAAGCTGCTTTATCCGCTCACATCAGGAAATTCACTGACATTCCCTAAACACACATTAACCAGTACTTTAAAAAAAAAAAAAAAAGCTAGCTTCATCACCTATAAATAAACAAAGATAAAAAAGCTAAGCAAGGCCATTTTAAAAGGTTTCATTTAACTAAACGAAGGCCACATCCCCTGAAAACAAAAAAGATGTCAGTAGTGCAGAGGACATCATGTTTGTGGTATCGGTCTGCATAAACTTTCAGGTGGAGCAGTTCTCATGGTCTCCACAGTAATGAGAAAATAAGCTGCAGTGTTTCCCATTAATTATATAGGCTCCGTCACTTTCTAATCTGTCCAGGGAGTTTTTTTTTTTTTTTTTTACATGTTTACAAAATGCTTTATACTGTTTTATAACAAAAGTATGATCTAGGGCTGCAACTAACGATTATTTTCATAATCAATTAATCTGATGAAAAATCTACAATTATTATACATAAAAAAATGTTTTTAATTAAAAATGTATTTTAATTAAAAAAAATAAACAATGTTATTCCACATCCTACCAAATACTGTTCTCCAAACAATTGGGCCTTTCCACTGCGTGGTGTGATTCGGCTCAAGGCTTCAAAGTGTATGGGATTATAGACAGATCATTATAGTTGCGCCGCCACCTCATCTACCGGTACAGCAAAAGTAAGTAGTTTAAAAAAGTTGTGCGAACAACTGATACTGCGGTGGCTGTTGCTGACCATTCAAATCTAGCGGGTTTGGTGTCTCGCGTCACAATTCCAATGACGGTGGTAGTGACGATACTCTCTGACCAATCAGTGATCTGCAGTCACATTTTAGTATAGGTACGGCTCGTTTGAAACCTCAACCGATGTGGTACTAAGAAAAAAAGTACTGTACACAGTGGAATACCCCCCCAAAAGTGAGCCGTACCATGCAGTGGAAACGCACCAAATGTGTAATATAAAGCCTGTGAAAATATAGTGAATATATCTATGTAGGCTATGCTGTACAAAATTGAAAAAGGGTTAAAATACAAACATACAATACAAATACAAAAAGATTTTATCGATTAGTTGTTGCAGCCCTAATATAATTCACACCTAAATAATGAAACCGAGTGCCCTTCACTAAACAATAATGGCCCAAAAACAGTTACAAATTAACACTGCTTTCCACACAACCAGACCCAAGGGCCCCGTACATGCCGTCAACTGTAAGTATGTCAACCAGACATTCTGTGGCTCCCTCTACAAGAGAAACATCCACATTTCCACCGACAGTCCCTAGCAACACAGTCACAGGGATTGTAGGAGGAAAAGACCAAAATAGCTGAGAGAAAGAGAGAGAGTGAAAACAGCATGAGAAAGAAAAAGAGAACTATGTGGTGTAATTAACAGGAGAGGCTGTCAAACAGCCTCACACCATATAATTCCAGCCTTTCGGAGAATCGCATGAAAAAAAAGAAAAACTAGAGTGAAGGGAAAAAAAATAGAAGGACAGATGTGATGTTTCATTGTGCAGCTATCACATTTTTTTTATATATATATATATATATATTAATGGCTAATAAAAAGGGGCAGGGCTTGTCTCACAGGTTGACTGGTTTGTTAATGTATTTGGCTGAATTACAAACAAAGTTTGTTAGTCTAGGAAAGCATTTGGTCGAGGTGTAAAGATAATTGTATTGCTTATATAAGATGTGTGGGAGTAATGCTTCGACAATATTAAACTAAAAATTAAGTTTCCAAACAACCACACAAACTTCAGTCTTGTGCTATTTGAGCTCCAAAAGGAGGTTCAGAAGTCACTCTGGTGATGCAAAAGTGGAGGTGCTCTGCCACAGCTATATTCAGCCAGATTTTTTTTTTTAAATAGCAATGAATTGGGGCGCTCCCTGCTCTACCACAGGTTGGTGTAGGAGGAAGCATATAAGTGAGTCATTACATCCAAAAATGGCTTTGCAATGAGCAGCAGGGCTTCTGATATCTGGCTCCCATACTGCCCTGCGTGCCACTGCCATCAAAACACACAACTGTGTCCTGCTTCCATTTCTGGGAGGCGGACCATCTTATCTCAGGCACGAGCTGACGATCACACAGCGCAAGCTTCTGGCTGGTTGGTATTTGTGGCACTGCAGAGGAGAAGGACGGAAAAACAAGAGTAGAAAAATGTGCAGCTCCTCACTACACCAGATTCATTTTTTTTCTGCCAGAGAAAAGAACAGAGATGAGATGTCTCAGGTTATAAGTTCAACACTGAGTAGACGGTGATTCAGAAAGTCACTGTGATGTCCATCCAGCCGTTTAATCCTTGTGCCCTAGAGCTGGTACTTTACACCAAGTTACTACAAAGAAACTATTATTAAAGACTGCTGTGGATAAAAAGCAGGTGATAATTGCATAATGACTAGAAGTAGACAAAAGTGGTCCTGCCTGTTGCAGTCTCAAATTTACCAACTGCGTATCAAAGGTGCAAATTTTCTGTTTACATCTTTTATTTTTGAGTATCTAAGCTATAAACGTAAAATAAGTCTTTGTTTGTTTGTTTGTTTATTTATTTATTTATTGTATATGTATTTAAAAAAAACTAAAAAGTATTATGTGTGTAGTGTACATAGATATATGCAGGGTGGTCAATATAATGAGAAATTACAGTGTTCAAAAGTTTGGGGTAAGTTTCTTTTATTCAACAAGGATGCACTGCATTAATCAAAAGTGACAGTAAAGACATTTATAATATTACAAAAGGTTACTTTTAAAAAATAGATATTGTATAATAAAAAATAAAATAAAAAAGGTATTTGTCCCATTGTATTTATCTATGCAGATTTACTTCCCTACTAAATAACCCAAATCATTCTAGAATGATTCATTCTTTCCAAAGAGAGCTATTCATCAGGTGAAACTGTTTATATAAATGTGACCTGAGAAGTACAGACATTAATAAAGATCAGAAGAGCACTCTTAAAAGAATACCAGCTCTCTGAGAGATCATCAGAATAAGACCTTAAGTAGCTGAAAAGTTAAGTCAGTAAAGTTCACCTCTAGCTTCGGGAAACAATCTCTCATAAAAATAGAATATAGAAAATTACAGCTTTTAAGAGTTCATATTTCACAACACCCATCACCCAATACTATGAAACTGATTATGCAACTCAACTTATTCCCATAAGCTTATATTTTAAATTAGATTTAACAGTCAAGGCAAAATACAAGATAAAGTCTAGAAAATGGCAGGTCTACTCTATGGACAGCAACAGAGACTGTGGAGCAGACAGGAATGGTGTGAAAACAGTTCTCGTTCCTTTTCTAACTCTGTGAATGCATCTCACTGTGCTGTTCCAGTCTAAGGCCTGGGCAGGTCATTAAGCTTCCTGGGCTTTAGCCAATAGCACCATTTTCCTCCATTGGGAGTGTATGGCGGCCTGAGCGGCCTGTATCGTTCGCACAGCAAAGGAAGTTTTCTTTTCCCCTTTCTAGAACAGGAAGAATGGCAAGCAAAAAATGTGGGGAAAAATGTAATGCAGAAAACTGAATCAGCAGCAACTAAGCACCAGTGACTCATTATAACTAGCTAATGTCATTATTTTATTATTATTATAGAAAATGTAACTGCAGAGCCATTCAGGAAACATTTCTGAAACCTCCAAAAATCAGTGGCGTTTCACAGTCCTGAAACTGATGAGGACAAACTCGCTGGGAGCTGCGATTATAACAGCATGGGAACTGCTGGAACATTGCTCTCCTCAGCCTCTTACAGCTTCAGGTGTCACTGTGAGTCAATTCACGCTGAATGCGCTCTTGCATTCCCCTCTGCACCATTTACAGCACTTTCAAAACACAATTTGACAACATTTTTACACCCATTTCTGTGCTGAATTTTCTTTATCGCATCTACTTAACTACTTAGAATGTTTCTGAAGACCTTATGAAAGAGTTTAACAGCAGCTAACTTTAAAACAAAAGCATTTCAAGAACTTTGCTCCATTTTGTTGTACTCCAAATAGATGCGAACAACCCCTAATGCTTCTGGTGTGAAGATTCTCTCCGCCTGAAGGATTTTGACAGGAGCTGTCAGATTTCGTTCTCCCCAGGTGGGGAAATGGAGGAAGTTTCTGAGAGTAAAACAGGATCAACCTGGAGGTCTGAGTGTAAACACACAGTGAGTTCAGAGAGAATGAACTTAGCCACCCTCATTTAGAATAAAAGTCCTATGAAACACGATAAAAATTCCACTCAGTTTTTTATTATAATAACTTCACATGTATTTCAAATGATTGTGTAAGTGAAAAGAGCTTATAAAATTGCCATTTAGATTTCAGTACTGGCTAATGGGCTAATGGCCACAAAGAAACAAAAAGCATATGATTCTAATTTTTTTTTTTTTTTTTACTTGATTAGCCCGATCCAGAATAAATGCCAGCGATATGCAAACAGGATGGTTAATGTTAAGATGGGTCACTGAGTACTGATACTCAAGGCTACACACTCTATTTGTTATATATATATATATATAAGAATATTTTATATTATTATTATTATTATTTTATTTTAATTATGTATGTCTATTTTCTTTAGCCAATCAACTTATATTCCACTTGTAACCTTCATATCCTTCATAACAAGAAATAAGCCATCAATAGCCACACTGCAGACATTCTCTTCAGAATGATGGGAAAAGAGACGTTATCTTTTACACAACATAATACATCTGTGACAATCGTATGAAATAGTGTTGTTAAAAAACTCAGTACTTCGGTACCAAGTCGGTACTAAAAAAATGAAACGGTTACGGTACCAGCTTTTCTTTAGTACGGGTAGTACCGAAGTACCGGGTTAATCCGGTTCTTGATGCGCTGTCCGAAAGGTGCAGAGAGATGTCACGTTGCCATAAGGGGCTGTTCACATAGCGCATGCAAATTCGTTATTTCAAATGTAGGCGCACGGCAAGCGCGCTCATAATAGAAACGACGTGCGAGCTTGTCTCTCAAGGTGCGCCACTTTTCATGGTTGCACAGCGGAGACACGGGAGAGTAACTAAGCGCTTGTGGAAAGAAGGAGAAAGCGCTTGTGGAAAGAAGGAGAAAGCGGTGCAAACTGCGCTCTTCATGATGACGAGGAAGTATCAGCAAAGAATTAATTGATTTCTAGCCCTTGCATTAGAAATCAGCTACAGGGTTCTCAAGTTTTGAAGACAGGCAAGAGTGACATTTTTGGCAGTTTTGGTCAAATAAAACATGTTTTATCTCCTGTATAGTTTGGTAACACTACAATAAGATACCATTCATTAACATTACTTAATGCTTTATCTATCAACACATTGAGTGAACAATATACAATAAACATTAATGTTTGTGAATGTTATTTTATACAAACACTTGATTGTTCATGTTTGTTCACTTCATTCATTGTGCATTAAATAATGTTAACAGATAAAACTTTTGATTTTAAAAATGTATTAGTAGCCTACATTTTTAAATTAACCCCAAGGAGAATAATTGCTACAGTGTATAACTATTGTTTATTGTTAGGTCATTTTATCTAATGTTATCTAACAAATATAATCTTATTTGTAAAGTGTTTTTAATACTACAGTTTCCATCTTTGTAACTGTGATATACACTTTAATAATATAAAGTAAATTTAATGTAAATTAAGCTTTGGTACCGGAAAAAAAACGAGAACCGTGAATTTTCACTGGTATTGGTACCGAATACTGAAATTTTGGTACCGTGACAACACTAGTATGAAATGCTCTAAAACCATCATGTTAATAAACACTGTACCAGCACATGATGAAATGAACCACAATGAATAGCCTCATCTTTTCCTTCTCAGTAACTAATGCAGCACTCCAACATTTTCCTTAATCTGCTTTCACTAGCCTGTCATATGTAACAGTTGCTTCCAGTGATTTTACGATGCATGGTTTTATGCAATTATTGAAAACATTTGACATTGTCATGGTTTTACCTTCAATATTCCTTGATTTTTACTCAACCCTATGAGCTCACACAGGGTGACCAAGTGTCCTTAAATCCAATAAATGGATTCTAGCGTTTTAAACTGACACTAAAACGTTGTCTTCGGGCCTCTTGTGGTCCGCCCTGCACACCACCCCACCGGTTCACACAAGCTCTTAAAATCACACCGTCTGGGTGCACCTGCTTTTGCCCTCCTATAATTTCCCTCTGCGGGGCTCATGTGAACGACAGAGTGAGTGGGTGGAGACCAAAGCTGCTGTGTGGCTGCGAGTTGACGAGTGAAAGGTAAATGCAGAGATTTCAGGACCGATTTGGCTCTCTGCATTTATTTTGATAAATGAAGGTCGCCTACTTCTTTTCTCGATTTAACACAAATGTTATTCAAGAAACAAAGATCTTTGATTCAACAAAAGTACTGGTCCTCCATTCATTAATCAAGCTAAATTGAGAGAAGAGTGAACAAAAGCTGTTGAGGCCTTGTGTTTTACAAAGCAAATAGCTGTATTCCCTGGTTTTTAGAAAAATAACTTTTCGAAATTCGAATGAAAAAGAGACACTCAGTCCAGAAGGAATTATGTCAAAGAAGGGCAAGAAAATAACCTGTAGCTAAATTTTCAAAGTATCACAGCATGGTGCGGTCCTTGAGACCAGGATCTAGGTCCATTCGTCAAAAATGACACTGAATAAGCACAAGCATAAATCTTGATAGTAAAATGATGCATAGAGGACTTTAAAGCAAATCTTATATCTGGACTTTTTTATACCTTAAACTTTAAGAAATGAGTGGAATATATATATTTATAATATGGACAGATGGGTCTTTTCATCACCTGAGAGCTAGAAAATGGTCCCTGCATTCACCTTTAGTTGTAAAAAGAATAGGATACGAGTTCAACTCAAACTGTAACCTACATTTCACTTCAATTAATATTTTAAGCACAAAAGAAGCTGCATATTTTATGTGTAGCCTTTTTATTTATTTATAGTATATTTTTATATGGTGTGTGTGTGTATATATAGTATGATGTAAGACAGTCTATATAAATTCTCCTGCATCTCTGGTGACCCCACATCCACAATCATTGTGAACATACACAACAGTGCTTCTAATAAGATTTCACTATATTGTTCTCCAAATGATCTATGATGCTCACTACATGCATAACGTTAGGAGTACACTAGCATTTAGATGGCCTCAAAGCTAATAGGAATTGACTAGAATATACAAAAGCACAATTTTAATTTCATGGGGTCTTTAAACACAGTGTTTGTGCACATCCACATTTAATTGAACTGCTAGGAGACTCAAGATTTGGGTCTCGATATGTGCTGAAGACTTTAGTCTTATCAGCTTTGAAAGGAAAAGCTCACTAAAAATAAATGCCAGTTTTAAACAATCCATTTGCTGTCATTAAACTCTAAAGGCATGCTTAAATGGCAAAATACTCACGGCTGACTCACCAATCTCTCCACATTTCCTTGCTTAAAAATAGTTCATATACAATTTCAAAAGGAACTGTGTTCCAGTTCTAAAAGATACTGTGCTTGGTGGTTAAATGCTCAAAGGTGGGCATGTCAAATATGCCTTAAATTAATCGCATCTTTAAAACCAAGACAGAAGAAACAGCATCCTCTGATTTGCGTGTGTCCTCCAATGATTTGAGATTCCTGTGATATATTTAAACAGCCTGAGCTTTGCCAGGAGTGTAACCAGACAAATCAGTTTCACAAAGGCATGGCAAATTCATGCTTGCACCATGGTTTTGGAGATTTCAGTGTTGTCTCACCAAATGGTACACCGTTAGATAATAGCTACTGTCATTTAGCAGTTGCTTAATTATCCAAAGCAATATCACACATCCACTGTGTGCCGTGTTTAAGGCCTCCAGTACACCCTTTCTAAACACTAGCCCAGATCTTTAATCAAGCACTAGACCAAATAAAATATATAAAATTGTTTCAATTATTCTACCGCAAATTCAATGTGAGACTATCAGTAAAGTGAACCATGAATATAACCACGAATTATAAATGTAAAAAAATCTATTAAAAAAAAAAGCAAACATGATATCTGTGAATTCGCTTATTGTATATTCCATATTCTTCAAAATATATTTTGTGTTCAGCAGAAGACAGAAATTTATACAGTTTTGGAACATATTGAGGGTGAGTAAATGACAGATTTTTCATTTTTGGGTGAACTAACCCTATAATATTCTAAAGATACATATAAAAAATAAATAATAAAAATAAAAATTAATATTAGTAAATAATAATAATAAAAAAAAAGTGAATTAATAAGAAATAAAAAGGCTTTATATTCGGATAAAGTTCCAATGACCGGGCTGCTTCCCGCATCACCACCACCACATCAGGTCAAATGGTGCTGACAGACTGGTATCATGGGAAATATGTTGTATGAGACAGACAATAATCACTCTAGAATCCTGCTGTGTTGCTGCGGTTTCGATGAGAAATCCTGCTAGCAACAGCATACAAAACCACTAACTCTGTACAGTATTTGTATGTATCTTTTTTCTTAACAGAACTGGAGATAACCAGTGATTTAATAACACTGCAATACAGCACACTTTATCTAAAATGAAACATATTTTTGAGAAATAACATCATCATTGATTTACAGTGCATCACTATAGCCCATAAGGTGCTATAAACTTCAACACAAGCGCAAAAAAAAAGCAATGGATAGGAAGTACTCTGCCCAGTAACCATGGTGATCAATTCAGAAATGATGGCTCTCACAATAACAAAGCAGAGGTCCATTGATTGGACTATATTGTATAATGTAATATATGAAATTATTCCACATTTTTTGAAGCCATAAATAATTCCAGATGTTAAGAGAACTCATTAGTCATGGAGTCACTCGACTGATCTTTAGTCTCAGAGTGTTCCATCTGCTGAGGCCTGAAGCAGATCTTGTGCTCTGAGATCTCACTGGTGCGCTAGTAGCCATTATCAAACACCCGTTCATTTCCTCTCTATTGTGTGCCTTTCTTTCCTGTGGACACTTTCAGCAGCTCGGACCACCCCTGTGACGCAAACACACCAAAGAGCGTTACTGTGAGATATACACATACTGCCGTTTTTAGCTTTGTAAAAAATATTGTGCTGATGTTCATGAACAGTTAACCAGAGACGAGTGTTTAGCGCATGTGCTCAGACCCCTTGAGAAGTGCCACTCAGGTGACGTTTCCAAAATCTGAAAAACTGTAAAGTGAATATATATAGATAGTAGGACCGTATGCTTTCTGCAATGTGCAAAAGGCAAACAGAATGGAGGAATCCAGTTATAAAAATGGAATTTACAGTATAACATGGAGTTTGGCAAATTTTGGATGAATAAATGAAAGATATGAACATTGGAATGTAATGTTTGCATAACATTTTAAATTTACAGAACCCATTCTCAATTTTTCTCCCTATTGTTTTTTTCTCTTCTCTCTCACTTTTCCCATAAAAAAAAACTGCTTTATCATGTAACCATGGATACTGCTGCACTAACCAGAGAAACCTGTTTGGGGTGTTGAAATGCTTCCCACCATAAATAAATGCTAGTGATGAAGGAAAGCCAACTTTTTATGTTTGCCTGGACCAGTCTTCTAGTTGCTTCCATCTCATTTTCCTCACTGAATCCACAGGGAGCCCCACTCCAATCCCCCACACCACATCCAACACTTTACCACTTACTCGGCCACTAAATGCCAACCAGCTGCCCCATCTAGCTTTCTGCGGCTGACCGGTCTGTATCTGTGTACATGTCAAGCCGTACTGGAGAACAACACCAACAGGGGGAGGGCCTCATTTGTCAGAAAGCACATTACCTATAATGAGCCTCAAGCTGGGACAGATGTGGCTGGGGATCAGTTACATAAACACTGAGAGAGAGGAATTCCTTCAGGTTATGGGGGAATGTCTTGGAAAACCATTCAGTTTTGGGTCAAAGAAGCTTACTGTACTTTTTTTTTTTTTTAAACTATTTTTGAATCCATTTTGATCTAAGGAAGGGATGGGCAACTCTGATCCTGGAGGGCCACTGTCCAGCAGTTTAACTTCAACCCTAATTAAACACCTGAACAAACAAATCACTTTAAAGTCTCGTTTAGACTACATGACTTGCTCTGGAGTCTTGAAATCATTGTGGTGTTCACTAGGGGTGTGACGAGATCTCGTGCCACGAGATCTCGCGAGACTAAAACATGACGAGATTTCCCGTTGAGTGAAAAGCCGTCTCGCGATATCACCATGACTGAGCGTGAGGGTGAGATTACCATAGAATATTCCACCGCTACACTCGTATTCGCCTAAACTATCGTTTTGCTTTTTTTTATTTAAATTTTAAAATAATGTAAAAGTCTGCTCTGCTCATCCAGCACGAGTTGCCGTTGCAATCAGTGCAGCACGAATCACAGTTCACTGATCGCGTGATGATGGCGGAGGATTCGTTGTGCAACACACTAAACATCTGATAAATGTCTTATTTCGTAGAGTGCACGCTCAGCACCGCTGCTCCCTATACACAGAGTACGCGATCAAGAAAGTGAAAGTAAAACACAAGCTCCCTGATGTGCATTGCGTACAAATTAGGCCGCGAACATACAATAGTCCGTCTCCCAAATACCCATCTCTGGACTGTTTATTTCCGGCGATGTTCTCAGTTTGCACTTTGAATATTGAGAGAGTAGACTACTGTAATGTCTTAAGGACAACAGACAAGGGAGGCTCCGTTTCTGAACTTATAATCGGAACGCAAGAACAACTGTAGAGACAAACACACCAGCCTCGTTTCTCTCTACCCGGCTTTTTCCGAACTCACCGCGTTAACCCTATAACTGCCGGTGCAAAATAAAACAGCAATTTCAAAACAATTATAAAGAGTCTGTGTGCTAACTTTGATTATGGTTGCACTTGCACTTATTGTTTGCACTTAATAAGACTTCAAGGAGTTCAGTTAGGAGGTCACACAAAGCCTTAGTCAGAAGTTCTGAAAGCTCTTAAATGTACAGTAAGGTCTGAAGAGACTCATGTGAAATCATACAGGAGAAAAGCCAGTCAATAAAAACCTTTTACAGTGCTTGTATATTGTTTTCTTTCAATGCATTTGATAATTCATACTCCTAATGCATGTCATTTCAGGTCTACGCTATAAGATTATTAGTTAAACATTGCAAAATGCACCTGCATACTATTTTTCCAGTCATGAATTTTGTCATTGAGGATTTCTGAAAAATTGTGCAAAAATCTCGTCTCGTCTCGTTCTCGTGAACCCAATCTCGTGTCTAGTCTCGTTTCGTGAGATACGCGTCTCGTCACACCCCTAGTGTTCACACTACGTAAAAGATCTGACTACACTACACGAGCTGACAGCAACTCGGTCACCCAACGACTCGATCCGGTCCCCAAACCACGTTGTCACGAAAACACACGAGAGCCGTGGAATGGGAAATGACGCAAAATAGGAGTTGTCTATTTGAAAATGGACACCGGGACAAAATTGGCGGTGGAAAAAAGAAAAAGAAAAAAAAGAATATGGGTGAAAGGATGGATAAGCACACGTGGGCAGCAGGGATTGTCTGTGCTACAGAGAGAGTTGGAGGCGAGTAAAACATGTTTATAATGAAAAAGCGTGTTGTGGATTGGCAACGATGGTTACAAATACAAAAGGCTTGTGTAATGTGATAAGCTGATCATTGGCTGTTGCTCGTCGCGACACATGACACCAAAGGCTATTTGTCAAGGCGTCGGCGAGGTCTCACCGAGCGTTTTTGATGCGTCGTTTGGTATTTCACACATAGATTGGCGAGCATGGACCACCCGCTGATTTGCACGGGATTACAGCCCGACCTGTTGGCGAGCTCGTTAACTTGCAAATCGGGCTTAAAATCCTGTAGTGCTAACTAGGCATTAAATGTAAATGTCCACTACTATGATTGGCTAACATCTTTGTATATGAAATAAGTATTACATGTGTATATTACAACTCTTTCGAAAACTTTTACTTGCGTATTTATATTACAGATGCTGAGATTAACTAATCGTGAAAAGTGTTGATTATAGCAACTATATAGGCCTATTCCTGTGGAATGAAAGTTTGCACCGATGAGCATTGTAGCCGGATGACAGATATGAATGCAGTGATCTAGTCATTGCTACCAGACTTCTGCACTCTCACAAATGCTTTCATTATAACTAACAGAGCAAACACGATGTAAATAAGAGATTCATTGTGCAATGTAGACAACGCTATATCTTAAAGTAAAAGTCTGTTTGCAAAGCCTGCGCTGAAATTTACGACTGATTTACCAAAGAATCCACAGTGAAATCTACCGAACAAACAAATAATGCTGTACTGAGACAATCACCTAGTTGAAAATAAATACCGTAATTCCTCAAATAAAAGCCGGGGCCTTTATTTACCTGAACTGCAAATGGTAGCAGGCTTTTATTTGAAGCAGGCTTTTATTAGAGGCAGGCCTTTATTTCTAATTCGCGATCCCCGCCCGCCCGCCAGTAAGTGGCCGGTGAACAGGGAGAAGAATAGAGTCTTTATAGTTACTTGCACTGTGTATCTGATATGAATAAAACACGTCGGCAAATATATTTGAATGTATTGTTATTGCTGATCCATAGACACCATTGTGTATTTTACAAACTATAAATTTATTGTTTTGCTATAAATCATATGTATTTAAATGTCTGAAACTTAAAATAAACATTATGTGGTTAAAAGCACTGAATAGTTGTGTAATATGACAAGCGCTGAGCGTGTCCATCTTTGAGTGTACACTCAATTTAGGATCGGCCTTTATTTGTCCGTGTTGACCACGCCCCCGACCACTATCAGAGGCCCGGCGTTTAATTGACTACCGGTTTTTATTTGAGGAATTACGGTAACCACTTTACTAGCATTAGAATCCTTTGGAAGGTCATGTTATTTTTGGTCCAGTGATCCTGTAGGCCTATCTCTTCTCTCTCCTTCTCATCTCACTAACGCACCAGTGGGTGGGGCCAAAGACACAAAGATGTAGAAGTAGGCATTTCTAAACCTGGAAATCAAATTCTTAAAAATGTACACATTTTTCTTGACTGGAAACTGTATTTGTGAACCACCACCAGTCTGAGAAAAATATAATTCTCTTCATTTTCTACAGGCAATTTTTTTTAATAAATTATATTCTATTATAATATATATAAAATATAACAATTATAGTTATTAAATAAATGTAATATAATGTGACATCCATCCATCCCCTGCTTGACCCATGTAGGGTCGCTCAGCGTCCTTAGCCCTATTCGGGACTAGTTTTCCAGGGGGACATTAGAGAAATTTGCGTTTCACAGAAGTTCTTTCTAATTTTAATCCAATCCAAGTCATGTCTATGTTTCTCACACAACCTCTGTAAAACTTACAGAGCAAATTACCTACTGTATTTTTTTTTTAGCAAACACAACGGTTCTCCATGCCTAGAAAGGGGCCAGTGTGGGACCTGAGATATAAGGGGCCTTCGTTCTAGGAACTAGCCACCAGGGTGGTTCCCCGAGAACTAATGGTTCCCCTAGGAACGTTTTCCTTGTTGCATATGCACCGCCAGTAGGAACTCTGAAGTGACGTAAGCCGCGCTTGTTGTTGTGTGACTTATTTTGACGCTGCGGCCGACCTTTATTTTGACGGCACTGAGAATGCCAGAGCACACAGTGCTGGCATTCTTCGTGTTCATTACTTTACGATCTGTCCAACAGTCCTGTCTAATACGTTATTAGATAGAACTGTTAACATAGAAAGAGACAGTAATGAAAAGGCATTAGCATTTGCCGTGTGGTTGATGTCCAGTTTTGCTAGCTGAGCAGAAATACATAATCATGTTTCTCTTTGTCCCCTCAAAGTTAAGTTGGATTTTTCCTCAGCGTAAAGGATAAGAGGGCCATCTATCACTGTTTTCCATGTTCGTAGAGTTAGTTTCTAGAGTAAATATATAGGTTATAATCTGTGTGTTTACACAGCCTTTTTTAAAATGGCGGGTGCTGGTGTTTCGCATCTGTTCGGCCAATCAGCGTACACTAACGTCACTGGTAGTTCCTATTGTGCTGGTTTAGACCCTACTCTGAAGTAGGAGCTAAATTAGTTCCTCCAAAAGTACCTAGTTCCTGCAGTGCGAACACACCAAAATCCGGGTACTTCCGCCATAGTTCTAGGAACTATGAAAAAGTTCCTCCGGGGCGAAAGCCCCTATAGCTGCAGAGCTGCCTCTCACATTAGAGACAGATCACCCTGTAGGCCTGTCTGCATTCCTCCAGAGCAGGGCGAGCAGTGTCAGGGGGGAAGAGGAAGAACCCTGTTAAAACCATAACAGCGGTCGAGCCAAAACCACACTATCCTACAGCTGCTTTCACATCATCTCGGCCAAACCATTCTCAAAAAAAAAAAAAAATTCCTCCAGTCTGGGATTTATTTATTTCAGTCTTTGCATGGTGTTCACGTACCAAGGGGGCTTTGTGTTCTTTGGCCCCTGATATTGCATTTGTTTTTTCCTGAGTATTTTCATCAGGTTTTCAAGCTACTCTCAACGTTGGGGATTGAACAAACCTGTCTTCTGAACATGTCAGATTAAATCTGAAAACCATTACACATAAAGAAGCTTGAAAAGTGTGCATGAGGATCCAATATTATTTGGCAGACCACCAGGAGGTTTCCGGTTCCCACTCTAAATTCCACATGCCATGCTGGACCTCTGAATCATACAGACACTGAAATAACCTGGAATGTCAAAAGCACCAGAACTTCACAAATAAAGTACTAAAATAAAAAAAATATATATATTTAAGTATTGTTAGTTTGGCACCTGTATATTTTCAGACTGACAGGTAGCTGTTGTTGAATACTCATGTATGCGCTCAGGACACATGGTTTCATGGTGAAATTGCCTGGCAATGCATCAACTATAAATGATCATGTAAATGCAGATGAATGGGCTATGCCACTGATTAATGCCCTGGTGTTAATATCAACAATCAACAATAATACAGATTATTAAAACAGAAATCCACTCACCTGACTATTTCTTTATTCATTTTTACGGAGCGTTAACTCGAATAATTACCTGGGGGGAAAAAAACGGAAGCCATGTTTACTTACTTTAGAAATACGTGAAGCCTAAATGCCTTTGTTTCGTTTAATTGGCAACACCTAACATTAAGGTTCAATTTGTTATCAACAGTTACTAAATTAGGTATCTTTAACAAGAAACAACAATGTTTTTACAACATTTCTTAATCTAATCGATGTTCATTCATCTGCATATTATTGCGTACTGTTAATTCATTTTCTAATGAATCCATGTACTGATAGATTTGAATTGTTAATTTCTACATGTACTAATGCATTTAAGTAATTATACAATACAATGTAACTGTACTATACTCAAGGTTTGAAATTAACTTTTTCACTCACCGGCACAATTTGGCTACTGAATTTTAAGTTACTTGCCATTCAGAAATAGTATAAGCAAAAAAAAAGAAAAGAAAAAAAAAAAGAGACACCATATTAACTACATCACAGCATGGGCGTCAGTTTGGTTTGAAATGTGCTGGGGACAGAGACGCATTTGGAAGTGCATTTTCAGAAGTGCTGGGTACAATGACACAATATATGTAAATATACGGTTAGTAAAAAATATACTAATGTCATAGAAAATGAATGGAAACACCTTAAAATGTCTCAAATCAATTCGATATACCAATTTGATCGCAAAACAGCATGTGACGTCATTACGCACAGGTTTTTATCCGCTTTAAAGCCGTTTGATGGAAACACACTTTCACCAGCTTTATTTGCAAGAGTTTTTTTACCGTACTTCAGATAGTTCGATTGACAAGTGGATGGAAACATGGCTACAGTTGTTCTCTTATGGCTCACGCACAGTCTTCACTCGCTGCGCGCTTCAATCTATCGCCGTTGCGGAGACACTCTATAGACCTTATGCACCAGAGAAACGAGGGCGCCGCCATCTTTAGAATATTGTCTTTGAACTTCCGTTTTTGCGGTCGCTATGGCATCGCTGTCAAGGAGTAATTAGCTGGTGAAGTGGATTTACTTATTGTAGAGTTCACAAAAGTTATCATGAGCATTGTAATGTTTATCATAAGCATTGTAAAGCAGATGTCTTAAATGTCGACCGGGAAATTATTTTTAATGAGCCGTTCATTCATAACTATGCAAGATCGCTGTGAAAATACAGACCAGAAGTCAAAAGACAACAAGCGCAGCACTGAAAAGGGGCGGGGCTACATAAGGTGCATTCTTTCCGATGAAATCACAAAATAAAATGCACACAAACGTGTCCCTGCTTGATTTAGACTAACCACTGATGAACATATTCGGTTTTGATGAGAGACAGAAAAAAAAATACGAGTGTGGAATAGAACTCGTATCCTCTGACACGCTTGGCAAAAGATCTACCACGAGACCATTAAAGATCTCAAACAAATTTTGCGGATCGATGCATTTCAGCTCATTTGAAAAATAACAAAAATAAACTGGTTCCGCAAAGGGGACATCTACACTCATGAAATTCTTTAAAAAAAGAAGCGCGATGGTCAGATAGAGAGAATTACACCGGCATTATGTAAAAAAGAAGTGGACAGAACATCAGAGCTTTTTTTAAAGTGGTGGGTATAAAATGACTCATGACGAAATCTGGTGGGTACACGTCCCCACCGAAATCGGGGACAGCTATGCGTCACAGCTTATATATAAAATTATAAATATTGTAAAATTTGGATTTCATACATTAATTTCTTATTCAAACAAAATCCTGTCATCCAGCAATCTCCTCCGTTCCTCTTTCATTCTCACCACCAAAAATCTATTTTAGGTGGACAAATCAATACAGTACAAAGAACAGCAAAAATATATATACACTATACTAGTCTACAACAAAAAATTCTAAAAGAGGTTTTTCACAGTGATGCTATAAAATAAGCATTTTGGGTTCCCCTATGAACCTTTCACCGAAGAGATCTTAAAAGAACTTTTTTTTAACTTAATGTAAAGAACATTTTAATCATCTAAAGAATCTTTTCACACTATACAAAAAAACTTTTGTGCAATGGAAAGGTTCCATAGATGTCAATTAAGAACCTTTATTTTTTAAAGGGGGTATATAGGCCTAGTGTTGTAAGACTACAATTGTGCAACCAGTAGAATAAAAATACAAAGAGGATTTGATATACACTGGCAAGTCCGTGCAATGGATCAATTCAGCAAAGAAGGCCATGAAGACTAATACCGTATGTGCATCTCCCAAAGCACATGATGTCAGTCAGGTTCTCTCTTCCCTACAGTCTACATGCATCAACAAAAGAATATAATGACTGTAGAAGTTCACAATATGTCCCTAGCATTAGTCTGAAGCCAGCAGTCTCTATTACCATGTGCACCACTGAAGTGAGCTGAAGTTACCCACGATTAACTCACCCATCCTGAATTAAACCAAACACAGTAATGCTACATTTGATTTGGTGCAATGAAAGGACACAGCATGGTTTAATACTGCACCATCTGAACACCCTCAAACTCGACATGAAGTTGCGTGCATTTTGAAAAGAAATCATTTCCCATGTTAAAGAAAATGGGACAGAGCCAGCTTCTTTGGTGTCGGCAGAATTCCAAACGTTACTTTGATGTCGAACCCCCCGACCACATTACAAGTCGTAAAAAAGATAAACTCTACATGCTATTCTGTGAGGTCTAAAAATCTGCCAAGCGACACTGACTGCCAGCACTCAATAATGCAGGATATTCAGACTGTTCATCTGTTTTGTTCTTTCAAGTAATATCAGTGATAGGACTCAAAACAACCAAAGATGTCTCACACATTCAACAGTTCCTGAAGATTACTAAATGCTTTGAGTCATCTTCTTATCATTACTCAGTCTGACTCATTATAAAGACAAGACAACGCCAGACAGAATGGGGCATTTGCACCCTTACACTTTCCTACAGGATACACAAAAGCCCAAAACCATGAAAGTAATTATCACCTTTTTATTACATAAGCACCCCTGAAATGCCACACAAAACTATTTGAAGTTGTAATATACCAGAAGGTGGAACGGAATCAAGTTCCCAGCATGAAATCAACACCTTTTTATTGCACGTTTCTAAAAAGTTATAAATAGCCAAATATAAATTACTTTAATACCAACGCTCGACTCAAGCACAATCTCTTAGCTATGGAGAAAAAACAAAGCATTTAACATAAAATCCAACTGAGGATCTGTGGTTGGAGCACAGATATGGGACCTCTGTACACTCAATACCTTGGTGGGCCTGCCTGGGGAGGCTAAAATGCCAAGCTAATTAGTGCAGAGCTCATGATGAGCAGCTCTTCTATTACATACAGCTCTCGTCCTGCTCTCCTTATTGAGATATTTGGTCTGTTCTCTTTTTTCCTATTGCTTGCTCCAACAGTTTGATTTTACATTTCAGGGAACGTGACTTCGAAACAATTTTTACTCAGAAACTGGTAAATTTCACAAATGATTACAAAGAAACACATAGAATAAAACATGAATTTATAAAAACTGAAATACTATTGGCTTGTAAAATTATCGGTTTTATTTACAACTTATATTGTATATTATTATTGTATGTTTGTATATCTAGGAACAGAGTCAGTAGAAGACCGCATATTGTTTTACTCATGTTTTGTCACTTTGCTTTTAATCTAAATGTAAGACATAAAATGATACGCATGTCTGTTTACAGAAGAAATAGTAAAAGAAAGCAATATATGATGCAAAAATTATGTCATCAATAAGGGTTTGCTTTAAAGTAGGGAAAAAAGTTAAGTAAAAAAAAAAAAAAAAAAAAAGGTTTTATAGCACTTACAACCTGTACGCGGAGTCTATATTTTAGGCAACATGGTCCTTACCAGAATGCATTTTCATTCTGAGTATGGACACAAAGCTGCTGGAAACCTTTGCTGAAATGTGTTCATACATGCTATCAAGTCAAATCAGATAACCTTTATTTATATAACGCTTTATACAATACAGATTGTTTCAAAGCAGCTTTACAGTTATACCAGGAAACTATGCATTTTGGCTGCTGTTCAACTGAAGTCAGTTAAGTGTTTAATCAGTTAGATCTGTTGTAAAGATCATCATTTATTAAATTAGTTCATTATTTCATCAATAAAGCAGTTCTGGAAAAAAAAAAAGTCATCGTCCATCTCAGTTTAGTTCTCATACAACAGCGTCGTCAGCACAGCCAGATCAATAATATTACTGAATATTAAGTGTTCCAACTAAGCAAGCCAGAGGCAACAGTGGCAAGGAACCTAAACTCCATCAGTTGACAGAATAGAGAAAAGAAAACTAGGGAGGAACCAGTCAGGGGGGCCAGTTCTCCGCTGGAATGTACTATGGAGTATACTTTGATGCCAAGCGTACGTGTGAAAACTTTAGTATACTATGTGCTAGGTCTGCACAATTAACCTGAAATAACGCTTAAACCGATGTGGCTTATTACGATTATGAAATCGCAAAGGCTACTAGGACGTCATCGATTACGTCGACTATGAAAATACGTCGACGCGCATGGAATGCGTCGACGCGTCACATTCATTATTTACGTTTAAATATCGAATAATGGCAGCTTCTGCTCCAGCTCATGGTGAAAATGACAATCTGGCTTTATCACATAAAGCCAGACCACGATCATCCAAAGCATGGGAATACTTTAAAGTCGAACAGAAAGGTGCTTTGTTCACTATGCAAAGCGGAAATTTCATACCATGGCAGTACAACCGCTATGGACGAGCATCTTAAAAGGAAACATCCTGTGACTCTGCGAACTCAAAATGATGAGCCAGCTGGGTAAGTAGTAGGCTTGATTCCAGTGAGTTTTTGGAGTTGTTGCGGTTATACCTTCTTTTTTGAGCTATTTACAGCTTGTATGCTAGGTAATAATGTTAATTGCTAACAATGCAGATGTAATTTATTGCCCCATTCGGCGACAGTAAAATGGGACTTTTACTTCTTCAACTTAAATCGGTCAACGAAGCTTTCAATCAGTGCATTTAAATTGTTCGTTTTTAAAAGTTATGTATGTACGTGTAGACTGAAGACCTGCACCCTTGTTTGGCAGAATTTATGTGAAATTGTTACATGATGCACTAAAGTGTAGTTTGCAATATAATTCTGGCACTTTATTTTTTATACTAGGAAATAATGTATTTTTCAGAAAATGAATTAATAAAAGTTTGAAATAGTAATGGTAGAAGTTGTACTTATTATTTATTCGAAATTTTGCCAATCCAAATCAGGTAATCCAAAAAATATGCGTTAGATTAATCGAAATAATAATCGTTAGATTAGTCGACCAATCGAAGAAATAATCGATAGATTAATCGACAACAAAAATAATCGTAAGATGCAGCCCTAAAGGCTACGATTATTTTTTATGAACAGCTTGTCAGTGACACATGGCTCTGTGATCAGTAGTAAATGCTGCTCCATCTGAAAGCGCTCCAAATTTGAGTCGCTTAAAATGTGCATTTGAAAAAGCAACACGAGACAAGCAAACACCAAGACATATGAGAAATTTCTTTGAGGTGAACTGGTGAAGGAATTGATGCATCTAACACATGTGAAGGTGAGGATTAAAAGACAAACAGGCATTCAGCTGTTTTTCACTGCATGCCTGGGAACTGACTGTGTGTTAAGGGGGAAGCTGTTATACATGGAAGAGGAATGAATGAGAGAATCAGCCAGTATGGAATAAATCAGCTGAGCCAAAAAACAAAGTGGACTGCAGATGCTGGAGCAGCGTACTTCCAACTCTCACAGTGGCATCCAGCTCATCAGGGAGTTTGACTCATTCCTTAATACAAAAGATGCACACAAGGCCAAGATTTTACTGTTGCTATTAGAGAGGTACACTTTCATAAATGGAGCTACTGAAATATTGTACCACTCCTCCTACCAGAAAGGTTTAGCAGGGTTTTCTTTCCAGGATAAGCATCTTAAAAGGTGATTTGATTTTTATGTTGGTCGACTTTGTTTAAGCCACGTATCTAAAAGCTACAGACATAATTAGCTTTAACTCTTATTATTTCCTAACATCTGATATTATACATAACCCCAGCTTTCCTTCCTGTGCATGGCAGCAAAGGTGACAGGTGTTATCCTTTATATTCCAACTTAAAGCACTTAAAGCACTCTTGTGCTCACCATCCATACAGTCTTCCGATGAGGTGTAATTGGATGCATCCGGAGTGTAAGGTAACAGCCATATAATGCATTTGCATGATGGTAGAATTTTGGCAAGGTGCTGTGGTGGTCGAAACCGTTGCGATGTGATGGAGACCCCCTGAGGAACCTGGAGAAGGAGAGTCATGCTAATAAAAGCTTTAGGTCATTCAACTTATGGACTGGGCTTAATTAAACCTCAGCCTTTATCCAGGCCTGAAGTCCTGCTGCTGGTGCTGTTTTACTTGGCTGCTATTGTTTTCATGATGTTCTCTGTGACAAACAATTGGAGCTACAGGGGTGATGCCACAGCGCCCTGGGGACACTCATTTACTAGAGAGTTCACTACCTGGAGTGATTTTCCTTTCATTTGCATAAATATGTAAGGCACACAAACCACACATTTTCATAAGCTTGGCATGCAGTCAGTAGAACCAGCAAAGATCTGTTCAACAATAAAATGGTCAATTTGCAATAGCTTATAAACTACAACAGGGCACAGCAACAATAGTTTGGGTCACCAACAACCTCATGATACAGTACACAGTGTGATACATCACATTATCATAATTGGATTGTGATTGAAACTGTGCCAATTGTGTGACAGACTCAGCGTGTCTGCAGGTCAATTTCAATTTCTTTCTCGCCTCTTCAAGTGAACTGAAAAAGCAGAGTTTATGATTGATCATGAACTGCTTCATTATAGAACAGGTGGACACAATGGAATACACAGATATAAAAACATAATAAAATAATAAAAATTCACAGATCTAATTTATCAATACAATATAGAGCAAAATGTATGCATTATATGAATATATTAAGCAACTTTATTACTTTTTTTATTGCCACCATTTGAGTGACAATTACATCAGACTCAAAAATGGCTCACTATTATATGCATTCTCAAGGCATCATTGACATCTTCAGCAGAGATCCTCATTTTAATATATTGCTTGCATTAACTTCTCTGCATTCGTATGCAGCATTATTCTGAGAGGAAAAAGCAACAAAAAAAAATACGAGGCTAATAAAATGCAAAATTCAGTCCATTTAATGCCAGCAATACTCATAAGCTAATACTTTTATATTTATTGGTGTAGGCAAGAAAAATATTAAAACCTTCAACAGACATGATCTGTGCCCTCCCGTTACTAAGGTAATTAAAATAAGACTGACAACTCCATGTTTAATGACTGTGAGAAAAGTTGTAGTTGGTCTCTTGGGTAATCCCTCTTCGGAGTGAAGTGCCGGTCCACGGGGCACAAGCCATGTGATTCTTTGACAGATGTACGGCTTTGTGTCATAAAAAAAAAACTCTGAAGAAAGGCCTGCTGCTAAGCCCTTTCTCAAATGCCTTCATCCATGCAGCTAACATCCTAAGAAAGGGTCAAGCTATTCCTTGACTACAGACATCTGGGCAGCTCCATCCAAAATAAAACAATTAACTGCGGGGGCAGGGACTTCTCAATACATCTCTACAGTGAAGGAACACAAGGCAGCTCAGAAGCATCCTGCAAATCCTGCCTCAAGGAACAAGAAATTAATCTGAATAGATGGCTGTTTCCGTGAGCTGACTTAGCAGCATAGTCATTTCGTCAACATCTCTCCTGCCGAGGACATCCATTTTAGAGAAAGAGGGATTTCCGTCTGCAAAGGGACGGATGGCCCGACGAAACGTTGTGTGGTCGTAGGAGAGGAATGTGGACAAACGTTGCCACAACATATCAAAGGTTGGCTTGCTTATCCTAAAATTTCGAACCCACTGCTCCTTGTTAAAGCCCGCCACGATCTCATGAAAGCGCGTCTATAGCACTAATTTTATTTATTGTGCCATTTACGCCAAAAATATTGCGTGCACAGGGCTCTACAGTGCAACCATTTTGCTCGCATATGCCCCTAACAATCGATACGTCCGGACCGGAAAAATGATTTACGAGCACAATTTGCAAGTAACTACAACCTACCTAATCGAAAACGAGAGGATAACTACATAAAAACTAGTTTTGAATGACAAAAACAATGACGAAAATCTATTGACATTTTCGTCAACGAATACAAACTAGATAAAAATGTTAGATAGAGAAGATTTTGGAAGCAATCCAGTCAGAACTGATGTCCTGCGTTTGTGGTAGATGCACACATTTGTACTGTAACGAGCTGATCTACCCAGCGGCACACGAGTGCGCATGCGCTGCATGTCTCATGAAACTAGTGCTGTCAAACGATTAAAATATTTAATCGCGATTAATCGCATTAATGTCATAGTTAACTCGCGATTAATCGCAAATAATCGCACATTTTTATTTATTCGAAATATCTCTTGATTTCTTTTTGTCCCATTATTGATTTTTTTCATTTTAATGCTCTTATCAACATGGAAAAGTGGATCGGCTTGCTTTGTGCAAATGTTTTTTTTATTTTTATTGAAAACAACTTTGTTCAATTTCACACTAACATTCTCACTTGGAGCAAATAATCTCTCACACGATGTAACACTGTCCATCAATAAAAGGGTTAAAGAAATACTGACGAGGTCCTGATATTGACGAGGGGGCGGAGAATTCGCGTCAGCTGTGTGTGTGTGTGTGTGTGTGTGTGTGTGTGTGTGTGTGTGTGTGTGTGTGTGTGTGTGTGTGTGCGTGTGCGTGTGTGTGTGTGTGTGGCCATCAAGTGATATTTCAGACTGGACGTGCTGCGATGATAGCTCAGTTCACAACGACAAAACACACAGATCACTTTAGTCTTGTCAATGGAACCATTTGGCAACTTTTTAAAAGTAAACTTTCCATTCAGAATCTTATTGCCATCCATTTCGGCGTCTCGCGCTCGTCATCCACTCAAAACGTAACGTTAACCCAGCCTACTTCTCCTTGGCCGGATTGCAAGCCCAAACAAGTGTGTGCGCGTGCCTGTTGTTTTCGGTCTAGCTAGATCCGGTGTGGTGTTGCAGTTTAACTTTCAACAACAAGCAACAAAACGTCCTCGCGCGGCGCAACTTAAGCCATTGAAATCATGATTGAAATGAATGGGTTTCATAGCGCAGCGCCGCGCATGCCGCATCCTGTTGCAAAAGCATGTAAAAAACGACAACGTTTGCTAGGCCAAAAAGAACGTTAATCTCGCGATAAAAAAAAATGACGCCGTTAAAATGGGTTTGCGTTAACGCCGTTAATAACGCGTTTAACTGACAGCCCTACATAAAACGTAAACAAATGTAAACGTCTGGGAGAATGAGTTGAGCGGACATATAGATCTGAATAAGAGTGACGACGCAAAAAATAGCACTATTTGGTTCGGTTTTCTGTGCGCACACACCCGACCCGAAGCGTGCAGCCATGCACATGTAGCTACAGCGCGCAAGGACTGAATTGAGCTCTCTTTCATGTCTGAATGGACAAATAAACAACATTATGTCGAAATGTCCGTTTTGGAGAGTATTCACGTAAACTATGTGTTGGTTATTATGTCTTAAACAGTTTTGAGTGTATCGGATGTGTATCAGTGCAATTGGATCCGCCTGTCATTGAACAGGATCCGCTGTCTTAAAGTGACAGTGGGTAATAATACAGTGCGGTCCGTGTCCTTAATATTGATCAAGCAACAAAAGAAAGAGAAAAGCATTCACTGCTCGTTAATAGCTTTAATAAGGATTCATTATATTTAATTCATACAAATAAATGTCTGCTGCTTGAAAGAATAAAGAATGATGTATGCAAGTAGGCTAGTTAGCCTATAAAGAATGCATATATCATTCATTGAAAAGAAGACTATTCTACTTTAGGAAAAGTGGTTTTATTTGATTGTAAGAACAGTAGTTAAATCTGTATTGTATGTTCAAACTTTAAAACCATTTATATTAACAGCTTAATATGTGTTTTCTCCGGGAGTATATGGGTTTGGAAATTTAAGAGAAATTCTAAATTAATGCATTACAATTGAACTTAACCCATTATATTTTAGTCATCTGAATTGTTTTAGTTTTAGTCTAGTTTTAGTCGACGAAATACAGTAAGATTTTAGTCGGCTAAATCTACAAAAATTGGTGTCTCAATAGAATCTACTGTAGATTTAAATCTGTAGATTTCGTCGACTAAAACTAAAACAATTCAGATGACTAAAATATGACAAACTAAATCAAAATTTGCTGTCAAAATTAACACTGGGCGGGACATAAAACAGACTTGCTACAGTAAACTTTCAAATGTTGAACTCCTCCTGCATGAATAGTTCTGATTATTGATGAGATGGTAGCATTAACAAATTAGAGACCAATGTAGGCCATTTTTCTTGCACAAGGATTTAATGAATGAAAACAAATTGGACTGGAATAAATATTCTACCTGTGGTAAGCTATATAGCTTATTATTACATAAAATTACAATGCTAGTCAAATTAAATCATGAATATATTAACATACTAACAGTATACTATTAGATTAAAATGTAACTTTTTATCTAATAATATAAATAATAATACACTTATTTAAACTATAGTTTCTCCTCCATGTTGTGGAAAGAGCCTCTGCAGTGGAAAGATGCAGATTTCACAGGTGTGTCAATGTCTGAGAGCAACACGTTCCCCTTGTTCTGTTTTACTAAAGTGATTGTAAAGTGTGATTTATACTTTTGCATCAAATCGACGGTTTCACACCATAGTTGAACACAGAGAAGGAGCACACACGTAGTATAATAAATAGTTTGTTAAACTCTGTTACTTGAACATTTTTCACTGCGCTCCAAAATTTCTTTATGTGCTCCTACATTTTTTCATTTAGGAGCACATGTGCTCCTTAGGAAAAACCTTAGCGTAGAGCCCTGGTGCATATGATACGCACTTTATGGCGTGCAATACGCTCGTTTACAGTGCGTATCAAATGCACGCAAAAACTATTTTGGCGTATAAAAGAAATGGCACGAGAAATACAATTTGTGCTATTGATACAAACTTTCATGAGATCGTAGTGTTCAGCCATCAGTTCAGGGAAGCCCTTTTAAACAGTAGCACTTTCTATTTCTATTTTGAAATGTTTTATTTTGCTTTGGCAGCTCAGTGAAGCACTTTAAGCATTTTTTATTTTATAAAAAAGATTTTTATTTTTATATACAGTATAATTGTGCTTCAAATATGTACCTACACCTTATTCTTGTTTAAAATCATTTACATAATATAGGCTATATGAATGTATATGGGGCGTGATAAAAAGGTGACCTTAAAATAGTGGCGTTAAAGGCGATGCGGGCCGAGGAAAAATGTGGGTGCACCAAAATTTTGTGCTGGTGCACTTAAATAAAAAAAGTTAGGCGCACCAGTGCAACCAAAGCAAAAAGTTAGTCTGGAGCCCTGGTGGGGTGTAAACCCCGGCATCCTGGCCAAATTTGCCCCTTGGCCTCTGTCCATCATGGCCTCCTAATCATCCCTATATACTGATTGGCTTCATTACGGTCTCCCCTCCACCAGTAAGCTGGTGTGTGGTGGGCGTTCTGGAGCAATATGGCTGCCGTAGCATCATCCAGGTGATGCTGCACATTGGTGGTGGTTGAGGAGATCCCCCCTTCCATGTAAAGCGCTTTGAGTACACAGAATAGCGCTATATAAATGTAACAAATTATTATTATTAATAAAGGCTTTAGAAATATTTTTCATTGTCAGTTTATGTTAACTAATGAATTAACTAATGAAGCCTTATTGTAAAGTGTGACTGAACAATAAAGAATCAGAACATATTCAAACAATATCTCTGGCATGTTGTAGTCCAGATTAAAATATAAAAATGTTTAAGTTTGAAAATAAATAGTATTAAGTATTTGGTGATGTAATTGAACACCATTGCGAAGTCAAACAACAGTATCAAAGATTTTTCTAAATATTTTCTTTTGGATTCTGCATATAAAATAAATAAAAGTCATACAGGTTTGGAACAACATGAATTTGAGTAAATTACCAAATTTTCAATTGTTGATATACCGGTAGTTGGTGTTGCGCAGTGATTTACAGTAGCTAGGTGACCTTCATATCAGTTATCTATATCATTTATTTAAGCAAGACCCTATTGATCAACCACCATCCATCTGTTTTATAAAGACTTACATCACACCAGCTCTCAGATGTCAATCTATCATTAGGGCTATAGCAGCACATATGGTCTTTTAATATTGTGTTTTCAAGCCACGGTCGATTTGAGTGAAGTTCAGAGAGCAGCAGGGTAGCTGCACTTAAACGTCTCAAAATGTGTGTGTGTCTAGGTGAGAAGAAGTCTTGAGCGCTGCTTCTTTTTCCTACACTCTTTCAATAAGTGAAAGAGAATGAAAATGAGATTGAATCACCGCATGTAGTTAAAAATAACCAAGTGACAGTCAAGCATGTATTTTCTCTACCTGAAATTTCTTTATGCAATTTTGTTGATTGAAGCAGTCTTCAATAATTGCTTTGCTTGGAGAAATACTCATCGTCATCATTACATAACACGTCATACGAGGAACAGAGCTCACGTTCCTCCAAGTTTTCTGATCGTTTCAACAGATTCTACAGAAGGCTCAGCAACAGAAATTTTCTCATCTAGCGCTGTCTATTGAGATTAGAGGAATGTTGCAAGCACACAGGAGAAAATTACTGCTAATTACCATCATTACGCAGCAAGGCCGTTACCGCCGCTTCATCCTTGTTTCTAAAGCCCTATTCGCACGGGATAAGTATTATCTGGTGACCTCTAGTCATTTGTAATAATTGCAGAGGTTGTCTGTGTTCTTAATCCCGTGCGAATCGGCCATGTCTGTAATTTGTAAAGTAAAAATTCCCCCGCAAATGACCTACCATATTTCGCCGAACACCGACGTCCTGTGGTAATATTAGTCCTGTGCGAATCGGCATCTCTGTGATTTGGCGGGATCGTATATAACTTTTTCAAGGTTTTTGTTTTGCGCGCCTTTTTATCCATCTTTCGCAAAGAATGGAGGCTGCGTTGGAGTGTTTTGATAGTATTTTGGGTGCTGGGTCATGTCGCTAGCACCAACTACAAAATTTGCAAAAAGAGAAAGCTGAAAATCATCAGAAGAGCAAAAACGAAAAGAATGATTAGATGGAGATGAATGACATGTATAGCAGTATCCGGTAAGGAACATTATTCTGTTTTTGATATATCATACAGCTAGACCTATAATAACGGCAAGACTTTTCCAAGCAATAGCCTATTGACATCATATCCGGGAGATAAGTCAGTAAATTTGAGTAAAATCACAGGTTTCGCTTACCCCGTGCGAATGCGCCACACGAAATTCAGATGTAGGGGGGTCATTTCTAAATCACACGTGGTCCCCAGATAATACTAATCACGTGCGAATAGGGTTTAAGGCAACAAGACAAACAGAGGATGCTGCCTCGCAGTTTTCACTCCACCTGAGCAACAGTCAGGCAGGTGTTGTGAAATTGGGGATCAAGCCAGCGAACAAGAAACAGTTTTAAACGTTTGTCACAGATGTTATACCATATACCTGCTCAGTTTTGTACAGTGCTTTTTAGGAGTCTAACAGTACACAAAACTGACGGTTCGGTAATCAAACACAAAGGATCATTGTAGCTACACTGCTCTACACTGCTCTACCTCCGGAGAAAGAAGATGGATTGACGGATTCATTTGCATGTGCTCTACTTCTATTGGAGAGACGCTTCGCGTTTGATGGATTCATTTGCATAAAGCTCGGCATCGGCCAGCTTTTGGACGCGCAGCATTTTTTCAAATGAAGCGCCGCCTTCCCGGGATGCTTTGCGGGCGCATTAAAGTCGCGTGACGTCACCCATAGGAATAAAGCGGAGCGCGGCGCGACTGAAGTGTCGCACGGACAAGTGGATCAGCACCGTGACAGAGGGAAACGAGACGCGAGTGCGAGTAATTAAACATGCTCCAACTACTTTAAAAGCCTACATTTGGGCACATTTGGCTTTTATGAACAACCTGGTAAGCACGACATGGAGAAGACGAGCGCTGTGTGCGCTCATGTCACACACAAATAGAATATTCAGGAGGTAATACCACTAACTTGATAAACCACGTTAGCCGTGTTCACCCGAGCTGTTAACGCCTGCAGAGTCTGAATGCTATAGAGTAAGATGTGCTCCATCGCCCGAATCCACAGCCATAAACATCATCCACCCGCACTAATAATGTTCTCTGATTTAAGCATCCGCACCCGATGGTCAAATTACAATTATTCTGTGTTGTTACGCGTGATTATAAATGGATGATCGTCACCTTCAACACGGACTCGGCGACGGTTGATGCGCGCATCTGGTAACAATATGCACTGATGAATGAGCGCTGCTTTTAAATGCACATTTCTTTCAAACAAAATTGATTTGACAGAAGTTAATTTTCTTAATGGCATAAACAGGCGTTACTCCCTTGAAACTTAAACTGGAATGTCACTGAGACTTCCCGAACAGGCAAACATGCGCGCACACGCACACATCACTTTGAAGTAAAATTGAAAATTGAGGATACGGTGCATCGCAATGAATCGAGATATCGAATTGAACTAAATCGATGACATCGTCGTAATCGAACCGAACTATTGAGACCAGTGTAGGTTAACACCCCTATTGCTAGGTGAACCAGGCAAAGATTGCAAGTTTGATCACAATAAAAAAAAAAATTAAAAAAAGAAGTGCCCCTCTACGGTCCACATCTCAAGCTGCAAAATGTCTATCATTTATGACTTGCTAAGATTAATATTTATGGTTGCTGGTTTGTTCAAATCCTTAAAGGGCACCTATTATGCAAAATTCACTTTTACATGCTGTTTGAACATAAATGTGTGTTGGCAGTGTGTGAGCAAAACCACCCTAAAATGATAAAAATCCACCCAGTGTTTTTTTTACAATCTCAATAATTCATATGCACTCTCTCAGAATGAGCTGTTCTAAGATTCAGCTTTTTGTGACGTAGAACATGGGAAAGGGGTTTGATTGACAGTGTGGTTGAGGCAGACCCCTCCCTCGGTGATCTGATCCTCCATTGTTGTTTCAACGACAGCCGGATCGCTGTTCTGAAGATTTTTGCTGCCTTCTAGAAAATGCCTCCTAAGAAAAATAAGTGTTTTGTTGTGGGCTGTAATACTTCGCATAGTTGTTTGCACTTGCTTCCGACATCAGAGCCACTGAAAACGCAGTGGGTGGATTTTATTTATTAAGGAAATGCGCCTCTTACACTCCCGAAGTACGTTTATGTATGCTCAAATCATTTTGAGAGTGACTGTTTTTTGAACGGCGGTCAATTCAAAGCAGGTCTTGCTACAAAATTAATCCTCAAGGGTGGATAGTTGCCTAGTGTTCGCGATCCAACGACAATTCCTGAAGAAGTAAGTGTATTTTATGATTTCTGAGGTAAGCAAACGTTATTATCGTTTTTTGTGTTTGTGTTTTCAAACATTTGCGTCAACGTTATCACAGTTTGTGTGTGTCTGTGTTCCACAGCGATGACAACGCAATGAGTTCATAAATGTATCAAATAACCATTCCGAGACATCCTGGTCCATTCTCGATCGTGTTTCTTCAGCCGGAGTCTCTTCGTCATCTGGGTCGGACTCTGGTTCAAACATGTATGGCCGAATGCCATACACAATTGCTGGGCTATCACTCTTGGCCATTATGGTTCTACCGACTGTTAATTGCCATAGTTATGCAAGTTACGCCCACATCCAGCGGCAGGGTGGGGATTAGCAGCTCATTTGTATTTAAGGTCGTCTGCCTCAAAACAGCTTGTTTCAAAACAGGCCCCAAAAATGACCCATTCAAATGGTTATGATAAATTAACTGGGAGGTATTTTGTGCTGAAACTTCACAAATACATTCTGGGGACACCAAGGACCAATATTACATCTTGTAAAAAGGGCCATAATAGGTGCCCTTTAAGCCTAAAAGGTGTTTACAGGAGAAAATTTTGAAAAAAAAAAAAAAAAAAAAAAAAAAAAAAAAGGCTTTAGGTAAAAACCTAATAACCTTGGTTAACTGTAAATTACCTTCCCATATATGGGGGGGGGGGGGGAACAATAACAACAATCACATTAACAATCACATTATATGTAATTTTACTGTAAAATAGCAAATAAAACTATGAATTATGCTCTGTTCCCTTTACCTCAGAGGAGGAATGTCGTAGCTGGGAATGACGACGTCACACCCAAATTGACGGCGTTTCAGTACAAAGGTCAGAACTGAGCAGCTCAAACGAGTAGTGCAGTTTCATTCCGCTTTCGTTACGTTTGATGTTTTCGAATATGCAACAGAAATGGCAGCTCTTATCAGTCGGGCAATGTGGTGGCACCAGTGCGACCTCTAACAAAATTTAGTGGCACAGGCAGAAAAAAAGGTCACGAAATAAGACATTAATAAATAACATTTGAAGTGCTGAAAAAATGTTGCATGAGCGTCAAATTATTCTTATTCCAACATTCACATTAGCTTCAAGTCTTTATTGTAATCAATAAAACCGCTTTATTGGCAAATTAGGCAAGTGTGATAACGGCATTAAAATACAAATACAACATTGAAAAGTCAACCATTATTGGTTGAAATGCCGGAGCTGGCATATCGAAAACCAGGACCAGGACAGTAACACTGCATATAGTCCATTAGGAAATTTTGCTGAGGAATTTAGGAATTAAGTCATATAAAAAAAGAAAAGATTGAGAAAACTATTCATTAGCATGCACTGATTTATCCTATTGTGTAGGAAAAAAAAGGAAAAAAAATGCAACCAACTGAGAAAGTTAGTAGCACCAGTGCAACCAGAGGAAAAGTTAGTCTGGAGCTTTTTCCAGATTTTAGGAACTGAATGAACTCGTTTATTTACAGCCCTACCAGGTGACATGGTGGTGATTTCTACTTTGTGTGAACAGACCGCCATTGTGAGGGAATGATGAGATCGGAATGATGCCAGGAGTTCAAAGAGAGTGAGAATTTTAATCCAGAGAGGAACGTCTCATGTTAATTTCTCAGCATCTGAGATCAAATATGAAGGAAAACACAGATAGTGTTGCAAGAACTAGCTTATATATAAAAGGTTAATTTCTATACTGAGTAGTACAAAAGAAATCTAAATGCAAGGAACTTTATACTCAGCTGAGCTAAACCTGTTCTTAACCTACCCAGGAGCACCTGACATGTGCAACACAAGTTTCCATGGTTATCTGTTTCTCTCAAAGGTGAGCCACTGCAGTGATAGTCAATCCTCTACTTTGAGTTTGATCATTTAAATTATCCTTGTTTTTACTAACATTCCCCACATATTTTTCAAATTAGGTTCATCAATATTTGTCAATATGGACTGCCCGATGGCCCAGGGCCAGCGTGAACAATGCTGGGGACAGTTAACAGAACTGTCCGATCAGGCCAGTGCTGCATCGTCACGAAAGTTTATCATTTGCACTCATTTTTAAGCCTTGTAAGTCTAAATATTTAAGTGCAAGAAGACGTGAAATAACTCAATTTGGTACTCGTATGCTGTGTGAGATGTATTGTGTGCGCACATATCCAAAGTGCATGCCCAAAAAGCTGCTTCTCAGACAGCATGTGAATACTATAGAGAATAACAGAGTACAGAGTTCTCTTTCAAATTCACACAAAATATGTGAAAATCCCCATCCTGAAGAGTAGGCTATCCTTGTTAACAGTCAATTAGCCTATATCTTATGAATGTAAACAGTTGAGAATTAAAACATGTAATATACTATATTCAATCCAGGCATTTGGTCTTAAAGTGACAGCAGCATAATATGCCTGCTGCTGTCTGTATCACTAATATTAATCAAACAGAGAAAGAAAATCACTCACTGCTCTTGACTGAACACATTTTGTAGCTTTGACAAGGATTAATCTATATTTAATTTTTAAGTGAAGACTATGCAATGTTATTTTACGTTTGATTATTCAATTTCTGTAGCTGAATACTGTTAGAGTTATCTGAGCAACTTAGAGTACTGTTTATTTAATTTGTACATTTGTCTGTTGTATTTATTTGAGCTGTTGCTTGTAATTGGTTCATTTGTTCTTATTTTATTACTGAAGACTCACTTGTCTTCAATAATGTTTGAATTTTATATTGGTTAAGCTAGTAGATTTAGCTGTGGTATCAAAAACTGGAATCAATCGAGAATTATCAAAAAAATTTGGTGGCTTATTTATAGAATACAATGTTACATAGGTCAAATACAAAACTTTTTCTTTCTTTTTTTTTTTGATGAGGCCAGTAGAAAAAATCCTTAGCATTGAGCCCTGTGGTTTTAGAATGTCAAAGTACTTCCTAAATCAATAACATTAACTTTATTCCTAGTTTGATTCTATTAATGTTTAAGACGTACAAAAAAAAAACTCAGGTCCCAACAGGTGCCATTTCACCAAGTGGTTTTAGGATTCCAATCACTATTAGGTTGTTAAGTGTCTCTCATTTGCCCTAAAAAAAAACTTTCCTGAAGGCTTTACCCTTGCAGCAGACAATGAGTTGCCTGTGAGATCCTGTTTATTGCTGTCTGTGGTTTTTGAATTACCGTAACCACCACATTGTCAGATACACAAACACATCTGTTCACAACTCTAGGGCAAAAAAGCAACAAAGCCACAGAGTAAATGCATTCAACAGAGAGTAAACACTTACAATAACCCAAGGGAGGTAAACAAATTCAATTTGATCAATCACTGCGCTGAGTTTTAATTGACTGGATTATTATAGCAGTTTGCTCCTGTCTACAGCTTACATTTGCATCAGATGTTCATTTGTAAATCTCAACTGGACCTATTTTCAGTTCCTGGAAAAACTTTAGAATAGCTGACCGGGTATTAAAAAAATTCAAGTAAAAATGTATTCACTGTAATATTAAAATTAAAAATAAATATAATATACCAATTTTTTTAAATTATAATATGTATGAAATAGCGCTGTCGCGATAACTGCAATATTGTAGAACGGCGCTACTGACAAGCCAACGGCAGAGGAATGCAAGTAACCGCAATATTCGCGTGTTTTCATTTTTCATAAGGCTATACCCTTCTTGTTTTGAACTTTATGCATGTGTATTGAATGTTAAATAAGTTAATAATGATAACAAGACTTTATCACGGTGATTTGTACAGAGGCTTCGTGGATTTGCACTTAAACCTAAACAGACAATGAATGAGAGAGAGAGAGAGAGATCGACTGAGCACGTGCGATTACCAGTGTCTGTCTTTGAGGTCAAGTCATATATATTCTTGAAAAGGTTGCCACGTCCAAGGAAAGCGAAATATTTGTCGTATCATCCTTTTAATCTTTAAGGGTATTTGGCATCAGCGTCAGCGCTGGTCAGCACTCCAGGCTCCACACTCCACAGCTCGAGGAAGCCGAGGAAAAATAAATCTGCGAGTCACGCATTGAATCAATGCCATTGATCTCTAATAAATGAAGCATCAGCTTCATCGTTAACTGTGCAAAGCATTGCTGGTCAGCTAAGCCTTGAAAAGTGGAGGTCAAAGTTAAAAATAATTAATATCTCGTTTCATTCAAGGATGTGCATTTATTGCATGGACGGAGAGAAAGCACTGACACCTCCAGGATTTCATCTGATGGTAAATAAGTATATCTAGTCTATCTGTTCTGTAAGAGCAACGGTACCACAGAATGAGCGTAGCCTCTATATCTATAGACGTTTTTCAATCTGAAAACTCCAAAAAGCAACGAAATTTTCAGACATCCATGAGTGCATGTACAGAGGAAAACAGCACTGGTTGTTCTCTCGATACCCGACGGAATACAAAGGCGAAATACGGAATGCAATTATACAAAGGTATAATGCATGTATTAAATGTAGGGGTGTAACGATATTCGAACCGAACAACCGCAATACACCACCCACGATACTTATCGCGATACTCTCATGGCTTACCAAACACGCCCCGCCCAGCCCTGGCTCAATGGACCCTCGTGTCTTATGTGTACTGAACGAATACAACGTTTTTGCCTAACCACCATTAACCACATATAATCGCAATAAAGCTCAGTGTTTTGTTACTTTTGATAATAAGCAAGGTGTAATCTTTCAAATTCTGTCTATTTGATCACAGAATTCAAACATTAAATGTCGTTTTGCCGCTCTTTGATGTAGCGTGACAGATCACTGTATTAGGCTCCTCATTTCAAGTGTAATTGAAACGCTGTGAGTAAACGCTATCATCTCTTCCTCAGTTACAGAATAAAAATGAACGGACACTCGAAGGTATGTTGAAAGATACAGTATACTTACTGAAAGACATAATAACTCGTGTTATCAATCAATCAATGTTTCAACAGCGGAAATACGTCAATAAAACGCTTAGTTTTTCACATAGCTTTATATTTACCTCAGGCAAGTCATTCAGTGTCCACAGCTTTTGGTTCGCTAACTCTTTCACTAAATAAATGCACTATATTAGCCTATACAATATATATGATATTTTACTTAGCCTACATTAAACAATCAAGATATCATTAACAGGTTATGTTTAAAATATCTGTCATGAAAATAACAGCCACTGTGTAAATTATTAACCTATATTTCAATAATAGAGTAAAAACATATGTTAATGCAAAAACTGCCTTATGTGCAGTTTACATGTTTTCATGTAAAAAAAAACATGTAGGCTCTGTTGTTAAGCTTTAATGTTATAGTAATGTGCAATTAAGGGCTATATAGTTTACAGCATTAGCAGATCTTTTTTTTATCCTTGGTTAACGTTTACTTGTAATTGAATTAATTTAAATACAAGGACACAATTTGTTCATTAAAGCACTGTTTAATAAAAAAAGCATTTTTAGCTTTCTAGCTAAACACGGCAAAGATGCCAAGTTCAGAGGCTGGAATTAGCTGTGGTACTAACGTGTAAAGAGTAGTGACAGCAGCGGCAATTCTACACGTCACTCAAGCGGTCACTACTTAATTATGCAGAACTTCAAGGCTTAATCAAAAAACAGTTATTAAAAAAAAGAAAAAAACTCACCCCGCTCACAGTTCTCATGAAGGACAAAATTAGCTATAGCCTATAGACCAAAACCACTTTTTGCACAATTAGGCTGTAAACTAGAGATGTTCCGATACCCTTTTTCCCTTCCCTATACTAATACCTGGATTCAGGGTATCGGCCGATACCGAGTACTGATCCGATACCTGGGTGTGTATCTATACAGCTGCAATTCATACTAGCCCTGTAAGAATTGATAGAATTATTTTATTGTGTGTTTCAGACTTATCCCTCACAATAACAATACAATAAACAATGAACTCGATAATTTTGTCAACCGCGCAAGCAGTGTCCTCTGTTTGGCAGTATTTCAGACTGGACCAACCAGCCAGTAAAACCGTGACATGTCTCCTATGCCATACTGCAATTTTGAGGGGTGGAACAAGTATTAGCAACTTCAACACGAGTAACTTAAAGCATTTGAAGACGCGTCACCCCGCAGAACACGATGGTTACACAAAGGCAAGGGCAGAAAAGGATGAGCCGCGCCAGAATCAACAATCTCTGGAAGCTTCATTCAAACAAAGAGAAATGTTTTCAAAAGATGTCCAACGAGTGATAAATATAACCGACAAAATTATCGAGTTTATTGTTCTGGATGACCAGCCGCTGTCAAAATTGAAATGCCGTTTATTTAACAAAATTGTTTCTGGACTTTAAGTTATAAAGAGATTATTTTCTCATATTATTCATATATAATTTTTTAGATTCCTAGATTTATTTGTTGCACATTTTATATACAGTTATATTGTAAAACTAAAATACCTTTTTCAGTTTACAGTATTAGATGTGTGGCTGCATTTGAGGTTCTTTTTCACTTACGAAAAATAAATATATTGCTGTGAAATGTATGTCAGATAATAAAAATACTCTAGTTCACTGAATGTATTTGTTCATGTTTAATTAAGGGATAAGTCTGAAGCACACCATAAAATAATTATATCAATTCTTACAGGGCTAGTATGAATAGCAGCTGTATAGATACACACCCAGGTATCGGATCAGTACTCGGTATCGGCCGAAACCCTGAGTCCAGGTATCGGAATCGGTATCGGGAAGGGGAAAATGGTATTGGAACATCTCTAGTATACAGTAAACTGTTTCAAATTGGACTAACCCAGCTAAAACACTGTATAAAACCAAAAATCTCGCTCTCAGCAATATGGGAACATCTGTAAACAGCATGTCCAAGTTAGAACTAACATGTGTTTGACAAAAAAAATGCATAGCTTTTCATTTCTCTTTACCCAAATAATCATTAACCTTCACTTCCTGGTGACAATGTTTGCTTTGAGTCACAGAGAACTTAAATTCACACACACACGAAAGTGTGGCAGGGTATGCAGAGGATACTGGGGCAAACACATTTGATTGTTCCTGAATCCTGTGTTTGCTGGCCTTTGCTATAAAGCTCAAACGGATGACCTCACCTCTATTGAGTCCAGATCCCTCTCACTCATTCCACATCGTCAGCCTCAGCCATGCCCCTCTACTCACACCTTTTAAAAACAGCACAGCATATTTCCTGCTGGTTTAAAATGGTTCCAAATGGAACAAAAATAAAGAATTCAGAAAATCGGATTGCCAGCGGCAACAGATGAGAAACTTAGGGGGGTGTTTACATTGGGGCCTTTTCCACCTAGCTTTAAAAATATCTTGTGAATGGCCACATGCATTTTACATTTAAATTAGCAACAATTAGGGGGTGCCAATTGCTTGAATGACGGGTTCATTATTATTCTTAATGAAAAACACAACAACAGTGACAAACTCACTTAGGCTATATCAGAACTAACAAAACGAAGATGGCTTTATTAACCAAACGAATAACACGGCATACACCATACTGATAAATCAAATCTGACTCTTGCTGCTGACCTGTGCTGCCTGCGACTCTCGTTCAGCTCACGCTGAATTGAGAAGACGAGTTTAGTTTTTAATTGTAGTGTAGTGTCTGTTCTCTAACTGAACTAAAGGATTTTTATTACTATAAAAAAATCTAAATGACGGTGGGGGGCTTACAAGTGATGTAATCGGTGTGCGGCCTAACACCGTGAGCGCTATTATTAAGCGCATATCCAAGTGTTTGTGTGGAGTGTGTAAGCTAAAGTATTTTCACTTTATGACATGGGAGGTGGCGGCACGATTACTTGCATTTTTTACTCATAACAGCGGAAACAATCTAAAATAGCCTACTCCATTTTTGGTCAGATAAGAGTAATACATTATTCGAAACTTTTATTTAAACTCACAATGACAAGAAAACGTTATGCCTTTGTAAAATAAAGAAAACGTATAGGATGTGCTTTCTGCCACTCAGAAAACACTTATTAATAAATAATTAAAATGTCTCCTTGTTATTTTTACATTCATAATCATTACTTTTGCCTATTCTTTGTGGCAAGCTTTATGCAGCGCTTAGGCTATATTACAACTATATTAAATGCTCATTAAGGATTAGTATTCTCTTAAGTATATATTTTAAGTATTAAAAAAAACATATAAATGTGCGACCAGAAAAATCTTTAGCAAGGGCCAGCCCTAGATTAAAGTATTTTTAAATATAAATTATTATTAGAAGCATTCACCCTTCACAAAACCTATTTTTATCCTTTAAAAATGTATATGGAAGACTTGGCATATTTTAATTCAAACAATGGCTCTCTAACCTGTGACAGTTTTTGCTAAAGAAACCATGTTGCTACCAGACTGCCACGAAAGCAGTGTTACATATGACATTGAATTGATTTCACATGGAGATATTCTGTTTCCTGGCAATACATTCACTTCAAGAGAGCCAGGAAGAGCTCACCGGGTCAGCCAGAAGTTCTGATAATATCAGCATATCAAAGATAAAGAGCAATGTCCGCACACGCACACACAAAGAACAAGAAAAAGCACTGAAAATAGACTGCTGCCAACACAAAGTTTATAAGTCTATTAGAACAGCTACATCTTTAACCACAAAATCCCTTAGTCCGGGTGCAAATCCATTACAAATTTATCATTCAAATAAACACTACAGCTGAAAGTGGGCAGTAACAATATCACAATAGGCTGGAGATCATTATAAGCAGATTACCACTAAATAAAATAAGCTTGCATAATGGTGTGTGAATGAGTTCTTAAGTAAATCTTAGTAACCTAAATCAAATTAAAACACAAGTGGACCTGCATCTATTTTGTGAAGAAGGGAAAAAAAAAACGCTGCAAGGTGCGGTCAACAGCGTCTGCCATGATCAGGACTCATAAATATTAGGCAAATTTTCTCAAGGAAAACAAATCTCTTAACTAATGCTGTAAACTATGAGAGTCAGTTGTAGTAGCCTAGGCTTCATTAGCCTACTATAATGTTGAAGGTAAAAATTAACTGATTTGTAGCTATACAAACACTTAAATTACACTTATTTATTTTTATAATAAGAAAGTTATATGAAACATTTGAATGGTGGCTGTCATAAAAACTTGCCAGATTTATTCAAACATGCATTAAATATTGAAGTGAATATGTAATATGGTGCATATATTTAGCAAAATGCTCCTCTCTAGAGTAAATTTTTCTAGTTAACTAACAAGTTTGTGGTCACATATGGTTTTTCTGATGGTAAATGTGGTCACATGGTAAATGTGACTTTACATGACATTGTTTACAAGCTGTTTAACTGACGTCTTTCCACGGTTGAAACACTGATTGAACGATTCCATGTGACATGATCCGGATTTCGATAAGTTGTAGCCTACTCTATCTTTTAACACACTTCCAGATGCTCATTCATGTTTATTCCGCGCTGTAACTGGTATCAAGGCGGAAGAGAAGATTGTGTGCGCTCCACGTTGCTGCTTCTCTTGAGCTGAGCCAGAGCAATCTCACGCCACAGCGCCAAAACGGTATTTATGTTTTTGAATTTCATAAGAAAATGGACGTAATTTGAAATTTGAGACTTTATTTCATATCAATAGTAACAAAGCACAAAGATTATTGCGATTTATTGGATGGGATGCGCGCTACAATGTTCCATTCATTCATCAAATGAAAACAGGATGACTAATCGATTCTTGAGATTTAAGAATCGATATCGGTTCGTAAAAATGAGAATCGATTAATATCGAGAAATCAATCTTTTTTTTACCCAGCCCTAATAAATATACACACAGACAGAAAAAACATACAATTGTACCCCATTGACAACCTGTTGTACTCTAGTCCTGGTGGTACAGTTTGTGCATATTTTTCTAGGGTCCGAACATCCAAATCTGGGATTAAAAAATCTAATTTAAACCAATTCCCCCTAAAGTGGCAAAAAAGTGTCCAAGCTCCAAAGCTCCACTTCTCCCTGCTTACAGTTGAACCCAGATATGCTGCAGTCACTCACACCAACTCCAGAGCCGTTCTGGCTTATGCATCCACTCTCGTAGTTAATCTGCAGCCAGTGATTGATTGTCATTCGTGAATATACTGATCAGATACTATAACTAGCTGACCAATAAGCCAAACCGCAAAGCTGTTACTAGGATAGCTCATTATGACTAAGGGAAGGGAAGTGGATGTTGTACAAATAACGTGCTCCAAAAGACACTGTGTTCAAAATGCGATTAGGTTTTAAATAGACAAAAAGAATCATGAAGGCTGGGAAAATGACACTGACAAGCTTCCATTTATTAAATGCAGTGATTTCATGAAAATGGAGAAGAGATGCTCCTAAAGATGTTTGTTCAAGACATTGTGTCTGTCTCTAAAAGTCTACCAACATATATGCTTTCTAGAAAGGTGAATCACCACTGTATACTGATAATGCATCCACGCAATACTGACTAAAGGTTTCAGTCTGCCAATTTAAGCTAAAGGAAATAAGGCATTAGATTTTTGGTTTATTTTTAAAAGGAAAAAAAAAACATCACTTTAAAAAGCCTCAATACTTAGTCACTAATAAACTGCATGAATCAAAAACATAGTAAGAATCCTGCATCGAAAATTCCTCAGCTCTCATTTCTCACCTCCAATTTTCAACAGACTGTCTTCATGACTAATGGCTGCATAAATCTGAAGCTACAGCCTGCATTAAGATGGAGCCCAAAGTGGTAGAGGAGACAGGACTGTAATTATTGAGTGCAAAAGTAAGATGGGCGCCTTCAATACTAATTTCAGCATTTGGGTGCCATGTTAACACCCATCCTCTCTATCGCAAGAGGCTGAATCTCTGCTCTCCTGCACGAAACACAAGCGCCGTTAGGCAGATGGCGAGACAGTTGGTGGGAATATCAGCGATAATGCAGATACATTCTGAACCTTCAACTGTTTCTTTGCCATTCATCAGATCAGAATCAACAGCTGCTGCTTCCAGGAAGATGGGAGATTAAATGAGGTGGCAGAACAATATGCTGGAAATTAGTACTGGTTGAAACCACCAGTGGCTGATTTACACAAGGGGGGAAAAATCTACCTTTTTAGAAGTAGGTCATAATGTCAGGGTTAATGCAGCAACAGTGGAACTTTCTGGATTAAATATAGAAATATGGGTGGGAAAAGGTCATTTTCTTTCCTTGTTTGTGAGTCACAATGCTTCTGTCATTGTCACCTGTGGTCACTTATTTGGATTTCATCTCCATCTGCTCTCCAGTGAAAAATCTGTAATCATTTACTCATCTTCATTCTGTTCTAAATATATATCTACAGAAGACAAGACAAATTAAGATATTTTGATATTGACTCCCATTCATTGAAAGTCCACACAACCAAAACTTTCACACATCAAAAAGACACTGTATGAATTGAGCAGTTTATATGTGAATAAAAGCATAAATTAAATCTGTTTATAAAGTGGCTGTGCAAATTTTGGTTGTGAGGACTTTCAATGGATGAAAGAATTAAACGCATCTTCATTTCAATTATATTGAACAAATATTAACAAAAGTCTTCAACAGAATTTTCATTTTTGTGTAAACTAAATATTAAATAACATGTCCAAAGCAATTTGCATTTGGATTGCGTGCAATAATAGCTACAGATAATGTAAAGGCCCGTTCACAACTAGAATGATAACTATAAAAATAACTATAACGATCACTATATCAGCGTCAACACCAGAGGACGATATCGTTCTGTTTATTGTAAGCGCGCGCTGCAGATTTGTCCTATTTAATTACTTGAGCTTGTTAAAGCAGAATGGATTCTGATTGGCTGTCAATGTTTATCATTCATCATCTGGAAAATAATCGTTCTGAAAGAGATTCCAACAATATAGTTTCTCTGTGCTGTAATCGTTATAGGCTGCATTGTGAACTCTTCTATTCTTTTATATTTAGAACGATTTTTAGAGCTATATCATTATTAATATAGTTATTGTCCTTTTTGTGAACGGCCCTTAAGACCGGACAAACCCAGGGATGAGCCACTGTACCTTAATTATAAAAGTTACATATGTACATACCAACGGACATGATAAGCATTAAAAAGTAGGACTATTAGATACTATCTGACGAATTACATCTGATGCAGACCTGTTACAGAATTAGATCTGAAGGTTGTCTACTGCAAAATCTTGAAAAATATACTTACATAACCTAACAACAGACATGATTAACCAAACTTCCATAGCAACGGCATATAGAGAGCCACAGGTGAAGCTGTTAAATGCCCAAACTTGCACATAATTTGTTAAGCCTGTGGCAATGATAAAACCCTTAATCTAATCGGGATCTATAGAATCTGGAGCACTCTACATGTGAAAAAGTCTTGATAATCCCCCTGCTGCCAATCATCCACCCAGGCGTCTTTTTTCCCCTTGCACATTTCCTTTTCTACATGTTTCACAACATGTGCATGTCCACCTACACACTCCCTTTCAATAGGCTACTTAATATTGGAAATGCGACACTGCCTGCAGATAACTGCATCCTTGGCATTCTTAGATAGAGGCTGGGGGAAGAAAACATTAAATCTAACTAAGTTTCACATAGCAGGGCGATATCTGCTTGCTGCTGACTTATCAAAATCACCTCATAAATGCAGCATTTTTTACATCTAAAGATATGTAATATGTTATTTCTGTATAACAAAAATGAATTATGGGATCTGCGCTGTTCCACGGGTGATCTAGCAAAAACAAAGTGCAAGTCTAAAAGATTGACTCAAGACTAAACAAAAACACTGGCACTTCTGTCAAAGGACACGGTAACATCAACATTTTGGGGACGTTATGATACCATGCAAAGTTCTTGATAATTTTGTAAGATATTGTGATGGTCTGCATCTTCCATATATTTAAAGTTAAAAAGGGAATGCCAGAAAGCACTTCAATCAGGGACCAGCTCTTCAAATCCACCCCCACATGAACTGCATTTAGAGCCTTGCCAATACACAGTGAGCACACACCACCCACACAATGAAGAAAAGACATGCAAATGACAAATCAGTGAAGCCCTTACAGGGAGAAAACTGAAGGAAGGGCCATTAATCAACCTACAACAACAGACCTCACAATTTTGACGTGACAAAAATGTTATGCATAATAAATGCGATGTGATCTACAGCCCAATGACTCTTCCGGTTGGACACCTGATCTGATTTGCAGCTAATGCAGCAGATTCTATAGATATTAGTGTCTGGAAAGAGCCTGTGATGTACAAAATGCTGCTCTTGGTAGGCAGCTTACTAGTTTTTGAGAGACAGTCTATGTTCTCAAAATTATTTATATATAAGGGAGGACTCCTCCTCTTTTTGACCAATTAATTTGCATAACATTTCCAGTGATTAATGTGTAAGGATTTTTCAAATGAATTCCATACAGGGAAAAAAAGTTTTCTGGAAATTGTCATGGCAAGGGAAAAAATTATATTACTGAAACTTGTATCAATTTACATGCCTGGAAATCACACTGACAAAAATTCCCTGACATTTACAGGACGATATTAACAGAAACACACGTGCTCATTTGTAAGGATTCAAGTTTTACCAAGTATATCCTTCAACCTTCACGCAACTCCTGATTTAATAATAATAATAAAAAACAAAGGAGTAAGAATACAGTCTTTTCATAAGTTGCTATCTATTTGATAAAATTCTCGCCCTGACTGATGCAGTAATGATATGTGCATGTGACACACACACAATCCATGTTTAAGTCGTTCGTTTGTCACTGGGGAACGGCTGTGCTCCTGTTCTCCTCACATCAGGAGTTAAGACCAAAACTATTCTCTAATATAACCTCACCATCTTTACCTTACATCATCTTGTTTATCAAATTGAGACCAAATAATCACGACACAGCAGACGACATGTATATATTTCCATTCTGCCTGCTATCATCTTCATCTATCAAAATATGATCGCCTTCACTGCAACTTTCAGATCGATTCTGGTTTTCCTCTGATAATCAGGTGAGTAACGTTAACGTTAGTAGAAAACATCCGTTAACCGTTGCAACTCGCTCGAGGGATAAAACGCGGGCATTTTAGAGATTACAGAGGAGCATTCCTCCGAGAAAACACATCCGTGGCCCCCTTTACAAACATATAAGCACTGTTGGGAGTTGGCATGGACAGTTAAATCACAAACATGTTATGAACTCACCTTCTTCCCTATCCACCTCTCGCTGCTCTCGTGCGGTCTCTTCTCCTCCCACAAAACCTTCCGATAAAAGTCCGACACAAGCTTCTGCTCTCCGCCTCGTAATAATCGCCAGCGAAGTGTAGTCTGTGTGCAGCCGCTATTCCTGCTGTTTTCCCGTTTGACGCGGTAGATTTTGCAGCGTATTGTTGTATCTACTCCAGCAGCAGCACCGTTGGCCCCAGCGTCTCGTTCACAATTATTCAACTTCGAAGTTCATACAAAAGTTGCTGCTCCGCCTCGCGCTGCAGCTGCTGATGAGGTCACTGAGAGCTGCTGCTACGCTTCGCTTACATGAATCTCGCGATAGCTGAGAAGAGAGAGGAGCGTGATTTGTATCTGTGGGAATGGGCCCCCTACGGACAGCGTTGCCCTAGCAACAGCACAATTTATGTGCTGCACGGTTATCACGCGACTGGTATTCTGTTGTCTTTGACAAGAGTAGGGTTGACCTCTCCTATATGTGCATTACTAAATCTGTGTCGTGTTAATTGGGTAGTATTTGTGGCATGCTTAATTCTAAGCATAATGATTAACACTTTGATTTATAGTACGAACAGTAACCTTAGTGCTCTCATGTTTCTTTCATATTTCTCTTTGCTATTTGTAACCAGTCGAGCTTGATAAACTAAACTCTTGCAGGAATACCATCCCAAGTTATTTTCACAATCACATTTTCATTGTCTGAATATAAACCCATTTTACATGATGTTTTACACACACTTAAATGCTCTGGCATTTTTAGATGACATTTTAAGATGATACTGTCTTTTCCACTGAAGCCTTGAAAAATTGGTGTCAAATGCTGACGATTATTTTTACATTTGATAACTGGACATATAGTAGGGTAGCCTATGTCATGTGTGTAAATGAAATGGTGCATGCTTAAATGTAACTGTAAATAAATAAGAATGAGTAGGCTTGGCCAGCCAGACAGTATTATATTAATTAAATGTGTGTGTATATAATTTTCATATTATCTATTTTGAAAATATTTATTTCTAATCTAAACATACTATAGAAGTCAGTTGTGAAGCAGTCAGGGAAGGGCCTTGGGATATTGATTCAGGCAACAGGAGAAACATTTAGCATGCGTATCTCCACTTACCCCTCACTTTATTGTGTGCACTGTGCACCTATGAAAAGATAATTATGATTTCTTAATGAGATTGCATTCATCAACTTGCATTAGAACTTATTAATGCTTCTCTGAGGGAAATGCTAATAAAGTCTTGGAACGCATAGTGAATATAACTGACTGCCATTAATCTCTCTCTGTGGGCATTTGGTAATTACTTTGCTAATTACAAAATTTATAATAACAAAAATATGAACAATAACAACATGGGCTAGCTTAATTGTATGCTAAATTATGTTAATCGCTTAGACTAACTAGTGCATCAGCCATTTTGAAAGCCTCATACACTCTCTGCTCTGTTCTTCTCCTTGGGCCACACAAAGACCCTGTGTGCTCAGCAACAACTTGTCACCTTTCTGCATGTCATTCTGTATTAGTGTATCTGCATCGCTTGAGTGGAACTAAATGAATGGGACCATTCCTCCTGTTTCCCTGGCATCCCAGTGACAAGACATTCCTATGTGAGGTCACACATGCAATTGTGTGGTCAACATGTAGGGGGCGTCAAGTATTGATCACTCAAACAGGACAAAGGCATTCCTAAATAATTTAGAAGGAATGTTCGGATGTTAACAACCTGGTTAACATGATGAATTCTGTTTGTGCACAGATGATAATCTGTGAAAATTTAGCAACTGTGTTATTTATTAAAAAGAGCAAGTTGTTTGTCAATAGTTTTTTTTTTCTAAAGTATTCATGGAATAAAATTAGTAAATTAATTTAAAATTAGTAAATTAAAATTAATTAATGGAATTAAAAAGTATTCATGGAATCTAGCACTCACTTTAAATAGATTAACCTCCCATGCACTCTATGAGGACTTACTTTTTTGATTATAGCCTATGTGCCCTTTATTTTTCTTGGATTAAAATATCTTCTGTCAAATATGGACAGTAAGTTCTGCAGTGTAGTAGCTTGACTAAAATCTGCATTACGGTGTTTATATTAAATATTTTTTTACCAGAATTAATTCATTTTCATGAGGAACTGCAAACAAGTTGTCGAGGCAACACACTACATATTTTAATGATGAAATCTGTTTACTTACAATCCTCTGCAGTTCAATTTGATGTGATAACTCTAAAATTTCTTTAGGAATAGTTATGAGACACACGAGTAAACATGTAGCATGTTTGTCAGACTGGCTGGCTGGCTAGTAATCAGCCTGAAACAGTAAGGTAAACCAAGACAAAACCAAATGTATATTTAGTTCTGCATATGGAAACAAAGATCAACCTTTCCCTCAGCATTTTTCAACATCTCCAAGCAGGTACAAAGGAGAGATGAGAAGCCAGAGAAGAAAGAGTCTGAATTCTGTGAAGTTCTCTCAGGGTGCTTAGCATTCCACATTGCGCACCTCCAGAGCTCAGAGAGCCAGCGTGACTCACTCTGGTGTGAAAGCACAGTGTGGCGAGGTGGGAGGATGACAACACAGTGCTTAGCAGAAGTGTCCTGAAGCTGGACCCCCCCTCTCCTCACCAAACGCCCCCACTGCATGCGTACGCACCCCAAAAATAAAACTAAAGCACATCTCGTTTCTCTCTCTTTCCTCTCGTCTGTATTAAGGACACATTGGTTTATTTCACTCAATGCAAGTTTTTGTAATGTGCAAATCAATGATTAAAAGAGCCAATTGCATGGAAGTATTTGGTTATGGCATGACAGGATTATCTAGGAAAGGAAAACTGAGCAGAGCTAAGGGCTGTTTTTCTCCTCTTTCGTAATCAGCTTGATTCCGGATTCCAAAACTCTGAATGCTGACAATGGAGATGAAGAAAAGAAAGATTCAATCTTGTTTAACTCAAAAGTGAGACTAATGACAATAGCAGGATTAAAGCAAAAAATGCGAGCCAAATGTGTCCTCATGTAATCTCCTGACTTTGACAGTTCTTACATGATAACCATATGTTATCCAAGTTAGTCCTTCATTTTTTTATACTTTATCATGTGTTTGTGTACCTCATGCAACTAGTGATCGCTAGACGCTAGCTCTTCCACTTGGGACTCTCTTAGAGACGACACATGGAGTCATCTGTGAGAACACACTGTGACACCTAAATAGATTTACTAAATAGCCTTACAAATGCGTCATCTGCACACAATGCATATTTTATAAATGGCAAGTACCAGAGCTAGGGCAAATCAAGAATATGAGAACATTCACATGTGTGTGCCAAACAGACAGTATTAATGAAGAAATCCTGTCATTTTGTAAATAGATGTGTATGCATGTGATGTATTGTCAGTATTTGCCCTCATGTTGTTCCGAACCTGTATGACTTTCTTATAACACAATAGAAGATACAGTACAGACAGCATAAGTTGGTAACAATAATATTGGTCTTTGACTTTAGTTAATGCATTAATTAACAATGAACAAATCATTGTTACTGTATTTATCTTTTTTTATATAATTGTTAGTTTATGTTAGCTCAGGTCCATGATATAAATAAAAAAAATACAACTTTGATTTTAATAATATATTTGTAAAACTTCTCAAATACTTTAAAATTATTTTTCATTGTTAGTTACTAATGTTAAACTTAATAAAAAGTGTTACCAATACATCATCTGTTTTCACACAGAAGAAAGTGTTTTATATGGAATGTAGTAATTTGTTTACATTTGAGATAATATTTAATATACAGGTCCATCTAAAAAAATTAGCATATTGTGATAAAGTTCATTATTTTACATAATGTAATGATAAAAATGAAACTTTCATATATTTTAGATTCATTGCACACCAACTGAAATATTTCAGGTCTTTTGTTTTAATACTGATGATTTTGGCATACAGCTCATGAAAACCCAAAATTCCCGTCTCAAAAAATTAGCATATTTCATCCCACCAATAAAAGAAGTGTTTTTAATACAAAAAAAAAAGTCAACCTTCAAATAATTATGTTCAGTTATGCACTCAATACTTGGTTGGGAATCCTTTTGCAGAAATGACTGCTTCAATGCGGCGTGGCATGGAGGCAATCAGCCTGTGGCACTGCTGAGGTGTTATGGAGGCCCAGGATGCTTCGATGGCGGCCTTAAGCTCATCCAAAGTGTTGGGTCTTGCGTCTCTCAACTTTCTCTTCACAATATCCCACAGATTCTCTATGGGGTTCAGGTCAGGAGAGTTGGCAGGCCAATTGAGCACAGTAATACCATGGTCAGTAAACCATTTACCAGTGGTTTTGGCACTGTGAGCAGGCGCCAGGTCGTGCTGAAAAATGAAATCATCTCCATAAAGCTTTTCAGCAGGTGGAAGCATGAAGTGCTCCAAAATCTCCTGATAGCTAGCTGCACTGACCCTGCCCTTGATAAAACACAGTGGACCAACACCAGCAGCTGACATGGCACCCCAGACCATCACTGACTGTGGGTACTTGACACTGGACTTCAGGCATTTTGGCATTTCCTTCTCCCCAGTCTTCCTCCAGACTCTGGCACCTTGATTTCCGAATGACATGCAACCACTGAGCAACAGTCCAGTGCTGCTTCTCTGTAGCCCAGGTCAGGCGCTTCTGCCGCTGTTTCTGGTTCAAAAGTGGCTTGACCTGGGGAATGCGGCACCTGTAGCCCATTTCCTGCACACGCCTGTGCACGGTGACTCTGTATGTTTCTACTCCAGACTCAGTCCACTGCTTCCGCAGGTCCCCCAAGGTCTGGAATCGGTCCTTCTCCACAATCTTCCTCAGGGTCCGGTCACCTCTTCTCGTTGTGCAGCGTTTTTTGCCACACTTTGTCCTTCCCACAGACTTCCCACTGAGATGCCTTGATACAGCACTCTGGGAACAGCCTATTTGTTCAGAAATTTCTTTCTGTGTCTTACCCTCTTGCTTGAGGGTGTCAATGATGGCCTTCTGGACAGCAGTCAGGTCGGCAGTCTTACCCATGATTGCGGTTTTGAGTAATGAAACAGGCTGGGAGTTTTTAAAAGCCTCAGGAATCTTTTGCAGGTGTTTAGAGTTAATTAGTTGATTCAGATGATTAGGTTAATAGCTCGTTTAGAGAACCTTTTCATGATATGCTAATTTTTTGAGAAAGGAATTTGGGGTTTTCATGAGCTGTATGCAAAAACCAAAAACAATAAAACACCTGAAATATTTCGGTTGGTGTGCAATTAATCTAAAATATATGAAAGTTTAATTTTATCATTACATTATGGAAAATACTGAACTTTATCACAATATGCTAATTTTTTGAGAAGGATCTGTATTTGCAATTGTATCATTGCATCCATATGTGTGTGACTTGCTTGCAAACATGAGCACATGGCATGAAATTTGCTAATTAAATCAGTGCTCTCTCTGTCCAGACTTCATCCAGCTGCGTATGAAGAGATCTGCTTTGCTACAAAGATGTCCAAGCAGAATATTTTGTTTCAAAGTATTTTTGAAGGACACTTAACACGGCATACATATCTGTTGTAAAAGAAAACATCATGACTTTGATAAAATTGCGCAAAAGAACTGACTTCGTTATCAAAATACTTCAAAACTGCTGAAGGATAATCTATCAGTTCTGAGCATTACATAACACCACAAACACATTCTTCTTTCCCTGTTGTCTCCCCCCAGTGTGTTCCACCATGCGCAACTACATTTCCGTGCATGGATTTTTAGCTATACACAACTGCCCCCTAGTGTTGACTTGTGGTGTTGCACTTATGGAGATTTGTTAAGATCTCCAAAATCCAGAAATCACACTATTATCCTGTATATATATATATATATCCAATGTAATTTAGTTCCACAGTTTCAATATTTTTTTTTCATATTTAAATGTTTATTCGTAAATATCTGACCCCCCCCTAAACAGAATCACAACATTACAGTTTAATAAATAACCACATACGCATTTAAATTTCTCTAATTGTTTTGTGGACATATTTCATGAAACAAGTTCTCAGATAGCACAGGTAAACATATCATCATTATTCAAGAGTTCGTTTAAATCAACATTAGTACAATACCACTTGCACATAAATGCTTCAATAGTGTAATATATACATTGAATCATTAGCAATACAACCCATGTCATTGCATCGACGCACACCAGTATTAATGCTGGGAATCACAACAGTTCATTCTGGATACATTTCATACAAGTTGGGATGGGTGAGATGTTAAAGTAGGATAAAAAATATTGTTCGGTATGCTGTGATAAAAGTTCAACTTTAGCATTTCAAAAATCATTTATAGAGTTGAAACATTCCAACTATTCTAATCAGCTAAATAGTGATTATTAATAACAAAAAGAGCTTGATGTAATATTGGTATAAATACCACATGAAATGATAATATTTTAGTACAATAACCTCAGATTAATTAAATAAAAACCCTTGCATTCATTTACGATCACAGTGGACCAGAACTGGTAAGCAGCAAGTTTAGTGACAATGTTTTTACAGAAAAGAAGCTTATATTGTTACACTGACATGAGAAACTCTAGCTTCATCAATTCATCACTCAAGAATAAATGTATTACCTTGAAAGAGCATTCAATGAAGGTCAAGTAGGTGCATTCAAGGCTTTAGAGAATTTTATAGAAAGCCAAATCAGATCTGGAAATATTCACATGAAGTCCCATAGCATAACAAAAAGAATGAATATTACATGTTAACATGGATGTTCCAGCCACAAAACTGTTAAATAAAGCATGCTGTCAATGCTTCCTCACACTTAAATCAACCTGTTCTATAAGATAACTTAAGAGTGACTCTGAATGTGTGGCTTGAATGAGCCTAATTAAATAATGTACAGTTGCACTTAAGTGCCCTTTTGATCGTCTTTTTTTAAACTGAAAAAATATTCAAAATGTAAATGCAACATAAATATGGAAATCTACTGAAAAATGTCACTTCCTGTCCTCAGCACCAGCAGGACTTGCTGGTGTTGTCGCTACCATTACACAATCCTTCCTGCTCCTCCAAAACAGCCAGATTTAACTCCTCATTTATGGATCCTCCCAACAAATCAAGATCCTTCTTATTGGCTTGTAAGACTAATTCAGCCAATCGGGTGAAAGACTGTAATGGAAGGAAAAATATGAACACTAAATGGCTGTAGACAATAAAAATATGCAAACAAAATGATCAGATGGTTGCATGAACAACTTGTTTATCCCTTCTTCAAATATCTAAAAAGAACAAAACCGATCAAATACAGAAATACTGAAAAGAAAAATGCATATGGGCAATATTGTACCTCTGTAATGTTGTGGTTGGTAAAGGCACTTGTCTCAAAAAAGTCCATTCCATAAGCCTTGGCAAGCTGGAGCAAAAAAGATGATTAAGATGTTTGAAAGAGGTCTTAAAACTTAGATATTAATTATTAGGTTTATCACACAAATGAGTAAATGTGGAATAAATGGGAGTATGAATGAAAATGCAGTGTACAGGAGGGAAGTATAATTTATTTACCTTATCTCCCTGTTCTGTAGCTACTTGTCTCTTCTGTTCTTCATCAGACTTGTTCCCAACAAGTATCTTCTGCACCTTCTCAGGGGCGTACTGGACAGAACCAGAAGAGATTCAACAGAAGCACATGAACGGAGAAGAGCAGAAACAGATGAATATGATATGAGACATAGGACTCATTTAACAGGCGTGCACAGGTTTGAGTAAAATCAATAACCATTTTTGGTTTAGTACAGTTTGTCTATTGTGACTATTCATCTTGTTTTCTTTTGCACTCTTGTGGGATGGTGGCAATGTTTTTAAATAGAAAATATGAACCATACAGTGGATCCAAAACTCAGCCAATTAGATCCAAAATTCACAATTAAAATCTGAGATTCAAAGCCATATTTCAGTGTTTTATTTCAGATGATAATATATTGTAACATGAAAAAAGCCAAAACAGGTATGAAAAATATTATTAATAAAAAAAAAAAATCTATAAATGAGATATGCTTTAAGCATCACCTCATCTACATCACTGGCCCACTTCATGATGTGCTGGAACGAGCGCTCGCTTGTGATGTCATACACCAGAAAAATGCCCTGTTGATACAGAATCAATGCGCGTTTATCAGTGAATTATCACAAAATGGACACCAACAGGCATCTCTATTAGATCTGAATCATTCAGTAGGTCACATTATGAGTAGTGAGATGTCTTTGTGGATGTGTGAAGGTCACCTGTGCTCTTCTGTAGTACTGCTTAGTGATGGTCTGATATCTCTCCTGGCCTGCTGTGTCCCTGCAGACACAAAGACATCTGATTAGCTAAATCAATTGATCAAATACAGTTATATTGTATTAGAGAAAAATAAAACATACCATATTTGTATTCGTACTTTAATGCCATCTATTTCTAAGGTCTTCATTTTAAAATCAACACCTGGAAAAGGAAAACATTTCATAATGATTTCAAATATTTTTATTAGCTCTCAATCAATGCTGTCATAGAACCTTTCATTTTATTAAACCATTCAAATCAGAGGTGACTTCTGTTGGTGGGTTCATTTTTTAGAAATATACTTAGGTCAGACTTAAGCATTTAAGATATTTATTTAGGCCTATTACATCAATGGCAAGAAAATGTACAGGATAGAACTCAGAGTGGAAATAAGTATTCACCTTACATGGGGGTGTTTCCTTATTAATATTTGACATTTCGATTTTTTTTCACACAGATTTCTGTAATTTTATTAAACAGCTGAGAATTCTAAGAAAACAGCAATAACTGCAAAACCGCAATAATAGAGAATCTGTTAATAAGGTCCACTGCTTTCCACTCTCAAGAACATTTATGACTCCAAAACAACAGTAGCTGGGTGTCTCTTCTATTTTTAATATGCCCTGACTGCAGTGTGAATAAAAAAGGACCAATTAATTCCTTTCTTGGTTGGATAGACTTTAGCTACTAGTTTGTTTCAATTTCAAAGGATTCAATGCAATGCCTGGAACCAGATGGCATGCCATGCACAAGAAAAAGCAAGTACAAGAAATACTAAAATAAGACATGAGTATAAAGCCATTTTGAATGCTTGATAGCCTCTGCTTTATCAGACTGCAGTAAATAAAATCGTGTTAGTGCCCTGGGCTGTCAAATAGGGACATAGAAATGTCAGCACTACAGCCAATGAATTGGTGGGCCTGGGGCAAATGAAAAAAATGAAACAGCGGCCTCTACCTTTCTCTCTTTCAGAACTGCGGGCAGTGAAAGGACAACTACAATGCTATGAAATACTACAAAAATAAAAGAGAAACCAAACCAACAATTTTGCCTGACCTAAATATTAACATAAAACAAAGAAATTAATAGTATTTTATCTGGAAAATGTAAAAAATTATGCACTCACATGAGATGAAGACGGCAGTTTTATCAGTAGCCTATTACAAGGTGTTTTGTTTTACAGAAAGCGGGTCCGCTCATGGGAGCGGCCATGTTGAATCACATGATTAGCCAGCGTGGTCTCTTTGTTAACATGTCGGTATATCTATACATAACAATTTCAGGTGCAAAACGTACATTTTGTAATCGTTTAACCATTGTTAATCGTGTAACATTTATTTATTAGGTTTGAAGTGCAATGTTGTTTAACATTATGTAATCTTTTGAAAGAGTTTGCATCAGAATTACCATGTCAAAAATTTTACTCAATTAAAAGTCTAAGAGCCTTTTCAGAAAAATACAAACAAATTTTTTTTTAAGTATTCACGTTTTATTGTACTTCAGTACCTAAAAGTTTTCTACGATTTTGAAAACAAGAGGCAGTTGAGATTTTCTCATTTTAGTATTTTTGATCCAAAAACTTTGTAAAGAAACCTGTCAAAAATCACAATTTATTAAAGTAAACCAATATCCTGAAACCTGTTACCTGAATGTTGTCTGCTAAATTTTTCAGCAGATGATTTTACAGTTGTTTGACATTTGAGTAAAGTGTAATAGTCAAGACTGGTCATGAACCGTGTTAACACAACTCAAATGTATCCATCTACAGTGATAGTTTTTATAAAATCATATTACAATAACTGAAAGTCCCTTCAGGATAATATTTTATAATTTTAAATAATTTAGATTTAAGTTGCACTTTTAAGTCTACATGAAATTGTAATAGAGTAAAAATTATTATTTTTTACCTTTTAAATGTAAAATGAGTAAAACATGGATTTTTGAAAACTGGATTCAGCAGTTTTAACAGGACTCAAGTAAAGTACAGATTCCCCATAATAATACTTAAGTATTGTAGTGAAGTACACTCAAATACTTTATTCTATAAGGTTTCTGAACACCAGAAATATTAAGACAATTAAAGAAGACCTTCAGTTCAATCTAATGGCCATTCGACAGACGATAATGAGTATTAAACTTGTCAAAATGTGCCAGAGCTGTAACAATTAAATCATCTCTTTGACATTCCTTTTGAGACAGTGGCTAATTGGAAATGGAAATGACAACAGACAACATGCTATGGTGATTAGCACGTACAAATTTAAACAAGTCCAATTTCTCTAGTGCTGAGCTGACAGCATCGCAAACAATTGACTAGAAACCAATGAAATAGAAATGGAGCTCATACCTTGTTTTGTTTATCATCAAGCTAATCAATCAACGGCTGCTTTCTATAGCAAGAACAATTCAACATAACAGCATGTTGCCTCAAGGCAAATATATAGCTGCTAAGAACCATTGGCTAATGCTTCAAATGAACTTTCAGACCACACAGACATCTCTTCCACCGTGAATAATATTCCAGTACAGCGCTTAAGATCCTTGACAGCCGAGTATCATAATATATATGGGTCATAGCCCTGCAGACTAGAGCTTATTGAACCATGTTTTAGGGCGGGAGCCAGCCATCTCTCAGGACCAGTCAGACTAAAGCTTTTATCCAGCAGTTAAAGATTGTTCTGTATCACATCACTAACAAAAAGAGATCAATCCCAGAATATTAAATAAACTCTGGCGGGACAGACAGCAGGCTGCAGGAATGAGTCAGGACTTCTGATAGTAACCTTATTGATTGGGGCGATATCATAATCAGGAATAGGAGGGTGTTATGAACATTATATCTAATTTCAAGATTAAGCCAGTTGATATTTTCTGCTCCCTTGGAAACACTGAGTGTTACACAACAGAGCAAACCCTGAACTTTTGCAAAATAACAGCCTGACATTCACTCCGCATCTAATGAAGCATGGGATTTAATTGAGGGATAAAAATGTTGGTATGGGTTCAACGCCTCAAATGCTTCATTAAAATGAATATTTCACATAAAACTGAATTCTGTCATCATTTACTCATCATCACATCTTTTGTAGAATTCATAGTATGATGATAATATTTTCATTTTTGGGCGAACTATCCCTTTAAACATGGCAATGATGATCCAATGCTCTTAAAGTTGGAATGAAATAAAAAAAAATGCATAGAATTAAGTATAGCCCTACACCTTTTCTTTTTATTTTTTAATCTGTTGCACTCAAATGTCCGTCACCATACGGAAGCAAACTTCTGTCGTTAAAAAAAGAAGACAACTCTTAAAGGGGCAGTTCACACAAAAATAACAGTTCAGTCACTGTCTACTCACCCTCATGTCATTCCAAACCCATATGACTTTCTTCCCTCTGTGGAACACAAAATTAGATATTTAGCAAACTGTCCAAGCTACTCTTTTCCATACAATGAAATTGTATTGGGATAATTGCGGTCCTGTCACTTTCAATGTATGGAAGAGAGCAATTTTCTGCAAGATAACTACTTCCATGGTTTCCATGGTAACAAAAAGAAAGTCATAAAGGTTTGGAAAGACATACTACACACTATAAGAATCCCTTATTAGTTTGCATGAATGGGAAAAATAAGTTAAATTCAAATGTATTCAGAATGGGTTTGAGGTCAAATTAATAGGCATTCTAATGACAATCCATGAAAAAAATTGTCTTTATGCATATTAGAAATGTATATGAGGAAAAAAATATATATATATGTACTTTTGGAAACTATAGTAAAATAATCTCTCTCTTCATATAAGCTGTTGTCAGGATGTAATTTCAGCCCGCTGGGGAAAATGTTCTAATAAACCAAGCACTCACAGTTTAGAGTTTATGAAACAACTTTTTAAAACCAAATTTGGTTTTTCATAAAATCCAATCAACTAAAATAAAAATGATCCCTACAACTGGGGGGTGCTTAAAAGCTTGCAGTGATAAAATAGTAATTTCAGCGAAAATGGCGTTAGAGATTCCAATAAATACCTTTACATATTTCTCACAAATTAGACGAAAACTTACAATTGAGTTAAACCTGATTTCCATTTCATATCAATACAAAGTATACTTGCATAAAACCGTGTGAGTTGGAATGGCTGACAGGAGACAATTATGCATCAATCTATTTTGCTATTACATACACCTGCACTGCACTTTCTGTCTTCACTGCCATTTATACAACCAACATGATTTTATATTTAGTGAATTTCTATTAGGCTATCTCAGGAGTCAGGACAATCTAAAGCAAACACTAGGGTATAGGTTTGTGACAGCAGTGTACATATGCAACATTTTAAGACCACACACACACATATACAGTCAAGCATTTCAGAAAGAACTAGAAAAGGTTGTGAAAATGCATCTCACTATGTGGTGTAATTATCAAGCCATTCTTTTCATGGCTCATAGACTATAATGGCCCTGCGCTGCTATGGGGTTTCTTATCGGTATGTGCTGTTTGTTCTGCAACTCTTTCAACAAATGCATGAAAGTAACACTCTTACCGATGGTGGAAATGTGCGAGGGATGAAATTCATTGTCCGTGAATCTGCATAATAAACAGGTTTTGCCGACACCGGAGTCTCCGAGAAGCAGGAGTCTAAACAGCACATCATACTGTTTGGCCATGGTGTCTTATGGTCACAATAAAGGAACTCAGCGTCGGGTTTCCATGTCCACCCTCTTCAAAGTATCATCTTCTCGCTTTTTCCATCGACCAGTCCGTGCCGAATGATTGTGTAGATAAAGCAGAAATCGGTCAGTAACGCTGCTGTCTGTGGTGGGTGCGGTGGGTAGCTATGCTCTCTGTAGCCTACGTTTCACCGACATCCTTCACACCTCAGGAAATGGGTGGAGATAACGGGCACACACACAACATCATACTTTTGATACTGATAAGTAGCCTACATTTACCTAGACTACATTTTTATATACCAAGACTGCGTTCATAAAATAGCCTACATTTAGCCTATAATAGTGTAGGCTACAACCTAATATAAATAATATAAAATTGAGGCATAACATTAAATCTGGAATATTTCAGACCGTCATAAATTCATAGTGAATCCGTTTTTCCCTTTAGCTTTAAGATTGATCGATTCCTTTTCCAGAGCTTCGGATCTGTATCTAGATATTAACAAATGCGAGTTAATGTCAATAAAAAGCTGTAATGTTCCCTCTATATGCAATATCCCTGTGAAAGATCAAGTTACATACTTAGGAATTGTAGGCTAATTAATAAAGACCAAAAAACAAGATGTAAACTAAATTTCGATCCTCTAACAATGAAAACCCAAAGGAAACTGAACTCTTGGCTGCAGAGAGACTTGTCGATACGAGGAAGAGTTCTGCTCTCTGAGGGATTGTCCAGACTCGTATGCCTCTCTATCTTTGGATGTTGATAAAGGAACATTAAAAAAGGTTGATAGCATGTTAAATAATTTTCTTTGGAAAAATAAAACCCACTTCGTTAGAAAATCAGTGCTGATGAATTCATTAAAAAAGGGGGGATTGGATTTTTTAGATTTTACTACCTTAACACTTTTAAAATTAATTGGCTCAAAATTTTCCTCAATAATCCCTCTTCACTTTGGAATATTATCCCCAGTTATATTTTTTCAAAAGTAGGTGGCCTGAATTTTCTCTTACTTTGTAACTAATGTCACAAAGAAACAAACTCAGGGTCAAACTCTCTAACTTTCATAAGCAGATGCTCTTGGCATGGTCCCTAATATAAACACAACTTTCCCCCACACAGATATTACTTATGGAACAATAAGGATATTCTCTACAAGAATAAATCACTTTTTTTTATCACTGGTTCAAAAACAACCTTCTTTTAGTTGGACAGCTTTTTAATTCACAGGACAGACTTTACAACTATTTAGATTTTTTACAGAAATATAAAATCTCTACAACTGCTAATGAATACGCTATTGTTTTCAATGCAATTCCCTCTGGAGTATCTTTTCTGTTGCAAGCTTCTACATTTCCATGGCCATGTACTCTCTGAACCCAACTGACACAATGATTGGAAATGTGTGCTTTTCTGTAGAGCAACAAAAAAATAATTATAAAATCAGAGCTCTCTTCCAGAAAGAGATAATAACAATTCCTTGTGTAACACCATACTGGAATAATATTGTTGAGAATTTACCCTGCAAAAAGTATGGTCTTTTTCTCATAAGTATCTGCTTACCAATAAAGTTAAAGAAATAACTTTTAAATTAATTCACAAATGTTACTCAACCAAAGCCTTTCTTAGGAGATATAAGTCCGACATTGAAGTGAACTGCTGTTTCTGTCTCTCTCCTGAGGAAGACGTCATTCTCTTGTTTTGGCAATGTACCCACACAGAGAAATTTTGGTCAGATTTGTTAATTTTTATTCAAACCTAATTTTGTAAGTGACTTTTCTTTCTGTTTTAAAGATGTTTTCTTTGGTTTCTTTGACTACTCAAGAGAGAAAACAGGACAATATTACATAATTTGTGTTTCCTTTTAGCTAAATTTCACATACATAAGCAAAAATTTACTGGCTCTAAACCTCTCTTTTCTCTATTCAAAGATGATCTAGACAGATACATGGAAACTATCCAAAGCTCTGTTAATCCCAAAGGAATGAAAACTGTATCTCTGTATTCATCATTTATGTACTCTTAAGGTGAATGCACTGCATTCTTGTTTTTAAGTTACCCTGGCAACTTATTTTTCTGTGTATATTGTTGTCATTTTTGTTTTATTTTTTCCATGTTTGTATGTATTGCTTTAATGGTTTGTAATGTTTAATAAAAAAATAAAATAAAAATAAAACTTTCTTGAGTCACTTTAACCGATAATAACCGTCTATTTTTGAGACACATAGAGTTGGCCGTTGTTTTGAGCTACAAGCCGACATAGAGTTGGCTTGTAGCATGTAGAATATTATTAAAATGCGCAAACATGTTTTCAGCCAAAACATGTAAATTAATTTTAGTATTGTTTAATGTGAAATAAGTTATATTTAGGACCCTAAATGCCTGTTTGTATATTAGCTGAACCACGGTCATTGGTCACTAAACTGGGACACAATTAAGGGAATAAAATAAATGTAGTTAAACATTAGCCTGTTATCAGGAAAAAAGTAATAATCAGCAATATGTGCATATATTAGGCTACTTTAAACGGTTTGGGCATATAATATGACAAACAGTGATTTTAAAAAAGTTATTAAAGAAACAAATTATACTACACTCATTCAGGACAATCTACAAACTTTACATGGTAAATATAAACACACGTGGAAAAAAACACTCATTCATTAGCAATAAACGAATTAATTAAATAAAAAATAAAATAAATACAATTATAAATATACATGCTTTAAACAATTATAGCCAATTAATGATAAATAAAAATGAGACTAAATTGATGTCACGCAAAGATGTTAGGTATCGCGTGATGCGTATTACGTCATGACGTAAAAGAACCACTGCATATTTTATTAACCGTTTCTTTGAAATGAACTGTTTGAGAGAACCGTCTCGCAAATATCAATACCACTTCTCAAATGTGCCTTCATGCTCACCGTACTTGAGTTCCTAAGTCACTTGCCTCCATTGAGGAAACCCCACCCACGCTGTCTTGTCACTTGCTCTGCTGGAGAACTGTTCCCAGTCTATTCCAGTGCATGTGTTTTCAAACCTCATCATGGAAGAGGCGTCTCCACCTCTGCGATGCTTTCATGAATCACACATCTCTGAGCTTTTCAACGATGACGGGGTGCAAACGGTGACCTCGAAAGAACAGGTGAGCTTAACTCTTTAGTATTAGTTAGCTTACTACTAGCACGGAGCTAACTGTCTATTTACCCTGCTTCTGTGCTTCACACTGTACTAAAGGATACAGCAGTGCATACCGAAAATCCTGCTGTGTGTTCTGCACGTGCAGAATATAATTATACTAATAACACAATATTCCTCTAGTTTTGTTACAATGCTGTAAATATTATATATTAATTTAAAAGATTAGCTCACCAAAAACTGATATTCTTGTCATAATTGTAGGAAATACAACATGAGAGTGTGTAAATAATGACAGACTTTTCATGTTTGAGTGAACTATCCCTTTATAAACGTTTTTGAACATTAGCCTGTCAGGAACCATGTGGAATATTTTACTACAATGAGAATGTGCTTATACTTCACTGGTTTATGTTATGTTGTACTGTAATGTATGACCTGCACTATTATTATATGAGTGAAAGATGATATTTACATGTATATTTAGAAATCTTACCACCAATACATGGAAAATTAGCTTCAAATACTTTTGAAATTATGCATGAATTAAAATTATATATATAAAAAAGATGACATGCATAATAAAATTATATGATTACATAAGGATTAATAATTATTTTTTTATTTTTAAAATTATTTAACCTCAGAATTTTCAAGCACTGGTAGAAATTCCAGTACGCACTTCTAAGTCATACTATGATCTTCAAAATAAACGTATAAGCCAGTTGACCATTTCCGTGTCTTTGTATGCCACTCATATGCGCAGTCAGCATCAACCACAATGATCCTTCTGTTAGCATGTCATTTGGCTTGCTGTTGTTGTCACGTTTTCTGTTTGGTTATTTCACCTCCACATTTTTGTTTCCTGTTTTATCATTGGATCCAGAGAAAAGTTGAATGCAGTATTCAAGAGGTATACAGTGTTTACCAACAAATTCACACTTCACCGCAGTAAGTAAAGTTCAGCCTTTTCTGGCCATTAATACAAAGCAGGATCTCCACAATATTGAGTTTCAATGTGCTGCTTTTGGAGAGCAATCATTTTCTGTTATTTTGTACAAGTACATATTTTGTATGTGTCGATGTCTTGTGTCTGCTGTGTATGTTTTGAAGCATTCTTTTTTCCACCCATTTGTATTACTTTGCAGCAGCATCACATCATATGCAGGAAAACCTAAAGTCTATATACTAGTGAAATTTGCCTCGCGTACAGCTAATTTTCACCTTCTTCCACCACAGCATGCCGTCTGTGTATTTCAGTGTGTATTTCTGTGTATTCTTATTTCCTTTATACTGAGAGCACTTGCAGATGAAATGAGACACCCAGATGTGATTAAAACTGATGTAATCAGACTGCAACACAAAGGTTGTGTAACCTAAACATTTAGAAGAGATGCTGTAGTAGCACATCAGCTGTTCTAGCACATATCCAGACGGTACTTTTCGCTGTGTTGTCATATTTACAACTTTTTTAATTTTACAATCTAATAAGAAAACTGTGCGAAAACACACTCGTAGGTGCTACAAACGTTCATTCGGGGAATAGATACATGCTCTGATGATGCCATGTTTACCATTTATTGTGCGTAATATCATCAATATGAGGTTCTTTTGGTGCAGTAAATCGTTTTGTTACATAAATAATTAAGTAATAATTATATGCACTACTGTTTAAAACTTCAAGGTCAGTAGGATTAAATAAATGAATACTTGTATAAGGATGCATTAAATTGATAATAATTCACAGTGAAGACATTCACAATGTAAACAAAGTAAATGCTGTTCTTTTGAACTTTCTATCAAGCAATACTAAAAAAACACTTTTCCCCCAAATATTAAGCACCACTGATAATAATATAAGCTGTTTCTTGAGCACCAAATCAGCTTACTAGAATGATTTCTGAAAAATCATGTGACTGAAGAAAAAAAACTAAAAAAATAAAAAGTTGTTTTAAATAGTTTACATCCACAGACTGTCAATTAATTTACAGCTAATTTCATGCATGAAAGGACAAATTAATTATCCCGCGAGGGAAACGCAACAAATTTTTCAACTTCAGCATTACTTCTCATGAAACTTGCCTGTAGAAGGCCAAACGTTGCTCTAATCAGCTTGTCACAATGTAATGAATGCAATGCTTTCTTTGGCTCAGAACAAGGGTTAAGGATCTGTTCTCTCAGCTGAGGTACCCTCAAATTAGACATGCCCCGACACCTCTGCGGCCAGCACTGAAGTCAAGCGTACTGTGTGTAGGCTGTGTTCTGACTCACTGACTCTATCATTTTAACACTGACGCTTCCTTTGATGGGGATAATTGGAGGATGTCAGCTCAGTGGTTGAACTTGCTCTGTACAAATAAGTTGTTGCCTTTTAGTGAGCTACTATAAATCTGTCAAAAGTTGAAATTGATCTTTTGCCACATTGTGAATAAGGAGATAATTTTATGTAAAAATTATTTATAACATAATTTGCAATAGCTAGATTCTAATAAGATGGTTAAATGGATGACTCTACCCTTTATTTTTTCAGGCCCGCTTTACTGAGGGAACAACACTATCATTATCTGAAGAAAGGTTTACGCCATCTATCTGATACATATGAGGTAAACAATGTCTTTTAAAGAAGAAAAAAAATGTTGTTTCTGGCCTGTATGAAAACAACAAAAAATATTATCTAGCTAGCATAATGTTTTCAAACCAAAGGGGGAGCAAAAGTCTTTGAGGGGTAGTCTGTGGGAAAATTCTGGGGAAAAAAAAGAAATAAATAAAAATAGAACCACTGCACTGTGATCAATGTAATATCAATGAAATGATCAAAAATATCAATGCTTTCAAATAAAAAAACAAAAGATCCGCTCTCGCTATTTTATTTTATAAAATACATAATTTAACATTTACAGATATTGACATTATTATAGTTTCATTCTGCTTTATGAACACTGGTTGATAACCATGACAATAATCACAACTTTTTTATTTTATTTTTATTGACAGTTATTTTACCAAAAACTTGAACTAAAAAGAAAACCATTCAAATAATATTTTCATGACAAGACAATATTTTCATTGAGCAGCTTAGATATTCTGCTAAATAGCTCATTTTGGGTTTTACGTTAAAAAGGATGTCTTACAGGTTTGAAATGATACAAGGGTGTGTAATTGATGACAGAATTTTTATTTTTGGTTGAACTACCCTTTTAATGGCTGTTAAAAAAAAGTTGTTTAGTTTTGTTAACACAAACACACAAGGCCATTAAGGATCTACACCCTTGCACTTTTAAGACCATGTGATGCATTACTGAGTTGGTGGGAGAGAGAGAGAACACCATGCTTCTAGTTTTTGTGTATTTGTACGGGAACACCATGTTCCTGAGCAGCTCTGTGTGTAAGAGTGCTGGTAATGGCTGCTGAATCTGCATGTTGTCTGGCTTCAGTGTTTGGATGCCAGCCGGCCTTGGCTCTGCTATTGGATCCTGCATAGTCTGGAGCTGCTAGAGGAGCCTGTGCCGGCAGCTGTTGCCTCAGAGTGAGTACCAGCCCTTCTCTGCACATCACTATCAGTGTACACGTGGCATGGAGGCAGGGGTTTAGGTTCCCTTACCCAGTTACTATCCTACAGATAATTTCAAAGTTACATCAAGCTGTGACACAGATGCTTTCTTTCTCACTGCAAACTACGCTTCGATCGGTTTGTAGCTGCTGGGGTAAAAACCTTTATATCTTAGGTGGTTATTACTTTGAAATAGACTGGAATAAAAATCTCTTATTCAAGTGACTGTGTTAAAGAGGTGAATTCATACATTATATTTTGTTGTGATTGTTACTGTATTCCTTAATGTTTGTTAATCCATGCTTTTTTTTCATCCATGCTTAAAGCGATAGTTCAGCCAAACAGAATTATCTCTTTTGACTTTAATAGCAAAGTCAAATTAGAAATTGGAGTATATTTAGTATAATTGTATTTTCAGTCACAATAACAGGGATTCACAATATATCGCCAGCATTTTTTCCCACTTATTAGTATCAGTCGATATTGCAAATTCTGCATGCTCATTTCCCCTGTTTTTACATTTAGATTACCTTTACCATCATCTTTAAAAACAGTTTTTAAAAAGAAATGAATGACGCTGTTAAATGTAGTATTTAGCAAATTTCAAAATGAATATTCATTGCTCCTACTGTACATTACAATGTTGTGCTGTTTAAATTTACTTGTAGCATTTAAAATGATTGATTTTAGGTTTATTTTCAATTTAGACTAAATAGATTTTTAATATCTGTCATTTATCGGCTATTGTTCATAACATGAAAATAAATGAAAGTGATTTCTCTAGTGAATTTCTGGCTTTTTGTGTACATTTTTAGTTCTTCTCATTCATGTACATGCCTGTTGATGTAATTCTATATAACAACCATGAATGTTGTCTGTTAGTGTGTGCCAGTTTCTGGCCAGATGTCAGAGCCCGACAGGTGGCTTCGGTGGAGGTCCGGGTCAGCACTCTCACCTGGCACCCACCTATGCAGCTGTCAACGCCCTTTGCATTCTGGGTACAGAGGAGGCTTACAAAGTCATCAACAGGTTTCACATTTGCTTTATATTATCGCCTGTTTACCTTCAGATATTGTGTGGATCATATTGCCATATTAGCACATTCTGACTGCCCCCTCCCCCTTCAGAGAGAAGCTCCTGGACTTCCTGTACTCTGTGAAGCAGCCAGATGGCTCCTTTGTGATGCATGTGGGCGGGGAGGTGGACGTCAGGTGAGTTTTGTCACCGTGCTTTCAACATACCATGAAGCATCTTCACAACAGCCGTACATCTTTTTATTCTCCTGTTGTGATGTTACTTTACTGAGGCATTCTTCAGGAGTGACCTTTTACTGACAGATTAGTGCTAGAAAAATGATTTGTTCAACATAGGTCAGCGCTGATCTTACAGACTTTCAGTCTTATTCTAATAGTGTAACTTGTGGTTATTTACATGCATAGTTATGATCATTGTCTGCCTGTTGTGTGTCTGATCTGATAGGAGTGCATATTGTGCAGCTTCTGTGGCTTCACTCACTAATACCATCACTCCCACCCTGTTTAATGAGACACACACTTGGATACTCAGGTAATTCCTTCCACATTCTCTTTCAAAACATGTGCCAATTCAGTTTCATTCAGATTATGTTGGGGTCAGTGTTATTTTAGCATTATTTATATACTATTTTAGGATTTATTAATGCTTTGAATTAACTTTTATTTGTATATGTTTTATTTTAGTTTGTCATTTTGTTTTGTTACTTTTATTAGTTTTTTTATATTTCTATTTAGATTTGATTTAATTTTTAGTTTTTATACCAGTTTTTAGTACTTTTCAGTTAGTTGTTTATATTTTTCATCTAATATTTATATCATCATTATTTCATTTAATAAAAATGATATAACAGTATTTCATACGTTTTGATTTAGTTATCTATAACAACAATGGTTGGAGTTGAATGTTGCAATGTTGAAGATTTATGCAATGTCAGTAGGCCTACTATAGAAATGTATTTATTTTTTCTTCCCCATAACAGAGTTGAACTTTCGAGCTTGACAAGGCCAATATAAGTATAAACAATCAAATACTGATAAAGAGTAAAAAACAAACATCAAACCTCTGGTTTTTAGCTATGTGATTTAAACAGAACAGGATTTAACAGAAAAAAATTCTGCATTAAAATTTTTTTTTTTAATATCCATAAAAGCAGAATTTACAGCAGTTAAAATGTAATAGTTATGAATCGGAGCATGCAAAAAGAAACATGAACAAATTACATTATTTACATTATTTAATTATTGCACTCTAAAAAGCTGTTCACACAAAACATGTTTTTACCTTCTACTGATCTGCATTGCTTCCATTGCTTTTCTATGTAAATATTCTCTAGAGTTTAGATGGACCATTGTGCTTGTGACTTTTACGTCTATTGCAACAGCATGTCATTCACAAGTATAAAGAAGTTCACCTTTTTAAAAGGTGCATCTCCAGACCATTTTTTCCCTCATTCCTCTGCCATGTGTATCGCATTTTAGGCAAAAATAAACATTTAAAATATTTACCTTTCTGTCCCTAAAAGAGTTAAATCTCAGTCACACAGCACAATATATTTCTGAGAATGAATCCCATAAATACTAAGATGTTGTGCTCTCCTTTGAACTGCAGCTGTCAGAACTGGGAGGGCGGTTTAGGTGGAGTGCCAGGACTTGAGGCACATGGTGGCTACACCTTCTGTGGTACTGCTGCCCTAGTCATACTGGGCAAAGAACACATGCTGGATCTCAAAGCCTTGTTAGTAAGTCCTTTTTCTTGTCTTGCCTTGTTTTGCTTTGGCTACACTTCCACCTTTCATTTAACCTGGCTCTTCCTGTCCATTAGAGTGAATAAACTGAGGTCAGTTGTGTGTATCCTGAACGTTGGAGGAGAAGCATCTCATTACTGGTTCCTCAGGGACACTAAACATGCTTGGAAATATTTGTGCCGCAATGTTGTAGATGCTTAGATCAGCAGATATGCATGGTCTTTGGCAGACATTGAAATTAGGGTGCTTTACAGTCACAGGGCACAGGCAGATTTCCCTTAAAGATAAGGTAGCAGCACTAATGATATTCCTATGTTGATTCTTGTAAACCTGTAAATTGGAGGCTTTTCTCTCTTTTTTTGTCCTTCATTAGCGCTGGGTAACCAGCAGACAAATGCGTTTTGAAGGTGGATTTCAAGGCCGCTGTAACAAGCTGGTGGATGGGTGTTACTCCTTCTGGCAAGCAGGACTATTACCGTTACTCCACTGGGCTCTTTTTAAAGGTGACAACATATAGAGATAATCAAGTGATTGAAAATACTACAAGGTTCTTTCCCCCCAACATGGATATTTTGGGGTCTAATGTCATGTATAGTAATTTAACCTATGAAGAAAATATAATTGTGTATATAGGAGACTCAACGCTGAGTTTGAGTAGCTGGATGTTTGAGAGAAAGGCTCTGCAGGAATACATCCTCCTTTGCTGCCAGAATCCTGGTGGAGGCCTTCTGGACAAACCGGGCAAGTGAGTACAACACACACACGCACACGTATAAAAGGATCTATCAGCTTGTAATAATATCAGTGATTGTCAAACTTATTGCCCCCAAAAATATTTGAATGCCTCATATAAGTTTTACAGTTGGTTGTGATTTACTGGATAAGGATTTTTTTTGTTAATTATTTACTACCAATAACATGTTAAGAGCTTGGCACTTGAAGAAATCATTTACATTTACGTTTATTCATTTAGCAGATGCTTTTATCCAAAGCGACTTACAAATGAGAACAATAGAAGCAGTTAAACTAACAGTAGGACAACAAAATGTAAGTGCCATAACCTTTCTCAGTGTAATCTAACGCAGAATCCGTAGTGTTTTTTTTTTTTTGTTTGTTTTTTAAGAAAGGAAGAGAAAGTGTTAGTATTACTGGAACAAGTGCTGCGTCTTCAGCCGTTTCTTGAAAATGGCTACGGACTCAGCAGCTCTGGTTGAGTTAGGCTGATCATTCCACCAGCAGGGAACAGTCAAGGTAAAGGTCAGAGAAAGAGATTTTGTGCGTCTTTGAGATGGCACCACAAGACGACGTTCGCTTGCAGAGCGCAGGTTTCTGGATGGCACATAAGTCTGAAGTAATGAGTTTAGGTAAAAGAGAGCAGAGCCAGTGGTTGTTCTGTAGGCAAACGTCAGTGACTTGAATTTGATGCGAGCTGCAATTGGCAACCAGTGCAATTTTGTGAGGAGAGGAGTGACGTGTGCTCTCTTCGGCTCTTTAAAGACCACTCTAGCTGCAGCATTTTGGATCAGCTGCAGAGGTTTGATCGAGCAAGCTGGAAGACCAGCCATGAGAGCATTACAATAGTCTAGTCTGGATAGAACAAGCGCTTGAACAAGAAGTTGTGTAGCATGCTCTGATAGGGAGCGCCTGATCCTCCTAATGTTGTACAAAGCAAATCTGCACCGGTATAGTTCTATTAATGTGGTCTGTGAAGTTCAATTGATCATCATTAACAACTCCAAGGTTCCTGGCTGACCTTGATGGAGTCATGGATGACGGGCCTAGCTGAATAGTGAGGTTGTGATGAAATGTTGGATTGGTCAAAAAACGTAAATGTAATATCGTTAGATGTTATTCTTGACTAGAGTTAGTGTGGAGCAAAACTTTGCAGTTTGTGAGTGAATCATTCTTTTGAATGGATTCTTTTCAATTAAGCGGTTCACAAACGAGTCTGAATGATTAGTTAGCGAATCTGATTTTGTACATATTTTTTTCTAGTAACTAACAAAAAGAAAAACGTCTAGCTGGAAAGGTCATAAAAATCCGTTGGACTGTTGTTGGCCATTACATCTATCTTGTTTAACTGTAAGAATCAAAGTTAAATTAAAATGTGAAAAATACAACTGTATTTTGTCCTTTTACTAACTATACAGACCAAACCAGACTTTCATAGTAGTTGATCATTGATTTCTCACAGGTCTAGAGATTTCTACCACACATGCTACTGTCTGAGTGGACTTTCAATTGCACAGCATTTCGGAAACAAAGACCTCCATGATGAGCTGATTCTCGGTCGAGAGGAGAACAGACTGGTACGAGATACTAAAAATTCAGTTGAGCCCAGCCACATTGAGAATAATGCATTAATATAACTAAATGTTCTCATATGTCTTCTTTTCAGGCACCAACTCATCCAGTTTACAACATCTGTCCAGAGAAGGTCGCCCAAGCGATTCAACATTTCCACTTGTTACCTGTTCCGCTTCAGACGGGAGCTACAGCAAATGCGATGGACCAGTCATAGACTTTTTCCTTTTTCCTTTTTTTTTTTTATTGTAAAAATGTTTGGGGATTTGAGCTAGCTTGACCTAACGCAGAGGCATCTTCTGTAAATGCTGTAGCCAAATGTCCTTTGCTGGTCTGTAAGCATCTACAGGTGGGGAAACACTCCAAGGGCCTGACATACTACAGCTTCAGCATGGGTTGTGGGTTTTAGCCAGGGAAAACGGTAGAGACTGACTAGGCAAGGGGTTTTTCATGCACTAGTCATTGATTGATATTTTATTGCTCATACCAGCTTATTTTGGGCTTCGGCAAACGTTTCCCAGAGTGCATGTGCCAGTAGGTTCTGGACAGAAATAAAGACTTGGATGAAGTTGTTTTTATTTTTCGGGTGGTGCATTATGTATTATCTATGTTCACTATATTTCTGTCGTCTCTAATGAGTGCTATTTGACATATGACTGAAACAAATAACTGTCAAATACTGTATATGGAAATAGTCTTGGTACAACAAACTCTCAGCTATACAGCCATGAGTAGTGTTTACATTTTGTAATTGTTTTGGTCAGCTTTGCTGTTTAATGAGCATTACAACTACATTCAATAATTTAATCATCATGCTTTAATCTGAATATGCTGGTAGGAATTATCAAAACAGAACAGCATTTCATCTTATTACATTAAAGGAACGGTTTGTCCAAAAATGAAAGTTCTGTCATTATTTACCCGCTCTCATGTCTTTTCAAACCCGTATGACTTTTTCTTTTGTGGAACACAAAAGGAGAGATTCAGCAGAATGATTACATTGTTTTCCATCAATTAAACTGAATGAGGACTGAGGCTAGTTTTGTGTGAGTGCATTAATGTATTTGATTTCATAAAATTTCTAATTGAAATTATTCAATAGTTTAGTCAAATAGTGTAAAGGCCATTCACAAGAGCTATGATGGAGAACATTTTCAATGAATAATGTACATTTTAAATGATTCCTTACACAAAGCTGTTTAATGCCTTCAGAAAACTTTGATTACAGTGCACAAATAATATGGACCACTGTTTTTGATCTTAACATCAATATATTCAAAATTATCTTAAAGTCATACAGGTTTGAACTATGAGGGAGAGTAAATTATCTGGGGGGGAAAAAAACAATATAGTTATGAATATACATTTTCATAGCTGTGCCATGCAAATACATGAGTAAATAAAAACATAAATATAATAAAATATATAACTACATGAATGTAATTGGACATGACTGATCGTGCCCAAACGCGCCAAGTCAGAGACAGTTGCATTCAGTCAGTGTTTAAAATCTGCTCCAGTAATTGGAAACAGTCTGTAAGTGTTCAGTTCAGTCTCAGAATGTTTCAGCTAGTTGTTAAGTGTGTCCCCAGCATTAATCTAAACCCTATCTGTGAAACCAGGCCTAGATCAGCTAGAAATTGCAAAAAAATGTTGTGGGGAATGCGGAATCAAAAAGGTTGCAAACCACTGGTATAAAAGACCAAACAGCATATGTAAAGGATAAAATAGTTTTATTTATATTCTCATTGTAAAGGTAGGCCTCAACTTGCAAGACAACTGTTGGCAGTATGTACAACATACCTGTAATTTCCATGGAATGGAATCAGACAAAGAAAGACCTACTCAGTTTTACTAATGTCCTAAGTGGAAAATATGGTAAAAGATACACGCACACTCGCGCACTCACTCGCGTCTCCTAGACACTCAAAATGCAACTTTTTGCGGTGTGCAGCGGTCAAATTTCCAATAAACATTTAGAACATTTACCTTTAAAAGTTACGACATAAATCTACTCTTTCAATATTGACTAGCTTCGTGGGGGATACATCATTTGGAACGTTTATATTCCCAATATGGAGTGAAATACATAAAATACATGTTTGGGAGGCTCAGATGACAGATGCAAAATATATGCTTTATCACTTTTTAACCCCCATTTTTCATTAACCCCCAACCTGTAAACTTTACTACATCAGGCTAAAACAACAAATACAACACAAGCTCAGCAGCCTTCCCATAAAGAATGTTGGTTTTTCTTTTCTTTTTTAAATAAGGGATTTTATCGATAACATGTCAAAACGTATCACTCATCCCCTAGGTTTAACAAGGGCTACATTGATAGATGCTTTAAAAACAATCCTTTATGGAAAAGTAACATTTAGAAAGGCAAACCACTCGGGACAATTCAGCTATGGGTAAGTTCTAAGCAGGCTTTAACATATTCAACAAAAATGTATATTTTAGCAGTGCTAGGAGCTGTACACCTCATTCACCCCTTTGAATTTCCACCTGGAGGGATTGCGGACAAGGGTACAAAAAAAAAAAAGCATCAAGTCCTTAAGTTGTAAAGCTGCCTCATTTTGGGTTTAAATCATCGTTTGTTGTTGCGTGTGCCAGGACGCAAGATGGACGAACAGAGTCGGAGAGGGAGGGAGAGTAAAAACAAGCCGTGTTTTCCGTGAGTGTTCTTCCTGTAACTGGCGTCCCTCGCTCTTCCAAACCTGGCGAAGAGGTTTCTTCAGGCGTTGAATCGAGGGTTGACATTCACTGAAAGAGATTGATCAAGGTGGTTTGGGGAAAATGAGGTACACAAAATACAACAAGAAACAGGCCAATGCTGTGACTCTCCCTCCCCTCAGAGAAGAACTTTGTGGAGCTGAGAGAGGATCCACTATTTAACTATCCTCCCCGCGGTGCTTCTTCCGGGAACGCTGTTCCTCCGGCTCAGACTCTGAGCTCGAGTCGGAACCACCGTCGAAGGCTGATACAGCGCTGCCCTTGGGGTTGGTGTACAGGCTGCTGTCTGAAGAGGAGTAGTTGGCCTGAAGCTGTGTGGTCCCCTTGACTTTCTCCAGTGCCCGCACTGAAAATTAAAGGCAAGATGACACATTCTTCAATTTCTACTCAAAAATCATGTTGTTTGAGGCACAAGGGAACTATAATTCAAATTAGGCTTTTCCTTGAGCACACAAACCTACTGGCACAAATCGCAATGGCCAACAAAAGCATGGAATAACACAGCGACACCCACCTTGTTGCTCCAGCAGGGCGTTCTGCCTCTTCAGATCGTCGATGTCCTGCTGGTGTGTGTGGTTTTTTCGTCGCATGTACTGGATGTACTCTGTGGCTTTGTCTAGGATTTGAGCTCGGGATGCCTGTTTGATAGATTGCTGTCAGCAACAAATGAAAAACTAGAATTTGACGCAAGGAATTAAGTATCATTGCACATACATAAACCCCAAACCCATTTCATCCAAACAACCCTAATGAACACATACAAACAGCTTAAAAACAAAGTGTTTAATCTGACCTTTGTCTAATTTACAGGTATTATTTTTTCTTTTCTCTTGCTTTTGATTGACTAAAAAATTAAATACACTGCTGAACAATAACCTATAATTAATGTTCTATATTTTTCATAATGACACATTTATAATTGGTTTATGTACAACAAACACTTGTGCATTAATTCATCATAGATTTTATACAATAAGAGCATGTGTTTTTTAAAGTCACTAATATTTAATGAGGCTTTTTACCAGAATACTAGTTTCTATACCTTATATAAATAATGCAGTTCTAACTGACACAGCCTTTATTAATGTTATGAAAATACACAGATGCCTAAAAAACCCACACATAAACCATACAGTCGCAATCGTGTGATTATTGTCTTCATGTTTCAGCTTTTTATTAGGCTACAAGTATAGCTGGAGTACTTTATCCATGTAAGGGATTTAATAAGTTTTTACTTCTTTTATAAGGAGTTTTATACTTTCTGCAATTGAGAGCCCTCTGGCTTCGAGTATGAATGAAACGCACATTTCATTTCATCAACGCTTCATAATGCTTACATCGCCTCACTTTAGACAAGAATAAAACGTCAGGTCATGCACAGACTATCTTGTCAGTTTGAATTTAAATCTGAGATTAATTCACATTGGCCCATAAAAAACTCCACAAGAACACACTTCCCGAAAAAAGTGCAGTTCTTATAAATGGTACTTCCAAAAAAAAAGTTATTTTTGAGGTTCGCTAAATATTATTAGTGCTTAAGATTCTCTTTACATTTGCCATCATCTAATGCTATTCTTAATATAAATGTGAAAGAGCACAATTAAACATCCAATATCAAGCGATACAAGTAACATCTCTAATATCATCCAATAACAAATATTGTACAAATATATTATGTATCCCTAGTCATGCGACTCATTTTAATAGACTGAAATATAACAGAAACCATGCACTTTTGCATATATACCTAGAAGAAACGTAGCTCTAACATAAGGGTCAAACAATTATTTCCACTACACTCTTGAGCTCTCTATTTTAGATACAAGACATACAAGAGGAAGGAGAAACCGCATTTCCTCCTGTAATGGCTTCCTGGCACCACAACTGTACATGGATCACATCAATCAGTCTGGATCTACTCTGCTCTTAATTCTCATTACACTTGGAATTCACACCCTCCAACTTAAAACATCATGGAAATCAACAAAAGCTAATCAGCTCATAAGAACATTTAAATACATCACATTCAATTAACAGTGTCAGTGTAATACAGTAGACATTTCATTGACAAAAAGCACACAAAACAAACATCCTTTATGCCTTCTTGTGTTCCTCACGGTTTTACCAATGACATTTACCAACCTTTTCCCCTTGCAAGGCGGGAACGGAATCCCGAAGGCTGTGAAAGCTGTCTTTGATGTGGTCCCTACGTTTGCGCTCCAGCGCATTGTGATGTGCCCGTTTGTCTGCCTGCAATGAGAGAAACACAATGGCTTCAGCCTCTTCGCTTGTCATGGTGCCATTGGGTTATAGTGTTAGTCATAAGGAAACATATTTACAGTTCAACTTAACTTTTTAAAATTTAATTGTAGACATTTAAATGTCAACCAAAACTATTATATTCTATTGTTTTAATTTAATTAAGTGATAATGACAACTATAAAAACATTTTTGAGAGACTTGTAAGAGAAACACGTTGCATGAATTTATTATAACTTCCATTAGTTAATTTAAGACATATGTGAATTAAAATATCTGCTATTAGGACGCAACAGAAAGATTGCAATTGCCCTATCCCACAGAAAGTCTCTACGTTAAGCCTGGTTTTAGTACCCTGAGACTGTTGCGCTAAAAAAAACAAAAACATGGTCACTGGAGTCCAATGTCACTGGGCTTGGCCAAGACACTGTTATTACATAAAGGCACAGCTGTAAAACCTGTTTCGAATCCAGTGACTCATTAACAAGAACCTCTTTTGCATTCCGTGGAAAAAAGGGCAAAACGAAAGCGGTTATCCAAATGTTAAAGTGCCACTGAGCAGCACAAAAACATTCCAATGTCTACGCACCACCTGGAAGAGCGAGGTGTGGCCATAATGTTACTGGCAGATCCAGGCTGTCAAAAGGTGACACTGTACACTGCCAATATCAGGATTGTATTACATGCACGTGAGGTGACTGACTGCTCAACATGTCAAGGGCTATTCTGCACTCAAGTATAGTGAAATTATAGGTATAAAGGCTATACATGACAAAAGAAAGCAAAATGACAAGCAGTATTGCTGAAGAAAGCTTTGAATATACTCCTCAAAATGCACTTCTGTTGTCTTATGATCTCAACATCCTGATCAAAAAATATTTCCTACCAGCACAAAAAGAAGGTGGAGATAAACAGGACTTTAGGGACATTGCAGACCTTGTGTCTCCAGTCTACTCAAAGAAAACAAGCCTGCTTTGTGATGAGTGCTATTTTAAACATCCCACTAGGAACCCCACCGATACACTTTACAAAGACTACTAACAGCCACTACTAAAAGTGAGAGTTCACCCAAAAACAAAACGTCTATCATTGTTTACTCGCCACATGTCGTTCCAAGCCTGTATGACATTATACTGTGGAACACATAAGTTTATTGTCCATTCAATGAAAATCATTTTGGACTGCATTAACTTGAACATTCCTCAAAAAATCTTTTTTTTTGTTCCACAGAACTCAAGTCAGTCATGCAGCTTTGGACTGATTTGAATGCGAGTAAATGTTAGAAATTTCTAGCCCTTTAACAGCAAAATACATTTACTGGTTGGGAAGCCAAAAGTGGCAATGAAAATAACACTATTATAGTGTTGAACGTCATGATGAAGGTCAAATTAGTCTCAGTCTAGGGTGTAAAGTTGTCTAAAAGCCCATTCTCAAGAGAAACAAGGGGGGGGGGGGGGGGGGGGCAGAAATTTCATTTTCTGAGAGACATTTAACAGTTTTGACTTGGTCACATCTTTTAAACTAAGCACTTAGCAATGTAGTTTCAAATTGGTTTTGGAAATTAGCTACTTTATGCCATAACCGCATTTCTACACTACACTTCTCTCTTTAAAGATGCATGTTTAAGACATGAAACCAGGCAGCAGGTGCACATAATTGTTCAAGCTTCTGGATTATTGTGGTGCAAATGTATGAGTAACATAAGGCGTGAAAGCTTGACAGAAACCAAGCGCCTTAATTCACTGGGCAGACTGGAAATTTTACAGTTAATTTAAAGTGATATTTCACACAAAAAAAATGGCATAATCAACACCTTCACATTGATCCAAACCTGTATGACTTCAATGCAGAACATAGACTATTTCAAACAGAAAAATATTTCGGGACTGACAAACTTAGTCACCATTCACATGCACCTTTTCTCATTCTACCAAAGATCTTCTGCGTTTTACAGAAAAAGTAAAATGTTTGGAACAGCATAATGATACATAAATAGTTCTCACATAAATAGTTCTCACACGTCTACATTGAATTACAAACTATAAAAGCACACAAACAAATAATAATTAATACACACACACAAATATATATATATATATATATATATATATATATATGTGTGTGTGTGTGTGTGTGTTACTGTTACTGTTAACATAACTTTAGTTTTATTTGTTTTGTTTGTTTTTTTCTCTTTTATATCACTGTTTTTTATGTTTATTGATAATTTGATTAAAAAAATTACTTTGAAATTTGAAAAGGGGGATGTTCCATAGGTTCAGGATTAATATTTAATGTTGCTTATTTATTCATACACAGTCTAATCTAAGAAAAACAAGATCTCATAGAGGTGAAAGGCATGCATTACAACCCTGCCGCCGTATGGACATCGTCCAATAATATTCCATGTACACCTGCTAGCGTCGCGACACGACACGACACACTAGAACGCTCGATTATAGAGAATTCGTTCGTCAATTATGACGCGAGCGTTCTAGCGTATCGCGCCGCGCACTCGCTATAAGCCCTGCGCTCACGTCCCTCCCTCCTGCAGCAAGTGCCCTGCTGTCGAGCACTGAACTCCCTGAACCGACTCAAAACAAGCAGACTGTGTGTGTCTCTGATCGTGTTCATCGAATCCATCACATCTATCCCCTTTTAGACTTGATTCTATCTTGTAGTGTCGTCCAACGATGCAAATTAGTTACGGCCGTTCAGTACCTACCCGGAAATAAATTGTAGCTAATCTCAAAAAGAGAAGATATTTTCGGCATTAAAGGTTAAACTGGATTAATTGCTCCGCTTATTACGCACCACAGAGTGAAATGTCGATGATTCTTCCTGTAAGAAAACAGAACAGAAAGTACAATTGTAGCTACAGCTGTAAGAGTGATACTTAACTGACTATAGATGGATGCAATGCACTGTTTTAGTACATAGCATCGCAAATGTACAAATATGGAGACAAGTATAGACTCGACCCCGTGTGTAATTGCTCGTCTGGCTGGATATTCTTATTAGGCTGGCTAGAAAATGATTTCAAACGCTAGGTTGGCTAACTAGCTAACAGGCTAGCCTCGTATTGAGGATCAAGAATTGAAAATACAAGAGGTTTAATTCTCAAACATGCAGAGTAGCGTTACAAACACAAATAACTATACTCACATCACTATCGACCTCGATATCATCGTTGTCGCTCATTCTTCGGCGAAGATAGACAAATCTACACGAAATGTTGTTTTGAAAACAACATGAAATGGGGCCCAAATCAAATGAACAAACAGGAGAGATTCACTGCTTACACGAAACGAGATCAACGGACTCTACACGTGACTCGCCTACACACGGACATTTACCGTGGCGTGTCACGTATGTGATTGCGGCGCAAAGCATTAAGGGGCTTGTTGTTTTTTTAGAACTATGCGGTCGGTCGATGTAACTGCGAATCTATTATTTAGAACTACAACACCCATTCAGCGTTTCGGCGTGGCGCCTATGCTTCGCGTTGAAGGAAAGCCCTTTTAGTGGGAATGTCTCATGGTAATTGTAGTTCATTTTATGTCGCGGTTCCAGCAAGACACGTGGAAAGTGCTCAGTGCTGTTTGTGGCTAATGCGCTGATTACTAATACTACAAATATGTATAAGTAATAGCCTACTACAGTGTAAATATTTCGTGTATTTTTAATATTCTTTTTTCACTATTATTAGAGTAATACAAACCACATATAAATAGGCTACAATATCTATAGGGGTTAATTTACAGTTATCTAAATAAACTTAATCCATACAGATTGGTTATTATTCAGTTATGCTACTCTTATGAAATAGTCTACTACATTTTGGTTTCTTTAACCAAGCAAGTTGTAAAACAACAACAACAACAACAACAACAACAACAACAACAACAACATTAAAACATTAAAGCTGGTGTCAAATTGACCCTTTTATTCAATTTTTATGAAATTAACAAAACAAAATCATGAGGTTTAAAATAAAGTAGAAAAAAACTTCTTCAGTTAATATCAAAAGAATGTCCATAGGTCAATGAAAAATACTCATAATTTGAGACTAACAACATTTTTTTTTTGCTGTTTTCTGATTATCAAAAATTAAATATGTATTTGAAATTAAAAATACCTAAATAATGGTTCAATATTCTGACATCCATACTATTAAAAATGCATGCTTATCAATACAAAATACATTTAGCTTAATAGCCAAAAGGGCTATATATATATTATAATCTTATCACACACATCTGGATAAAATACAGCAGACCATAATCAAATGCACTTGCTGGTATTTTATAAGACCGCAGATAACTTTTATATATATTCTGAGAGACATTATTTAAAATTAAATTGTTCTGTTATAAATAAACAGTCAATAATAAATATCAATGTCAGACTAAAAAGCAAGGCAGATAGTGTATTTTTTCTCTCTCCTCAAAATAGTGCCAAAGATAAGGAGCTTAAACAGTGGATTATAAGAGCTGCTGGATCAGTAAAAGGGTAAAAACAAGCACATCGTTGTGTTCACTCCCCCACAAGGTCAGAGTACCAAACAGGACTCTTGCAAACACACTGTCACATAGCCTTTCTCATTATCCTATCTTTACTCTGACCCACCTTATACCAGAACAAGCATCCCACCAGCATCCTTGCCCCAAACCTCATATAATGTATATGAACTAATAATTGTTTGTTGTTGTTGTTGCTTTTATTGCAATTAAATATTCATTAGCTAAGTAACTTCTCATTTACTCATGCATTAGATTTATTTCCTTTTTAAATTCGTCAGATAGACCATGCACATTTTCTTAATCCATATTGTGCCTACTGTGGTCAAAGAATGTACACAAATGCACAGCATGGGGTGTCAATACTAGGCCAAATTCCCTTCCAGTCATTTTCATAATGTTCCATCTTCATTTGTAATGATCCATTTGTGCACTTCCAACTGTCTGTTTTCTAAATGCTACTGGCTGTGGAGAATGAAATGGACTACAGGAGTCTGAAGCAGGATGAAGGGTGAGTGCCCTAAAATCAGCTTTGTACAGGTCCTTCTCAAAAAATTTGCATATTGTGATAGTTCATTATTTTCCATAATGTAATGATAAAAATTAATCTTTCATATATTTAAGATTTATTGCACACCAACTGAAATATTTCAGGTCTTTTATTGTTTTAATACTGATGATTTTGGCATACAGCACATGAAAACCCAAAATTCCTGTCTCAAAATTAGCATATTTCATCCGACCAATAAAAGAAGTGTTTTTAATACAAAAAAGTCAACCTTCAAATAATTGTGTTCAGTTATGCACTCAATACTTGGTCGGGAATCCTTTTGCAGAAATGACTGCTTCAATGCGGCGTGGCATGGAGGCAATCAGCCTGTGGCACTGCTGAGGTGTTATGGAGGCCCAGGATGCTTCGATGGCGGCCTTAAGCTCATCCAGAGTGTTGGGTCTTGCGTCTCTCAACTTTCTCTTCACAATATCCCACAGATTCTCCATGGGGTTCAGGTCAGGAGAGTTGGCAGGCCAATTGAGCACAGTAATACCATGGTCAGTAAACCATTTACCAGTGGTTTTGGCACTGTGAGCAGGTGCCAGGTCGTGCTGAAAAATGAAATCTTCATCTCCATAAAGCTTTTCAGCAGATGGAAGCATGAAGTGCTCCAAAATCTCCTGATAGCTAGCTGCATTGACCCTGCCCTTGATGAAACACAGTGGACCAACACCAGCAGCTGACATGGCACCCCAGACCATCACTGACTGTGGGTACTTGACACTGGACTTCAGGCATTTTGGCATTTCCTTCTCCCCAGTCTACCTCCAGACTCTGGCACCTTGATTTCCGAATGACATGCAACCACTGAGCAACAGTCCAGTGCTGCTTCTCTGTAGCCCAGGTCAGTCGCTTCTGCCGCTGTTTCTGGTTCAAAAGTGGCTTGACCTGGGGAATGCGGCACCTGTAGCACATTTCCTGCACACGCCTGTGCACGGTGACTCTGTATGTTTCTACTCCAGACTCAGTCCACTGCTTCCGCAGGTCCCCCAAGGTCTGGAATCGGTCCTTCTCCACAATCTTCCTCAGGGTCCGGTCACCTCTTCTCGTTGTGCAGCGTTTTTTGCCACACTTTTTCCTTCCCACAGACTTCCCACTGAGATGCCTTGATACAGCACTCTGGGAACAGCCTATTTGTTCAGAAATTTCTTTCTGTGTCTTACCCTCTTGGTTGAGGGTGTCAATGATGGCCTTCTGGACAGCAGTCAGGTCGGCAGTCTTACCCATGATTGCGGTTTTGAGTAATGAAACAGGCTGGGAGTTTTTAAAAGCCTCAGGAATCTTTTGCAGGTGTTTAGAGTTAATTAGTTGATTCAGATGATTAGGTTAATAGCTCGTTTAGAGAACCTTTTCATGATATGCTCATTTTTTGAGACAGGAATTTGGGGTTTTCATGAGCTGTATGCCAAAATCATCAGTATTAAAACAATAAAACACCTGAAATATTTCAGTTGGTGTGCAATGAATCTAAAACATATGGAAGATTAATTTTTATCATTACATTATGGAAAATAATGAACTTTATCACAATATGCTAATTTTTTGAGAAGGACCTGTATGTGGCAGCTCACAGATCAGACAATCTATGTGACCCACCAGCCTTCCCCCATGTCTCCTCAGGGGGGCTCTGCTTCACTAGGATTAATCTGTCCCACCCAGTTCCTTTTCAGAGAAGCAATGCCAGTGTATACGTATATAAACACACACATTAAATCAGTCATAGGCCTATACAAAAAAATCTGCTTATAATGTCATAACACTAAAACCAGTAATTCAATTTTGATAAACCAAAAAGTATAGTGTCACTTTTCAGATGATTTTGTTTCATAGAAAGTGTAGCCAGTATTTAAAATTCAACACTAGATGGCACTATAAATTAAGAATATACAGTAGTACTTTGTAAGAATAAACTTTTCAGATTAAAATAATGTTCAAATGTTTATGATTGGATGTTTAAGTGATCTTGATTCGTTGGATATAATATAATATAATATAATACAATATAATATAAAAACATGCTTTGGATAAAACGTCTGCCATCCAAGTGGATGCTACATACTGGTGGTTGAGGAAAGATTCCCTGATATGATTGTAAAGCGCTTTGGGTGTAAAGTAGTACATGAAAGCGCTATATAAAGGCCTGATTCATTCATTCATTCATTCATTCATTCATTCATTCATATTCATATTCATATTCATTCATATTCATTCATTCATTCATATTCATTCATTCATTCATATTCATTCATTCATTCATTCATATTCATTCATTCATTCATTCATATTCATTCATTCATTCATTCATATTCATTCATTCATTCATTCATTCATTCATTCAAATGTATAAATGTAAATGATCATAACTAGCCATAACTTAGGGTAGAGTGGGGGGAAACGCTACTAGAAGTTGGCTATTATAGAAGTATTCGATGTGAAGCTTATACTGGCGAAATACCTGAGAGAACTAAATATTTTGTTCTTCTGGAAAGACATTGGTTCTAGTTCTTGGAACCATTGGCATCTTGTGCGCTGCATTGTGTAGGATGTGGTTACAGACAGTGGGTAGCAAAGAACATGAGAATCACTCTCTTGCAAAGATTATAGATTTGAAACTTGGAGTACTACAGAGCCCCGCACATTATATGCAAGAAAAAAGTAAATTGTGCACAAGATTGACTTTATGTTGCAAATGAGTATATTTTCCTTTTATGTTCTCTTTTTTTGGTATCAACTGCGTCTATATAACAACTAAATCTATATTTTCGTGTTTGATCGTAACTGTTTTTTTAACTGTGTTTTGAGCTGTGCACATCTGTCTGTATTCAGAAATTATTACATTATATTAAACATAAATAAGGTGAAAACAGTTATAAATAGCTGAGACCTTAAAGGGTTAAGGAACAAATGAGTTGAAAAAAAAAAACTGCACCAGAGCAGAGGACACATTTTTGTCTCTCACTTGCTCACTCTGGCTTTCTAGAGAACCCTACACATTCACTGAAGCACTACATGAATCATAGGTAGGCTTGAGAATTATCTATCTATACATACAAAAAAAAACATACTATTAACAACTTTGAAAAACTTTGTTGTTGTTCATCTGATTACTTAAATGTTATTTGACACTTTAACTTCCTTTCTTTTCTATCTCACAGCTTTAAAAAAAAAAATCCACATCTCAAAAATGGTCACTATCAATTCAAACATCGAATCCAACTTTTCAAGCTTTGACGGGAATGTAAACACTACTACAAACGGCTCTGCATTCAGTGACAATGTGGACATGGTCGTCAGCTCGGCCTTAATTGTCATTCTTTTTATTACCATGGTGTCTCTTGGTTGCACAATGGAGATCTCAAAGATCAAGAATCATCTCACCAAACCCAAAGGGGTGGCGATTGCAGTTGGGGCTCAATTTGGTATAATGCCCCTCACAGCCTTCTGTCTAGCAAAGCTGTTTCAATTAGATCCTATGGAGACCATGGCTGTGCTAATTTGTGGATGTTGTCCGGGAGGAAACCTCTCAAACATCTTTGCTCTGGCTCTTCAGGGAGACATGAACCTCAGGTAATTCTTGAGACTATAAATACTGTCCCATAGTAAAACCGGGAAAAAGATTAGCTTAACCTTATTGAGAAATCTCAAGCAAAAATGTCATTTTAAGTGTTTGCTTAGCCAATTGAGCATTAAGAGATCACTGAAAATCAGCAGGGTTTTATTTTTTAGCCCAGATGTTTGCATAAGATGTTTGCATACCCTAGAGCAGGGATCCCAATCCTGCAGAGTTCATCTCAATCCTGCACAGTTCATCTCCACCCTAATCAAACACACCTGACTTTATTTTTCAAGTGATCCTGAAGACCTTATTTGGTTGCTTCAGGTGTGTTTGATTAAGGATGGAGATGAACTGTGCACCCATGCCCTAGAGTGTTCCTTGTGGTACTTGAAATTTGAGTTTTATTTGTTAAACCTATATAGCATTTTTTTTTAAAACCCTCAAAAAAGAAATAATTGCTGTTAATTTCATTATTTACTGTAGCAGTCATTCCAATTCCGATTTTGAGGAAAGGCAAAGCAAAACAGGATGTTTTACCCCGATACTGCGTTCGTGTACTTGTAGTCTACTCATTAAAATCATCCGATACCAACAACCAATAGCCACCACACAGTGTGTACAGTAGCCTACAGTGCTTGTGACAAAGAAACAACGACAACAGAGCAAACAGAGAGTAGAATGGATATATCAGAGAAGGTTTGTCGCAAGCTTGTCAAGCGCATCCTTTTTTTCCACAGACATCGCTGGGAAGTTTGTAGTTTGGTCAGATATATCAATAGCAAATTGAGAGAGGTTGCGGAGTCCGGGATTGTGAAAACTACTGTTAGAGCTACCTGAAAAGCACTGTGAAAGTAACAGAAGCTATAATACATTTTAAGAGACATAATTAAGCTTGAAAAAAGTGGAAGGAAATATATATTTGTTAAACAATTTAAACCAATGAATATGGTTCATTTTCTTTTGGTTTAAATATTTAAAAATTACAAATGCAATGACAATACAGGTATCGGTATCAACAAGTACCAAAAAGGAAAGTTTCGATATATTGGCCTGGGAAAGTAGGCTATAAAAAAACTAAAAAACTAAAACTAACATCTAAAACATGTTTTGTCCCTTTATCTCAAGAATCAGTGAACATCATTAATTTAAAAAAGCAATGTTTCCAATTAGAAATTTTATGCAAAAGAAAAGCATAACATATTCCACCTACATGCTCAGATGACATTATTTTTGGATTTCCATGTGTTTGCATGTGCCGCAAAACCATATTCATCCGCACAGTCATGCAGAGCCGAAGCACAACCGAAACAATGTTCTTCTGCAAAATGCATGCAGTCTTGTTTTTAAACCGCCAGAGGGCCAAAAGTTACATACAATATATTATCTAAGAATTAGAGATACAGAGAAATACAGAGAAAAATATAGTTTGTCTGCCGATATGGAAGGCAGCTTATTTTGCACAAAGTATCTTATTTCTTAATTTAACTATTTTCCCTCTCTCTCTCTCTCTCTCTCTCTCTCTCTCTCTCAGTGTTGTGATGACTACGTGCTCCACAGCACTGGGATTGGGTATGATGCCCCTCCTGCTCTACCTGTACAGCCAGGGTTTCTCAAACCTGGTGCAGTATGTTCCTTTCACTGGCATCATTGTTGCCCTGATTATGATCCTGGTGCCCTGCGGTATTGGGGTCCTGATTAACTACAGAGTGCCCCAGTATTCTAAGATCACCATCCAGGTGTGTGCTAATTCATGCATGGATACTTTAACAATAGATTGTAGTAAGCCGAAATGAAACAAAAAAATTGTGCTGTATTGACAGTGCACACACTTGCATTGTTCTTACGGCCGAATAACCGCCATGCTGATCCGGAAAACAGCATGATGGAGTCATTCCTATGTTGCCAGGGTCTTATATTGCAGGGCTCTGTTCCCCAGATTAATATATTGCACATAATAAACACATCGTATGGGTCCTATGTTCCCCAGATCAATGGTCTGTCAACACACATTAAGTAAGTTTGACTGTAGCAGTTATGTTCAGTCAGTTTCATTTTCATAGACTTTTATTATGTATTCCTCAGTTACCTGTTTCCTGTGTTTCCTTGGTTCTAGTGTCCCGCCATTATCTGTTGTCATGGAGATTAATTTAACGAGCACAGCTGTCTTCATTTAGTTAATTATCTCTATGTATGTCCTTCAGTTCTTTTCAGTCTGTGTCCAGTATTGTTCATGTTATGTATGATACGCGCTGTCTTGTTCTGTTTGGAGACCTGACCTGAATCTTGGCAGTGACACTGCTTGTATTCAACAGTTGAACAAACAAGAAGCTTACATTATGTGTGGGAATCTTTGTCCTTGATCACATAGAATTCCTGATCTCGTGGAGTATTATAGAAATAAAATAATTTAAGACCCATTTACACCAAGGATAACTAGAACGATAACATCTCTAGTTACCAACATAACCTCGCTTCCCTGAAAAGAGGGAACGATATGTTGCGTAATTCCATGAAGCTATGGGGAATCGCCTTAGCAATTGCAGCCCAATGGCATTCAAGCACTCTGCTCAATCTACTAAATAAGGCACTCACAAAAATCCCTGAGCATAAGTGACACGGCATAAATGCAACATCTCGTTCCCTCATTTCAGGGAACCAAGGCTACAGTAGTAACTGGGGACATTCCCTTTCAATATTGGTCTCTCAACTTTGCTCATTCAATGACGCTATGGGGAACGTAGTCCAATCATGCCGTGTTACTGTGAACAATCCTCAGCATTGTGCCTAGGCACAATGACTCACAACAGAAATACTGCAGAAGATACAACTATCATAACAAGTTGGATATCATCATGTCTCGCAACAGTATGCCTCTAGTGTTAACAGCATTTCAGGGGTTCAGTGTAAATGGTTTGGCTAAGCGGCGGCAGCACCAGCAAGAAACTTGAGCACCAGGTCATTCCTCCCAACCGACTGGCAGTTAACCTTGCTGTTAAACGATAACAAAGCAGCAGCATATACTTTTAGCGCAGAAGGCGTGCTGCCACTATCTAAGCACTCTTGCAAGAGGGACAGAATGACTGGAATTGAGCAATTCTCCTCCCTTGAGCTGCACTAGCGCTCAAAATCTCTCGATTAATACTCGTAGAGGCGTCTTGTGGAAGGGGCCCTTGCTTCAGTAATCGTATTCAGCACGCACTGAGGCAGAGTAACTAACGCTGGTGGGCTCTGCGGAGCGGCCAGATGTGCAGATTCCACAATTCGGGATTGGAATGCCAGATTAAGCCATTTGCTTGAGAGAGGTCCTTCCTTATCTCGATGGACCAGGTTGGATATGAATATAACGGTGACCAGCTGTTGTAGCATCTGTATACTTGAGCATAGACAGCATGCAGTCGCCATCCGAGTACTCTTGTGTAAAAGACACAATTTACCAGTGCCATAGTTCCGAGTAGACACATTTCGGGTCCACAGGTATACAGTCCATTGGCCAATATGAGAGTGAGGAAGTTCTGGAGGAGGAGCTCTGATCCTAATGCACTTTGTGTGTGAATATATATACGCATTTTATTACATTATTGAAGGCACACGGGCACTGAGTCGGCGTAAACTCCCCATTGAACACATTGTGCTTCAACCAGGGGTGCTGCTGCTTCTGTCTCCGTGGCTCAGGAAGAGCAGCCGAGAGGAGGTGTGGCAGGTTGGAGGCCAGATGCTCTTTCTACGTGAGGACTATCCGAATCCGGAGAGTCCTGTCGCTCATGGCATCGCAGTGAGGGCAGTAAAAACCCAACCTGATCTCATGGCAATTCGTACAAATTTTACGAGGTGGCTAATTTGTATGAATTCGTAATATTTTTGCTAAATCGTACATATATTACGAGTTGCCCAATTCGTATGAATTCATTCGCATGGCAAGTATGATGAATTATGATGAATTTCGTATGATGAATTCATACGAATGACCTATCCCTGACCCCTGGGTTTTAGACAAATTGTCTATTAGCCGTATTAGCCACCTTTTACTCACTCGTATGAATTGGTCGTGAGATAGCGATAAAGAACCCTTAATGGTGGATTCCGCCCAGGCAGAAAACGCACAACTCGTGTATTTCGGGGAGCTTGGTGGGTCCCACACAGATAGAACAGGTTTTAATAGTCATCTTCGGTCCACCGGAACGCTCAAGGGGATCAGCGATACGCAGAGCCGGACAGTAACGGAGTACATTTACTTGAGTACAGTACTTACGTACAATTTTGAGGGATCTGTACTTCACTCGAGTATCATTTTTGGGGAGTACTCATGACTTTACTCAAGTACATTAGAGAGGCAAATATTGTACCTTTTACTCCACTACATTTCTATCCATAACCGTGAGTACCCGTTACTACTTCTAAAAAAAAAAGGAAAAAAGATAAATCTCGGACATCCTCAATTTGTTGTTTCTCTCTCAAACGTGATTGGATTGTGCAGGCGCCACTGATGGATGAGGATGAATCAGGTCCATCCCAGGAATGTGCCAACCCGTGGCCCCACCTCACCAGACTATTTAAATTTTCAGAATTTTCTGAAATTTTCTTAAATGTTAAATAAAGCAACATGGTAAAAAGATGCAAATGACTTGATTTTACTTTCAATTCCTTTTACATTCTCCAAGGTATTAACATTAAAATTTTTCATAACTCCATGTAGGACGTTTCTGTACATAAATGTAAGCACTGTGGCAGTACTAATACAATATTTAGAAAATGTACTCTTTTAAAAACAAGTACTTCAGTACTTTTACTTAACTAGACATCTGACTGTAGTACTTTTACTTGTACTTGAGTAAAATTTAGCAAGAGGTATCTACTTTTACTCAAGTAATGAAGCTGTGTACTCTGTCCGCCTCTGGCGATACGTAATCCATTTTTGGTGATGAGGAAATGTAATTCAGCGCTGCAATATAAAGGAGGCGTTCCCACCCCTAATTCGCATTCTTCAATGCCATTGGCTATTGAGGTGCAACGTGTTATTCCAATCAGGATTCAGTATTTCTAGGAGAAAGGCGTTTCCCCATAGTGTTATCTGACGCCATGTGGAGAGACTGATATTGAAAGGGAATTATAAAGTTTTAATAATCATTCTAATTCTATGCACCACACCACAACTCTAATGACAATGGCACAGAATCACTTTCAGAGTGAATTTTTTTCCAGTTGATGAATGACAAAAACATTGAAAGCCTATCAGAATCCATGCTGCTTTAAAAATCCTGAGCTGCTGAACTGCATGCTTAAAATAAACAGAAAGTTTGTATATACAGGTCCTTCTAAAAAAATTAGCATATTGTGATAAAGTTCATTATCTTCCATAATGTAATAATAAAAATTAAACTTTCATATATTTTAGATTCATTGCACACCAAATTATATATTTTAGGTCTTTTATTGTTTTAATACTGATGATTTTTGCATACAGCTCATGAAAACCCAAAATTCCTATCTCAAAAAATTAGCATATCATGAAAAGGTTCTCTAAACGAGCTATTAACCTAATCATCTGAATCAACTAATTAACTTTAAACACCTGCAAAAGATTCCTGAGTCTTTTAAAAACTCCCAGCCTGTTTCTTTACTCAAAACCGAAATCATGGGTAAGACTGCCGACCTGACTTCTGTCCAGAAGGCCATCATTGACACCCTCAAGCAAGAGGGTAAGACACAGAAAGAAATTTCTGAACAAATAGGCTGTTCCCAGAGTGCTGTATCAAGGCATCTCAGTGGGAAGTCTGTGGGAAGGAAAAAGTGTGGCAAAAAACACTGCACAACGAGAAGAGGTGACCGGACCCTGAGGAAGATTGTGGAGAAGGACCGATTCCAGACCTTGGGGGACCTGCGGAAGCAGTGGACTGAGTCTGGAGTAGAAACATACAGAGCCGCCGTGCACAGGCGTGTGCAGGAAATGGGCTACAGGTGCCGCATTCCCCAGGTCAAGCCACTTTTGAACCAGAAACACGCCTGACCTGGGCTACAGAGAAGCAGCACTGGACTGCTGCTCAGTGGTCCAAAGTACTTTTTTCGGATGAAAGCAAATTTTGCATGTCATTCGGAAATCAAGGTGCCAGAGTCTGGAGGAAGACTGGGGAGAAGGAAATGCCAAAATGCCTGAAGTCCAGTGTCAAGTACCCACAGTCAGTGATGGTCTGGGGTGCCATGTCAGCTGCTGGTGTTGCTCCACTGTGTTTTATCAAGGGCAGGGTCAGTGCAGCTAGCTATCAGGAGATTTTGGAGCACTTCATGCTTCCATCTGCAGAAAAGCTTTATGGAGATGAAGATTTCATTTTTCAGCACGACCTGGCGCCTGCTCACAGTGCCAAAACCACTGATAAATGGTTTTCTGACCATGGTATTACTGTGCTCAATTGGCCTGCCAACTCTCCTGACCTGAACCCCATAGAGAATCTGTGGGATATTGTGAAGAGAAAGTTGAGAGACGCAAGACCCAACACTCTGGATGAGCTTAAGGCCGCTCTCGAAGCATCCTGGGCCTCCATAACACCTCAGCAGTGCCACAGGCTGATTGCCTCCATGCCACGCCACATTGAAGCAGTCATTTCTGCAAAAGGATTCCCGACCAAGTATTGAGTGCATAACTGAACATAATTATTTGAAGGTTGACTTTTTTTTTTTTTTTAATTAAAAACACTTCTTTTATTGGTCGGATGAAATATGCTAATTTTTTGAGACAGGAATTTTGGGTTTTCATGAGCTGTATGCCAAAATCATCAGTATTAAAACAAAAGACCTGAAATATTTCAGTTGGTGTGCAATGAATCTAAAATGTATGAAAGTTTAATTTTTATCATTACATTATGAAAAATAATGAACTTTATTTTTAATTTAATTTTCTTAATATTAATATCTTAATATTCTTAATTTTTAAAGGACCTGTATATTAGCATGGTGTGGACGCTAATATATTTATCATAATAGTTATCATTCTTAACTGTGTTTTTGCTATGTAAATAGTTCTAAACAAAGCCAAAACAAAACCATTGTGCATCTCCCAGCACCATATGGTAGTGGTGTTTCAAGTGAATGATTCCTTTACGCATTTATAGACTGCAATCTAAAAAAGGCTGCCTCTGGACCATATAGGTTAAGCTTCACCCATTACATCCAGAGACTGGGAGCTTGACATAACTTGGCTCTTAAGTGAGTACCACATCCTCTAACCCTAAACCTAATTTAGGTCAAGCTCCACCCATTTGATCCATTTGAGCATCACTTGAAAAAATCCTCAACACGAACAGACTTGAAAGCGGAAACACAGACATATGCAGAATTACAGTTATTATGAGATTTTTTTTTAAATCTCTGACTTGTCATCTTGTAATTATGGTAATTCTTACATGTTGTGAAAAAACAAGATTATCAACATTCTATGCTGCTCGACCACACAATCTGCTGTATTGTAAAGGATGAATCCTCTGGCTACATGCCATCAGCATGACTGACAAATTAATTATGAGCATATTCTTCAACTATGGTCCTGTTTTATTTCCTGTTGGCTTGTAGGTCGGGTTGATGGTGATGCTGATCTCCTGTGTTGTCATTGGTGTTCTTGCTGGTATATTTGATGGAGGAAAATTTTTCACAGTGCTATCTCCTCAACTTATAGCCACAGCTGCATTGATGCCATTGATTGGATTCACATTTGGATATATACTGTCCACTCTGTTCAGGATGAATGCAACGTATGTATGTCCACCGAAATTTGAAATTGAATTGTATCTGGCCAAGGTGTAAATCCGTTCTCAAGATAGTCAACCAATTGATTTATTGTTCAGTCACAGTGCATTTTTCACAAGTGTCATGTTCATTTGTGTTGGTCCTCAGTGGCAGACGTACTGTTTCTGTGGAAGTAGGTTGTCAGAACATCCAACTGTGTTCCACAATCCTGAAGGTGGCCTTCCCTGGTGAGCTCATTGGTCAGCTGTATTTCTTTCCCGTCCTCTACGTTTTCTTCCAGATAGTCGAGGGTCTTTTTTTCATAATCCTGTTCAGATGCATTCAGAAGCTGAGTCCATCCCCAAAAGGTACATGAAGTCTGTTAAACTTGTTTTGAAAGTACATTTCTGAGAAGAATGTTTATCAATTTATTTTATCTAAGTATTAAAAGTGGTAGAATTCTATTTTATTAACCCAAAGATTGATGCAGTGCTTATTTTAAAATGATTATAAGTATAAATTCTGAAAATAACTGTTTTCTCTTTTCTTACAGAGATACAAGTGCACACAGCAGTGGAAAGAGCAGCTGAAGAAACTAACGGACCCCCTGACAGTGAAATCTGAGGGGACTCCATAGTGCTTATTCAGCTGAAAAAGACATTTTAACGACAAAAACGTTTACTGTGTGGTTTTAGTCCAGTTTTTAGTTAATAGAAGAGTTCATAATTGAAACTGTATAGTAAGTATAGAACTGAATGGACAGTTTTAAAATGCTTTTTGTTTACATTCTAAAATATATAATAAATTTCACTGTAAAACCTATGTTTGTTTTTTTGTACTGTCCCTCCAGTCTTAATTGAAACACTAATAATTGTTTTAGTGCCATAATACAATAAACTATAGTCATACCCTAATAAAACAGAACTTTTCATAATTAAGTACTGGAGTATTTTTTTTCTAGTATAAATTAAAAAGTGCTAATAAAAAGTAGCACTTTTCATCCAGGTTATGTGTGCAGGAATTGTGTACTGATAGCAGTCCATGTTGTCATATAGTGGGCTCATTTTCATAGTAAGAACACATTTATTTTTTATTTACAGTTTATTTACCTGTTTTATATATATATATATATATATATATATATATATATATATATATATATATATATATATATATATACATCTAAAGTTAAATAAAAACATCTTGCACACCTATTTAAATTGTAGCGAAAATGACACATTTTAAATTTGAAATTATTAAATGCATTTCAAAAGATTTAAATTGTATTTAAAACATGTCCTTAATATCTATTTGTGACACGGCTATTTGTAATATATATTTAAAAGGCTAATAATAGCATTTTCACTATAATAAAGCAATTACAAACCTGAAAACAAAACCCAATTTAAAAAAGAAAAAAATCATCTGAGCTGTAAGAGCCATGTGATCCGTTACTCTGAAACTGCTGGAAAACTATGGTTAGCACCAAAAGAATGAGCACAGACTTTATCTTAACCACCCCAAAAGGTGCATCAATTTTATGAACTTACAGAATTACATTTCTGGAGGACTGATCAGTTGTCATGGATGGTAATTCGACCTACCAACCAATCAGTAAATCTATCAGTCTTTTTATTTATTTTTTCTGAAGACAAAAAATAACAAATCCTAAAAAATTAAGTATTAGACTGCAACTCTTAAAATGACCTATTTCTCTTTTCTTACACAAAACAAAAGTGTACACAACAGTGACAAGAGCAGCTGAAGCAACTAATAGACCCTAACAGGGGATCCCATTGAGTTGAAAAAGTAAAAACACGAGGAATTTGGGGCCAAAGTACCGTTGGTGCTGGGGCTATAAAGAAAGAATGAAAGCCAAACGGAGCAGAAGAAAGTACACTATTTTTTCTTCCTCCTTGAAAAACAACAGCATCAGCCTGAAAAGTTTCTTCAAAGTGTCCAATTGTATGTGGTTGCACAACAGCACAAACATGACTGCTTTTCAGCTGCCTTGAAACCGGTGCCATATTTATTTTATTTTGCATATCACCATAGGCATTTAATAAATCTATTCAATACATATCTAAGACACAAAACAAAATATGCAGACAACAAAAATGACACCTTGAAGGAGTCTGATGCTTAAATTTTTTAAACACCTTGCAAGTGTGAATTTTTAAACAAGTTTCAACTTGCAATATTACCTTCATAGTAACAATGTGTACTGTAGAGTTAACTTTTTTTTAACAAATAATATTAATGTCTAACGTGTAATGTTTTTGAGCTTTCAGATGAACAACTGACCCCATTACTAACAGCTTTTTGGGGAATTTATTCTTTTTTTTTTTTTTACAGTGCTACACAAACTTTATAAACGTTCAAAAACATTTAATTAATATTTATATCATGGTACAGAAAGGTGACTCATATTCCAAATAAATGAAAAACATGCATCAAAACATATCCAGACAAAGCCGGACATTGGTTTAACATGATCTGAACCCCCCCCCCCCCCCCCCCCCATAAGCATGAGACAATACATCAAAAATATGGCATATTAAAATCTCATCCTCTTCTGTGAAAATAAGGAGAAAATGCATGGCAAAAAAAGCTAAATTTAATCGTTCAAAGAAATGCAACATTAAAATGTGTATACACAATGAGAAATCAAATGCGTACATATGAACAGGCTGGTATATAAAACAGGGAATCACAAATGTGTAACAAGATCTCTTTATTCATGCAGAGTGAAGGGAACTCAGATAATTCTTTGACTTCTTTCATTATAATTCAAGCATCTACATTACAAACAATTTGCATTATTCATAAAACCCTAATTACAAATCTTCAGAACACAACAAAGGGTCAAACTTACTGAAAACAATCATATTTACTGGTTTGTCCATAAATATGTTAATACAATTAAAGAATCTCGACAGAAATCAAATCTCACTCTGTACGTAGTGATAAAAAAATAACAATCACAAAAAAAAAACATTTGAGACATGAACTTAAACCCCCCCCCCCACCAAAAAATAGCAGTATAGTTCTGATTTAAATGGACTCTCCTGTCAAATACCTTTAAATTAGCAACAGAGCAGTGAAAACACTGGCATGGAGAGAGGCCTAAATTGACCAAAGGTGGGACAATATTGCTGCGATAAACTTCATCAGCCGCTTCCCTCAGCACCCAGTGCAGCAGCAGCATCTAGTGACGGCTGTCGGCGGACGGGGAACGAGACGGCGGGGGGCGCTGCGCTGGGGTCGGCGGGGATGCGGATTCAGCACGTGCTGCTTCCTTGGGCCGCACAGGAGAGGGACTGGCTGAACGGGACCGACTTCTCGAGTGGTTATGTGATTTGGGGCTGTGGGAACGGGAGCGGCTACGAGAACGTGATGCGGAACGCCCTCGTGAACGAGAACGAGATCGAGATGAGCTATTTGAGCGAGACCGAGTTCTGGATCTACAGGACAAGAGAAAGCAAGAGAAAAATCAATTAATTAATCTATCTATCTACACTTATTGTTCAAAAGTTTTATTTTTTTATTAAATATTTTTATCTTGTTCTCCCCAATGCTGCATTTATTTAATCAAAAATACAAATAAAACATTTGATTTATTCCTGTGATGGCAAAGCTGAATTTTCAGCAACCATTACTCCAGTGTCACATGTCAGTATTTGGTGCTTTAAGAAACATTTCTTATTATGATCACTGTTTTTCTGTAAACCATGATACATTTTTTCATGTTTCTTTGATGAATAGAAAGTTCAAAAGGAGAGCATTTATTTGAAATATATATATTTTCTAACATAAATGTCTTAACTGTCAATTTTGAACAATTCCATGCATCTTTGTTAAAAACAAACAAACATTATATATATTCTATATAATAAAAAATATTTAAAAAAAAATGACTGACCCCAAACTTTTGAATGATATTGTACAAATATTAGTTATAATTATTGTAGCAATTGTGAAAATCTTATGTTTATTTAGTTTTATACATAAATCTTTCTTTTTTAATATTGGAAACATTATTATTACATGCTAAAAACAAGAATAGCTCACTTTTTCCTGGACGCTTCAACAAGTTTGATTTTCCTTCCATTGATCTCTTTCCCAGACAACTTTTCCATGGCATTTTTTAGATCATTATGGCTGGCAAACTCAACCACACTGTAGAAAGATAAAAGTAAAACATAAAACATTCAAAAAGTTATGCAATATCAATTTAGATTCAATCCACGATTTGTCTCCATTGTGATATTCAACCATTTAACATTACACACATCTACAGTTACTGTAATTCATACAATTGAATTGGGGGGAGGGGGGGGGGGGGGGGTGTGATGGAGAGTAACAAGGAAAAAAATAGCCAGCTCACCCTTCATTAAGCTTTGGCCGATGGGCATCTGCAAAAGTAACCTCTCCAGCTTGTCTCATGAAATCCTTTAAATCCTACACACAGTACAGCAGCATTTTGTCTTAGCTAGGTAACTTAGATGAGCACATTTACACGTTTATGAAGTATCACGGTAAATTAACTATCAAAGCTGGGGCCCGAGAACTTCTCAGATCTTGCTCAAGCCTGGACCATGTTCAATATGCTACATATAAACATGAAAATTAAGTTGGAGGGAAGAAAATTGCAGCACACAGATGGATTAGAAACCAACAAAAAGTGAAGCCAAGCGGCCACTCTCAACTTTAAAGCTTTGTGAAATGTTGAGATGTAAAAGACTGTTTACACATTGCCAAAATGAATGGGTACTGAAATGAAAAGTGGTGGCGTAGTAATCAAGGGAACAATTTTGAACTGGGAAACTTTGGCTTGCAATGCTGTGACAAAAAGTGAAGCCAAGAAGCCTTATTTTGTGTTCTTTCTCTCTCTATTTAAAGCTTTGTGATGCGAACACTGTCTTCTGAAATGTGCAAACACAAAGACTTCTGTGTCTCATCACCATAATTAACTAGCACTAGAAAAAAAAGTGGTGGCGTAGTAATCAAGGGAACAATGTTGACCATGGATATTTTGGCTTGCAATGCTGTGACATTCCCGGACCCCTGTACTACAACATTCAAGACTAGCAGAGCAACTATGTGGAGCGGCTCGTAAAAAAAAGGGCCCCACATTTAGTAAAATGTACATTTACATGGCAAATGCATTCTTACCAAAACACAAGTGCATACAGTGTGGAAGTGCGCTAGGCCTCCCTCCATCGATCGTACCCTATTTGTGCCGTCCCCTCAAGGGCACCGAGAGTAAACAGCGAGGAAGAGATTAGACTAATACCTGGGAACGTACCCATCGGGCTGTTTTATCCTCTGCCACGTGTGTGGGACCACCAGAGAGCAGGGTGGGTGAGTATACCGATCGAAGCCTCTCAAATTACCGAACCCCTCGATTGACTGCGTAAGCCAGAGATTCGCTCTCTTTCTCTCTTTCACTCGCTCTCTCTCTGCCCCTCTCTCTCTCGATCTCTCGCTTTCAATCTCTGTCTCTCTCTCTCTTTCAGCTCGGCACCGTCACAAACCACGCTTTGTAGCGGCAGCCGCTGCGTCTAGAGCGAGAGGGCATCACTCTCAGAGAGCTCTCGTGCGATCGGCGGAGGTCAACTAGGCGTGGGACACAATGGGAGTGGCTTAACCAGAGAGAGGGACCCTGTAGGGGTTAACTCCACCATTAGCGAGCTCTTCCATACGACACAACAGTCAGGCTGGCAAATAGAGGGGTGAACAATTGGTTAAAACAGAGGCAAAGTGACTTAACCTTACTGTTTCCTCAGTATTATATGACCTTGAATTTGAAAGTAATCTCAGAATGACAACTTCTGCCATTGATTTACATTTAATTGGGTAATAAATCAACTTAACTCTACATGTTCTAATTATCTATGAAGGATTCCTTTTTTTTTTCTTTCCTTTTTTGTGTTATTTGCAGTGTTTGGGAAATCAACTGACTCCCCAAAACATGACAGGAAAATGATGAATGCTCACCTGCCAGCTGACTCTTGACGACAAATTCTCTACAATGAGACGATTCTCTGTGCGCATCGGTGGAGGGTTCCTGACAGGTGAAACAGTTAAGAGTTATTGACTTAATTTCAATAAAACACTGAACACTATGTTTACACAACCTCACCTGTGCAAATATGACTTTACTGTCAATTTTACTCAATGTAATGCACATTTTCTATATAAAAGTATTCATTTCTTTAAAACAAAAAAGGAACTCAACCCAGATATAACATTATGATGTTAATGTGCAAAAATAAAAAAGCACATGAGCAAAGTGTATTTAAAGACGCCTACCTCCGGCTGTCCTGAGAGCCACGGCTATACCGACCAGGGAAACGTCCTCCACCGCCACCACTACCTCCACCACCGCCACCACGACCACCTCGGCCCCCACGCAGGCGGACACGGGCATGTTCAATAGTCACTCTGCAGGAAAAAAGTAATCATAATCATACATGTATCAGCTAAGTCTCAAGTCCCTATTATATAACAATGTGTTGTGAAAACCACTATACAAATAGGCACTGAATTTAATTATACCTCTCATTGCAGAGCTCTTTCCCATCAAGCTCATAAACAGCATCTTCTGCATCTCTTGGATCATCAAATTCCTGAAAAAAATAGGCACTTAATTATTAGGCTCAATTCTTAAGCTTTAGTTTATTTCTCCTCATTTCTTGTCCAATTAATATAAGACGTCCTTTTACTTTTGCCATCACAGGAATAAATGACCATTTAAAAATATGTTAAAATTGATATTTTAAAAATTTCACAACATTCTTGTATTTACTGTATTTCTGATCGAATAAATGCAGCTTTTGGGTTCCCCAAAACTTTTGAATGGTCGTGAATTTGAAAATATATCGTATTAAAATATCAAGTAAGTTGACGTTATATACTAATGACCTGAATTATGAACACTTCATTACGTGGCTGTCTCAAAACCAGGGGAGCTTTCTATTTAAAAACGCTGTCCATTGTAGACTAGGTTTTGAAACACAGCACATGAGCTATTAATATATTATTGAGGTTGGACACCTACATGCACACTTCACAAGAGCTTAAGTCACTATATTTACAATGCAACACAAACAGCATGCTGTTGCAATATCTGAAATTTGATGAAATTGTTTACGAAAGGCAAAACGTACCACAAATCCGAAGCCTCTTTTCAGGTCAATGTCTCTTATTCTTCCATAACCCTTGAAGAACCGCTCGACGTCCTTCTCCCGAGCAGAGGGATTTAATCGACCGATGAAAATACGACAACCGCTCATCTTCTTTAAAAAAAATACAAACAAGGTAAAAACAACCGTGATATCACGATGCTGTGTTATTATGCAAGCGTCAAACACCGACGAAGGCTAGAGGGCCTTCTAGAACCACAACCCACATCAAAAGAGAACTCATTAATTGGTGAATCGTTACACAAAACTGTCGGTTAAACAACACAACCCTTAAAAGCTGAATTCAGACAAGTGTGAAGATACACTGTCTCAGGTACATACCTCTGTCTAATGTTTCTCCTCTGAATGAGTGCGTGTGCGAACAATCCCTTTCACACAAAATGGAGTCAGTCACTGTAGAGATGCGAGCGACGCTCAATACTGATCTGAGATCAGTTCAGACACTGCGCTCTACTACTGTGTCAGATACATAGACTGTGTTCAGATACAGTATAATACGCAATAATTTAAAGCATTATGTACTGTAGCTATCTACGTGAAAAATAGATCAATTAGTTCACACTGTCAAATGTAATGTAGCCTAACAGTTAATGTTATAAGTTAGTAACTTGTTTAGTATACTTATAAGTATTTTGTTTAGTGACGAAAGATCTGTAGTGTCAATATTACTGCCGATTATTATGATTTACTTTGATAAATAATCTGATATGCCATGTTTATTCCGACCATAACATACTTTATATAGTTTAAATGGCGTCTACGCTACAGCGAATTGTACTTTGATCTGCTGTTTTCAATAAACAAATTGAACCGGTTCACAAAACCAATCAGAGTGATTCACGAATCAGACTGAACCACTGAATAACCGTCAATTTCGACTCATTGAACGGAGAACCACCGCTTTTGGTCCAACTCAACCCCCCAAAACCTTCTGGTGGGCTATTTAGATTTTCAGTGAGCTCCATTATGGCTGCAACTAAATTAATTGCAAACAAGAAACAACAACAAACAGCCTTATTCGATAATAAACAGCCGGGATGTCAGGAGAAACGGGATAAGTAATCACGTCATGCGTTAAATAGCTGCATCGTTCTTTTAAATCGGTTCTTTGAAAGAATTGTCAAAAGAACCGATTCACAGAAATGAATCTTAGTATGAATTCCTATGACTACTTTCAAATCTCCACCACTAGATGTCGGTCACGCACAACATTAATTACTTACTAAGTGTATCTGCACTTTACCCTGGAAACAATGGAATCGTTCGTCAAATGACAATATAGATATAATATACCTACAAGTATTCATAGTGAACCATAACATAAAAAGCACCAAACTTCTTGTGCACTTCAAATGAAAGCTTTAATTAGAAATAGTTATATACACACTGTAGAATTAAATTAAACTTTATACAAATATTAAAATACTATCTTCACACCCACAGCAATGTACAGAGGAAAAAAAAAACTGTAATGGGGATTGGGAGCTGGGTGGATGAGTCAACTTAAATTACATTTGCAGAAAAACACCGTACAACAGTGTTTCACACACATCCTGGACATCCTTTTTTAATTGCGTCCTTTCTTTTTTTTAAAACTTAAAAAAATCCTTTGAATGAAACTGATAAACAAAAAGAAATAAAAGCTCATATGTTCATATTTCACAATCACTGAAAAAAAAGGTTCTGAGGAACTTCGGGTGGACAATCTTATGTCACATCCTCCAAAGGAGTAAAACCCTACGTCTGAAATTCAACAAGACAATGTTTATGCATAGAAAAAAAAGTAAGGCCATAAGGAAACTGAAGACAAATTACCATAAAGCCAGTGAAACAGAACAAATGTGATTACAAAGTGAGAAATGCATAAAATGTACAAGTTAAGGCAACAGTAATATTTTGCCTTCAGTTTGCATGAAAAAAATGTAAATACATTTACAAAAACAAGCCAGGTACACAAAACTGAGGATGTGCAGATAAACAAACTGCCCTCTCTCTCCAATGTCAGACACACACACACACACAAAAAAAAAAAAAAAAAAAAAAAAAAAAAAATATATATATATATATATATATATATATATGATGCATGGTGACAAACATCAGAATCTCGCATGAACCACACAGGGGATATACACATGAGGTGGCAATGTCCAATGAGAAGGATGAAAAAATGCAAAACGAAAAGCAACTCAAATAAAAGATTCATTGGTTTTTCAAATACCCATTTGCCAAAAGAACATTACGAGTGCAGAACAAGGCCATTTTCTGGAGCTGAGTCTAGACAGTGCATTAAAACAATGCACAACCTATTTAAGATCTGATGGGATATCTGATGAATTCTCTTTACAAATACCATCTTTATAGCAAATGATTTATTAAGAAAACTTAATAGAAGGTGCTTCTATCTTTGATAGTCGTCTTTAAGATGTTTGCAAAGCATTCAAATGTAATATATGCGGCTTAATTTTCATTTAACAAATTAAAAGTGAATTAAACTTGCTTAAATTATATTCCAAATATTATTAGTCTAAGTCAAAGCTAATAAGGTACAGCCCAGCAATGAACTTAGTCCACACCCAACAAAGTCCTCTTGGAAAAAGAACTTACAAGTGATAAAAAAAACATTAAAGTTGTCTTTGCTTGTGTGTGCAACACATAAACATGAGAGAGCTACACTTGCTTTTAAAAGGAAGAAATAAAGTTGAATTATTTCTCTGAAAGTATGTCTCCCTCACTTTGGACAAACAGACATGTAGACAAGGAACATCCTTCCTAGTTAAATAACGTCGCGATTAGAAAATGGAGGTATTGAAAATGTTTCCTATTTTGCGGAAAAGAAGCCTAGATGATACTTCAGCCCTCTTCGAATGACAACAGCCACAGTCACACAGGCATCAGAACACACACACACACACACACACACACGCGCACGCACACACATACACGCAGAGCACAGCACAGGTACTTTTTGACAAATAAAAAGGCAAGCATGTATTTGAGTACAATGTAAATCAGTTCAACCCTGCGTCTCGCACAAGGGAATGTGTCGAGATGGTGCTATGCGTCATGCTTCGATTGTGCCGTGCTCCTGTGTGTAAGCGTGTAGAACGAAACAGAATAGAAATTGCACAGAACATGCAGCATCAAAGAGAAAAGGGCCTGGCTTAGCCTTGCTGAACTCTCCCCTTCGCAAGAGGTCACAGTCATTGACGGAGAAGAGGTCCACGACGTAATCTTAATGCATTCATCTGTAATTAGTGAATCCTCGTCATGACGAGGTCAGCCTGTGAGTGCAACTGATTATTAGCACACCTGCAAGAAAAATGTTAAACTCGAGCATTTGCGCATCCCTTTGAGGGGTCGTCCGGTCAAAAGTCCTTCCTGTCAAGAGAGCTGCCAGACTTGCAGCTTGTAGACCCCAGGGGCGGGCGATTTGTTGGCAGGACAGCTGATGGATCTTATTTACTGCTGCGTTCTGAAGGGTAGGTGTGGGGTAAGTGTTTGGTGAGAAGCTTTAGGGGTTACAGTGCTGGCCAGCGATGACAGAGAGAGGGAGGGGGCTGCACACAGACTCAGGCTTCCTTTAGCAATGGAATATCTGAAGAAAAGACATGAAGAAGGTATAAGGTTAGGCATAGAAATGAAAATAAGTATTGCAACATCAAAAACTGGGTCAATGGCATCTAGCTCATTTTTTTAATTAAAAAATACTTAAATGCAATCCACACAAAAACAACGTGAATACACCTCTTCTATGATGAGTGTGTTTTGAAATAAGGAATACAATTCACTTTAATCGTTTTGAGGGAGGCAGGGAGCATAACGGCAAAAAGTCTGGTGATACAACTGTCCTGACATTATAATAAAGAAAAAAGTTGTATAAAAAAACCTTTTATGCATTAAAGTCTCTTAAATGATCAAATAACTGAACCTTTTTATGACATGGCCATGTATTCTAAAATATCAAAATATTTAATAAGGTCAGGCTACTTCAGATTGTAAAATATTGTTTAATAATATTACTATTGTAAAATGTTTTTTTTTTTTTCAGAAATTTAACAGAAAAACACAACATTAAGCCAAAATGTCCATTTTGTCGAGTATCCACACAAATTAAACCACACATCACCTCTACATCTAGATTGGCAAGTTCACTCACCATCACCATAGTCTTCGGCAGAGGTGACTGAAAGCAAGCTGTGCTGATCGCTGCTCTCGCTGCTCTGCCTGCGGTGGAGAGGCGCAGCGGCACCAGGCTGCTCAGCAGCCCAGGAGCGAGAGGATGAGGAGGGTGGAGAGGAGGAAGAGGGCACCTGGTGAACCAATACAGTCTCTGCGTGACACAAGCGCGCAGCAGTCGAGGTGGAGGGGAAACTGTAACTCGTCTGAGCCTGTTCTAGAGGTTCGTTCAAACCATCCACCTGCGGGCCCTCCGACAGCACAATCTGAACCCGGGACTCAGGAGGTGGCACGGAAGTGCCGCCTGTGCCGTACACAGCCTCTTCGTAGGAGGGCAGCGAGACCTGAACGCCCTCCACCATGATGGAGGAAGGCTGTCCTGACACACCCTGCTCCCGGCTGCTTTAAAAGAGTGGGAGAGATATGGGAATAAAAAGTAAGGCTTAAACGGTGTCAAATCCTGACCTGTGGCTTACATCACAGTGGGCTACGCAACAGCAGATTACTGGAACAACAGCGCAGTAGGGGAGGTGCCATATTTGTTTATGTCAAACAGTTGGAATTAGGATTGACTTAAATTCTGCATGCTACTAAAATTAGTACATATGCAAACACTTCAAGAAGCTGTTTTTATGTTCTCAATGCATTCAGTGGTACCAAAAATGACTGAAAAAGTACCCAAAGTACAAAAATAACATTTAAAAATGTACTATAATAAAATATCAAACGTACTAGGGGCATTTATTTGAATGAAATAGAGCACAAACACTTTTCAAGCAAACATTTTAAAATGTAAAAAGAAAATATATGTATATTGTTTAAAATAGTTCAAAATTAAGAAAACATTTTTTTGGACACTTGCTAGGTGTCAAATGCAGTAGAACTTTTATTCAGCAAGGATGCATTAAATGCAGTAACTAAAGAAATGTATAATGTTACAAAAAATCAGCATGCTATCAAAGGAATAAATGACATTTTAAAATATATGAAAAGAGAAAACTTATTTTATATTGTAATAATATTTCACAATATTAGTTTTTACAGTATTTTTGATCATATAAACGCTGCCTTAGTGAGCATAAGAAACTTTTTTTTTTTTTTTTTTTTTTTTTTAAATCTTACAAACCCAAAACTTAACTGGTAGCGTAAATGAGGACAAACATCAAATATAAAAATTTGAAGTGTCCTTTTAATATCCAAAAGTATACAGAATACTGTTTTTACTTTCACTATTTATTTACTTTTTCCTGAAGCATTTTTATAACAAAAAAAAAACATAATTTAGGTTTTCATGACAGTTTTAATCCTCAGGTTTTTAGATTTACACCTGTGAGACATTGTGAGAATAAAACAATAGTCATTGAAGAAGATGCGCTCAGTAAAGGCAGGCATACACTAAGCGATGTCAGCAAGGTTACTCACACTGAACGAGTAGATTGCATGCGATGTAAAGCCAAAGCTCGCGTTTTATGTGCTCTCACAATACAGTCCGAACGTCGAGCTGCGAATTGACTGCTCACTATACGTGTGAAAAATGCGCGATAAACCCCTGTGCCGAGTTGTGCCAATAGAACATGATATCGTGTATCCAGAGATATTGTCAAAACAAGCATCAGCTGTCAAGAGTATTTAACATTTCCAATGTATGTATTTAATTATTATAGGCCTAAGTATTATTGTATTATTATTATTAGGGAAGGCCTACTTTTATTATTAAATTGATAGACTATTATAATTATTTGCCACACAATAATTTCATAGCGCATCACCGCATAACCGACATGCTGCAAAGATTACATAGAAGCTTACTCCTCCTCATTAAAAATTGTCTAAAAACATTTAGGTCGATTACAATGAATTATAGGCCTATAAGTACAATTATTAACAGTCTATAATATGTCCTAACACTGCACTAATCAGTCATCAATGAAAATTAAAAACAGCTTTATTTTAAAAACAGCTTGTTTAACATGAACATTGTTTTACAAATTAATAAAAGAGACACGGTAGCTAGGCCTACATGGCAATGGCAGGTGGCTTGGAAGACATGGGTAATATGGTTTATCCATTTTGCAACACGAACTGGAGGTAAGCAACAGTAATTTATAGCTAGTTTAATAGCTACAGAACTTAGAGATCTCCCTCTTTTTGTTTTCTTTCTGTCTGCATTAAAGAGAAATTCATGTCAGAAATCCATCCGACCATCCGATTGCCTGTCGGGAGAGGTTAATCGACTCTCGTTTCTCCCTGTACACTGCACAAACACTGCACGACAAACGACAAAGCTGAAAATCGGCCGACCCGAAAAAGAGTCGCACCAGTCAGAATTCGGCTCAAAATCGGACGAATATCGCACAGTGTATGGCCGCCTTAAGAGGGAGACAGGGCCTCACCGGCTGTGGTGGAAGGACTTGAGTTTGGGCTGAAGCAAGACAAACAGCACCACCAGCAGTAGGATGAGGGCCACAGAACTGGCAGTGGAGGCCACGATAGACAGAGCCGGCATGGGCAGCGTAGAGTGCTGCCCCTCCCCTGGAAGAGAAACAGTTTGTTTGATTCATTGCAGTGCGTAAAGCCAAAAACAAACAAAAAATTTTTAGAATCAGATTTAGTTGAAAAGCCAATTTAAACAAGTCTAAGGTGGTTAGCGGGTCAACCATTCTGGCTAAACCGTTTAACCTGGCCTGTTTAGAAGGTTTTAGAGGGGTTTGGGGTGATTTCAGCAGTTTGTGCTGGGAAACCAGCTGGCCAAACAGAAAAAAACCAGCAAACCCCTTTCAGCTGTTTTAATCACAAAACCAAACAACCAGATTTAAATGATAACCAGTAATCAAGTTGTGTGAAGAAAAAAACAAAAAAAAAAACAATCAAGCCACACCTGACAAATGACAAATTTCATCTCAAGTTTTAGAGCAAAAAAATTATAGGTGATGTTTAAATTATGCTTTCTGGGACCTAAAACTTCCAATGCTGTACTAAACTCACTTGAACTGCTATATAGATTATTATAATTTAATACATTTAAAATGATTCTCTGTTCTCAACATTTGCCAAGAAGGAGGAAAACGTCCCATATGTACCATGATGGCAGAATTTCCAAATGGCCGAGCTTGTGGAACAAGCTCCAGCTGCTGTGTGACATACCTTGCACAGGGTGACAGCTTATCTGCAAGGACGATTTCCACTCTCCATTGTCACAGGTTCGGAACTGGTACCCTCCTTTTAGAATGTAACCCTCATCACAGATGTACTCGATCACGGTACCCTGGGTCAGTCTGTGGCATGGCGAGGGGTGGCAGTTATATCCTCCGTTCTCCGGCTCACTCGGTGGTTGACAAACTATTGGAAAAAAATCTTAAGAGTCAGTGCGAAGGAGAGGAACCAGAGCTTTCATATTCATTTAGAAGTTTGACGTAGAACTGTTAATGTGAACACAGCATTAGCCTTTGTGGAATGAAATGCTAAAGAGAGGGTTAAATTGAACATACCATCGTTTTTGACACAGCGAGGCAGGTCAGAAGACCAGTGGCCTGAGACGGTGCAGGTGATAATGCTGTAGCCATCCAGCGTGTATCCTGGATCGCAGCTGTACTGCAATAGTGTGCCAACAGGGAAAGAGCCACGGTTTGTTTCCGTCAGGTTCCCACTGCCATGAGGCACAACTGAGGGTCTGGGACAACCTACAGGGGCAGAAAGAGCAGAGGTTAGCATAAAAACTCATTCAAATCAAATACAAAAATAGAAAATGTTCAAATATCTCATGGGGCCTGTTCCTGTTATAGTGTCCTTCAATAAGACTGCAGTACAGACTACATAAACTACAGTTATTTAATAATGATAAACGATACTTATTGACTGTAAATATAGGACAACAAATGATAAAAGATTAGTTGATGAAAGATCAACTAACAATGACAATTTTCGTGACCAACTTGAACATGAGTGAAATCTGCATGGGGAACGTTCACCTTCACATGAAACTCCCGATCACACAGATTCCAATTGAAATGAAATTTTGCAGGGCAACGTTAATTGCGACTGCACGTTAAGGCTGCTTCGAAATGTTCAGAAGAAAAAAAAAAATATAATAAATGACTGTTTTCATGGTTGATCATTTCTGTCAATTCCAAGTACTTAGGAACTAACATCACACAGACTCAGGCTCACACCAAAAGTTCTGGTCTAAAAGTGACCTAAAATTGATTTGCACTAACCCTAAAATTCATAACGTGTCAAAGAAAAAGGGGCCACAAGTAGATCTTATTCTCATATTGCTGACTGTCTGATATTACATCCTCAATTTAACTTCACCCATATTACACACAAAATATCCAGCTTTGAAAAGCATAACAATACTACATTTCTGCCCTCGGGCATAATGGCATAAAGCCAGTGGTATCTCTTTCCCTCTCATTTTCTTCGTCTTTCTCACACAAGCAAAAAAACACATTTCCTGAGCCTCTGAGCCAGAGCTTTATTCACACAATTGATCACTTGAAACACGTAAACATGTCTATCCCCTCATTACATTATCCAACAGAAAGAAAGAAAACAACTTAAACAAACAGGGTCTGTTTGGAGAGACCACCTCGATCACTGTGTTCTCTAATCTGAGCTTTTTACATGCCCTTAAGCTGCGATCAGCCGATTATGGACTCAGAGTTCAGACATACAGCTCAAATTCTTCTGATTTGACACCAGAGAAACATTCAGGATATGAACTACAGCAAAGCTTCACAATCCATTATATCAAAAGTGCAACATCTGTAAGCAATTGTTTTTTTGTTGGAGTCAGCGATGGGTATTTTAATGCACTTTTTAAAATGGAAAGTTCTGAATGGAAAGTTCTGAGTGGACCAGCCACACTCGAAGTCGACGTACATTACAATGTACAGTATGATAAAAGTATGAAAAAAAGTGTTCTGTTTCAGCTTAAAATTCTATTTCAAATCTTAAAATATGTAGAAACAATTACATGTCCCATACTGTCTTTTCAATGTAAAATAATAAAACATTAAATGAAAAAATATACATAAATTGTAAAAAGTACAAAAATGTAAATACAATATAAAATATAATAATATTAATAAATAAAAAAGCTTGAAAAACTATTATTTGGCAAAAGAACATTTTATGCTGATCAATATAATTATTAAATGTAACTACTTATTGAACCTGTCTATCGTACTGCTGTTGGACAATTTTATATAAGCCACTATTAAATAATAAGCCACTTGTAGCCATGTATTACATAGAGTTTACCATGTTTACCCCTTGGCTATGGTAAAATCATTGTACTCAAAAGGCGTATCCTTGACGTATGCTTTTATTCCACAAATAAACCTGTTTCAAAAGAAAGAGAATGAGACTACATATATCACAAAATAACCCAATTTGACCAAAAATAGCTCACATTATATATATATAGATTGCAAACCTCGGCTACATTGTTTTGCCTTTGGTTTGATTAAAACTGGATCTTCAAAATATAATTTTTCTTCATTGTTGTCATTTCATTGTTAGTTCATGCGTCACCGAAAGCTAGGATCTATCAAGGGAAAATGTGAAAAGAATCTCAGATATGCGGAAGAACGTTTGTAAGTGACGGCTGCCCAGACCTGCTATGACAAGTTGGACTTGGCCATCACAATCTAAAACTGACTGTACACATGACAATAGAGATACCTATCTTAGGAGTACCATATGGGATGGGTTATGTGTTTGAAAACATTACGTCCAGAAATATGTTGTACTGTTCTGACTGAAATCCCAATTAACCTGTTTGGCCGGCAGAAGTTTCATAAGAAACCTGGTTAATTTAGTCTACCTTGAACAGCAGATCAAATTTACCACAAAAAATGTCCTTATGCAGTCTAACTGGATCCTTGACCTCCTCTACTAAACATCAATATAAACTGAATAAAATATACCTCAATTAGATAATGAGAAGTTTAGCATTTGGAGTGAGATCCCAACAATGAAACTAAATGTCAAACACATGGTCCTGAACGGCTTTTATCCTCCTTCTGTCCATGATGCAGCACCCAGAAGAAAGAAAAAAACCCAAGGGATTAACAGCGGAATGAAATTTCTAATTATCCTTCATTAGAAATAGCCGTGGTCTAAAAAGCGGATCACATTACTGACCACTGCAGTGCGCTCAGTGAGACCAAAACCCAGCAGTCCAGGCATGGATTAGACCCTGCTGTCTCAAAAAAAAGAAAAAAAGAAAATCCTCCCTGGTATATATGTTTTTGTTGGAGATCTCCTTATGACATGGGCTGATGTGTTTTCAATCTCTGTTATTTCTCCATCATCTCTCCTAATTCAAATCCCTGAGATCGTAAGAAAATTGTTAGTAAATGGTAGAAGGGGGATTTGTTCCTCTGTCCCATTTATGGAATTTGTAGAAACTAAAGAGGGAGTTTTATGTATTAGGATAAACCCCTTGAGATGCATCATCTTGTTTTCAAGGGGGTCCTAAACACCAGTTTATCATGACTTCTTTTCACTGGAAATGCCACCCAAAAAAACTCATAACCATGTCGTAATGTCTATTTCTTGATTCTCTAGTGACTTAAAATATCTGCGAAATTAAAATCACCTAATCTCATTTGAGATTGAATAAGAAGTCTGATGTCAGTACAGAAACATGTCAGTATATTTCCATTTATGTAATAGTCGAGTTTTTACTGAGTTCATTTTTGTTAACTGAATTAAATTAGAATAAAAACTAGCATACCCGTATAAAACTACACTAAAATAAATTTCCATGGCACCAAACTAAAACAAAAATGATACACAGACAGTACATTATAAAACGGGAAATCTTACCAATATGAATGCATTAAGCTTGAAAATGTCAATGACAGAAATAAAACTAGACTATTTTTTAAATTCAACTTGTTAGCACATTAACTTTGCCAGCCCTAAAATACATACTCGAAAATAAAATTGATAAATAGAAATAAAATTTAAGCAAAATGTTTCCACCATATGCACACAGCAAAATGGAATCGCTCACATTATCATAGCTAATAAACAGGTTGAAAAAATACACTAATGTTCAAAAGTACAATTTTTTCTTACATTTTTAAACAGTATTGAGAAGGTATAGCAGAATCTATATACTTGCTTGACACATTTCTACCACCATAATGCCCTGCTCTAACCTCACATGGTGATTCATTCATAATACATGTTTGTTCATTGAACTCTTAAGACAGTTATCACCAAAGCTTGCTTTACAAACCTCCTGAGATATCCAGTGCTGTGGGCCAACGTGTTTATAGCACTGCAAGTTTGATTATGTTGACGAAACAAGTACAACACAGCTGCTGAAATATGAGACCCACCCATGACAAAACATGTCTTGAATGGCTCTCAAAGGGCTAATAACAGTATGTGGTTTCCTTCTTGTAAGAAAATGCTGCACGAGAGAGAGGAGGCCGCAAGATACTAGAGTCTCATGTTTCTGTGTACATAACACGGTTGGGACGACATGAATCCTATTGCAGGCGAGAGGGATAACGAGTTGATATGTGTGAGTGTATATGTCTGCGTTTACTGTTCCCACATGTGTTTAGAGCAGACTCAAAGGGTTAAAGGGAAACACAGCACACAGCTGACTGCGAGAGATAAAGCGCACCCACAGACTCTCACGCCCGAGCAGGAAGAGATGTTAGGAACGAGTTTCAGTGAAAGGGGTGTTATTCCTGCAGGGATAGAGGAGAGAGGAAGGAGTTTCCACATGCACATGTCTAATAACAGAAAAAAAGACAGTAGAAACAGACGAACTTGGCTGCTACAACAAAACGAGCCCTGACAAGACATCTAGGTGACTCTCCCGGGATAAAGCACTGATCCATCCAGAATGAAACCATAACTGTTCGAGCCTCTAATGCCTGAATCCACAGATTCAAAAATATTTTTTGACTCAACACAAAAACATCGACCAAAATATCAAAAAACCTCTCAGCACCATAATTTAAACACTGCTAAGCATTTTCACATTTACTTTTTTTTATTCACAGAGACAGTGTAGCATAGACCAACACATTTATACAAATTTATAATAATAATAATAATTATTATTATTATCTAATTTATGAATAGTAAAAGGCCTATTATTATTTCATGTTAAGCAATCAATGGATATTAAAATTTGATACGATTAAATAAATAGATATAAAACAAAAAATCAATCATTTTAATTGCTACAAGTGAATTTAGGCATCACAACATTATAATATTACAGTATGGAAAATGGATATTTAGTTTTGAGGTTGACTAAAGATTGCATTTAACAGTGTTATAAATTATTAGTGTTTTAAAGATTAACTTTAGGTGAGCGTTAGATGATGGCAAAGGAAATGTAAATGAGAATGCAGAGTAAAAATAATTTTAAAAATACTGATATATCTGGCTAAAATAACTGATAATATTGATTATTGGCCATTACAACAACAACAAAAAAGCTTCAAGAAAATAAACAAATAACAGCACAAAATTGAAACCAAAGCATCTCTAAAATATATAGTGTCTTTTTATTTTGGACACGTGGACAACAAAAGGGCCTTAAATGATGCCTGTCTTCCGAGAAACCGAACAAAAGCATTAACCAAAGCTCCACGTGTTCTTTATTATGCCCATTTACACTCCAAGGTCGGTGGCTGACTGATTTAAGCAGCTTGTCCTCACAAACCAAATCGACTAGGAGGGAAAACCGAGAGACAATCTGACAGAAGACACGGAGGAAGACTCCATTGTTCCTCTAGGCTTTGTCACAGTAAACAATGACAGATGGGTGTTTGCACCCTCCTGATTCTATTCGGACAGCTGTGAGGCACAAGTAACTCCTCTTCTGTGTACAGAGAGGGACAAAAAGGAAAAAATAGAGAGCGAGAGGAGGCACCCGGTGGCCCTGCTGTGTCTGCTATCAGCGGATGGCTCTAGACACAGTGCTCTTGTGTTCAGGATCTGCTGTGCCTTGGCTCACCCACTCCAGGAATGCACTCGGCCCACAGCTAATGACAGATTGGAGCCTCTGTGGTGCACGCAAGCGGTCGGAGCAAAAGCTGCTGCCATTCAGCTGCCTGGATCCTGGGCCAGCAGCTGTGCTCAGAGGTGCTGACATCAATTGTGCTGGCTAATGGCTATTAGGAACTTGAGTGCGAAAAGGGCATCTGTTTAAACGTGACTAGGCGACTTAGAGGGTCAACAGTGAATGGCTATCAAACACTGTCCACAAAGACAGATGGTGCAGTTAGTTGTTTTGAAGCAAGGCAGGGATAAAACATTTTTTTTGCCAATGCTAAGCAAAAAAGGGTGGGTTGTTGTTTTCTCATATGGATTTATGTAAATAGTTTAATGATAATACTTTTTTAATCTCACATCACAGTCACATCACGAGCTAAACCACCAAGGGATCGGTTCCACACGCAACAGATACAAAACACTAGGTCGCAGCAATCTTACAGCAACCTTAAAATAATTGACATTGGTCAAAAATGTAATTGAAAAAGTCTTGAATGGAAAGTTCACCCCATGTTTTGATGTCTTATTAAAAAAAAGGACCAGATCAACCAATTCACTCAAAGGATTCAACTCAAAAGAATGATTTGTTAATGAATCAGACATCCGATTCCCAGATTTTCAGTGAAAAACAACTTTAATCGGGTCTGTTTCTCATCTAGAGTTATCATACAGGTTCAGTGCTGGACTTTCTTTTAGTTATTCTTTTAGTTATTTACCTATAGCGACTAATAAATCAGACATTGTCTCACACATTGAAAAGTAAGGTGGATACAAGTGTACAAGTTGTATGGAGCACTTTTATGCTGCTTTCTGATCTTTTTTGAAGCTTGTGTCCCTGTTCATTGTAATTACTTAGAGGAAAAAAAAGCACCTAGTGGATTCTACAGAATTTCTCCATTATTTTTCACAGAAGTAGACATACAGGTTTGAAATGCAGGAAATAAAGCAACAAAGTGTATACTCCACATTTTTGCAACTCTATTTAAACGTCTATAATAGGAAATAATCTAGGCTAATCATCATATGAGGAACCATCTGTCTTTTAGTCACTTACATTTTTACTTCCTCATGACTTTCTGTGAATCAGTAACTCTGTCTCATCTGGCTATACAAGGCAAGATGTGGGTTCTGTAATAATTGAATCACTGTGAGCCAGTGCCGCTAGAGTATTGTCATTGAAAGCGGCAGGATGAAAATGGGCTTTTTAAAATTGCATGATTTCCCTGATGTGTAATGAATATTTGAAATATTGACTGCAAGTTACAAAGCTACAAACAAGCGACCATGCGAGCAAATAGATCAGCAAGAGTAAATGTTATTATTAGATTCGCAATTTCACATAAATGGTTTCATATTATCCCCTTTCTACACATGATAAACCAGACATCAACCTTTAAACTCAGTTATGCCATTGTGTTTGATAAGGGCGTAGGTGGATAATAAACTGAACCAAACACATCTTGTATGAGATTATAAAGATATACAACATAAAAGTATGATATTACAACTTACATCTGCACAAAAGGACGAGGATGCACACATGAACTTGACCGTGCTTGTCAGAATGTGTAACACCCGTTGTGGATGCACTCTTCCTGTAACAACGTGCTGAAACACGGGCAACTAAAGCACAGAGCAACTAAAGCAACTCATTATAATGTAATGAATAGATTGGCGATGCAAATCTTGCACTATACTGTATTTTTTATCTCTACTTTATCAAGTGATTCCACACAGAATGTGCATATTTAGAAAAAATAACACTACCGGATAATTAACAATACCAATGTTTTTGAAAAAGAAACATCTTAAAAAGGAATATGACTGTCTCAAATAACCCAATCAGTCAATAATGTTAGGCACGCCGTTTGAGCTGATGCTGAAGAGTGAATGAACACTGATAAACTGAAGTGCTTTGCTAGCGGGTTAATAAACTCAACCAAACGCATCCTATGTGAGATTAATCAGATATATACAACATAAAAATAATATTACAACTTGCATCTGCACAAAAGGACGAAAATGCACCAGCGAACTTGCGTGCTTCTCTGAATGCTTGTCTAAGGGTGTGTTCAAACTTGCCATGTTTGGTTGGATTAAAACGAACCCCATTGCTCTGTTAGTGCGGTTCATTTGAATAAGTGTAAATCTGAACCCTGGAGCACACCAAACAAGCGGACCGAGGCCGCTGAAACGATGGGTCTCAGTCCGCTTCCAAACAAACTCGACTGATTGGTTCAACGGACATATGAACGCAACACGGACCAAAGACGTGTAAACTAACCAAAAACCGGACATGATGTCATAAGATACTAGCCTGGTCCTACCAGACTCTCGTACATTTCATTTGTACAGAGAGTCTGGCCACTCACGTGAACGTTCTCATAACGAAAAAGAAAAAGTTTTCGTTTTTCCTTTTCATGATCGATAGTCGCTGTCAAGTTTGAATACTCGAGTACTCGTGCCCATCTCTAGTCCACAATAGTGTTCATCGAGAGCACACACTGCCACAAGAGAGGCACTTGCAGCCTTCTGAATTATGAAATGACAAATGGGGCATCCTACAGTCTTGTACGCTTCAATGACACGCACTGAACTGAAGGTACAAAACTGCTATTTTTCCAAAATGAACACAAGAAACACAAGCCCTACGATTCATATCATTCCTAACCCAAATGATGTGACACCCACATAAACATCCTCTAAAACATTTGATATGAAATTGAGGGACTGCAAAACATCTGCTAAACCTGTGCTACTAGCAACATATTTTTACTGTAGAAAGCCAAGTAAGCTTTGAGGGGAAAAAATAAAACTTAGCTGGAGAGGGAAAGCAGACATTTACTGTCTGTTTCACACAGATTTTCCAAAGAAGAAGAATCAGGCCAGCCTAGTTACTCTTTTTATGTTGCACTACAAAGTGATCGAACCGAAAATTGGGGAACGTGAAGTGTATGATCACAGTTCTCATTTTAGTTCTCATTTTCTTTTCACATGATGTGCCTCAATCAAACAAACATCCCTTTTATTTGGAAATTTACCGTCAGGTAATGAAGATAAAAAAAAATGTGCAGACATTTCTCAAACCCACACAAACCACATCCTGAAGCATAAGAATGCTGCTTCTGCATTTTGTTTTGGAAATAAATAAAACTTTCATCTAACAAGGATGCAATAAATTTACCAAATAAAGACATTTATAATGTATCCAAAAAATGACAACATTGATCATTTCATGATGATTTCTGAAGGATCATGTGACACGGAATGGCTGTTGAAAATTCAGCTTTGCCATCGAAAGAATAAATTACATTATAAAACATATGAAAATATATATTTTTTATAATAATAAATTAATAATAATATATGACAATTTTTAAAGTTTTTAAATTGTAATAATATTTAACTGTCTGTATTAGTGATTTGATTAAATAAATGGAGCCTTGGCGACGATGCAAAAACATTAAAAAACAATCTTACCAGCCCCAAACCTCATGTCAAGTGATACTTATAACGGTTTTAGCAAGTGCATGAAAGTACCTGAAAATGATAAATCAACATTCAACAATTTGTTGCAAATTCTATTTGATTCTACTTTTTACAATTGAATTCTGCTTTTTGATTATTCACAATAGCTGAGGTGTAATCATCGGGTTTATGTATGCTAGCTCACGGTGCCAGCACCTCATCCAATGCCTTTTAGGTCATAGTGGTTTGAAAACAGTCTTTGCTGAGGTGAGAAGTAACACTTGCTAACATATGGAAGAGTTACAGTGATGAATTAGAGTAAGAAGTGAGTAACATGGGAAATTCCTGTAGTTCACAATGTGCCTAGTGCTAAAAACAGTGACTTCAGCTTTGTGCCTTTAGGGAGCTGCTTTTCATTCTCACACTCTGAAATAGTGTGGGCTAAGTCAAGCTCCAGAAACCCTAAGATCAGCCCCTGAGAACAGCAAGGTTTTTTTTTTGTTGCCTTCCTGTGCTACTTCCTCTTGTTTGTTTCTGTAAGACACACGTGAATGAAGCAATGCAATAGAGCCTTTTAAAAAGAATCGTTTCAGACAACATCGTTTCATAAAGTAGGATCTGGTCCCTGCTTGTTTCTACTTGTATCTAAACTTTGTAGATCATTATCTTGGTAAACGAAATGACATTGTTCAGTGAATGTTTCAAGCAGTTCGCTGTAACATTGTAATCCACAAACTGTTGTTTTGCAGGTCCTGTCTTGACTAGGGATGTGCACAATTACTAATTTCATTAACGGTTAAAAGTAAATTTAGCATCCACCTAGTCTATAACCCCCTGGAGACAGTCTATATATGCGATCCATTTGAAATATATACTTAATCTATGAACAGTCAAATCCCATCCTAAATGCCGCTAAAACTAGGTCAGATACGTACAATATGATTGCCTTGCATTACGTTATCCATAATGGACATATTTATTCAAATCAACTGAATCAATAGGCAGCACAGGCCCAATAAGTTCAAACCTAATAGCCAATTATAAACAGTCAATTTATTTCCTCAAATAAAAAGTTACGTTCACACAAGTCAGCCCGTTAAAGCCCCTTGCACACTGAGTCCGAAATTCGCGTCCGAAATTTTCGCACGTAAAAAAATAAATACGGCCTCACGTTGTCAATCATGCTTGCACACTGCCTCCGAAACTTTCGTCCGTCATAAAAAAATTGGATCGGGTTTGATTTTCTGCGTTTTTCGTATCCGTAGCTAACTGTTTGAATGGTGTTTTGACAATTCAGAGCCACCGAATCACGAATACGGAAAAATGCATTTGTGCAAAAATTTCAGACTCAGTGTGCAAGGGCCTTAAGGTATTGTTGTTCGTTACCACGGCAACCACTTGCTTGTCCTGGTATGAACACACTTCTTGTGTATGAAAAGTATCTGTACACATGACGGGCTGCAAAACTGCAAGAAAAACTTGACGTGTTGTGACAGCTACATTATTTAACCGTATTTTCTTTGTTAGGATGCTGAACAACTGTTCAAGTGTCAAGTAAATTTCATTCAATGTTTGTCCTTTAATCCGATACAAAATTTTATATCGTATTGTCCCTCATAACGGGTAGTATATCAAGGCTATATACAAGCTTTATTGCTATACATGACAGAAGAAAATGGATACTTTTTGTGTAGGCTTTCAAAATACCCCTCAACTTGCTCATCTTCCAAGTGGACGTTTCTTTAAACTCACCGTAAGTGACACAAAGAAAGCCAACGCATAAAAATCTGAGGTTAAATTATTTTGTTTTTCACTCCAAAATAATACATTACTTTTAAAATGTAAAATAACATTACAGTAATTTAAACATAACTTTTGTAAAAATATAAAGCAAAACATAAGAAAAAATAAATAAATTAAATGATGACTAGTATTTCCAAGTCGAGTGGCAGCAGCAGTATCGTTTTAGCGACTAGTCGAATAGTCTCGCACATCCCTAGTCTTGACATTGACATTGATGACCTGCCAATCAAGCTACATGGCCAAAAGTATAAGCAGACCTGTGGGCATTTGCATATCCGATTCAGGTTTCTCTTTTATCAAGCCTTACATGCTTCCTTCAGCATGTTCTACAACAGACCAATACAGATCCAAGGTCTAGGACTTCCTGTAAGGGGTCGATTTCATGCATTTACGACTTTACCTATTATGTCAATTTTTACAAGATGTACAATAAGTCTCAGGTTTTCCCAGAATGAGTCTGTGAAGTTTCAGCTCAATTTACCCCATGGATCATTTTTACCAATCTGTAAATGTCCTTTTTTGGGTGGAAGCAAAAACATGTGGTTTTCATGAGTGTATTTTTAAATGCAAATGAGCTGCTGCTCCTCACCCCCATTTCCAGAAAAGCGCGGAGCCTTTACAACTCATGCCTCTGATACTCAGCCAACAACAAACAAAACATCTGTTTTTTTATTATTATCTTAATTGTGGTTACGTTCACATGACTTTCCAGCGTTTTATTAGCATGCGTTTTAAAGCCATACCAGTTTAATCTTCTCATATGCGGTTTTCTGAGCGCACACACCCAAAGCACAAGCACAGAAAGCCCGCTGTCACACAGCGCCGTGTGAGCACTAAACTAAGTTCTCTTTCGCATCCTATTGCGCTTAAACTGTCAAATACACACAAAGTTTACATAAACACAGCCGGTTATGTCTGTTATTGTAAACAGCTGGGAAAGAAACTGCATGTCTATATTAGAAAGACGTGCATTAAGGCGGCAGCAGCCTAATATACAGTATCTGCTGCTGTCTATGCTGTTAATGTGAGTCAAACAACAACAGCAAAAAAAGAAAATATGAATAATGTCAACAAAATGACTGAATAACTTTTGTAGCTTTAATAACTTACTTGAATGCTGCAGTTAAATGCTTTAGTAGAAGATAAACATGGCAGACTGTGTACAGTTCACTCAGGGGAGGAGCTATACTTGTAGTGCTAAGAACTCATTTTGAGACACCTTTTCTGATTTATGGGGAAAATAAAAACCAGAGAGGATGGATATTTACCACAGTATGGTGATTGTGTACACAACAAAATTATGTTCAAAAACATTGTAAAAGTGAATTTTGCATAATAGGTCCCCTTTAAATAATTAGTTTGATTTACAATTTCTTTTCAATTTTTTTTTTACTGAAATTACACACTTCACCCTTTAAGAACTCTGAAGAGATGAACCGAACAAAAATGGATATTTGGGTGGATGAATGGAAAAACAGCCAAAAATATTGCACAATATCATCAACAGACTTTCATCAGATGACCTTGAAAAATCATCCCTTCTGTCCACTGCTCGGTCTGTGGGAAGGCTGAACATGTAGCTTTCAGCCGATGCACTAGATTAATGCCAAACATGTGTGAGCAGCCATACATCCATGCATATAAACACACACACATATTACTTGGGATCACTTGGGACACTTTTGTCCCTGGCTCGACTTTGTGGTGCTGAATCAATATGGGAATGTGGCCACATGGGATCAGCGGTCCAGCCCAATCCCACCATCCCTCAATCTCTCCATCTCCAACGCTCTCAATGACTCACATATTACATAAGGCAAGAGACACTCATTCGCTCATTGAGCCGCGTTCACGTGTTGTTAAGTGGAAATAGTGCAGATGCCGTGTGGTTTTGGAAACAGAGAGCTAAAGGCTATTCAAACTGGACTGGTTTTCCAAACGACGCTTCAGTTACAATTATAAACAGAGAACGGTTTGATTTCAAATAACGATTCAGGTGGATTGGGTCAATACTTAGTATACAGTGCCCTACACAAATATTGGCACCCTTGGTAAATATGAGCAAAAGCGGCTGCGGACTTCAAAAGGGACCTGGTTCTATGGTCTGATGAAACTAAAAAAAGAGCTTTGAGTTAAAGAATAACTTGGCTTTATAAAAACACACACACACGTGCCCAAGTGACTAAGGTCACACATACACACCTCAGTCTTTATAACAACACATCGACTGCCTGTCATCATGGACATCTGTCGTAGTTCTCAGGCCAAATCTGCCATGTTGAACATGATATAGAGGTATTTTAGTGAGGAAGACTCTGGATGAGACTCTCATGGACAGGGACAACAGACATACACACACCCTCAGTGGAGAGAAAGAAAGAGAGTGAGTGTGTGCCCAGCCCCCACAAACACCTCCCAGATGCTTGACTGAAAACAAAGAAATGATGCTCATTTTATTCTATCCAGTAGCTTAAGTCCAACGGTTATTTCTGTTATCAAAGCACTGACAGCGATAAAAAAAGAAAGAACAAAAGCCTTTGTGTTTGGCATCAAGAATCATGGATGCCAACAGACAAAACCGCCCCACTGTAAACCATTTGTGACTCAGAATTATGCAGAAACCGAAATTCAATATAATACATTGAAAAAACTCCATTCCCGCAAGTTAGGCTACTTTACATATTTCATAATCTAAGGACATATTACTTCCTACGAAATAAATCAATGAGGCAGCTGTCAGCATCTTAAATATTAATGTTTAAAGAGTGTGAGAGCAGACAGCAGTGAAAGGTCGAGGTGTAGGAGTTTGGAGGATTTTGTGAATAATCTTACCTGAAGCTTGGCCTGTGGGGAACATGCCGAGGAGAAGGAGCAGCAGGGATTTGGCGGCCACCCTGTGAGCGAGCGAGGCTCTCGTCTCACACGCTACCATTCCATTGCACATCTTTCAGCACTGCTTGTGCAGCAAGAGTTCTCTCCGGCTGAACCTGATGACACAAACACACACTAATAAGTTATTACTACAGGGAGCTCAGTAGTGTATTAAATGGAAAACAGAAGCGGTAGCAACAAACCCTTTATGAGTACTTTACCACACTCGCATGTAGGGGTGGGCAATATGACCAAAATCTTATAACACGATATGAGTAATTTTATGTCACAATAAAGATATATATAATTCACGATATAGTTATTTTTCCTTTTAATAAGATTTTTATGATATAACATTTTAATCAACAGGAACTCCATGTGGTGCATGGTGTTGTTTATATTACATATTAAGCCTATTAGCAAATATGCACTTAGGGAAAAAACAAGAGCACGGCCATCACACAAATGAGAGCAGGTGCAACGGTGCTGCAAAGTAAGCACAAGCCATTTGTCAGCATTCCTCCAAAAGAAGATACATGTGTGTGCAGAAGGAAGATTAAGTTAAAAAACATGGGGTGCTCGAGTCTGAGAAACAAACAGGATGCTGAGGGTGCAGCTACAGCCAATCTGCCACTGCCGCCACACCTTTCCCCTCACAGCTCCGGAGAAGCACTAGGGTGTCCAAGGAGCACAAGGAGTGTGACGCACATCCCACTGGCAGAGAAGAGCTTGCCTGCTGTCTCGTGTACCAAACAGACTGGTGCAATAGAACATTCTGCAACAAAATACTCAGTGCCAACAGGATCCCACAGTGGGAAAGCAGCAAATCAGCCTGGATTCAGTAAAAGTGACTAAGGTGTTGTACAGATGGCATCCCGAGTAAGCGTAATACCATAATAACACAAATATCCAAATACGACTGCTTGAAAATATTGTAAAATACAGATAAATGACCGTATCACAAGCTGTTGAAGAACCAAGCTTGTACAAAATGCTGAGAGAAATGGATTGACTGATGGATTATAACTCTCTAGATATTGACACGACGCAAGAAACCGGTTGACGCAAGCACAAAAGACTACAATGCTACTCAAGGACCAAAACTGAATACAGTAACACATTGCAGCGAAAAACTCTAAACCCAAAAATGAAAATTAATTTCAAACCCAAAGACTTTTATTCATATAAAAAAAAAAAAACTAAACTTCAGAGCTTTCTGTTCCTCCATTGAAAGTCCATTACATCACAACGTAGATGTATCAAAAAGTTGATAAAAAAAGATCCATATGAATCAACTTTAATCTAAGTTAGACACGAACAGACTTAATTGAACATACTTAATTTAGGATTTTATTCACATACAAACATGAATCAAAGCACATAACCAGACAAAGCACATCAAATATGATAAATCGATGGATTTAGATTATTTATGGACATTTTGAAGTATCAACGTTTTAGTGGAATTAAGTTTCATTGAAGGAACCGAAATCCCTCAAATATCTTAATTTGTGTTTGAGGAGAAGAACAAACATCTTATGGGTTTGGAACAACATGAGGAACAGGAGCTATCCCTTTAAAATATCTATTTTATATAATTTTTAATGATTTGTTTTTGAAAGCATTTCTTTACCACTTTGTGGTAAAAACAAGTTTAACCACATTAGAAAGCCATAATCCTATCACACTAGTCACTTTCCTTTGAAGCAAACAACAAATCCAGCCAGATGCCAAAAATAACGTGGCACCACAGTTCCTGCTTCATCATACCAGAGCTGCCTTCAGGTTCAAACATAAAAGGGTTTGAGCAAGAAATATCCAAATACAGAGCCCTTCCAGGGACTTTAGTACAAGATAGGAGACCGAAAGGGTTAAAGACAGAAATACATAGCAGGGAATATAGAGATTCAATCTGGCAAGAAGAGTCCAGGCTGCATGGCAGTAAGGAAAAGGCCTTTTGTTTAGTATATTATGGCTCACACAGTTCCTTTATTTACACCTTTGCATAATGGCAATGAGGAAGAGGTGTTCATCCATAGGGATCCAACAAGAGTTTGTGCAGGGAAGTTTATCAAAGCAACAATTACATTTGTCCACATGATATCATATTGAAACAACATCATGATCAAGTTTCAACATGAAGCTTCACATTTAAGTCAAGACATGCTACTGCAAAAGCACAGTAAAGTTGTGGTTGGGTTACAAGTTGGTTGGGTTGCAAAAACAAAGCAACAACCAATGCATGCTGGCAGAAAATTAGAGATACCAGACAATTACAAAGCAATTAGTCGTGGGCCATGACACTAATCTGCTTTACACAACTATCGCCTCCCTGCAACAACTAGCAGCACACCTTTTATTAAAAACTAAAATAAAAAAGGCCAGGTATTTGGAGAGAAAAAAAATGCGCGTAGGGACATGATACCGTTGTTGTTCTATGTAAAACAGAAATAAGCCCCAGCAGTCACACGCGTCGACACGTGCAACTGTTCCGAGAGCAGAACAAGTAAAACAAAGAGAACAGATTCAGTCCTGCTCTCCAAATACTGTGAATAGAACAATATTAACCTATACAATCAAAAAAAAAAAAGGGGGGGGGGGATGACTAATGTTCGCGATTAAGTTTAATAAAATAAGAAACTTTGAGGTTGTTTCTAACTTTTCGAACACAAGTCGTCCTGTTATGCGAACACTGTTTACGGCACGGCACTTTGTGAATGTGCGCTTGCGCGTGTATGTGTTGTGTTGCGCGTGTAAGAGTCCAATGTTTCGATATGTCGTTTTTGCAACGGGTTGAAAAAACAGGATTTATATTATAATTACATATTGACAAACTCCCAAGATATTCACACGACGCAAGAAACCGGTTGACGCAAGCACAAAAGACTAAAACCGATATTCGAGGTCCGTTGCTGACCAAAATAATTCTGTAACACATTGACGAATATACTTGTCAATGTATCGAAAACAAAAACAGCCGTTTAATAATACACATACAACAGATATTTAACAGTCTAGTAAAGTAAAATGGCAGCCTACTATGGCTAACAACAGGCTTTGTCCGCATCGCCGGGCTGGCGACTTTAGTAATCGCGTTATGACACACTAATTAACAGCCACATTTCCAATTGAAACTCGCAAGATGATGACCTAAGGACAATGTGATTAACTTAAACATCAAATACACGTCATGATCTTTAGCAAAAACGATAATTCGCTGTGATCGGAACAGTGCTTTTGATTGGATTAGGATTCACTAGCGAGCTAAATTTATGGCTGGAATATCTCCCCATGTGTGAATATTAAAGTCCTATCAATCAATAACTTACCGACCTAGTATTTCTATATGTAAGTACACAGACTGAATCATTTGGCTATCGATATATGTTAGCTTTTTACGCTAAATAGTGATTCAGACCCTAAAGACTCCGAGTGGCTAACCGTGTTAGCTCAGCTAACGTTAACTAACCTTCACAGCGCAAAAAAAACAACAAAAAAACAAAACAGATCTTACCAGTGAATGCCCTCCTCTTTAAAACCAGTAAGTTATCGGGTCACCATGGAGCTGCGTCTAATAGAAGTAAATCCCAGGGCTACTGTAAACGCGGTATATGCTGGTATGGAATATATTCTGAGATTCTGACGGCCCTTTATGATCTGAACATCCGTCTACGGAGAAGGTTGAGAGCAGCCAGCCAGCGGGGCCAGATCGGAGTACCTCCTCCCAACCAGTAGGAAAGGGCTTCGAGCTGCACCAGTGGCCTCGCTCTCACACCGTCTCCATGACGACCGTAGCGAACTGTAAGCGAGAGGGGCAGGGCTTACGAGGTGCGCTAGTTCACGAGAAATCAGCTGTAACTTGAAGAGGGGATGCGATCTAACACAGATGGGTGTGCTCATTGACACGGAAGTGTATTTTCTCTGTTAACAGCTTACGAGTTAATAATTTTCATAAATAAAATGTAATTCTAGCTTCACAAATTATAATAAAGATGATTTTAGTTAATGTATATATTGTTATTATTAATCCTATGTTTATTAAAAGAAAATACGTCTTCATGTCTTACAGAGTAAAACCAAAAAGTACATTAACAGTATTATAGATTTGGATTAAAAAGCCACCAAGTGAATATTTGTGAAGTTTGCAAATTATTTATTTGAATAACTTATGTAGGTACCGTAGCCTACCTTTTGTTTTTTTTAAAAACTGTCTCTTTTGGTCTATTCTATTATTATTTTCTCTTTATTTTATTTGCAGTGTTAAAAATGGAAATAAAAATAAATGTAAACTGGGGGAAAGTGACCGGTTTTGAGAATTACATGTCACTGAAAAAAGAAAGTTTTGCTTTTTTGTTCTTATACAATTTAATTGAGGTAATTGCTTGATTTCTTTCATAAAAAAAGAGAGAATTTGAATATTTGGACATGTAATGTGGCAAGCAACAGAATCAGATTTCTCGATTTATTACTAGAGGGCAGCAACAAAGAAGAGTAGAAGAGACGGTTGAACATGTAATAATATATTGTACATTGTATGAAAATGAAAGACGATTGTTGCTCATTAAATTGCTGGAAAAAGGAATCCAAGACATGTCACTGAAAAAATCTGTTGGCAAGAAAACCAGGTATGAAAGATGAGGTGTTGCAATATATAAAAGTAACAAGATTATATTTGAGAATATAATTAAGCAACTAACTAAGGAATCTTTTTCCTAATTTAGTAAGAGTAGTTCTTTCTGCATTGAGGAGTGCAGGTATTACATCACTTTGTAGGTCAAAATGCAGAAACGAGTTAGCATTTTAGCACCGGTTCCATCGTTCCAAGGTCAATGGGTTTTTTGAATAGGGTTTTGGTTAAATGGCTGAAATAAGGCCTGTGGTAAACACAAGCTCAAGACACTTTCACGTTTTATTCTATGACATAAAATACATCAATATTACCCGACTCGTGATTTTTTTAAGCTGTTACGTGTCTAAACGATAAACATTATATTGTAACCATTAATTTTATTAAATGCTCGAAGAAAAGAAACAAATGACTAAATGGGAGGCTGTCGAGGAGATTAAACGTCATCACGCCGAGCAGGTCAGCTCAGTTCGCTTTTACAGCATCGTTATGGTTATAATTGGGCTCTTTAAACTAATAACTCAAACGTTCTTGGAGAATGTTTGTAGATAAAAACTGAAAGACTTGTCTGAACCTTAGTGATGATGACGTTGAATTCATGGGACCGTGGTGTGGTTCGTTTAGCCTATAGCTTTTTACTTCTGGCAACTAGGCTTCAAAATTGGCTACAAATTGACATGAAAAGTGTCAGAGTAAAGCAGAGGTAAAAAGGTTAATAGCAAATGAAATCAGAAAGAAATGGCAGAAGGAGTGGGATAGTTGAACAAAAGGTAGACACTTTCATCACATTCAAGAAAAAGTAGGTAGAAGAAAATTTGGCAACAGGAAAGAAGATCTCAAGAATGCGTATTGGACATTGTTCGTTAAATCGCTGTCTGCATAGAATGGGGAAGCATGAAACTGGAAACTGTGAAAAAATGTGGTCAAGCAGAATCAGTAGAACACGTACGTATAGAGTGTGATGCATATGAAAGAGCCAGATTTCAACTAATTCAAGCTTTAAGGTCTTTGGCAATAAATCATTTGTCACTTAATTCTGCCCAAAACAATCAAGAATATTTTATGAATTATTTATTTTCTTTAAAAAAAAAAAAACTAGACTGATCAATAGAATTTAAGATACCGTTGTATTAACCCCCCCTCCCAGACCAGTCCCATCCCATTTTCATTCGTCTTATTGTTTACCAACTTCCTAACTATTATGCGCTTCACACTCCTTTCCAGTAGGTGGCGGGAATGCAATATCTAAAATTGGTTTGACCACCGCCGTTAAACACAAGAAGAAGAATCACACAGGCGGCATGTTTTCAGTAAGCAGTTACCCCTATCGCAAGACTCTCGCAAAAATGCATTACAGTTCGGGGGTCAGCATTAGGCTTTTGCCCAGTTACAAGTGCTCTTTTGAAGACCCAGTGCACGTGACCGTGATTGGCTTAAATCCACAACAACGCGTGGATCTGCGTTCTAAAAGCACCGATGCAAAGGGGCTTGTTTTCAAGGCTTCTGCCACCTACCAAGCAGACAGCGCTGGTCAAGTTGATCTGAACCGCGACCCTTCTCTTGGTGGCAGCTTTACCGGAGTTGAACCAATGGGCTTATTCTGGGCACTAAAAGCAGAGGTCGTACACTGCAAATTTGCACTAACAGACGTGACGCGCCCTCAACTCGTTGACCTTGAATGTGTCATTGACGATAAAGTCATCGCCAAAGTAACAAACGAGAGACACTGCATGCCCGATGGTGTCCGGAGAATTCCTGTAACTGAAGGCAGGATCAGAGGAACTCTTTTTATGCCCCCTGGTCAGTTGTTTTAGCTGTAGTATCAGTCTTAAAGACTAGTTTGTAAGGCACTCCATATAGCAGTGGTTCTCAACCAGGAGGCCGCATTTTGACTTGAAAAAATATTTAAATGATAATGCTTAAGGATCAGGTTTCCTCAAACTCGGTCCTGCATAGCTTAGCTCCAACCCCGATAAAACACACCTACCTGTGAGATTCTAGTGATCCTGAAGACCTTGATAAGCTTGCTCAGGTGTGTTTGATCAGGGTTGGAGTTAAACTCTGCAGGACAGAGGCCCTCCAGGACCGAGTTTGAGGAACCCTGCTTAAGATGAACTCGTACTTTTGGTCTATTCTATTATTATTTTCTCTTTATTTTATTTGCAGTGTTAAAAATGGAAATAAAAATAAATGTAAACTGGGGGAAAGTGACCGGTTTTGAGAATTACATGTCACTGAAAAAAGAAAGTTTTGCTTTTTTGTTCTTATACAATTTAATTGAGGTAATTGCTTGATTTCTTTCATAAAAAAAGAGAGAATTTGAATATTTGGACATGTAATGTGGCAAGCAACAGAATCAGATTTCTCGATTTATTACTAGAGGGCAGCAACAAAGAAGAGTAGAAGAGACGGTTGAACATGTAATAATATATTGTACATTGTATGAAAATGAAAGACGATTGTTGCTCATTAAATTGCTGGAAAAAGGAATCCAAGACATGTCACTGAAAAAATCTGTTGGCAAGAAAACCAGGTATGAAAGATGAGGTGTTGCAATATATAAAAGTAACAAGATTATATTTGAGAATATAATTAAGCAACTAACTAAGGAATCTTTTTCCTAATTTAGTAAGAGTAGTTCTTTCTGCATTGAGGAGTGCAGGTATTACATCACTTTGTAGGTCAAAATGCAGAAACGAGTTAGCATTTTAGCACCGGTTCCATCGTTCCAAGGTCAATGGGTTTTTTGAATAGGGTTTTGGTTAAATGGCTGAAATAAGGCCTGTGGTAAACACAAGCTCAAGACACTTTCACGTTTTATTCTATGACATAAAATACATCAATATTACCCGACTCGTGATTTTTTTAAGCTGTTACGTGTCTAAACGATAAACATTATATTGTAACCATTAATTTTATTAAATGCTCGAAGAAAAGAAACAAATGACTAAATGGGAGGCTGTCGAGGAGATTAAACGTCATCACGCCGAGCAGGTCAGCTCAGTTCGCTTTTACAGCATCGTTATGGTTATAATTGGGCTCTTTAAACTAATAACTCAAACGTTCTTGGAGAATGTTTGTAGATAAAAACTGAAAGACTTGTCTGAACCTTAGTGATGATGACGTTGAATTCATGGGACCGTGGTGTGGTTCGTTTAGCCTATAGCTTTTTACTTCTGGCAACTAGGCTTCAAAATTGGCTACAAATTGACATGAAAAGTGTCAGAGTAAAGCAGAGGTAAAAAGGTTAATAGCAAATGAAATCAGAAAGAAATGGCAGAAGGAGTGGGATAGTTGAACAAAAGGTAGACACTTTCATCACATTCAAGAAAAAGTAGGTAGAAGAAAATTTGGCAACAGGAAAGAAGATCTCAAGAATGCGTATTGGACATTGTTCGTTAAATCGCTGTCTGCATAGAATGGGGAAGCATGAAACTGGAAACTGTGAAAAAATGTGGTCAAGCAGAATCAGTAGAACACGTACGTATAGAGTGTGATGCATATGAAAGAGCCAGATTTCAACTAATTCAAGCTTTAAGGTCTTTGGCAATAAATCATTTGTCACTTAATTCTGCCCAAAACAATCAAGAATATTTTATGAATTATTTATTTTCTTTAAAAAAAAAAAAACTAGACTGATCAATAGAATTTAAGATACCGTTGTATTAACCCCCCCTCCCAGACCAGTCCCATCCCATTTTCATTCGTCTTATTGTTTACCAACTTCCTAACTATTATGCGCTTCACACTCCTTTCCAGTAGGTGGCGGGAATGCAATATCTAAAATTGGTTTGACCACCGCCGTTAAACACAAGAAGAAGAATCACACAGGCGGCATGTTTTCAGTAAGCAGTTACCCCTATCGCAAGACTCTCGCAAAAATGCATTACAGTTCGGGGGTCAGCATTAGGCTTTTGCCCAGTTACAAGTGCTCTTTTGAAGACCCAGTGCACGTGACCGTGATTGGCTTAAATCCACAACAACGCGTGGATCTGCGTTCTAAAAGCACCGATGCAAAGGGGCTTGTTTTCAAGGCTTCTGCCACCTACCAAGCAGACAGCGCTGGTCAAGTTGATCTGAACCGCGACCCTTCTCTTGGTGGCAGCTTTACCGGAGTTGAACCAATGGGCTTATTCTGGGCACTAAAAGCAGAGGTCGTACACTGCAAATTTGCACTAACAGACGTGACGCGCCCTCAACTCGTTGACCTTGAATGTGTCATTGACGATAAAGTCATCGCCAAAGTAACAAACGAGAGACACTGCATGCCCGATGGTGTCCGGAGAATTCCTGTAACTGAAGGCAGGATCAGAGGAACTCTTTTTATGCCCCCTGGTCAGTTGTTTTAGCTGTAGTATCAGTCTTAAAGACTAGTTTGTAAGGCACTCCATATAGCAGTGGTTCTCAACCAGGAGGCCGCATTTTGACTTGAAAAAATATTTAAATGATAATGCTTAAGGATCAGGTTTCCTCAAACTCGGTCCTGCATAGCTTAGCTCCAACCCCGATAAAACACACCTACCTGTGAGATTCTAGTGATCCTGAAGACCTTGATAAGCTTGCTCAGGTGTGTTTGATCAGGGTTGGAGTTAAACTCTGCAGGACAGAGGCCCTCCAGGACCGAGTTTGAGGAACCCTGCTTAAGATGAACTCGTACTCAGTCGACTGAGATGCGAAGGTTTTTTTCTTTTTTGTGCCATATTCTGTTTTGTAGCAGCGTCTTGTGGTGAAAATGGAGAAGTACAGTGTAACTCTATTGCTTGACAATTGAAAAGGTCTTCTATTGTCAATCACAAATTTATGCTGGCCATTATTATTTTAATCTAGTATGTCAAATGAAGATTTTTAAATGCTGATTTTCAAAATTTTCAGGTAAAGGACCATTTCCTGGTATTTTGGATACCAGTGAGTTTAGAGGATATCCGTTTGAGTTGAGGGCATCTCTGTTGGCAAAAAGAGGATTTGCTGTTTTGGCCTTTGCTTTCCAAGGTTACCAAGATTTACCCCAAAAAGCAGACAAATTTCACCTCGAGTATTTTGAAGAAGGTATAGATTTCTTGAGACAACAGCCTGAGGTTAGTATGTATAACCATTCATGCGCATTCCTTATTGTTCTTATAATCCTGAAATAAAATGAAGCTAATCACAAAGGCAGGTTTATAAGAATAACAAATTCAATTCCAACACCCCCCCCCCTTTTTTTTCCCAAAGGTCAAAGATCAAAAAATTGGCCTAGTGTCCATATCAAAGAGTGGAGATCTCGCTTTGTCAATGGCAACATTCCTGCCTGGTATATCGGCCACTATTTGTATCAATGGATGCAATGCAAATACTGTGGTCCCGGTCTACTACAAAGACATCTGTGTTCCACCCCTCATGTTCGACATAAAGAAAGTAAAAATGACACCGTCAGGCCTTGTGGATATTTCGGATTGCATGAACGACCCGATGTCCAAAGAAGGCCTTCCTAGCGTTATTCCCATTGAGCGTGCCTCTGGTAAATTCATGTTTATAATGTCAGAAGCTGACAAGAATTGGCAAAGTGCCTATTATGCAAAACTTGCATGCGACAGACTCAAAGCACATGGGAAAAATAACTACGAGCTGGTGAGGTATGAAAAAGCGGGTCACTTTATTGAGGTACCTTATATGCCCTTTTGTCTCGCTAATTTTCATGCTGTAGCTAACCATGTGGTTTTCTTTGGCGGGGAACCCAAGGCTCATTCAGAAGCACAGTTGGACGCATGGCGGAGGATTGTGAATTTTTTCAGAAAACACCTAGCGGCCGCTGATCACAATTGCAGGTCTATGCTGTAAGAAGGGCATTTACAGTACATAATAGCAGTCATGACATCCAGTTATAATGTTGATTTGCATTTCTAATCTAGAAATCAAGTATTAAAAAAAATGATAATTCTAGTGATAATAATGGTTGATTTGCTTCTAAATCTATTGATGTTTAAATCATTCATACAAAGTCTGATGCCGGAGAAACATTTCTTAAAATTATCAATGTTGAATGAAAACCGTCATGCAGCTAAAAATATTATTGGAAAGAACACCATTTTTTTGTAACAATGTAAAAGTTGTTACTGTCACTATTTAAACCATACTTACTGAACAAAAATATTATTTTCTTGTTTTCAAAAAACAATCTTCTGAACGGTAATGAATTTTCACTGCTATGCCACATTTTTTAATTATAACTTAACACTTATTTCAAGTCATTTTAAATCATATTGTAACTAATACTCACTTTACTGGTGCTGTTGGTCTGCATTCTTGTTTTTGCATTCTCTCCATTTTATTGTACATTTTATTGCCTTCATTTAAAAAAAAAAAACCTTGATTACATTTTCAGCCTTATGGAGGATAAAAAGCAGGTTGTTTTCCTCTTCAATATTTTCTTTTCTATAGATTGTTTATGTCTAGATAAACATTCCATCAGGGTACAGACACTGTGAGGAGATATGCAACCATGGCCATTGGTTGCAAGTGAGTTACTGTATGCACCTTACACATATTAGAGCTTCCAATAAAGTACAATTAAATATCTTGAGATTGTCTTTTTTTATATGTTCTATTATTAATTACTCTTAGTAATTATTTTATAACTTTTGATTCATTTCTAATTCTGATTCTAGGAGGTGACCTCATATCTGTGTCTGATTTACATTATTTTGATTTGCATCCTAAAGTGTTGGTTGATGGAACGAGCTGCATTCACAAATTATTATTAGGAAGCCAATCATTCAAAATAATCTTTCTGTGCCACAACAATTTATTGATATGCAATACGATATTTAAAGGGATAGTTCAATCATAAATGAAAATACTTTCATTTACTCTTCACCCTCAAGATGATTTTAAAGAAAGTTTCAAACGTTTTTCATCCTCACAATTAAAGTCAAAGGGGTTTTGTGTGTGTGTTCCAGAGAAGAAATGGAGTCAGGCAGGGTTAGAACAACATGATGGTGAGTTAATTATGACAGAATTTTTTTTCTTTTTAGGTGAACGATCTCTTTCAAGTCTATTGCGGTATAACTGACATGATTCTACATGAATCAATACACCAAAGCCAATCTCACTGGATGAATGCTGAGATTGGGTACTTTCAGATTTATCAACATGTTTTTTTTTTTGTTTTTTTTTTAAACATGTAAATGAATGAGATCTCTGCACAAATCTCCAGTGGTACTTACTGCAAATCTTTTAGAGAGCACTATGACAAGAAAACACTTAAGCAGGCCTTGATATTTAACCCGCACTACTTAGGTGGAAGCTCTGAAGAGTTCTTACATGTTGATTAACTGGGAAGGGTTCATTTTATATTTATAGATGAGCTGTTACTATAACGTGCAGTGCATGGCATTCTCATGAATTGATTGTTACTTAACTTTGTTGTTTTTCAGAAACATCATTTGGTTTCTAAAAAGTATGTTGAAAACATTTGAAGAATGTTTTCCTGCCTATTCACAATTACTGATGTGGATGGAAGTATAAGCTCTACAACAAAGAGCATATTTATTATGGTAATGAATAGATGAGGGTCGGTTGCTAGCTGTGTTTTCTGGCCTGCATTTTGTGAGAGCTACAGAGGTCTTTTGCTCTATTTATGAACCTTTTTTAATATAATGATTTACTTGTCTTGAAACAGTCACTGGACAATGTTAGGATATATTAGCATGAGTAAAGACCCTTTGTCTAAGGAGCAGATACTGCTAGTGCTGAGAATAATATAGCAGATTGCAGTTTCCATAAATCACAACCACTTAAGGGAAATAAAATATAAAGTCTTTAATTCAGATTGACATAGTTTTAGGAGGAGGAAATGGGTCTTAAAAATTAAAAATTAAGCTATAGGTTGAAGAAAAGGCTTACTAAACCAGCCTACAAAAATATTTTTTACAATCTATCACAGATTATATCCTATATAGAAAACGTATAGTTACTTGGGTTGTATATAGCCTAACTCTTGTGACAACATCTTTGTGTGACAACTAGCCACAGTCTTATTTCATGCAGGCTTTAGAGATTCCTCATGGGTTGTCTAAAATTTCCCCTGCCCATAAGGAACACTGACCTTCCTATTATAGAAACAAACAAACCAAAGCAACACGTAGACAAATTCAATGCAGTGTGAGTAGCCTATGGCTGCTGTTTTCAAGGTTTGGACTCAGTGGACACGGCAAAGAATAATTTGTGGATATGTTGGCGTTTTTGTTCACTGGATTAATTATGTATTTTTCACAATAAGGAAAACTCTTAAAAAAACGTATCTGTTCCGAGGATTCTGTTAATATCTTAACATACATTAGGCCTACTTTGTTCGCGTGCAGATTATGTCTGCATCAGTATCTCGCCAAATAGCCTACAAGCTCAATACCTCTCGTTCAAACCCTCACGCGCCTCTAGATTCTAGAAGACTCCTTAACGGAAGGATACGGTGGCGTTTTATTGTAAGCGCCCACCTTTCATTTGAAGAAATAAAGCGCTATTGTCACTCTCAATGATGCCTGTTCGCTAAAAACCCAGTAGTAAGATCACACACTGTCACGAATTTAACGTGATATGCGTTTACCAAAATCGTTTTTTTTACACTTGGATTGGCTGATCATTCATAACGATCATACGGGTATGTTATTTTTCTAACGTATTGTCTAAGGCTTATCATACACTGTTTAGACATACTTATTTGCATACGTTTCCATATTTTAGTAGGCTAACCCTTACCCAGCGCTTGCTAAATATTGCATTTAACCCGTAATGTCCGTCTATTGGCTAGTGAAATGAATTAAGCTGAGTGATGTGGCTTGAGTCAAGCGCGTGAATGTCGCCGTCACTATACCGTAACGCTCCATCACTGTGATCTTTGCTGTGAAAACGAAATCATGCCTTTTTATATGTGAAATATGGCTTTCAATATCGCGATTCTCAAAGGGTAGTTTAGCAATAAGACAACTAGGCTACGTAATGCAAATTTAACCAAATATGCAATCCTATCCGGGATATATTATGCTCGGGAAAGATTTTTTCAGAATAGCCTATTTCACGTTTTCGATAATTTGGAGAAACTGTAGAAAACTCGCGTTAATCATGAAGGACACGGCATCATAACGCTCAAGCTCTAGGCTATTCACCAATAACGTGCGCGCGGAGAGCCGAAGAATTATAGTGGCGCCTCGGATATGAATGATGATGGAGGCGGAAAACGCGGAGAGCTGGTTTCTTCTGTCAGAAAACGGAAACACAAGTTTAAACGCCTCGAACCTGGGTTTCCTAAACGCCTCGTCTCCGGTGGGTCTGTGGGGTGATGCTCAGGATAAAGAGGTGACCCGGCTGGAGGAGATACTGTACGTGCAGGAAAGAGCCTACAAAGATTTCACCACCACCATTCAAGTTTTCATCCTCATCGGCTCCCTTTTGGGTAAGTATACCCATAGCCTACAGACACGATAATTAACATGTTTTGCTGTTCGTCAGCAAATGTGTGGGGGTTGCACTGATCTATAAATATATTTTAATAAAACAAACAATCACATCTAACTTAATTGATGTGATAAACTGCACTATCCAATATGAGCATATTAGCCTAATGGCCTTTTGCACTGTAGGCTACATGTGAATGAATATCCACTCTCAGGGTTACAGTTAGTGCACAAATTATATTTGGAATGTGAAAATTTAAGAAAAATCATAGGCTGACAAATTTTCCGTGATAAATCGCATTTGAGCATATGTTACAGTATATGCTCTGATCAGGTGAGATTGTAAACAAAAGTTGTTCATTATTGAGCATTCACTGACACGCAGGTATTGTAATTAGTCATGCTGCAGCAAGTTTTTCCCTTCATAATCTGTACATCGTGAACCCTGATGTTGAAAGTAATTAAAAAAAAATTAAGTTGTCCATTTAAACATTAATTAACAAGGTCACATTTTGAAATCTGTTCCTTGAATAAATATTTATTTACTTTACTTTAGTGTTGTTAATTCCAAATATTAAAGTGCACAATTTATACTATATCCATCCCACAAGCCTTTGTTCAAATAATTGATACTTTGTCAAAGCAGGGGTACTTATGGGAGGAATTAAATATTTGTTATTAAGAATTTAGAGTCTTTTTCTCTTTATAGTATAACTGGTGTTGTTCAAAATAATATTTTGTGTGATTAGTTTTCTCTTTCATAACCTGTTGACTTTTCTCCAATGAAAGTAGTTTTACATTAACTTCTTTTGAGGGCGAATTTATAAAAAATAATCATCTCAACTCGTTGATCATTTCCATTCTCTAATCTGCACAAATTTCTATAATATGCAGTAATATTGGTATATCTTTCCTAAATAAAACTACAATTTAATCACAAGTTTGAGTCGTTCGTCGCAAGTTGCTGCTTCAAATAGTTAACTCAATCAATTAAACAACTAGTTAGAGATGCCTCCATTATTCTATAGATTTTTATGGTACATCACTACTCAACTGGAGAACTTTTGCCAAGATTCAAATGGTTTTGATGACAGTTTATGCGCTGGCGCTGATGCCATGTGCAAACAGCTTGTTTTTACTAAAAGCAAAACTTTTTAAACTTAGAAAATGTATTAGATAATAGCTAATCTTAACTCTTAACACTGTTACTAATCAAATGATTCACCATGCTTGAGATGTTTCCAAGAAAATGTGAATTCTTACACATTACAGCAACATGATTATCATCACACCTAGAAGCCATTGATCATGTGACAAATCAGGAGCAAAGAAACTAGAGTGTTTTTTTCTGTTCATTCATGCTTTAATCACAATACAAAGAGAGATGTGTAATGTTTTTACAATCAGTTTGATGTCACATGATTTCTAAGGAGGATTTTTACTACACGGCAGCCACTCAATCGATGCCAAGGACAGAAAAAGGCTGAATTTTGTTTCCACAGATTGGTGCTGTGGGACACGATTGATAATCTTATCTTCTTAAATGCAGTGGATTCACACCATCCTGTGCCAATGGAAATGATGCAAGATTTGCAGAAAGAAAAATCTTTTAGAGCCCCCCTCAGAATAAATGAGATTTTAGCATTGATTATAGTATAATGTCCCTTTGTTCTTCTTGTTTTTTTTTTCTGAAGGAAGGCAATTTCATGAGGCTCTACCAAATAAGACATCACATGACTAATTAGCCTGCAGAATGCTTAGTATAAATGTTTGTAATCTGAAGATCAGTCTCTGCACTGGATTTGGGCTCAAATTTCAGAAAAGCTATATAGGAATTTTGTGTTTCTGACAATTCATTGTGATTACTAGTTATAGAAAGTCATTGTGGCAACGGGTTAGTCATTATTGCACCTCAAGGTTTATCCTTGGAATTCATTTAGCAAACAGCTTGGCTCATGTACCCACCAAATAAAAAAAGAATACAGTTGTTTGATAGCATGATATTTCAATAACATCTTTATCTTTTTGCTGTTTATACATTCAAGTTCAATAGGCTACATGAGTAAAATGCATAAATAACGTAAATGATAACATAATGTTCCTTTCTGGGTGAACATTTTAAACACATGGCAATATTTGATATGCTCTGACAACTGTATTACTTTTGAGTGATTTTTCAGTGATTAAGATTTATTAAACATAGTAATTACAGCTAAGTTAGTTGTTTGAAGATGTCAGAAAGGAGCAGCCAACATACATTTTCACTCTTCAGAATTTTCAAACGTATTAGAAAGAGTTGAGAAACCACTAAAGAAGCTCCTGTGAAGTCTAAATACCACTGTTAACCACAAACCCTCTGGAGACCTCTGGGAAAAAATGGACAATTGTCCGGCACTGTCAGTGTGCACTCTAAATGTCATCAGGGTAATAACACAGAGGCAGCTGCAGATGGATTCCTCTGTGCTGTGGCCGTTACACCTGCATGGTAATGGGAAAAGATGAAAGTCACGATCTCTGCGAAAAAGATGCACCTTCCAAAAGTGTGTCATGCGTAATGGAGCTGGCTAGAGCACCTGTCACCTAAGTGCTCCGTTCGCATCAACATCACAGAAGAGAATCACCTCAGGCTCCATTTCAATTCAAGGCGTGTGAATTCCTGATGTCCGTGCATAATTTCTTAAAAGAAAAAAACCTTGGTTTTCCACTTGAAATTACGTTTCATTTTAATTTAGCCGCAAGCAATGTTGAGGTTAACACATACAAGTAACTTGAGTTACGTTTCCATTTATTGACTGATAGCTCTCCTTGAGAGAAATCGTGAGTATAGTCCAGAGGCATTGAGTGAACATGATGGTTATTGTAGTTTTAGAATAAATGTGAGCAGACATTTACTCATCAAAAAAAATACAACCCCCCCCCCCCCAGATTGAGTAGTACTCAAATTGAATAAAACCGTGAAATGCATTATTGCACAAATCTGCAATAATGAAATGTATTAAATAACACAAATATACTTTATGTAGTTAATCTCACTTTAATGTCTTTGTTGCTGACCTTTTGATGATCCAATTCAACCATACCAATAAGCAAAAATGACTTAAAATAAACATTTTTTTTCTTTTTTTTTGCTGAAGTTTGTTGAACTGTCTTCTGCATGGTTTTATTTTTTACTGTACAGGTGTGAATTTGCATTTATTTCAGGCTGAGGCTTATTCATTTCACTTTTGGTGGGAAAAATTACCTAATTACGTAACGCTATTAGTTCCTTTTTTATTGTAATGTATTTGTCATGATTCTGCCATCATGTCCGTGATTTTTCCTAGTATTGTGGCAGGATCATGACAGACCTATGTTTTGTGTACAAGGGCATGGCCAATTGTTTGGGCCATGTGCTTGTGTTGTCTCGTTACGTTACCCCTCCCCCTTGTTATCCCCGTCTTGTCATTATTGTCTAGTCAGTTTCACCTGTACTTGTCATTAGTGTTCCCTATTTAATCTCCTCATGTCTTCTGTCCTGTGTCGGTACATTATCAAACATTGCGTGTTAATCTCTGTGAGTTTTTCATCTGTTTCCAGTTTAATGAGAATTGTGAGTTTGTTTTGCTGTTTGTTTCCTGTCAGAGTCTTATTTGTCATCTTGTCTAAGTGTGCTTCCTCCAGTCCTGTTTTGCCCCCTCGTGGGTTTTGTTTTTGTCAATAAATCGTGTGTTTAGTGTACTTTGTCTGCGCCTGGGTTCTCTTTCCACATCAGCGTGACAGTATTACTTTTAAAAATAATTTTCCCCAACACTGGCGCAACATTGTACATGCTCTCACTAATTGTTTTAATTGCATATCTATCTATGGTATAAAGAAAGTATGGAAATGCTTATCTCTGACAGCTGTGTTGTCATGAGCTTAAATGAGTATTCTGAGTTTATAGCCTACAAGTTGGAGCATTTGACTTTCAACCTGACCTTAATTTCTTCAAAAAAGACACTGTGGTAGTGATTAGATCCATTGAAAAGCATAAATGTGAAACTTATAATTATATAAAAGCTTATGTTAAAACTTGTGTATTTTTTGAGCTGTAAAGCTTTTTAATCAAAATTTTAACAAGAATTTTACAGGTTTTGGTTTTCTGTTTCAATGCAAATAAAATTATGTAATTTTACACAAAAAAGGGAAACTTTCACACAAAAACGATCCTGACACACATTGCTTCTTTTTTTGGCTATGCTGTTGTAACAATTATTGTAATATTTACAGATTGGCCCCATTCACTTCCATTGTAAGTGCCTCACTGTAACCCATATTTGTGCCTTTTATTTTATTTTTTGAGAAAAGGGTCAAGTTAAAATTTATTTTCCCTATGGTAATCAACAAATGCATTAAATTGAGCTTAACGTCCATTGAACCTGGAATATTCCTTTAAAAAGATTAAATACCCAACCGGTGTCTCAACTCAAGTGAACATCTCAATATTGTAATCACTTGTAAAGATGCATGCTATGATTTAACTTCTTCAACAAATCTTCTGTGCTGTGAGGCTTGTTTGTTATCACAGCATAAGAATAACATACTGTTTATTGCCAGAATCAGGCTTCTCACTGTTTTTCTCCTTTAAATAAGCTTGCAACTTTCAGGTACCTCATTGCCATGGGAACTGCTGTAGACAATGAGATGAAGGCTGCACATTCAACTGTGTGTCCTTAGATACTGACCTAGGCTTGTGAATCTTCAACGTTTTCTCCTTTTCATCTCTTTCTCCCCAGGCAATATTGCAGTGCTATGGTGCACTTGTTACACCAACGTCTTCAAGTCTGTCACAAATCTCTTCATCAAGAACCTGGCGTTTTCTGGCATTTGTGCTGGGTTGGTGTGTGTGCCCTTTGACATAGCCTTGAATGCCAGCCCCCTCTGCTGCCTCTGGGTTCACACACTCCTGCTTTGCAAAACCATCAAGTTCCTACACAGACTTTTCTGCTCCGCCACTGTGCTAAGCTTCGCTGTCATTGCCCTGGACAGGTGAGTGGATACACATTTATTCATCTTTTTCTTTTAACTGAACTGTAATTGTCTCAGCTTTGAGGTCACTATAATTCAGCCTCAACCAAACAATCATTAAAACAATTGGTTAAGATAATAATAGCGTAAAAGATCTTTTGAAAAAATCTGGAAACCCTTACAGTTGTACTCAACCCATGGGCACCAGGTGTTTCACAGACTAGTGCTTCCATAGCAACATACTCAGCCAGACCCTTTATCAATTCATTGAATAATTTATTTTGCTTAGCACAGAAGCCTTTCTTGATACCAGCATTTTTTCACATCAGAAAAAAATTAATAGACACCATGTCGACACAAATCGCATAATAAAACATACTGATATCCATATTTGACAGATTTGTTTTGATTTCTATTGTATTTTCTGAGATTCCAGTTATGAAGGCATTTTAAGTGTGAAATTATAATAAACAATTTAGTCATTTAAACAGTATCAATGTTATGTAATTGGGGCAAGTAGGGCTGGGAGCCGACAAGCGATTCTAATTCAAAACCAGAACCAAAAAATAAATTTAGCACAACTACTCTAGTCCAATTCCCAAACTGTTGACTCTTATGAGTCAGTTCTTTTTAGTGATCAAATCAAATAAAAACTCTACAACGTGACGAACCGATTTCTGAACGAATAATTCTTTTACAGAATGAACCGATTATTTTTAGCAAATCAGACGTATAGTTTACCATTGTATTATAATGCTTGTTGTGAGACCTAATATTGTTACAGATTGGTTAATATAGTTAATTTAATCATATGTGGTTTACATGCTCAAAGAAATCCGATCATTTGAAGAGGATGGATATGTATATGAGACAACTGGGCTGGGAACCAACAAGCGATTCTAATTTAGAACCGCTTCCATAAAAAAAAAAAAAAACACCAACTGTGTGCTGACTAACAGAAAGATAGACAATGGACCTTTTTTGTCTGCAAATTGTAATCCTCTCTTTCGCTTCCAGGTACTACTCAGTGTTGTATCCGCTGGAGAGAAAGATATCAGATGCCAAATCCAGAGACCTGGTCATCTACATCTGGGTGCATGCCGTGGTGGCCAGTGTCCCTGTTTTCGCCATAAGCAATGTGACGGATATCTACGCCACCTCATCTTGTTCTGACGGCCAATCGTTTGGACATCTGGTTTACATGGTCACATACAGCATCACCACGCTTATTTTACCACTAGCAGTGGTGTTTCTAGCCATGGCACTAATCCGCCGTGCATTAAGCAGCAGCCAGAAGAAGAAAGTGATCATTGCAGCGCTGCGCACCCCTCAGAACAGCATTTCCATTCCGTATGTGTCTCAGCGTGAGTCTGAACTTCATGCCACTCTGTTGTCCATCGTCCTAGTCTTTGCTCTCTGCAGCACTCCCTACGCCGCTCTGGTGATATACCGTGCAGTGCTGGGGGCTGCAAAAGCCTCGTCTTGGTTACAGCTGACTGCTGTGTGGCTGCCAAAGGTCTCTCTCCTCACCAACCCACTGTTTCTCCTCACAGTAAACCGCTCTGTGCGACGTTGCCTTCTCGATATGCTAGCACGGTTGCATCGACGCTATAGCCGAAGGAACATGGTCAGCATTGGAGGTCTGGCTGAGGTAGGGCCACTAGGGGACGAGACTGTGGTTCGCTCTGGTAGTCAACTCCTAGAGATGTTCAATATCGGCCAACAGCAGATCTTCAGACCGAATGAGGAAGAGGAAGAAGAAGATGAGAATGAAATTTCATCTGTGGCTTCCGCCAACTTCCAACCGAAAGATGAGGGACAGGGTGGAAATGGAATGCAGGCAGGAGAGCTTCGTCAGCTACAGTCAGGGGACAGGGTTAAAGAAGAGGGCTTAGTGTTACCAAAACATTCCCCAATTCAGTCATGTGCCTACTCCTCTTCGCAGGTTGCCCCCGCGACTCCCACGGACCCCGAGGATGCAACGCAGTTTGGTTTCGGGCCGTTTGAGCTGCCTCCTCAATGGCTGCCTGAAACCAGGAACAGTAAGAAAAGACTCCTTCCTCCATTGGGTAACACACCAGAGGAGCTGATCCAGACCAAGCAGCCTAGAGTTCGACCCGAGAGACGCATCAGTAGAAACAATAAAGTTAGTACCTTCCCTAATGTGGACCCCTAAAACACAGTGCCATGGACCAAATCATTAAAAGCCAAGAAAAAAGACTGTCGGTTTTATATCTAAAGTTATCTTGGGATCATTTTTTATGTGAGTGCAGAACAATGAAGGGGAGAACTCATGGAGAGTTTACGTTTACAGTAGAAAGTAGGTAGAGTTTTCATGCTCTCTTGCTGTCTGTTTGGGCAATTTAATAGACATTCGTTCATCTCCATGAACTGACAGAACCAGAAATTGATCTTTCACAGGAAATGCAAGAAACACCATATGGTAGGCATGGATTGTTTGATATTTGTTTTGTTGGAATGGTGAATAAAATTAATCACAATCATTTTTATGTAGATATGTCCATGCTGTGTTGAATGTGACTGTGTCCTTTTCAACCTGCTCAACTTGTTGAAGCATCACCCCACTGCCCACATTTTATTTAGCAACATTATCTATTTCAAATAGCTAGAAACGAGTTTATTCACAATTAAAGCATTTAAATGAACTTAAAAAAAAAACTTTTATGTGCACTACCTTTACAATGCTATTAAAATGCTGCCATGACCACATGCTGTTAATGGAAAACCAATATGGGTTTAATGCACAAATAATGCTGTTGGCATTTCTCAGAGAAAGATGGTTTATTATTGATAAAAAATGGCAAAGAAACTTTGAATCCCATTGCACTGAAGTGTTCAGATTCATCATATTACCTTTAAGAATAAATCACAGCCCTTGTCTGTGGTCAGCTATTATCAAGATTTGCAAATGTAGATGGGAAACAATGCATTTTAATACGCAACTATGAATTATTTAATCAGTTCGTCTGCAGTGGAATATGTTAGAGAACAGGAGAGTATTTATGGGGTGAAACACAATGAGAAGACATCCTCTGCTTAGAGGTCTGTTGACAATAAAGTGTTGTTTGGAACAATATTGTTTAATCATACTGCATAAGCATTGTGACTCACAGGCTTTTATTTAATTATACCTATTCTTCCAAAGCCAGACCATTCTCGGGCTAATTACACGTGTATTTGTATTTCTTACATAATCAGTTATTTGGAAGAAATACTTTCTCTTCCAATAGTATATTGTCCAGCTATATTCAAAATAAACATTGGGTCGGTAAAAACCTATAATTTAAATACTCAAATTCTAGCAAAACAATGCATAAAGGAAAATTTCTTGGCAGTGGTTCATTAAATCTGTTTTTCTGAGTGACCAGTTCCTCATTCATTGAGCTGTATTTTTTTTAAAGCATGTCTCAAACGCATTTCATAAAAAAGAGACATTGTTTCTCTGAGTTAATCGCCTTTTATGGCAATGGCAAAGCTAAAGATTAGGCACTTGCATGTGACTAAGATGAAAAAAAAATATTTAAAAGGGCAGCTTGTTTCCCCCCATATGCCAGTTTAGTGTCATTACTTAAAATGTCTTGATGTATTTTGAAGATTTAATGTGTTATCCAAATCCAGTAACCACTAGCTTGGATTTGTAATATATCTACACCACAACGGGTATGCGGAAATAACATAATACTTTGTGCTCCACCAGAATGCTTGAATGTATAAAAAGTTCAAGTGAAAGTGTTGTGACAGCATGAGAGGTTCAGGATCTTTAGTGTGTGCAAGTTCCCAGTAAACACCACTTCAACAGTCTCTTCAGTGTGTGTTGAATAATTAAACAAAAAGGTTTACAACTTAAATATCTTCAGCTAAAAAAGTAACTTAATCTTATTTGTTTCACAGAGGTATGTGTCCTTTCTCCAGCCACACGCACGCACGCACGCACGCACACACACACACAAATCAACAGTTTCTCACACCCACTATTAGAGCCTGCTGCTGGTCTCATTAGCTGTAGCTGTATTCTCGGACAGCCTGGGTTTTGTAGTCCTTAACAGACGGCCATCTTGCTCCAGCCATCTGAGGGCAATGTATCTGCCATCTAGAACACACCCTCTCATGATGCCACAGTTGTTTTGAAATACAATGATGGTCATCCATTTACTTGGCACTTTTAAACATTTCATAATAATAATAATAATAATGCCATTTTCATGGTTTCCAAAGCATTAGTTAACTTGTCTGATGGAAGCAGGACATTTATCTCAAATTTAGCTCAACTAAATGCCTACAAATTGGAGGCAAGGGTTTATTTAATTAGAGTTGCTTAGCAACTGATAACCCAGCTTGTGCAGTGCAACGTTTGACTCAATTAGACGAGAGTTTCCAGGCTTTTTGTTGCGTTTTTCCAATTGCTTTCATTAAACATCATAAATAATTGTCTCTGATGACAACATTGATATTTAATCTGTACAGGTCCTCATAGGCTGATCATTTTCTTCTTCTATTGAGTAAGCATAAAGCAACTTCAAACATTAGAAACCCTCTTTTTGAATGTGTTATTATGAGTATTATTACTATTTTTGTATGTTTCCATTATTACGTGTAGACTTAATTTTACATACATTAACATAATAGTAATATTAATAATGCTACTTCTAATAATAAATTTAACTTATTTGAAATTAAGTCAGTAAGTCTTACATGAATACTACTTGCTGATTACAGAAAATCAGTTTATGCAGCTATTTAAAAATGATTTATGTGCTTATGAATATACCTTTAGAAAGCTGATATATAGATACCGTATATCATATCAGATGTGCTGTTAGAATCATAGCTTATCAAAGTCAAAACTCTGTCACAGATTCTTTGCATTTGAGTACTCCTGGTAGAGTTATTAATAGCACATTGATCAGCTGGGGCCTTTGGTCTGAGGATGTGAGCCTCTTTCAAGAGAATTGGCCACATGATAGAGGCTCACGGCTACAGACTCCTAGACAAGTGTCTTCTCCGAGTAAAGGAGCCCATCTCAATTCTGCCTGCCCACCAGCATCCTGCTGCATGATCAGCTCAGCCTTGAAGGCAATGACAGGAAGCATCCTCATTACATCTCAAGCATCTGGATTCAGATACACTGCTGGCAAAAGGGCTCTCAGCAAAACCAGCACATAAAATGAAGATACAATGCATTTGGGCTTGAAGTAACCCATCTTTTGAACAACATATTGAAGAATGCTGGGGAACTTAATTGTTCCCTTTCGAGAGGTCTCTCCTATTGCGTAAGTAGCTTACGCTATGGGAAAACTCCTTTTCTCGAGAAATATTGAAGTCTTTATGTAAAACGCATTGCAGCTGCACAGCATACAGCAGTGAGCGAGGCAGCTCGGTCATTGGCTGTGCTGCGGCAACTGCACGAACCTATGACGGGGCGACTCTGAACACGCTTCCAATGAGCGTGCTTCGCGCCCGCGCGCGTCAGAGCAGGCCAAGATTGGCGTGGCCAAGGGTATATATTGGGCGCCCCGTCGTCTGCGTTCTTTAGATTTAATCTCCTTCAGCAAAGACCATTCTCTTCGCTGAATCCTCCGGATTTTTGGAGTCTTTTCGCCGCCGTCGACAAGCCTACAGCAGGACTGCTACGAGGACGCCGGCGCCTTCAGCCGCCTTCGAACGCCTTCTGCTAAGCCATTCGGCGCGCATCACCTCATATCCTTTTCTAAAGCTATATCAAGTGTTCGCTCCACGCAACACTTTCTAAAAGAGCAAATTAAGGCGTTGTTTCAAATGCCTTCCTGCGCCTCGTGTCGAGGCCTTCTTCCGGACGGGGATCGTCACATTATCTGCTCTCGCTGCCTGGGTCCGGACCATGCAGAGGCTGCCCTTGATCGAGGCGGATGCCCCGAGTGTGACTCCATGGGCCTCACCGAGCTGCGCGCTCGCCTCGCCGCTTTCGCCGCGAAAGAGCCTACTACCACCGTAGCACCGTTCCCTCTAGTTGAGCCGCGCAAGAAGAAGCGCCGCTCACAGAGGCCGCCAGAGCACGCGGATTATAGTGACGTCACGTCGGGCCAATCCCCGCGTGCCTCACCGCCACCCGAGGACTCCCCGCCGCCAGTTCAGTTCACGCAGGCAGACCAACACCCCCCCAGCGGAGCGTTGGGTCTCGTCTCGTTTGGCGCGTCAGGGGATGACGACGGAAAGGATGACAGCCTTTCTTTTGATGCTGCATCCGACGACTGGCCGGGCTCGTCCTTCGACCCCGCGCCATCGACGTTAGCGGGCACGAGTGTGGGCTCCAGCATGGACTCGGAGATCGTCCGCATCCTGTCCAAGGCCGTGGAAGACCTCGGGCTCGATTGGTCTTCCCCGGAAGAACCCGCCCGCAGCCGACTAGACGAGTGGTTCCTGCAGGGGCGCCGGCAGGCCCCTCGACAAAGGCCCTCCCCTTTCTTCCCGGAAGTTCACGACGAACTCACAAAGTCGTGGAAAGCCCCTCACTCCGCTCGCCTGAAGCCTTCTTTCTCTTCATCGCTCTCATCTGTGGACGGCGCGAAAGAAAGAGGCTACGAGGGAACTCCGCCCCTCGAGGAGGCTGTGGTCAACCACCTGTGCCCACCCTCCACCGCTGGATGGAAAGCCAAAGCTTCTCATCCCTCGAAGCCCTGCCGATCTACCTCAGCTCTCGCTGGTCGCGCATACGCCGCCGCCGGCCAAGCTGCGTCAGCGCTTCACTCAATGGCTGTCCTCCAAGTTTATCAAGCCAAACTTCTCTGCACCATGGACGAGTCTGGACCTGATCCTGAGGCGTTTAAGGACCTGCGCAGCGCCACCGACATAGCTCTGCGAGCCACAAAAGCCACCGCCCAATCCATCGGCCGTGCTATGGCTAACCTAACTGTCCTTGAGCGCCATCTGTGGCTGACGCTAACAGAGATGAAGGATGCAGATAAGGCGCCGTTCCTCGATGCGCCTATCTCCCAAAGCGGCCTGTTCGGACCGGCGGTAAGAGAGTTCGCTGAGCGCTTCACCGAAGCCCGGAAGGATTCGCAGGCTATGCGTCACTTCCTTCCCAAGCGCTCCAGCTCATCGCAGAGCCGCCAAAAGCCGCCTCAGCAGCAGCGAGTCAAGACGGCACCTCCCGTCTCTCAGCCCAGACCTGAAACTGACTTCCGACACCGCTCGCGCTCCGCCAACAGGAAGCAACCGCCCGAGCGACGGGGACCTCGGCCCAAGATTGTGCTGAACCCGGAGCCTCGTAAGTCTTCCTAGCTATAGGGAGAAAAAGAGAGAGCGCGTGTCTCGCAAAAGCCGGACCACTCTCTCCAAAACGTTTAAAGCATTACCCAGTCCCCTTACAGGCGGCTGGAAATGTCTGTACAGCAGCCAATGGGCCAGCCGCACAGCTCGCTCACCTGCAAACAAACGCCGTTTTAACAGCGACACACAGAAATCACATAAAGAGTCATTTTCTGCCTGTGTCATGAAGGGGTCACGTGTCCACACTGAAGTGCGCATTCCCACATATCAAAACTGTCAAAGCAGTGCCAAATGCTTCCCCAGCTCAGGCTGGACGCCCCATAAATGTAGATCGTGTGCCCACTGTCATGTATGCACCACTACACATAAGCACTGTTCCCACAGTTATAAACACTTCCCCAGTAAAAGCGGGAAATTCTATCAGGGTAGCGCGTGTGCCCGCTGTCATGCACGCACCCCTACTCACAAACACTGTTTACATGGCCAAAAACCTCCCGCCACGAGCGGGAAGTTTTATGAAAGTGGCGCGCGTGCCTACTACAGTTTATGCACCCCCACCCATAAGCACTGTCCATACAGTCTTAAACATTTCTCCAGCCCACGCTGTGAGCATTACAGATGTGGCGAGCGTGCCTGTAATCTCACACGCACCCCTGCACTCGGCACTCAACAAAGCTGCTCAGCGCGCGCCCGCGCCTCTGAGAGCTGTAAGCTCAGTATTAGCACCGAGCGATTCGCCGGCGGGAGCCATACGTCACTGCGACACGCCCCCAGCCAGCATTCAGCCCATATCTGTGCGAGCGAAAGCTTGGGAAAATATCCCCGACATGCCGAAGTGGGTGTTGAACATAATAAAACACGGTTACTCGCTTCAATTCGCTCGCAGACCACCCCGCTTCTCAGCGGTGGTCGAGACGAAAGTGAGAAAAGATGTTTCACATGTTCTACGCACCGAGGTGCTCAAACTGATAGAGAAGGGCGCTGTAGAAACTGTTACTCCCTTTATGAGCGAGGCAGGTTTTTACAGCCGCTATTTTCTCGTCCCGAAGAAGGATGGTGGTGTCCGCCCCATCCTAGATCTCAGACATCTGAACAAAGCTTTAATAATTCGCTCGTTCAGAATGTTAACAACCAAAAACATCCTCGTGCAAGTTCGCCCGGGGGATTGGTTTCTATCAGTGGATCTGAAAGGCGCTTACTTTCACATTCCGATAGCGCCTCATCACAGGCCATTTCTGAGATTCGCTTTCGAGGGACAGTCATACCAGTACACAGTACTACCATTCGGCCTATCACTGGCACCCCGTACATTCACGAAATGTATGGATGCAGCACTCTCCCCCCTGAGACAGCGGGGAGTGCGAATACTGAATTATCTCGACGATTGGCTAGTCCTAGCACAATCAGAGAGTCAGTTAATGACACACAGGTCTTGGATTACCAGCCATCTAAAATGCCTGGGCCTAAGAATCAATTTTGCAAAGAGCATGCTATCTCCCAGCCAGAATATTTCTTTTCTGGGAATAGTGCTAGACTCAGTGCAGATGACGGCGCACCTCTCATCAGAGCGCGCGCTCACTATTCGGCGCCTAGCAACATCGTTCAGAGCGGGCGCGCGCGCCCCCGTCAAGCGATTTCAAAGGATGCTCGGTCTCATGGCCTCGGCATCAGCTGTACTCCAGCTAGGATTGTTGCACATGCGTCCTCTCCAACGCTGGCTAAAAAGCCGTGTCCCCACTCACGCATGGCGCTCGGGCCATTTTTTAATCAGAGCGAATCACGGCTGCATAAAAGCCCTGACGCCCTGGAAAGCTGTAGACTGGTATCAGTCCGGTGTGAGTTTGGGCGTGAACACAAGGAGAAAAATGATCACGACAGATGCCTCCAAAATAGGTTGGGGGGCCCTTTACGAGGGCAGGCCTGTCTCCGGCTTGTGGTCAAACCCGGAGAAGCGCCTACATATAAACTGTCTGGAATTGAAAGCGGCCGCTTTGGCGCTCAGAGCCCTGCTTCCGTACCTGAAAGACGAGCACGTCCTGGTCCGAACGGACAACATGACGGTAGTCTCATACATAAATCGCCAAGGTGGACTCAGGTCGAGCTCCCTGCACTCGATGGCCAAGGACCATCCTATGGTCCCAGTGCAACCTGCGCTCGCTGAGAGCAGCTCATGTGCCAGGTGTCCTGAACCAGGGAGCGGACATGCTGTCCAGAGACAAAGTTCTCCCAGGAGAATGGTCTCTCCACCCCCTGACGATTCAGTGGTTATGGCAAACCTTTGGCAGAGCAGAGGTCGACCTCTTTGCCTCCAAGGAAAATGCACACTGCCCTCTCTTCTTTTCAAAGAGCACAGACGCGCTCGCCCAAGTCTGGCCGAGCCGCCCATTGTATGCCTTTCACCCGATCGCGATGCTACCCCAGGTCATCAGTTGGGTCAAGGAGGAGAAATGTGCAGTGCTCCTGGTAGCCCCACTCTGGAAGAACCAGACGTGGTTTCCAGAACTGATGCAGATGATGCAATCTGTCCCATGGCCGATTCCGCTGAGGCTAGATCTCCTCAGGCAGGCCAACGGGATGATCCTCCATCCCCGCCCCGATCTGTGGGCCCTCCATGCATGGCCCCTCAATGGGTTCCCGGGAACCTCCCCAGTGGAGTGTTGAGAACCATCACTGAGGCACGAGCGCCCTCTACAAGGCGCTTATATGCCCAGAAATGGAAGGGGTTCCGTGACTGGTGTAAAACCAGGAACTTGAATCCTGAGACATGTGAAGTACCGAGCGTGCTCGTTTTCTTACAAGAGCTGTTGGAGGCAGGCCACACTCCCTCCACGCTCAAAGTATATGTGGCTGCCATAGCGGCGTCACACGATCCTGTGGAAGGACGCGCACTAGGGAAAAACTACCTAGTTGTTCGTTTCCTGAGAGGCGCCAGGAGGATAAATCCCCCACGCCCCCCCTCAGTGCCGATCTGGGACCTGGCCACGGTCCTGGACGCACTCAAGAGTGCCCCGTTCGAACCTCTACCAACTGTGCACCTTAAACAGCTCTCGCTCAAAACTGCTCTCTTGCTGGCTCTCGCCTCAGTCAAGAGAGTGGGCGACCTGCACGCGCTGTCATCAAGCGCTGCCTGCCTGGAATTTGGACCTAACGACAGCAGAGTTGTCCTTAGGCCAAGATACGGGTATATTCCTAAGGTGCTCTCTACACCCTTCAGAGCACAGGTGATATCCCTGGCCGCGCTATCGTCTCCAGCAGACGAAAGCGACGCCCATTTACTCTGCCCAGTCAGGGCGCTCAGAGTATATTTGGAACGTTCTGCCCCGTTCAGACAGACAGAGCAATTATTTGTATGCTTTGGCGGCCGCACCAAAGGTTTCGCTGTTTCAAAGCAGAGAATATCGCGCTGGATAGTTGATGCTATAGCGCTGGCTTATGAAGCCAAGGGCCTTCAGTGCCCCTTGGGCATCAGAGCTCACTCTACGAGAGGCATGGCCTCCTCGTGGGCGTGGTCGAGTGGGATACCCATTCAAGATATTTGTGCGGCAGCAGGCTGGGCCTCACCGTCAACATTTATCAGGTTTTATAACCTACAGGTCCCCTCATTGCATTCCAACATACTGTCGGTCTAACTATGTATAGGCTGGAATGTGTATATGCTGAGCATTATCTCCTCCCTTATAGGGTCCGTCTCTGACTGACTTAGAGGGGTTTTTTATGCATATCAGTACATAAAATGTGCTTGTGTGCTTTTCCACTGAACGCCCATTGGGCCGTTCTACATTATCCCTTATAAAGCCCGCCTTCGGCCGGCTCGTTGGATAATTACTTTGCTTGAAGGCTCAGGCATCTGCCTCTAGCTATAATAGAGCGAAGTCAGCACGCACGGCATTTTAGATGGTGTTCCCATAGCGTAAGCTACTTACGCAATAGGAGAGACCTCTCGAAAGGGAACGACTTGGTTACTAACGTAACCTCGGTTCCCTGAGAGGAGGGAACGAGTATTGCGTAAGCTGCCGTGCTTGTGCTTGGTCAGTTCGCTTCAGTCGATTGAACATAAAGAACTCAGACGACGGGGCGCCCAATATATACCCTTGGCCACGCCCATCTTGGCCTGCTCTGACGCGCGCGGGCGCGAAGCACGCTCATTGGAAGCGTGTTCAGAGTCGCCCCGTCATAGGTTCGTGCAGTTGCCGCAGCACAGCCAATGACCGAGCTGCCTCGCTCACTGCTGTATGCTGTGCAGCTGCAATGCGTTTTACATAAAGACTTCAATATTTCTCGAGAAAAGGAGTTTTCCCATAGCGTAAGCTACTTACGCAATACTCGTTCCCTCCTCTCAGGGAACCGAGGTTACGTCAGTAACCGAGTCGATATATCTCATCAGCAATATTTACAGGGTCAAGTATAAAACATGTAATCTCTATTATGCAACTGTGTTACTAAGCATATGGCTAGACAGGAACTTAACACACTCTTGTATTGGTTTGCTCTCATCCTGTCTGGGAAAAACACAAGGGAATACGATTCATATGTGTCTCATAGAGCCAGAGTACACTGCATACAAATTTCCATAAAGTAAAAATGCACTAAATTGGAAATGGTAGCAGGGAAGAATGAAGCCTGCTGAGATCCTTAGCCAAAAATATAGGCAATGTTCTTCTTGCGATTATGGTGTTTTGAAAAATGACTGTCCTCTTAAAAAGGCTTGTGAGCCAGTGACGGCTGTTAAGTAAACACTATTATCCAGTGTGAATGGGTGACCCAGGACCGCTCTGTAGATTACATTTACTGAGGCAGCCTCACTTTGAGTCATAAATGAATGAGGGCTTGAGATGCTAGACCACATACAGCTGCTTGAGAAATACATCAGGCATTCAACAACATCATTCACCAGAAACAACATAATGCTTTGCTTTATGACATTTGATGCAACGTTTTTTATATCATACACAGCCCTAGTGAAAAAAAACTTTACCAAAATATATTTAAAATTAAATTTATATCATACTACTGGTATACAACAAATTCATTAACATATTTATAGACATTCCTGATATAAAAATTATAATAACACTTTATTTGGAGTACTTTTTCACATTTCTTAATATTAAGCCAAAAATGTGTTTTAACATCACTATTAGAATGATCCCTGTATAATATCAGTTTTTAAATGCAAGATATTTAAAGTGTCCTTGGGACAAGACATTAAAACCAATAACACATTGGTGGTGGTTGAGGAGATCCCCCCTTTCTATGTAAAGCGATTTGAGTGCCAACAAAAGCACTATATAAAAAAAGTAAGATCTTTAGTTGGACCTCAGTACAATTTCTGCATAACTGGGATGAAAATGAAAAATGAACATTAGCCCATGATTTACTCACCCTCAAGCCATCCTAGGTGTATATGACTTTCTTCTTTCAGACAAATATATTAAATATTATTATTAGAGTTATATTAAAAAATGTCCTGGCTCTTCCATGCTTTAAAATGTGTTTGGCTGTATATTTTTTGAGGTCCACCAAAGTGCATCCATCCATGATTAAAGTGCTCCACACGAATAAAGGCCTTCGGAAGTGAAGTGATGCGTTTGTGTAAGAAAAATGTCCATATTTAAAACTTTATAAAGTAAAATAACTAGCTTCTGGCACACGGCCTACGCATCAATTTACAACGAAATAGTAACCCTTGAACTTGACGCACAACGTAATGACGAACGCGGAAGTGCAGAGGATAGAGAAAAACAAAAACCAGTCATGAATTCGAAGTATAAAACGAGAATTTTTAAAGAGAAATGTCAGAGGAGCTTGGAGAGAGAACGAGCAAGAGGGATATTTGAAGACATGCTGCAGAAATAGAGATGTGACACAACACACAAGAGAAAAGCTCTTAAGAACATCACCGGAAAATGAAGAGTATTATGATCAGGAAAGAGCTTTAGGACTCGCGTTAATATGAGAAAAGCTTTCCAGCGCTGGAGAGAGCTAAGTGGGAAGGCCCGATTACAGACGCGGAGGTTGCTTTGATTCGGGTCCACACCTGAGTAACACTGGGTTTGAGTGTCTGTTGTTTGTCTGGAGCTGCTGTTTTTGCAACTAACAACTATATGGAGGTTAGGGACCACAACCTTTGGACATCTACAGCTGAAGGAATCAATACATTTTTAAAAAAGAAGAAGAAGAAATCTTAGCCTGTAATGTAATTCGTCTGTAACATATCCACTGCCGTCAGCTGTCACACGGTACTTCCATTTACTTGCGTGAGATGGCAGTGTAACTTAAGAAAATGTGGCCATAGGAAAAAAAAAGGATTTGGTTAGTCTGACATTATGTTGTGAAATTAATTAGTATGCCCTAGATCAATGTGTAATCTACGTGCTTAAGTCACCCACAAAACCCATAACAGACCTTTAAATATGAACAGCTCACACCAATGAATAACACGGTTGTTTCTAATCAAACTAATTTATACTGAATGGACATGGTAATACCTTTTCATTTCAGAGCTGAATAAAATGGGTGTCTTCAGTCAAAATTCTAAATCAATATTAATATATATATATTATATATTAATATATATAATATATAAATATATATATATATGTGTGTGTGTGATGGCTTTTGTTTGTCAAATTGAAGGTAATTGAAGGCTTGAAATCAAGCTTTTGGCTTAAACTGAAGATTAAGTTAATCATCGAAAGTCTTGCAAATTCTTTTAAAGGTCTTAAAGAAAATTAAATGTAGGCTAAAGATGGCCATGAAGCACTTAAAACTTAGCCTATTGGGATAATGTAACCCTTTCATCTTAACATACCAAAGGCAAGAGCTGTCATTTACCGAATATGAACTGCAGTTATGCAAATACAAACCTCAGAGAGTTGTGTTGCAATCCACACTATACAAGATCTGGCAAGTTTTGAGAGCAAGCAAACGATGACTATATTTTTCAATGTAAAATGCTGTCCTCTCATTCAATAGTTTAAAACAAAACACAAAATCTAAAAGTATGTTAAATGAGAGTTACAATGGTATCAATAAGATGTAATGACTTATAGGGAAAGACAACAAAACAGACTAAAGGTCACTGTGTATTAGACTGCCAAGTGATTTACGCTATGTCTCTTTGGCCAAGTTTTCTTTAGCAGTCCACCATTGTCATCAGCCAATCAGAAGCACAAAAGCGCCAATTCTCACGCTGTCACGATACTAACAGATGGGACCAATCTAATAACTTAACAAAAACTATGTGACCTCATTGTTATTGATTCATTTTAAATCTAAAATAAAAGGACGGATGCACACAGTGTAGGTAACTGAGTCGCAATCCTCAATGTAATGGAGAAAGAATTTACATAATCTCTGTCATTAATCATTAATACTGCATTGTGTTTATGATTATGTATTCTGAAGTGGATTGTTGTTTATACGGTTTATTACCAGGGTTGGAGATACTTTAGGGTCTCTTCACTCTTCCAAGATCATGAATTTGGATCATGAAGACTTCTTAGATGAAGAAGTTTATGGAGTCTTGATTAAAAAAAAACATGTGACAGAGTAAATATTATTTCCAAAAGACAATTTTATTAATTATAAAAAATGTGAACCTTTAGTTTTATTTCATAGTTATTCTGTGACTCGCTTTGAGTCAAATGAAGAGTGTTTAAGGTCACAACAGTCACGTTTCTGCAGGTATTATGGTGGGTTGTCTCTGAAGAAGCTGTCCTGTAGAGCTTTTTTTTTTAACTGTCTGTACTTGAACCTCTCATAAAACCAAGCTCATTTTTGTCAAGTGCTTTCCTCATGAACATTCCCAAATTATTACTTTGTCCACAAAGGTGAGTCACACTTTCCATTCTGCCAACCTGCCGGTCCAATCGCACAACCATTTCTCCATGTGAATTCCTTTTATAATGCTGCCGGGCACCACTGGTTCATTGCATTTACTACATATTTAGTGTTTCACACATAAAATTATGCACAAAAGACCCTTAACAACCTACATTAACCCCCAAACCCAGACACGCTTTACTGAATAAACTCAGGTGAAGTTGCATAAAATATCCCTATTCGACTTACATTTGCAATGCATTAAACTTAATCAGCTATATTTATTTAAAGTATGCTGCTGGTTTATAAGAAAATGTTTTAGCACCCGGTTATGGCTAGCTTGTAAAAACAATATAGACCTCTAAATGTTATGTTTATGCAAATTTTTAAGATGCACTGTTACCTAGCACCAGACTTTTCTTAAGCTGCATCAGTAAAGCCTTCGGACTATTCATTTCATTCCCTTGTAAAGCTGACAGCTGAACAAAAGGTTCGTGAGCTGACTTTGCACTTCAGCAAGTTTATTGGGAACTGTTTGTCATTTATTTTGAGGTCAACACTTTAAACTTGAAATCAAATTAAAATTTCTGACCGGAGGAAAATTAAGATGCAGTTTCATCATTGCAGATCCAAATATGAGTTAGTTCAATTAACATTGAGTTATTGTTGATTTATTTTGGTCCACATTCTTCTATGCAATCGTCCGAATTTAGCACTTGAAAACCATGCAACCATTTTTTTTTTTTAAACTAGTAAACTAGTTTCTTTTATCTCTTTTATTGTGTGGCCTATCTGTTTTGGGTGTCTGTCTTGGGATCAGGTTTGGTGAGCCTGTTTAAACTCAGGTACTGGTTCACTGCCATGGAACGGTTTATGTTCCTACAGCTTCCATATTTTAGTAAACACACATTATTGTTCAAAGCGGCCAATGATTACAGTGTATTTTGCACCACAACTTTGTGTATGGATTCGTTTTGAACTCAACTGTTCAAGGAAATGAGCAGCTTGTAAGCATTTGGAAATCTGATTCAAAATTCATTCAAAGAAATATAAATAGCTATGAAAAACAACTTTTTAGCTGTTTACTCAGAGTTTAGTTTAAAAAGCTCTTCTTTGGACATTGTACCCGCAACAGCTTTCCATCCACAGTTGATTCCTTCATGGATGGGCAAGAGCTTTCTTTTAATTAATGGGAATGACTAATGGAAAGAATGAGCTCAAATAATGGAGGGTGAGAGAGGGAGCAACAGCTTGAGGTGGTTAGGTATACAGTCGTGCCATTGACCTGATAACAAACAACATTTGCATTTCCTGTCTTGATTGGAAATGACAGTCTTTAACCCAATAAATAGGAATAGGTTTCTTAGCTTTAAGTGTAGGCTACTTTAGGTAGCCTTCAATGAAGTCATGCATGAGTGCAGAGAATATGATGCCTTGAATCAACAACTTTGGCATCTGTCCCTGATCTTGTATAAGATTTAAGGGTTAAATTAAATTTTAATTTAAGTTTAATTTCTACATTGAATATTAGGTTTTCTTTTTATCACATATCTAAATTAACATAGGGGGTGCATTTGGGTTCCGAAGTAAAAGCTTTTAATTTTCTCTATAAGGGAATTTATTTTTTTAACAATTAGGCTAATAAACATTAGGCTATATGACCTAATGTCAGTTCAGAGGTTGTTAATGAATGGAATATGCTTTTGTTAAAGTTATCTGTTCGCATTATTTCAACTCATTTAAAAAACAATCACATTTAGAATTTGTGTAAAAAAAAAAAAATACATTGCCCATGATGCTGTACAGAAAATTTCACCAATCAGCAGTCAGTTTACTGCAATGTACTCAACCGTGTAGTATTAGTGTAATAACAATACGGTTATTTGTCATTCAACAACGGAGTTTGATAGTCCTCCCCCTCCGCTAACGTTACGTAAGGAAAGCTGCAACATTACACAGTTTTGTTTTTATCATCATCCTATTTATTTTGATTTGGCGCTCAAGGCGAGTGACGTCATTTATCGCTGATTGACCTTCCGCAGTTCCGTTCAGCGACTGAACGTATATATATTGCAGCTAATGTTCATAATTATCCACTCACAATTATGATCCAAAGGTGAAGGGGTTCCATCTGTGCTGTCAAGGTCAAGCTTCTTAGTCTCCACAAAACAGAGGCATCAGATATGTTGTTGGGTTCACACTGCTCAGATTTTGCATATTAGTTTGAATATGACTAGACTGCAGCCTATTTTTCCTTAAATTATTAACTCACTATTTCCCGTGGTATATATATATTCCAAAAAATAATTCAGTAAGAATATACAGGAACTTACAATGTATTTGATGGTAAAACAACATAGGCTACATATCAGTAAGTATTAGCATAATCGGTTAATGAATTTTAGCCTATGTTTTGTGGTAACGTTAGGCTATTAACGTTAGTTTGTTTATCTCAATCCAAAACATAACACCGGCAGTCCTTCAAAATCTTTCGCCGGCAGTCCTACACTGAGGCTAAATGGCTAAATCCAGCTCTTTGTTAAGAATGGTTCATTTCCTTGTTATTTTCCTCAAGCATAACGTTATTAATTTTTTCAAAAGTTAAAAGAGTTCAAAAGGCACTTCGTAACTGGAATTAGGCTACGCTTAAAAACTTGCTCCCAGTGCCGTATCGGATGTATTGATATGTAAAAGTCAAACAGAACAAAAATGTTGTCATGTTTAGGACCTAAACATGACATAAAACAGGTACCTAGAAAGCCATCAATATGCACAAAACAACGCTCAACTGTCATCTCTTTTTTCTTTCAGCATACACACAAGGACCTCAAACATGTAAAAGTCTGGGTAAGCATTTATCATCATTATCTACCAAGTGTGTGTAATTTGCTGCTAGTAAAAGGCAAAGAAATTTTCTTCTAGACTAGACTAGACTAAAGGTTACATTTTCGGTGAGCTGTTCTTATTGAGAGTTTTTTTTTTAACCCCTTTATCTGTACCAAACACTGTAGATTGAATTAGAGTGATGATCAGCTTATTTGGTAAAACCAAAATATTGTTTCAAAATCAGGGGCTGGAAATCCACTCACAATTATGATCCAAAGGTGAAGGGGTTCCATCTGTGCTGTCAAGGTCAAGCTTCTTAGTCTCCACAAAACAGAGGCATCAGATATGTTGTTGGGTTCACACTGCTCAGATTTTGCATATTAGTTTGAATATGACTAGACTGCGGCCAATTTATTCCTTAAATTATTAACTCACTATTTCCAGTGGTTCCTGGAAGATTGATTGCGACAGGTTTTTTTAGACTAATGCACGTGCTATAACCTCTCAGTATTAAAAGTGAAGAGGAACAATTTGTGTTCAGCTAAAGTAATGACTCATTCCGACCTGCTCTTAACAGCAGGAAGAGTACTTTGACCAAGACTATTTTTTAAAAGCATTTCTTTTCTTGTTGAAATGGGCAAGATGTACCAATGGAAGAACCTGGTTTTCTTCATGCTTTCCCTGACCTGATATTTAGGGAATAGACTATATCTGTTCACATGCAATGGAGCATGCAAGTAATTACGTATATCCAAAAAGTATGTCACATTACCACTGCTGTTTTTCTTTGTCACAGTGACAGAAGGCAGTGGGAAAAAAAGATAAAGAGAACGCAAAATGGATCAGGGCCTAACACCCTAAGTGCAGATTTCACAGACAGACCGGCAGATCACAGCTTGTTTAAATATTTTTTTGGCAGAGATCCAGATAAAAAAGCCATTGTCTCCTAAAATAAAACATTTAGTATCCACATGACTTGTTAAAGATGGTTGTACAGAAGTTCTTCAGTTCATTGCATAGCTTCTTACTTTAGGGGCCGTTTACACAACAGGATTTTCAACTAAATATGGAAAACTTTTTATGCGTTTTGGCTGTTCATTTACATGACAATGGCATTTTTGGTTGTTAAAATACAAACTTTTGAAAACGGGTTTCAAAGTGCAAGATTTTGAAAACGATACCGTTATTATATATGTAAACTACAAAAACGTGAATTTGTGAAAACGGTGACATCATGAGCATGCGTATAATATATTCAGTATATAGGCACTTTACAAAGTGACATCGCCAACTACTGGCCTGGCAGTATAATACAGCGTTTTCAATCGTTTTGCAGATCCGTGTGAACGGGGATCATTTTGACAATGTTGTTGTCTGTAAACAAAGAAAAAGGCAAAGGAAAAACTTTTACATTTTTAGCACATCGTTGTTGTGTAAACGTACCCTTAGGGGCTGTTTACACAACACCGTTTTCAAACTTTTTATGCGTTTTGGCCGTTCGTGACTCGACAACGGCGTTTTGGGTGCCTGAAAACGCGAAGGTTTGAAAATGGGTTTCAAAGTGCAAGTTTTTGAAAACGGTCTCCGTGTAAACAACAAAAACGTGAATCTCTGAAGATGATGACGTCATGCACATGTATATTACGTGTACAGTCTATGATGTTTCATCGCCATCTAATGGCCTGGCAGCAGAATACAGGGTTTTTAGTCATTTTCGCGGATCCGTGTGAATGGGGTTCGTTTTGACTATGGTGTCGTCTGTACGCGGAAAACTCAAAGGAGAAATTTAAATGTACCCTTAGTTTATATACATACTCTGATACACGAAGGACTAAATAAGATAATTAACTAGACACAGATGTAACACATGAGGGCAAATCAAAAACCATGGCAACAGATTAACTGGAACAAAGGAAACAATAACTAACACAAAAAAATTAACTGGGAACAGTGCAAATCAAACAAGATCGCAACTCAAACAAAACTCAAACCAAGAACAGACATGACTATGTAATAATACTTCTGCCTCTTCTGGGGGTTTAAAAAGGAAAATGTTACTGCTCCAGCGTGTCTGCTAAAAAAAACTTTCAATCAATTCAACTTTACAATGGACCTAACATGTTAAACAATAACCAATAATATATATTTTAAAACATTTTAAAGATTTTAGAATATCATTATTAATTTATTAAAGAATACCATGAATAATTTATACAACAAAACATATAGACTAATGTAAGCCTTACAAAGACTACAAGACTAATGTGAGACACAAGCCCAAATTATACATTGCAGTTATAATTCCCAGTACTTTTTGAATCGGACATACTTGAAAATAGCTTGCAGTTCAGTGAGGAGGTGAACTGTGAACTCAGTAGCAGCTGTGGGCTGTTTCTCTTATAGTAACCATTTGCACCAATGGTCTGTACATTCTACTTGGGCTTACAATGTTTTTGAGAAAAACAGCCCAGAGCTGTTTTGAGTTCACAGTTGATTTTCTCACTAAACGGCGAGTGATGAATGAATCAGTGACAGATTGAGTTTGATTTAAAGGTCTAACTCACGAGGGGGTTTGAGGTTGAATTGTGAATCTTTTTGACTGACTCAATGAAAAGAATCCGTTCATAAGAGTTCTTACTTATTCTTACAAGGTGAAACTTAGGACAAAACCTCATGTGGATGTGCAAAAAGCATCCCCGACTGTAATCAATTAAGATTAAACTTTAAATTATTGTTGCACATTTTTATTTTCTAGTCATTTTTTATTCCCAGTCTGGAGCTCTGTTTGGGGTAGATGCAGGATTTTTGTGTTTTGGTGTTGATGAGAGAATATCATCATTTCAGTTTTGTGACTAAGTAAAGCATGGCTGTTTACTAAAATACATTTAATAAAATAAATTTGCAAATTTACTGTTATGCACCTGTTGAGAGTTATTTTTATTCTGACTTGAGCCTATCAGGGTGTCTAACTCTTCAAAAACAGCTTAACCTGTTAGAAGACATTTTGTGGTTTTGATTTAAACTAGGGATGCCCTTGCTCTTAGCCCATGCATTCCAGCACCACAAGAAGTTCAGAAAGTAATACTTCTCCTCTTTGAAGTGCCCCCCAAGATCAAGTCTTTGATATTACTAACTCATTTCATGTCTAAGCAAATAACCCTCACCTTCTTGAAGTTCCAGGCTCTGATCAGGTTGTAATAAAGTGGATTCATGGTCATCTGGACTTCTGGCTGACTCGCTGTGTCGACCCTAGTATTTGTCACTCCATTGAAAGAACATCTGCTGCTTTTATGAAAACCCTATTGGCTCAGGACCGCATTGTCACTGACGATTGACGAATCCGTTAAAACCTCCTGTATTAGAATTGTTACTGTGGTTTTGAGAGAAAATGTTTGAAGAGATATTTTAGAGACTTGAGATATGGGGCAAGCTGAGCTTAAAGTTGTCTTAATTGAAAGCATCAAAGAGTAATGAAACACCAAAGAAATCGCTTAAATCTTGAATTATCCATCACATTTCTTTAGTAAACAGGCAGTGGCCCTAATGGGCTGGGTAACCACACACACTGAACTAGGAACAGGCCTTTAGAAGCTGCGTTGAGAAACATCTGTCAGTGCGGTGCAGCTCTCTCTCTCACTCAGTATTTTTGGGTGGTTTGTTATGCTATTTTGGATTGGGTGCTGCTGCTAAGGGCCAGTCTGGCAGAGAGGAGTGTGGGGGAAAGCCACAGTGGCGTCTGTCTCCTGGGGCCCTCAGCTGAAGCACCCGCTGAGGACCCAACCATTACTTTCTGATGACTGTGATGCTCTAAAAATTACTTAGGGGTCACATCCGGACAGATTTTATGAATTTGTAACAGCATAGATGGGATTATTTGTGACAATATGTTATCTTGCACACAAAGTAGACTATTTATTTCTATTTATTTATTTATAAGGACATCACACATTAATCAACATTACTGTAAATGTGCCAGTGTTAGCCTACTGGCTAATTTTCAACTGCAGTCCTTTGGCAAGATGTTTTGAAACCTTAAAAATGATCAAATATACTGTACAAAAAGTACATCAAGACACTATAAAAAACAAAAAATAAAAACAGAACAATTCTCACGACATAAAACCACACGAAACATCCAGAAACATTAAAACATCAGTACAGTTACGGCAGACACCATTTAGACACAGCTAGCCATGCAAATAACTCGAAGCAACAACACACAGCTTACTTTTGTTACATGCAAACATGCAGGACAACAATAAACAGTATACATAAAATAAAATACATCAATCATTATGTTGGTCTTACCGAGCTGTGCAAAGCTGGCCGCCTGGCAATGGGCAGAGGACATGAGACATGTTAGCAGCAGGTTAAATAGTAATAACATTAGAAATAAAATGTGTAATGTACTATTTAGTTTAGAAATGTTCACATGTTTGACTTTTCAAAAGCCAGGCCTTAAGACTTCGTGTGAAGGTATGGTAGGTGTTACAGATTCTTATTTCAGTTGGTATGGTGTTCCATAATTGAGAAGCTCTTACAGAAAAACATGATTGGCTGAAGGAGCTAGACCTAAAAGGGATTACACAGTCCCCTCTTAGAGCCGATCTTGTAGTTCTGTTGGTGTATTTTTTCTGCTTAATAAAAGTACCAAGTGGTGGGGGAGCTGTACCATTTAGAATCTTAAACACCAGACAGATGACACTGTATTTCATTACATTTTCCCAACTAAGGATTTCATATTTTCCCAAAATATTACAGTGATGGTAAGTATTGGGTTTTCTATATAACATTTTGTAAGTCTGCTTGTACAAAGAAAGAATGGGCTTTGGTGTTGTACATCTTGCTTGAGTCCAACTTGTCATGTTAAGTGGGGGATGATCATTGCATTCATAAATACTTTTGCTGCTGTGGTTGTTAGGCAGTTTCTTATATTATCCAAAATTGGCCAGGTTGTATTTAGTTTGTATTTCGTTTTTTGGTTTTCAACATTTTGGTTAAAGTGCCCCTCCCATTTTTCAGTGACCTTGGTTCCGGAAATATTTTTTCCCATAAGTCTTTGTTAAAGATTCAAAAGACAAGCCAAACCAATCAGCTACAAAGTGAATCACAAGCATTTAAAATTGAACCTAAAGACAAAAGTACAAGACTGTATAAAACGACAATCCCAATGCAGCATTGTGAATGACATAATAAAATTAAAATAAAACTTTAGAGATGTTGATTTTATATATACAGTATTTCTATCTATCTATCTATCTATCTATCTATCTATCTATCTATCTATCTATCTATCTATCTATCTATCTATCTATCTATCTATCTATCTATCTATCTATCTATCTATCTATCTATATATATATATATATATATATATATATATATATATATATTATGATATTATATAAACAATAATGTAGCAAAGTGAGATGTTATGGGAAGGAGGCGGGAACCGGCGAACATTCAGCAACTTAAATAAATAAATAAGTAAACAAATACAAAACGAAAGTAAAGGCAGCAGTCCCTCACGGACGACTGCTGCCATATATAATAAAACAAAACACCAAATAAAATAGTCCAGGCCTGGTTCTCTCTCATCCTTCACAATTGTCGCTCCTCCTATTATGCTTCTCCGTGAGAGATGTGAGAACGGTGCGTCGCACAGGTGCCGCTCATTAAAATCACGCCGCCGTTGAGCATTTTAGTATATCTTCTCAAGGGACAATACTATAGAAATAGAACTTACTGTCCTCCGAAAATTACTCAACATACAGCCATTATTGTCAAAATAGCTGGCAAAAAAGTGGGTACACTCTAAGTGAACATGTCAAAATGTCCAAAGTGTTAGTATTTTGTGTGAGCATCAATGTTATCTAGCACTGCCTTAATCCTCCTTGGCATGGAATTCACCAGAGCTGCACAGGTTGTTGCTGGGATCCTCTTCCACTCTTCCATAATGACATCATGGAGCTGCTGGCTGTTAGACACATGGTGCCTCTCCACCTTCCGCTTGAGGACGCCCCACAGTGTTCAATAGGGTTCAGGTCTGGAGACATACTTGGCCACTCCATCACCTTCAGCTTTCTCAGCAAGGCAGTTGTCATCTTGGCAGTGTGTTTAGAGTCGTTATCATGCCGTTCGGTACAGTTTCTGAAGGGAGGGCATTGTGTTCTGCTTCAGAAGTCACAGTACATGTTGGAATCCATGTTTCCCTCAGCTCCCCAGTACCAGCAGCACTCATGCAGCCCCAAACCATGATACCACCACCACCATGCTCGACTTTAGGCAAGACAAAATTCTGCACCACCTGACACACAGCACGAGGACTCAACTTCTTTGATTGACCCGTGCGAGGCCTTTTCTGAGTGGAACCCATCTTGGAAAACCTCTCTATGACCCTGGCCACTGTACTGTAACTCAGTTTCAGGGTGTTACCAATCTTCTTATTGCCTAGGTCATCTTTGTGGTGAGCAACAATTCTAATTCTCAAATCCTTCGAAAGTTCCTTGCCATGAGGTGCCATGTTGAACATCCAGTGGTCAGTATACACAAATTTGTATGGTCCTGTCAAGCAGACACAAACATGAACATGATGAATAGACGTGGCTTTGCATGGTTAAACGACGTACAGCTATTATAACTTAGGGTGTACTCACTTTTGTTGCCAGCTATTTTGACAATAATGGCTGTATGTTGAGTTATTTTAAGAGGACATTAAATATATACTGCTATACAAGCAGCACATTGACTACTCTAAAATATATCCATGTTTCATTTCCATAGTATTGTCCCTTGAGAAGATATACTAAAATGTTTGCTAAAATGTGAGGGGTGTCACTTTCGTGAGATACTGTATACAGTATATATGTTTATAAATATATTGCAAATAATATATATACACAAAAATATATAAGTAGTTCGAGAGTGTAGGGAAACTGACTATTACACCATTTGCAGTGATTCATCGGAATGGGTGAGCACTAAACAATTCTTTTGGCAGAATTTGCTTGTTTTGATTCTCTGATTGGTGGAGATTTCTTTGCAGAATCATGCGTAATGTAGTTTTTGAGCAAGAATTCCACTTTTAAGCACAATTATTTTAATATGATACCTTCAACAAAAGCATACGTTGAAATACCATATCAAAAGGATGTATACCATTGATTAACAACCTCGTAGCTCACAGTATGTCTGTCTTTGTTTATATGTTATTGTTAAAAATCAGTTCCCTTATGGGATTTTTCTTTACTTCTGGAACCCGACTGTTTCACTCTATTGTAACTGTTTGAAATTCATAACAGAATTACATTGTTTGGTTAAATACTGTTTTCTGGTTAAAAAATAATCTATTCACCAATGTGGAAAGCCCAAGTGTGTACCCAGTTGAACCGTTTTTGCCACAGCTGGCAAGCTTGCTAAAGCAAAACATAGAGACAGGCCAAGAAACATGGGATTGAATTTCATTGGTATAATGTAAATGCAAAAATACTGCTTATTAAAATCCCAATATAGGAGAGGTGGTTCACTGGTCAAGAGATGTATGGGTGGTTTTTTGTAATGTCTTACATTTAATAAGGATTAGCTCTCTGTGGTTTTGATAAGTTATCTATAGTGTGCTCTGATGACCACCATTAGCATTTTTTAGGGGATTCCGAGATAAAATGATGGTCATCATTTGCTAACTAACTGGTTACATGTAAAACTCTGCTTTCAACCGGTTTAATGAAGCAGGTCAAGGTGACAGAGGAACTGGCAATGTAGAGACCAAATTGTCACTCATATTTTCTGCAATACTGGATCAGTGTGTCCTGATTGGTCAACCCCTTTGATCGTATTACAGAAATGTCACACCTCCTACCACAGCATTTTCCGGGATTCAACTCATCCTGGCCTCGCCAACTTTTTTTGCGTATGCCTTGGGCAGGAATTAATAAAATGAGGAATATCATGATGTGTACATTCCAGGAAGAAAACTCAAGACTACAAAGTTTTCAGAAACAAGTTTAGAAAAAATATAAAGAATAACTCCCTTTGGAGTGGACATTGTGTTTTGTATCTTTGCAGACCTTTTTCATGCTCAAACAGCAACATTACACACTAAAGAAAGTTGAAAATGTAAAAATGATAGGTACTTTTTAACTACAAAAAACAAACAAACAAACAAACAAACAAACCACAATTTCAGTTGCATATCAACATTTCATTCAATTGACAGATCTAATAATGTTACAAAGTCTTCGCAAATGGGTACTAGTTTAAACTAAACTCTCACATTAGCCTAAGTTCTAGACATTAAGACATTTCAAATGATTCCAGTAAAGTCATTTTAAATTCTAACCAGCTCTTGCTTCCTGCTTAAGTCTTCACTTGGCATGTCAACCGTGTTCTTTCTCTTTATTTGTAGCTCAGTCTATGACAAATTTGAGTCAGTAATCTGTCTGAAACCCTTAATTTCCCCCTTGACATTAGAAAGCCCCAATAATATTCATTCACTTGATCCAAAAGCTTCACAGCCAGGTTAGTGCTTGTTTCTCGAAGTTTCTCCAAGAGTCCACGTGAACTGTTTTGCTTGTATTAGTGAGTGCAGTCTCTCTCACAGTTCTTGAAGCATTGTGTTACATCGGGACGCTCGCCCTCGCTCATAAAAGCATGCAGTCATTTATTTTGAAGCATTCTACAGATCACTTCCAAAGGCTTAAATATCATTATGAGGCAGACCTGGCTCTGCAACTACCGTATCTTTATTACCATTGCTTTAATGGCTTCTGTGGGAGTGAAGTCATCTACTTACATCCACCTCTGTACCATGAATGGTCGGATGTGTGACCAGAGTGAATGTTCTGCAAAGGTCCTCAAATGCCCTCTGATCTAATTTCCTCTGTTAAAGGCAATGGCTAATCAATGAGATGGAGTAAACCTGCAAAAATGTGTCTGCAAAATAATCAAGAATGGCATGTTATGCAGATTTGAGTCTGACCCAAATTTTGACACACACATAAGTGGACAAACACAACACATTTGATCACACTGAACTGAATTACCGGTAGACTATTCAGTTATCATCTTTCTAAGATGAGATACAGGTTGGTAAAATCACATTTCGTTGAATGGCTTGTTTTTGTCTGCTAACTGATTTACTTTTTATGTTATGCTGGATGTGACATTACTGTTTCTGATGACACTAAATCAGTTTTAGGTTATACCAAATGTCTTTTAGGTAAATCATTGTTGTGTCTCATTAATGTCTTTTTGAATCATTATGATTTTTTATCTGTTGCCAGTGATTACTTTGGTTGGATTTTTGGAGGGAAGAAATTATGAATCTCATATGCTGAGTGTGCCATTAAAACAACAATGTTTCTGATAAAATGCTAGTTTGGGTAGTTAAAAAAGAAAAAGAAAAAAAAGACAGGCCTGCCACAAACATGGTGGCATATTAATATTATTATTGGGTTTATTCAAACTGCTCCTGAAAAGTTCCATCAAGTTAATCAGTAGTGCCTGCACTATACTTTTACTTTGTGTTATTTGGACAGTCGTAAGCAGTGTTTGTTCCCAGTTCTTATGCTCGTCAGTTCTGAACTGAGGCAGAGGAGCACAAACCACAGGATTGGCTGAACACTTGTCAAGCTGTCAGGCATGGGCAGTGCAGTCTGGCTCACTCTGAGTTCCTGCATTCTTAAACTTGCTAGGTTCTTAATACATGGCAGCCGCTTTTCTGCCACGTGGCAAGCGGCATAAAGAGCAGCTTTCTTTTACTTTGAGGTGTATATTGTTGAGATTCAGCTCATGACGAATCTATTTCTCCTTTGCCAACTCCAGCCTGAGGTGAACCTCAGTGCACAAGTTCTCCATGCAGCAAACCAGGTAAGACCACCCTTGAGAATTACACTGTCTGGGCCAAATCACTTTTTTTCGGCTTATGCAACATTTAGAACTATATTATGACTGAAATTTTGAGGGTTAAAGGGATAGTTCACCCAAATGAAAATGCCATCAACATTTACTCACCCTCATGATGTTTTAAACCTGAATTTATTTCCTCTGTGGGACACAGATATTAATTTTTGAAGAATATCCTGGCTAATCCTTTCCATACAATGAACAACTTTGTCAACCACACAGACAAGAATTGCACAGATAAGTGGTCCAAATGATTCTGAACATCAGTATTCTAAAGTGAAGATCATGGTAACCCACTAGTAATGGTTCAAGTGGTACCAAATCTGCCAGAAGGAATTCTTTATTCCAAATCCTTACAAACATGGATGCCTGCCGAACTTATTCCCGCCCACAACATTTGAGGGTGGGAAGTTACTAGAATCTGAGTATGAACCTGACTAGAATATGAGTATGAACCTGGCTAGAATCTGAGTATGACAACGTCAGGCTAATCTAGTAGTCCTCTGGAAGGTATGAACAAAAATAGTAGCTTTTGATTAGCTAATAGTGAACTACCTCAGAGTGCTATTACTTAATAATTCTTAAATCAGAGCTTCTTGTTATTTAATAGTAGTTCCCAGAATGTTTATATTGCGTTACTCATTTGTTCTGTGCAGTTATCCATTAATGACGGAAGAGTATTCTAAAGTGTTACCAAATCTTCATATCCATCCGAGCTCTCCTGGCCGCTGATTAGAGAAGTGTTGGAAAGCTAAATTTTCCAATCCGATCTCACGGGTATTCGTACGAATTCTACGAGGTGGCTAATTCGTACGAATTCATACGACCTCGTACGAATTAGTACGATTTGGGCTAAAACGTACATATTTGACGTTTTGGCCAATTCGTATGAATTCGTACGAATGACCTATCCCTGACCCCGCCCCTAAACCTACCCATCACGTGGGTTTAGACAAATCGTACGAATTCGTACGAGTGAGGTCGTACGAATTAGCCACTTTTTAATCACTCGTACGAATTTGTACGAATTGGTCGTGAGATAGCGTTGAATTTTCAGTGAATAATGGCTTAAATATTTGTCTGTTCCAATCGTGTTGCTTCGGAAGACTTAAAATACGACACAAGTTGAATGAATTACTTTTATGATACTTTTGTTTTGCTTTTTGTCATTTTGCATGACAACCCAGTTCTGTATGTTCAAAATCCCGAAAGTCTTACAGGTTTGGAATGATGTAAATGATGAGAAATTTTCATTTTTAAGTGTACTATTTTTTTTTCTGGTGTCTGTTTTTATGGAAATAAACCCTCAGTCGCCCGTGGACACAGATGACAAATTATATGCCTACTCGGTAGAACTTTAAATATCAAATGCTTCAAGACATCATTGGTAATGTGATGCCTATAATTTACAGACATGGTTAAGCCATGTTCAGTTTTATAGTAACTTTTATAGTATAAGTGGCTTGTGGTCTTAATTCAGATTAAACATATCTATTTGCCTGTCGGAGATGGATTCACATTTCTTTTTTTGTACAGACTATTAAACATGTTAGGCTCTTAGACAAGACACGTGGTGAGTCTTTTGGTATAGAAATGTAACTGCTTATGCATTCATGCCATTGTCTGCCATCCAGGGTTCACACACCCTTCCACAGTCCCTCCTGACCAGACCCAGGCATCAATTTGTAAGAAGAGAGTACAGACCAGGTGCAAACAAAATGTGAAATACTTTCAATGGGTGGAGCTGCAGGTCACAGAGGAGAAGGTTTACCATGCTTCTTTACATTTTTATAGGCCTGAGATTTACTGTTTCCCTCTAAGGGACTGAGATTTTTCCCCCACAGCATGAGATTCCTCTCTGAAAGATTGAGCTGACACATAAACAGACGGCTAAAGATGATCTGGATAGTTTATAACCAGTCACAATTTATTGTATTTAATCCTTCAATTATGCTGCTGCTTTGCATTGATATCTAATGACCTTGATGCTTATCTGAGAAGTTCTCCCCCAAAGTAATAAAGCATTTTTTTGTGGAGTAAGTATATGGGTGTATACAGTGTTTGTTTAATTTCTATGACAATATTTGGAGTTTCTTTAACTTATGTTGATGAAAGTACTCAAGCAAGTTCAAACCACACTCATTTAATAATTTAATGTGAACACCTTTGGATTCACAGTTTTTTTAAGCAGTCTTCTTGACCAGGAAGTCAGTACTTGTTGTTCTTTCTTATTTGTACAATTGCACCCAGCTTTCTCACTCTTTTTACATCTGCCAGTGCAAGCTATTTGTGAAGTCATCCTGTCTGTAGAAACGTTCCTGATGGAGCCCAGACCAGCGGAAATGCCAGGCGTTCCCAGATAAGCTAGCTTTCCTCCATTCTGGAATAAAGCACATCGTAGACCTGCCACATTCTCCCAGGGATCAAACTAAACTCACCCAGAGAAACCTACAGTGTCCTCTCTGCCACCATTCAGAAATATTTACACTCTAGAATAATATTTGAGCCACTTTCTGGCAAAATCCTCATAACGTGCCTTCTGAATTACTGTAAGAAGTTGCATTTGAGGATTGCAATAAATGTGCACAAAGACAAATAGGCATTTAATGTGAATTTACTGTTGAATCAACCTGCAACAAATTCGCTTTTCTAAGTTTTAATTTTGATTACATTTTTAGAGATATTTACACTTAATTAAAAGTTAAGACAGCAAGGAAACTTGTAAAAGTCTGGGCCAGGGGTCTAATGGGCCCTGCAGGCAGCACAACTATTTGCCATATTGATGCAAAGTGGCAATGGTCCAAGTAATTGTGTTCAATAAGACTGAGATGGAGGTATGGCTACAGTAAATGTGCTTTCAGCGTATTACATGCTGTCCGTAAGACATTTGTGAGATTTAAGTTCCTGATATTTACCTTGCCGTATATTTACGTTGCGGTAATTTCTCCACGGGGACTTACCCCGTTCTTTTCTCCCTGTTCTTTTCTCTCTGCTGTATATTATTTGCCCTGTATCCAAATAAATATGAGGACTGTACACAGAACGTGACTTGTGTAAGCCCTGTTTTTTAGTAAAACAATGAGCCTCATTTTATAATGAAATGTCAGACTGGCATGAGCCTGTAATATGGATGCAGATTATTAATTTGCATGAGGATCTAAACCTTTCCTTACTAGTCTTTACAGTCTGTCTATATAAATACCTTGATCTAGATAGAGACTAACTTTCTCCATTATTCTATTTTTGCCTTGATAGACGATCATCAGGAGCCTGAAACACTTAGCTGGTTGGCAGAGTGAGAAACCTGGATGGTATAAATCAGCAGGAAGGCAACAGGCTCCAGGAAGGTGAAACCAAAGAAACCACATCAAAAATGTCTGCTGTGCCACCTATATTTTCATGGTATGCTATCAAAATGTCATATTTTTAAGTACACCAAGTACAAGAAAATGTACACAATAGAGTTTATTTAGTGTGATTGCACAAGAAGAAATTTATCACAATTCTGTTTTCTGGTGTTAGAGTAGAGAGAAATGTTTTTGGTTTTTGCAGGAGTTCACTGAGCGTTTACAGTCTTGTGTGTTGGAAATGGCTTATGCCAAACTACACACCCTCTTATAGTGTGGTTACTACAAGAGAGCACAACTGAAACTGTCCATTCAGCAAGGTTGTGCGGCGGGTCAGCGAGAAGCATGACGGAAGCTTCACTAAATAAAGGGGAAATTTGTGGCCAATGTGAGATCCTCTCGCTTAAATCAGCTATTTATATGGAATTGTAAGGGCTATAATCGTGGTCACCTAAATATGACCCTCAGATTAAGGAATGGAACGGTTTAGCCTTGCTTCATGGCAAAGAGAAAAAAAATATCATGCTCAAGAACAAGATGAAATAATGTCTGGCTGTAATCAACCTGTGTTTGACTCATATATTTTGCTCCAAACATTTATTTTCTATAGTTACAACCGTGGTGCTAATCACTGGTTGAGAAACCCAACCATTTGAATTTAGAATATGCTATTATTTCTGCAAAAAAACAAAAAACAAAACAGTGAAAAACTGTAATGCCTCAAACATATGGGATGTTTTGGATGAACATGCATTTTTGAAACTTGCACAGCAACCAGATCTACAGTAAATAAGCATATTGTGTTTCTTTAGATTATAAATAAAACATATTTAAAAAAGAAAAACTAAATAGATTTTTATAAAGTGTAAATACATTTATATATTTTTTTATAAAATGTGAATATCAACTGTTTATGCCAAACTAATAAAAGCAAAAAAGCTTTCCATGTTCATGTTCTATGTTTATACATTTAATATGTATTAATTTAAAAGAACTATAGAAAATATATATATATGTTTTTATATTTCTTTAAATTGAATTCTTGAATAGCACCCACATTTCCTCTACATTTCCTCTTGGTAGCATTTCATGGCCTTTGTGGCCTAAAAAGCCCATAATTGGATGATCCACAGGTTCATTAGTTTCATTCATCAGCCGTCAAATCAGTTATTTTTGTATTCACCCAATATTCGTCTGACTGGGGTCCCCTGGGAAGAGCTGAGCCCCGCCTCACTCCAGGCTACTCTCTATGACATTGAGTTTGGGCACAATTGATGTGGCTCCCAAAAGGCTTGGTTGCCAAGATTCAAAATGAGGAATGTTTTTGGAAGAATGAACATATAGAGGCTTCAATTGTGATTTTCCATTGCATACCATGGTGGATGTTATAGAAAGCTTAAGTGTGTTTGTAGGCCTTTTAAGAGCAAAACAAAGAAGCATCTCTTCTAGTCATGTAATGTATAGACATTTTAAGAAATAGCCAATCTAGTTCATTGGCTTTACATAGTCTTCATGCAACAAAGACATAATATGTTTGCGTATGCTAGCGCTCATAATCTTATATAGCTTTTTTTGTGTAATTTATTGTGGAAGTCTGATAGAACATGCTCTTGGTTTCCAGTAGATGTTCAGGTTTATGTAATTGCTAAAATGTAAGCTGACCAGTCTATGCAGTCTGTTCATTATTAACAATCGGATTTTATTGTTGCCCGCTTGACTTGAACTTTGCAATGATTCCCAAGTTCCAACAGGAAGTGTTCGTAAATCTGAATAAGGAGATATGAGTAGCAGCCCCCCCAATCACCTCAACATTACACCCCGTGAAGCAGTTTATTAGCCATTTTGTCAGGCCCACAGTGTGACGTGAGTCTGTGGCCTGCGTTTAATATCTTGTTATGAATTATTACAATAATTATCTTTTAATTTATTTAAATTCTTAAATCTTAGATGCATTTATTATATTATTTATTGTGTTTTGAATTTCAAAATGTTACTGGCTTTATTGTTGAAGTGGTTTGGTGGTGTTGGAATGGTCTCTAACCATGTCGTCATTACACCAGTCGTCCAGGGCATTGAGGGCTTACCTCGAAAGGCTTGCACATGCATTTGAGTATAAATAAGTGTGAAAGCTAGAGGAAAAAAATACACTTACAGAGTCTGTGTTTAGCTGAACCGCATCTTTCCAGAATTCTGCCTGTTTTTGTTGTTTCTTTTCCCCTTTAATTGGGAACCTCCTTGATGTTTTGCTGCTAATTTCATCTGCTGCTGTTGGGAAGCAATAATAATAATTCCATTCCAAATGAGTTCTCAGACTGTGCATTAGTTGTAAGTTGTCTTTTAGTGAACATGTCTTATATGTCAGTGCTGGACTTGTGTGCTATCTATTGTTGCTGTCAAAGGCTGCTTTGTTGCTAAGAGCGCTTTTAGCAAATCATTTAATCCTATAATTTAAAACCAAGTGTGTCATAAGTATACTTGGACAAAACATTTTTAACTCTTTCAGGGTGTTGAAGGAAGAGTTACTGTTGTGATGTGCAGCAAAGACTTTCTAATCAATGCTGATATGAATTTACAGTAATGTACAATGTCTTTAATAAAAGTTTGTCTTCTGACATACAGTTGTAGCTTCATACATATATTTAAATAAAATCGGATAATTTACTGACGTTTTTGTGAAACTGGTATGAAATTCTAATTATACATTTAAAAGTGACTTGATTCACAAATATACTTGGATTTATTGGAATATTAGTACCAAAGGGATTTATAGTTAGGAGTGTGCTGTTTTCTACCTTGATGATAAGTTTTACTCCCAAATTACAAAATTATTCAACCAACCAACTTCTGTTCACCTTCCAGCAGTGCATTTTTCTTAACCACACTCTAAACCTAACCATCATTTTTATTTGGAATTTGGGTTCTGTGAAGAACCAAATTTCAACCTCAGAAGAGGCCGCAGGATTTTCAGATGACTGTAATCTGAATAAACTCATGTTTTGAACATGGTTCACAGCGTGTAAACAGCTACGTGAAGAAAAGAGGTCTAGAATGAATTAGATCTATTGGGATATAGTACATTCAAAATGAAAATTGTTATCATCTACTCACCAGCAAGGTGGTCTTTTCAATGAAACTGAACAGGAAATGGGGGGAGGGGTTGGGGCGGGTCATATGGTTACAAGTGTTTTGGCACACAAGGATGATCAGGTGTCCTTCCTGGACACACAGGTGATGAGGGACCCTGGGCATCGTTCTTCTCGGGTTTTTTTGGAGTCAGTAGAAAGGTCTCTTTAGTGTCCCAAGTTATTGTAACTGTAACGTCTCGGTTACGTATGTAACCCTCGTTCCCTGAGTACGGAACGGAGACGTTACGTCGGATGACGACGAATGGGGTTTCGCTTAGAAAGCCTATCAGCTTCGAGTATTAAAAAACGAGCCAATGGCAAAGAAATGCCATGGGTCTGCGGAATTTGCATGACGTAACTCCGCCCCACCTTGTGGGTATAAAAGGAGGACGCTAGCAACATGCAGTTATGTTTTCTCGCTGAGGAGCCAAGACTGAACTCAGGCGATCCCCGCGGTACAGCGGAAGTGGCAGGAAGACGTAACGAGACGTTCCCTTTCGTTGTCACTCCGAGTTACGTCGGATGACGACGAATGGGGTTACCAGTCCAATCACGCCACCTTCACAGCTGTCTTCCAGCGCCCTGCGAAAATCTGAGCCCTCGAGATATCAGGACGAAGGACTCCTATTTAACACGGGAATACCAAGGTACACTGGGAAGCATATCCCAAGCTTTTAAGGGGAGATATGCAAATATCACCAACCCAGTGGGGGGGGGGGCATTTGAAAATACACATATGACCTGAAAGTAACATATGGAGAACTCTGAGGTGTCCAGCCGCAGGTGGAATATTTCAACCTCAGGGGTGGCAAGGTGGCTTGCCGAGGGAAAGACACATGCTCAAAGAGGCTTACAGTGGAAATACACGTGTGGGGGTAGCTCATGGGAGGGACCATGCACACGGAGGCACCTAGCCGACGCCCAGGCAATAGACACTGGCGCTAGCATCAGGGGTGCTGGAGGAACTCAGGGCTTTCGGAGAAGCTCACCTGAGCAGAATATCGCACGTATCCAGTCCGCGGAGTGGAATGGCGAGCAAGCGAAGACACCTGAGCGGGTCCGGAACTAGCTGTTTGAAGCGAGAACACGAGAGGACACAGGCTCCACTCGGAGATTGTAGAATCTGGCGAATGTGTTAGGTGTCGCCCAGCCTGCAGCTCTGCAGATGTCTGCTAGCGAGGCGCCATGCGCCAGCGCCCAGGAGGATGCCACACTCCGGGTGGAGTGGGCAGTCACACCAAGGGGGCACGGTCGGCCTTGCTGCTGGTAAGCCAAAGCAATGGTGTCCACAATCCAGTGAGACAACCTCTGCTTTGAGAGAGCCTTTCCCTTCAGCTTCCCACCATAACAGACAAAGAGCTGGTCTGAGGTCCTGAAACACTGCGTCCTGTCTACATAAGCGCGGAGAGCGCGTACTGGACAGAGCAGTGCCAGGGCTGGGTCTGCCTCCTCCGAGGGCAGCGCTTGCAGGTTCACCACCTGGTCCCGGAAGGGAGTGGTAGGAACCTTGGGCACATATCCAGGCCGGGGTCTCAGGATCACGTGAGAACCGGCCGGCCCGAACTCTAGGCGCGCTTCGTCAACAGAGAATGCGTGCAGGTCCCCGACCCTCTTGAGAGAGGCCAATGCAATCAGGAGCGCTGTCTTCATTGACAGGAACTTAAGCTCCACTGATTGCAAAGGCTCAAAGGGAGCACTCTGCAGGGCACTTAAGACCACTGAGAGGTCCCAAGAGGGAACGAGAGGAGAGCGAGGAGGATTCAGTCTCCTCGCCCCCCTCAGGAACCTGACGATCAGGTCGTGCTTCCCTATGGACTTACCTTCCACTAAGTCGTGGTGAGCGGCAATAGCGGCAACATAAACTTTGAGGGTGGAGGGAGACAGCCTTCGCTCCAACCCATCTTGAAGGAAGGAAAGCACGAAACTGATCGAACAACTCCGGGGGTCTTCTCGGCGAGAAGAGCACCAATTGACGAAGAGGTTCCACTTCAACGCGTAGGCATGTCTCGTGGACGACGCTCTAGCGGAAGTGATGGTAGCCACCACCGCAGGTGGTAGGGTACTCAAACCTGTCTCGTCCCGTCGAGGAGCCACACGTGGAGGTTCCAGAGATCAGGACGAGGGTGCCATAGAGTGCCCCGTCCCTGAGAAAGGAGGTCCTTCCTCAGAGGAATTGGCCAAGGAGGTGCTGTCGCGAGGAGCACTAGTTCGGAGAACCAAGTCCGGGTGGGCCAGTACGGCGCAACCAGAAGGACTTGCTCCTCGTCCTCCCTGACCTTGCGCAGGAGCTGCGCAAGAAGGCTCACTGGGGGAAGCGCATACTTGCGGCCCCGCGGCCAGCTGTGCGCCAGTGCATCCGTGCCGAGCGTGCCCTCGGTCAGAGAATAAAACTGGGCGCAATGGGATGAGTCGCGGGAGGCAAACCGATCTATCTGTGCGTCGCCAAACTGGTCCCAAATCAGCTGGACCGACTGGGGATGGAGTCGCCATTCTCCAGGGAGGGGCTGAAGCCGTGACAGCTCCGGGAATGTGAATAGCACGAAGGGACCTCAGGTGCTTCTGACTCCATAGGAGGAGGTGGCGGGCGAGTTGCGACATACGGCGGGAGCGTAGACCACCTTGATGGTTGATGTACGCTACTGTGGCGGTATTGTCTGATTGGACTAGTACGTGTTGACCCATGAGCAGCGCTCGGAAGCGGTGCAGAGCAAGGCGTACTGCCAGCAACTCGAGGCAATTGACATGCCATAGGCGCTGGGGTCCTGTCCAGGAGCCCGCGGCAGCATGACCATTGCACATGGCGCCCCAGCCCGTGGTGGAGGCATCTGTTGAGACAACAACATGCCTCGACACTCGTCTCAGGGGGACACCAGCCCTGAGAAAACTGAGGTTCAACCACGGGGTGAAGGTCTGACGGCAGCTCGAAGTCACTGGAACTCGGAGCTTGCCTTGTTGCCATGCCCACCTCGGGACTCGGTCGCGAAGCCAAAGCTGAAGCGGTCTCATATGAAGCAATCCGAGCGGCGTGACCGCGGCTAGAGATGCCATATGCCCCAGGAGCCTCTGAAAATGTTTCAGTGGAACCGCTTTCTTGCCCTGTATTTGTCTCAGACAAGTCAGCAGTGACTGCGCGGGCTCGCTCGTAAGCTGCGCGGACATGGCGACCGAGTCGATGTCCATACCGAGAAAAGAGATCCTCTGCACGGGGCAAAGTTTGCTCTTCTCCCAGTTGACCCGAAGGCCCAGACGGGCTAGGTGCCGGAGCACAAGGTCCCTGTGTTCGCAAACCTGGTCTCGAGAGTGAGCTATAATCAGCCAGTCGTCGAGATAGTTCAGGATGCGAACCCCGTGAACCCAAAGGGGAACAAGGGCTGCCTCGACGACCTTCGTGAAGACGCGAGGAGACAGGGCTAGCCCGAACGGGAGAACCGCGTACTGATATGCCTGTCCCTCGAAAGCAAACCGGAGGAACGGTCTGTGACGAGGGAGAATGGAGACATGAAAGTAGGCGTCCTTCAGGTCGATCGCTGCAAACCAATCCTGGGGCCGCACACACTCGAAAATGTGTTTGGCGGTGAGCATCTTGAACGGCATCCTGTAAAGGGAGCGATTCAATACTCGCAGGTCCAGGATTGGTCGTAACCCACCGGTTTTCTCGGGGACAACGAAGTAAGGGCTGTAGAAGCCGGACCTCATCTCGGCTGGAGGGACAGTCTCGATTGCACCCTTCGCCAGCAGAGTGGCAATCTCTGCTCGCATGACCGGGGCGTTGCCACCGACCAAAGTGGAGCGGACTCCCCTGTATCGGGGAGGAGACCGTGCGAACTGAATCGCATAGCCGAACCGGATGGTGCGGGCGACCCAGCGGGACAGTTGGGGAAGCTCTAGCCAGGCTTCTAGGAACTGCACCAGCGGGGTCATACGGACCACCGGCGTCCCCCTGGAGGGGCAGCGAAGCGGAGTAACTGGCCCGGTGTGGGGGCGCAGTTAAGCTCCGCGCCCTGACAGAGGAGGCCAGGGAAGGACCAGCGTTCCACGGGGGCCTGCTCTGCCAGGGGTCTGGCGACAGAGTGGGGCAGGGACGAAACGGCCCGTGGGCGGCACGCCGTGTCAACCGACTCTGGGACAGAGGGGGACGAGGAGAGCACGGCTGGTGGGCGGCGCTCTGTGTCGTCCGAGAACTCTGTGTGCTCAGGGGTGAGAGGTTTGTTTCTGTCTTTAACCACATTAGGGTGCTGCCCACCCGTGGGTGAGCAGCGGGGAGTGGAGAACAAAAGATTCTCCCCCGGCCCTCCACCGGGGGAAGGAGTGGCCCTGCTACCATCTCCTGAGAAACAAACGTCATCCCTGAGCAGCCCGTCTCAGGAGCGCCGCTTGGCCCGGCGCTTGGCGGGGGGCGGGGCTGGAGAGGGCTGTGGCGCCTTCCTACGGCTTCCTCCTCGCGTCGGCCTGGGTGAAGGCTGCTGCTTTGGCCTAGCGGGAGGGGCGGGAGCTTTAGGAGGGCGCCCTCGGCGGGAAACAGGCTGAGACGTCTGCCCGACCGACGACGAGGCAGCAGCGGGTCGGCGGGGCAGAATGTGTTTGATAGCCTCAGTCTGTTTCTGTGCAGTTGAGAACTGTTGGGCAAAATCCTCAACTGCGCCGCCGAAGAGGCCGGCCTGGGACAGGGGCGCATCGAGCAGACGAGTCCGCTCGGAATCCCGCATGTCAGCCAGGTTCAGCCACAGGTGTCTCTCCTGGACCACCGCGGTGGACATCACCAAACCCAGGGAGCGCGCGGGTACCTTCGTCGCCCGGAGAGCGAGGTCGGTTGCGGCACGCAGCTCATTGAAGAGCCCTGGGTCTGTCCTGCCCTCGTGCATGTTTCTGAGCATCTGGGCCTGGTAGACCTGCAGAGTGGCCATAGCATGCAGAGAGGTAGCCGCCTGTCCCGCCGCTCTGTAAGACTTCGCTGCCATAGACGACGAAAATCTACAGGCCTTGGATGGATGCTTAGGCTCGCCCCGAGAAGAAGCACTCTGAGGACACAGTTGCATCGCAACAGAGTGTTCAACCGGGGGAAGCCCAGTGTACCCACGGGCGGCCGCCTCATCGAGGGGAGGAAAGGCGGATGGGATCAACGAGCGGTCCCGGGAAGACAGGGGGGTCTTCCAGGACTTCGAGATCTCATCATGCACATCCGGGAAGAATGGTATTGGGGTTTGCCGTGGACCACGGGGGTCGGCAGCCTTACCCAAAAACCAATCGTCCAGCCGCGAGCGCTCGGGACAGGGTGGAGGCCTCCACTCTAAACCAATGCTCGCGGCTGCCCGGGAAAGCATGGCCGTCATTTCCGGATCCGATTCAGGCACAGCCGTATGCACACCGGAAGGTGGCAGCTGCGCTGAATCTTCACTTCCGGAAGAATCAAGCCCACCTTGTGATGCTGCTACAGACATGGCATCTTCCTCTGTAGCTTCAACCGAAACCCGCGGGGCACCCGAAGGTAGACCCGCGGGAATCGGAGGCTCACTAGCGGGCACCGTCACTGAAGAGGGGGGCTGGGGTCGCGGACACATAGTCGGCGCCTGGTTCCAGACCGTTACCCTCAGGTCACCCTGGCCACCAGCCGAAGTAGCACTCCTCGGGGGAGCGTTAGATCAGGGTGTGGATGAGGGGACTCTCACTCTTGCGAGTTCATTGAGTCTCGACCTTAGTGACGCGATGGTCATGTTCCCGCAGAGAGAACATGACTCATCCACGAGCGCTGCTCTAGCGTGATCCATGCCCAAACACACTAGGCAGCGCTCGTGCCCATCAGAGTCAGACACATATCTGCCGCAACCAGAAGTGCACGGGCGAGGCATCTTTAAAAAGACGTGCCGCGTGCAAGCTCTTTTGTGAGAGAGAGAAACACTCTGATGTCGAGGCGCCCGGGGAGACACGCACTCTCTGGCAAACCACTGCACAGATCAGCAGGAAGCGCGCGCTCGCTGGATATCGCCCACAAACACCAACACCAGAGGAACTCGTTCGTGAAAAGCTGACAATTTCAGAGATGGCTCTGTGGAGTGAAGAGATGCTCTTGGCTCTGAAGCGAAAACATAACTGCATGTTGCTAGCGTCCTCCTTTTATACCCACGAGGTGGGGCGGAGTTACGTCATGCAAATTCCGCAGACCCATGGCATTTCTTTGCCATTGGCTCGTTTTTTAATACTCGAAGCTGATAGGCTTTCTAAGCGAAACCCCATTCGTCGTCATCCGACGTAACTCGGAGTGACAACGAAAGGGAACCTTAATTGTCTACCACATGTAAACTGTTTAGGACTGTTCTATATAATTGTTTATGGTTCACTGAACAAGCATGAATAACATTGTTTAAACTCTTTCCAATAAAGATCTGTAAAGCTTATTTGGATTTTACAAAATAATCGTTAAAATACAGTATCCTGAAAAGGGACATTTCTTTGCTGAGTTTATTTACATTATTGGTTTATGTATTTGTAATGAGAAGATTATGTTGGCCAAACAGATGTTGTGTTAGACAATCTGAAGTTTTGTTGACAGCCCTTGTGAAAAATAAATATACTAAAATGTATTTGAAATACATTTATTTCTAACACTGTCTCATCCCAAGGCGTCATCTAACCCGCGCTTTTGACCATGCGTCAACATGTCGACGCACGTGGCACCCTTTACGCGTCAAAATGAGACGCTCATCCTCGGGCGTCATCTAACTGATGCTTTTGACCATGCGTCTAAATCCGACGCACATGGCACCCTTTAGCGTCAGTTAGATGACGCTTCCGTTATAGGTAGGTTTAGGTCTGGGGTAGGGTTAGACCACTAGGAGGCGCGTCTCATATTGACGCGTAAAGGGTGCCATGTGCGTCGGCATGTTAACGCATGGTCAAACATGGTCAAAAGCGTCAGTTAGATGATGCCTTGGGATGAGACTGGGGATTAAAGGGATTTTAACTATTAAAGGGATAGTTCACCCAAAAATGAAAATTCTGTCAGTAAACTCACCCTCATGTTGTTCCAACCCCGTAAGACCTTCATTCATCTTCGGAACACGAATTAAGATATTTTTGATGAAATCTGAGAGCTGGATCACTCCTCTATAGGCTTCTTCAGTAATTGAAACTTGCCGGCCTCGAAAAGTTATTAAAGACATCGTTAAAATAGTCCAAGTGACTACAGTGGCTCAATCTCAAGTTTATCAAGTGACGAGAATACTTTTTGTGCGCAAAACCCCCCCAAAAATAACGACTTTATTTCAACTATTCATTTCCTTCTCTGTGGGCCTCGAGTCAGTTCACTAGTGTAATAGCGTAGAGCTACATCACACATAGGCTCACTATTGGCCGACGCTAGTCATGTGTGTGATGCGTGTGACGTACAACAACAGAAGCTTCAGAACGAAGGTCTTACGGGGTTGGAACAACATTAGGGTGAGTAAATACTGACAGAATTTTCATTTTTGGGTGAACTATCCCTTTAAAATAAATACGCTGCAATTGTACTTTTGGTATACTAAAAGTCTGCCAAATTGGACCAACTAATTATGTAATAAAAATTTAAAGACTGATATTAAACAGAGATCATACTATCTTTACAAATAGTAATATTAAACACATTTTAAGGCTTAATATTAAGAAATGTACAATGTGCAGTAAAGAAGTACTCCAAATAAAGTTGAATTATAATTATATCAGTAATTCTCAAGCAATATGTTAATGGATTTGTAGAATATAATTTGAAATAAATGTATTTTAAATACATTTTGGTATAGGTTTTTTTATACTAGGGAGTTTAAACATGCAACTAATCATAAAATCAAAAACTGTTTTGTCTGACTACTGTTTATCTGACTAAAGCTGTATGTCCTACAAAGAGTGTTCAGCAAACAGCTGTAAACCTTCCAACAGGAGCAGAAGAGAAAAAAATCACTTTGTGTTGTGGTTGGCAAGGCAAAAAAAAAAACCTCTTTAATTTTAAGATGCATGTGCAGATAATTCTACAAAAGCTGCGCTACTAAAGTGGAACGCTTGAAATATTCTAAACAGTGTAATTAGAGGGCTTTTATGTCATTTATAACACCAGACTTAAAAATAGAAAGCATGCAATTGTGTATTTGTGCTGTCTGGCTCACGGATCAAGTAGACTCAAGTAAATTGCTGTTGTTTCTGTTAGCATGCAGCTGTGCGGCCAGTGATTCTTTATTGACCTATTATGGGGGCCATGATTTTGCCAAGGATGTGTACCTGGATCAACATCCTTTGGTGGTCCTTCAACAACTATCAAGCTTAGTCCAAAAGTCAACCTAACCATTATACAACCAGCTAATACCATTCTTGACTACATCAGCTCAACAACATACTAGGATTAGAGCCCAGAGTCTTTTATTTCAGTAATGTTGTTTCAGTTCTCAGAATTATTTATTTCTAATATCAATGATTATCGTTAGGTACCATTTATAGAATAAAAGTAACAGTTTTTTTTTGGTTTCAAGTATTTCCAGTCAGCTGTTTCACTAAATGTATTTGTGGCGAACAGGACGGCCGAGGGACGTGAGAGAACGGCGCGAGGCCGGTGGTGCGATTGCTAATGAGCAACACCTGTGAAGCACACCGGTCTCGCATCTCTCACGGAGGAGCGGAAGCATAAAGGAGGAGCGACGACGTTGATGATCGAGAGAGGAACAGGCCTGTATTTTAGTTGTGTTTTGTTTTTGTATTTTACTTTAGTTATATTTATTTTCGGTAGCCAGCAGTCGTCCGCGAGGGGCTGCTGGCGGTATTTTCGTTTGTTTGTTTTATTTTAAATAAATTATATTTTGATTCTTCGCCGGTTCCCGCCTCCTTCTTCCCTGAACATTGTTACACTGGTGCCGAAACCCGGGAAGAGGGAGGAACGCGCTGTCAGAGAGTCCACGCCGGTGTGGGGAATCCGCGGTGCCATCGAGCATGGTGCGCGAGTCGCCGCCGCTCGCCGTGGGCCGGAGCCTGCTGCCATCCGCCGAGCGAGGGGAGGAGCAGGGAGCGGGGGACTCGCGGCCACGGACGCTCGAGGCGGGGCGCTGGAGTGAGTTGCCGGTGGGACGGTCGAGCTCGCTGCCGGCCGCCTGGGTATTGGAGGGGCGGCTGCCATCCGGGAGGGAGAGGAGGAGTCGCCGCCGCTCGCCGTGGGCCGGAGCCTGCTGCCGTCCACCAGTGAAGGGGAGGAGCAGGGAGCGGGGGACTCCTGCCGTCTGCCCAAGGCACCCGAGGAGCCGTCGCCGTCCACCGGGCGGCGGAGGAGCGTCGAGCCGCCCACCGAGGGCTACCCAGCGTCACCGCCAGGCACCGCGGAGGAGATCGCCTAGCTGGTGGGGGACCAGATGGCAGCGCGTTGTGGGAACCGGACCAATTTTTTTTTTCCTCTCTCCCCTCTCTCGATCTGTCGCTCCTCATGCTTCCGTCTCCGTTTCCCTCGGTTTGTCTGTCCATACTCCCCAGGGATCGCCGCCGCCGGGGGGGGGGGAGTAGGCACAGGCTCGTGGGTACCCCCCGGCCTGTGAGGGGCGATGGGGGTATGTGGCGAACAGGACGGCCGAGGGACGTGAGAGAACGGCGCGAGGCCGGTGGTGCGATTGCTAATGAGCAACACCTGTGAAGCACACCGGTCTCGCATCTCTCACGGAGGAGCGGAAGCATAAAGGAGGAGCGACAACGTTGATGATCGAGAGAGGAACAGGCCTGTATTTTAGTTGTGTTTTGTTTTTGTATTTTACTTTAGTTATATTTATTTTCGGTAGCCAGCAGTCGTCCGCGAGGGGCTGCTGGCGGTATTTTCGTTTGTTTGTTTTATTTTAAATAAATTATATTTTGATTCTTCGCCGGTTCCCGCCTCCTTCTTCCCTGAACATTGTTACACTGGTGCCGAAACCCGGGAAGAGGGAGGAACGCGCTGTCAGAGAGTCCACGCCGGTGTGGGGAATCCGCGGTGCCATCGAGCATGGTGCGCGAGTCGCCGCCGCTCGCCGTGGGCCGGAGCCTGCTGCCATCCGCCGAGCGAGGGGAGGAGCAGGGAGCGGGGGACTCGCGGCCACGGACGCTCGAGGCGGGGCGCTGGAGTGAGTTGCCGGTGGGACGGTCGAGCTCGCTGCCGGCCGCCTGGGTATTGGAGGGGCGGCTGCCATCCGGGAGGGAGAGGAGGAGTCGCCGCCGCTCGCCGTGGGCCGGAGCCTGCTGCCGTCCACCAGTGAAGGGGAGGAGCAGGGAGCGGGGGACTCCTGCCGTCTGCCCAAGGCACCCGAGGAGCCGTCGCCGTCCACCGGGCGGCGGAGGAGTGTCGAGCCGCCCACCGAGGGCTACCCAGCGTCACCGCCAGGCACCGCGGAGGAGATCGCCTAGCTGGTGGGGGACCAGATGGCAGCGCGTTGTGGGAACCGGACCAATTTTTTTTTTCCTCTCTCCCCTCTCTCGATCTGTCGCTCCTCATGCTTCCGTCTCCGTTTCCCTCGGTTTGTCTGTCCATACTCCCCAGGGATCGCCGCCGCCGGGGGGGGGGGAGTAGGCACAGGCTCGTGGGTACCCCCCGGCCTGTGAGGGGCGATGGGGGTATGGGGCGAACAGGACGGCCGAGGGACGTGAGAGAACGGCGCGAGGCCGGTGGTGCGATTGCTAATGAGCAACACCTGTGAAGCACACCGGTCTCGCATCTCTCACGGAGGAGCGGAAGCATAAAGGAGGAGCGACGACGTTGATGATCGAGAGAGGAACAGGCCTGTATTTTAGTTGTGTTTTGTTTTTGTATTTTACTTTAGTTATATTTATTTTCGGTAGCCAGCAGTCGTCCGCGAGGGGCTGCTGGCGGTATTTTCGTTTGTTTGTTTTATTTTAAATAAATTATATTTTGATTCTTCGCCGGTTCCCGCCTCCTTCTTCCCTGAACATTGTTACAGTATTATGCTCAGGTATTTTCCTGATAGCCTCAAGGTGGTTCAAAGCTCTGTGCTATAAATTTGTCTGGTGAGTATCCTGGACTCTGTCATTGCTGGCCAGCTCTAGTTTTCTCAAGCCAACACGCTCTTTAAATAAGACTCAATGTTTTCTACCACTGGTTTGGGCTCATAATGTTTTGATTGTTTCCCTCAAGTGAAATTTTCCCCCTTTGAGATTTTTTAGCTAGTGACATTTTCCATTTTTGGGACTGTTCCCACAAAAACAATGCTGAGGCTTTCAAAGAGCTTCTATGATTAGCCTCATACTTTTCTTTAGCATGAATAAAAGAAATACTATAGTAAACGGAAACAATAATAACAATTATTATTATGAATGATATTTATTATTATAGATGAATTGATAAATATATATGCATATTGACAAACAAACCAGAGCAAACAGAATTTTTGTACAATGCTGTTTTGTCCTTGTTAGTTACAACCCAGATAAAGCATTAAAATGTCTGTGTAAAGCATTAAAAAGTGCAGCAGCAGTTCAAGGCTCAGAATAAGGTGTTTAGTGTTTGTGCTGCTCTCTAAACAATTCACGAGGAATGCTGGTAATTAGCTCTGTAATCACAGGCTTTGGAAAATCTGCAAAAATACACAGCTGATCTCTGTGTGAAAGGGTTTTATTTGTGGTTGGTGGCGGTTTTGTAACGTGTGATCAGCAGTTGTCTTTTTGTTCTCAGTGATGAATATCATAGCATGACCACAAATTAGGACCATATTTGGTGACCCCCAAAATTTCTCTTTCATACATGAATACGGAGAACATGTTAACAGTTAACAACATATATATGCCAAACGTGCAATATCCGTGTAATATTGAAATCATTTGCTGCCAATGATCAATGTTTTTTACAGCAATGTTCAATTTGAGCAAAAACATCTGAATGTTCTTCTCATTTTTTTTTAAATGTATGTCATCCCACATTCAGTTTTATCTACCGCAGGTGTGTGATACGAGACAGCGGATGAGATCAACTGTGTAGATTGTCTATGTTTGGATAGATGGTTGGATGATGGGGGTGACGATAAGCAAAGCTTTGCAAGCGAAGATACCCTGGATCAGCAGTGCACTTGAATGTTAGTGATAACATTCCCAGCATCCTTTTTTCATGTTATGCAAAGTTTAAGCGCATATGGGCCTCTTGTTTTGATCAATTCGTTCCTTTCAAACTCTTCCATTTGGGAGCGAGCTGCAGGAATGTGCGCAGATGTCTTAGATCAAGGTTTGATTTTGCTCATGTGGGACTGTAAGTGAGCACAGACAGGTTTGATGGAGACTTTGCAAAAATGTTGGTTTAGTTTCAAAAGGTGAATTATTGGAGTGTCACCAGAGGAACAATCATTTGATTTCAACCCGCAAGTGGATATGTGCCTCAACATTGTATCCTCTTGCTTTGCGGTTTTATATAAGTAATATTGTCTAACACCCTAGTTTGAAAATGGCCATATTCTTAATAAATAGACTTTTTCCACTGTTGTTATGGATTGTTTTGATTTTTGCACTGGAGACTTGGGTCAAAAACAAATAGGAGTGTCCAAGATAAAGAAAAGATAAAATTAAAAACCATTGTGCCAAGTTCTTAGAAAGTTACTTTTTGTATATATTATGGCTTTATTTGGTTTTAAAAAAGTTACAATACATTGACTCTAAAAATGTCATGTGGTGCAGCCATTGTAAATGTGTGTGTGATATTTTACAACCTTTTACCTAATATAATATTTATAATATTTTAACAAAACTGTTTCACTGTTTTTTTTTTTAGAAATTATAATATTATGGCAAAATGCTTAATTTGGTTAAGTACTTTTATAAGTCTTTTTTCCTCCATTTTTTACTATATGCCTTGGAAAAAAAATCTAAATGAATTTTAAAAACATGCTTCTCGTAGAAAGATATGAATTCAAGTCATTGCATGCAAATTGCCTTTTTAATGTATTTTTGTATAAATAAATAGTTTTGGACAAAAGATGAGCCACCCTCCACTGTGAGGAAAAACAATCAAATACGGTCTTCTTCAGGCCAGTACATTGTAGTGAAATCAACACTGATTTGAATGTCTAAACATGAACAAACCAGGTGTTCATGTATAAAGAGTTTTCTAAAAGACAAATTTTCTATAGAGCTCTCACCTGGTGGGCAGCATTCTGGGTTTTTTGTGAAATCAGCAGAAATTTCCCACACCGGGGACAAAAGCTGCGCTATTCTCTTTCAGTGCCTGTTCCTGCTAAGTGTATATGAGAAACTGGATCAATAGATGGTGTTGATTTGAACAGTGGCTACAACAGCAACAAGTATTTGTTTCAGTAAAGTAGCAGTTCGGACAAAGCTCTAGTTTCATATTAAAGTAGGATATGCAGCGTTCTCCTTTGAGCGACTGAATCAGATGGGCACAGCTGCTGAGCAGCAAGTGTTGGCAGTGTTGTAGGTCTAATGTTCATTGTTCGAGTGAGAGCCCGAGGAGGATTATGTGTGTGAGAGTGTGTGTTTTTTATCTCGTTCAGCACTATGTGTTGCTGTGAGGTGTTCGCTCCAGCCTCATTCTCTAAAGGAGCTCATTCATGCATCTGAGGCAAAGAGACCTGCACTCCGCAGGCTCACATTACTGTGGGTCTTTTGTCCGGCCCCGCAGAGAGTGCTCGGGAAATAGGGATGTGCGCAACCCAATATTAGCCCTCATGTTTGTTCACTCGCTCCTCTGTTCTTTGGTATCATACCGAATGGGCGAAAGTTCCCTGCAAATAAAAAAAGTCTTAGCATGTATATTTATTTCTTTTACAAAAAATGTAACAGAGAAATATAATATATAAAAACAGAATAAAATAAACTATATAAATAAATGTATAAATATATAAGAATTTAAGAAAATAGTTAGTAAATAATACTAATTATAATTAAATATTACTAATTAAAAATAGTCAAATAAAAAATGATGAAACTGTCAGGAACAACAAGAGCACAAATTTAACAATTTTACATTTAATTTACTTGTTTTGGAGTAAAGCTTTAAACAAGTATACAGTGTGATTCTCTATCAGTTGCAAATATGGAAACCAAAACATTTGCGGGGTAAATATTGTGGTAGAGCGGCATCTCTCAGCTGTCTGTGGTGGTCACTTACAGATGGACTGCTGTAAAATGCCTAAGAAGTGCACACTGTAAGTTGGCCAGACCTTATGCAACACGGCATCTCAGTTCATCCATCTTATCGAGACAGCCGCTCTGCCAACTGTTCAAACACTGGAGGATCTACTTTAGAGCTTAGGTAACAGATGAGTTAACAGAAATGAATCTAATTTCTGGGTGATTCACCCAGTGTATTAATGCAGATCATCAGAAGACAGTTTTCTAAAGTTAAATTGATTGACTTAAAATCAACTCATTGTTAACACAGGAGATTGGGATTGTTGGGTTCATTTCTGGGTCATATTAGGGTGCTATATTAGTATTAGCATATTAGTATTTTCTCTCTTGACCTACACTCATTGATCTTATCAAGACATTAAGCAGTCAAAGTCTGTTGAGGTAAAGTGATATTTATAATCGAAACATGAATGAACTCTAGCCGCCTGTTATAAAAAATTATCTAGAGATGGTTGATCGATATGCATTTTTCTATGACTGATTGTTTAAATAATAGCCTAATAATAAATAAATCATTGCTTAGATAATTGGTCCCCCATTGTGAATCATTATAATTTATTCTAATTAATCATATAATTAATCATTAGAATCAACCTAATTAGTAATTTTTAAGAAATGTAATAATTAATAATAATTAATAATCATAAAATTAACCATTTTGTTTTAATACTGTGTCAGTCAACCTCACAAACTGTACAACTTAACTAATCATGACGAAAATATTACATCATTACACCAGTAGGTAGTGACAAGGGACTGTATTTATGAGTGAGCTAAATAATTATTTCAACAGATTCAAAACAAATGATTGAGTCATTGAATCGTTCCTTCAACTATTTCGTCCAAAACACTGAATAACTTTACAAACGAGTCATTGAATCATTTACTCAACCGATTCGTTCAAGAATATCGATTTATTCACTACTGTCTGTCGGTCTGAGACACGATGGTTGATTCTTCTGTGGCGGCTTTGTTTGTAACTATTTCTGTTGCAGGAGTCAAAATAAACAAAAATACCTGACCATATTTGATCTAGAACGTTAGTTAGTCAATATTACCGTTTACTAACATTTGTACAGAGCATCTAATGTGACCATTGTTGTGCAATGCTTAGTGAGTACTACTGTGTGTTTACAGGAGCTGTGAAACCTGATCCAGTTTAAAGAGATGCAGTTCACATTAATAGAGACATGTGTGTCATAACATACTCCTCAAACTGTGTTATGCTATGGAAAGTAGGTATACAGAGAGCTCTTCTGTTCTGTCAGGCCAGAATGAATGTGTCCATTTATGACTTGCGTTTCTCTTCAGGGTGACTGAAAGTGGCGATCTCTATACGCGAGTAATGCTTCTCAGTTGTCTGTCACACAGCAAGCATATGATGTCACAACTTTGTCGGCCCTTTCCTGTGCTTGAAACAAAATGGAAAAACAAGCAGCTGTAGGTGTCACATCCCCTCTCACGCTAAGTCAAGCGGGCTGCAGGAGAGCACGATTGGTACTAGGATGTATGCATATGGCGGGGAAGCCTGGTATTTCACACATCTGTGAGGGCAGTGTGTGGTTGTAAATGGTAACAACATGCTCTTGCTGAAACTTCAGTCTTCCTTTTACTGCTTAGCAACTATTCAGTCCTAACAGGACTGGATTCAAGCTTGAAGTCCAGATTTTCATGTTGTATCTTTTTAAGATACTCTGTTTCTCAAAGTCACATTTTAGAAAATGATCATCCAGCATCTGTGGCTAAATGAGATCTTTGAACCTAATCTAGGCATTCAAATAACTGGTTAGTGGTACTTTCTGATTTCTGCCTTTGGTGGAATGGCAACCGCATCCTTATACAGTTGCAAGAAAACATATATGAACCAGTGTTGTTATTGTTAACTAAAACTATTAAAAGTAGTTTTCACTAATTGAAATAAAGTTTAAATAAAATAAAATATTAATATTAGATGAAAAACCCAAACTTAAAAAAACTAGAAATTAGAACAAAAAAAAGTTGAAATTGAATTACTAAACTAAAACTGAGATTACCAAAACTAATAAAAATTACAAAAGCACGTAACAAATGTCTTAAAACTTAAATTAAAATGAAAACTGAAAATATTAAAATAAAAGCTACATCCTTTACTTTATATATACTTTACATACTTACTTAATACATACTTTAATAACATATAAATAATACTAAAATAACACTTATGCGAACCATTGAATTTGCCATAGATTTTTTTTTTTTAGGGATACATGATGTATCAGTATAATATCAGTTATCAGCCAGTATTAGATATTTAATAGTTCATGCTCATTTCTCCTACTTTTAGATTTAGATTACCGTTGCTGCCATTTAACACTCAGTTCATCTTTAAAAAGATGATTATTAGCACTAATAAATGTAATCTTTAAATGAATGTACTGTACATTATAATGTTGTGATGCCTAAATTCATCTATGTAAAATAACTCATTTTAGTCTTTAGTATTTTATTTATTAATGGTATAGAATTTTAATATTGAGTATTTATATTTATTATTGGCCATACAATCAGTACATCCTTTTTTTTCAATAAAGACATGGAAATATATCACTTTGTGTGTATTAGTTGTTTAAGCAGATTTGTCTGTTATTGTGATCTATAGTTGGAGATCAGGTCAATTTTTTATGACCAATTAAGAATACGTATATCCAATGTAAATCCAAGAGTTCATATACTTTTTCTGCAACTTTCACTTTGATGAAAATAAGCGTGAAAGTCATAATTCATCAAATGTGCTGTTTTATTTTAACGTAATGTAGCTTTGCCCAGTGATTTGATCTGTTTGTTGCTGTCTGATACAGTAAAGTGGTGGGAGCTGCATGAATTACAGGATCCGCTTTAACCATGAGTTAGCAGGCGCGCTCACTGCAGGAAATTAAAAGCTAGAGCTACTTCCTTTCAACTTCCCGCATGGCCTCTCATCTTGTGCCAGTGCCCTAATGAATAGTAAATTATTAGTCTCTGGCTTCCTTTTTGTCACAGACAGTTTACAGTAGACATTCACCTTGACATATACATTTCATGCTATTGTACACTCTAAATAAACATATGGGATGTTGTGCACTATGCACAGTGCTTTCACATTGTTCAACTGAAAAAGAAGATTGACATTACAGATGTAAGAATGGCATCACACTTTTCCTATTGTTAGATACTAACTGGTCAAAATTAACACAATAAAGCCACAATAGCTGTAGCTTTCTGTTCAGAATAAGCGTCACACAATGTATCGTGGTTTCCTCAAAAATATTAAGCAGCACAACATAGTTTTCAACATTGATAATGAGAAATGTTTCTTGAGCAGCAAATCAGAATATTAGAATGATTTCTGAAGGATCATGTGACACTGAAGACTGGAGTAATGATGCTGTGCCATCACAGGACTAAATTACATTTGAAAATATATTAAAATAGAAACAGTTATTTTAAATTGTAATATTTTCCAATATTACTGTTTTTACTGTATTTTTGAACAAATAAATGCAGCCATGGTGAGCATAAGAGATTGTAAAAAAAACAAAAAAAAAACATCTGTATATAGACCCAAAACTGTATTGCAAACTACAACATTCTCTCTGATGCTACTTATAACACCCACACTTTCATTTCTTTCAAATATTTTTTATTTATGTTTGAGTATATATGGCAACACAATTTAAAAACCACACAGATAATTTTGGTGACAAACCATGACATTTACCACGCTAAATTACTGCCCAAATCAGCACACACACTAAATTTAAAAATAATTCAAACATAGGAACTAAAACCTCTGTCTGTTGAACAGAACAGTTTTACTGTTTTTACCGCCTCAAAAAACAACCTCAAGATTTATATATAACCAGACAGTACCTCAGACATTTTGAATTTACAGCTTCTATTCATATAGCAAAAACATTATTTTTATTGCACGTTTATTTAAGTCATAAATATGAATGGGAGGCCTGACCACCATGAAAACAATGAAAGTTATGGAACACGACCAAAAAAGCAGACTTAGAAGTAGACTTAAAACCTCCCAGTAAGCAGATCATCTCCATGATATATACATATCATATTAAGGTCTCTCTTACAGTTTTTGCCTGTTGGAATTTTGGACAACTAATACAAAGGCCAATTTTGCAATCTTGTGCCCAGATTGTCTCTGGATCTCCACCTTAACCCTGAGATCTTCTCTGATCCCTGGCCAGTGTGATATGAATGTGTTTACAGACCCGCACCTGTCAGAGGAGCACTAAATCAGCCAGATCTGTGTTGAGTAATCCCAGAATGCCACACAGTGGGTTCACGCTCTCCCCACAGGCAAATGAGGAATTAAAAGATTAACCCTGAGGAGAGGCGCTGCTGCAACATTCCACACTTCTTCTGAAGACATGTATGCCTGTCTTCAGAAAAAGAAGGTGGACTTGTCTCCGCCTTCAACTTGGAACTAACATTGACCTTGGTCTACATAATCTATTTTGAGTGTTTATAAGGTATTTCTGTCATGTAGCAGTTTGCTTTCAAGCACATGTTAGGGCCAAAGATGCCCTTTATTAACTTGTTTTATAATCACTTTGACCTTTCGTGCCATGTACAGAAGATTTCAGTCATTTAGACTTGCTTTGGCACAACTAAATTCTCACGAGACGCAAACATGCAGTAATAAAAAGCAGCCACAGCCAATAAACATCTTTTTTACAATGTCTATCATCTGTTTATTATTCTGAAGTATGTACCAAAATAATTGCTTTAACATAAAAATAGCATTGTGTAACTAAGTAAAAATGTTTACAGTCAAGCATCACTAAATGTACAAAAATAACAACACAATAAAGATACAAACACTGAAGAACAGAACATCCTCACGTCAGTGTGCAAACTGTTTATACAGATGGAGATGCATCCTTCTCAGGTGGCATTCCATGATAAATTATTTAAATAGCATTTATCTACACACACATATGAAACAGTCTTACAAACAGAGACAACAAATAGAGCAATAATTTATCAACTTAAAAAAAAGGTACTGGACATTGAAGCACTGGCAAATGTATTCCTAAAAAAAAAAAAGGTGTCTCCCGTTTTACTCTATTTTCCATTGGGATGTGGGGCTGGCTGTTTGTTCTATATACTATTTACAACTTGTGCTACAGTAGCAATAAGGCAACCAATTTTGTTTTCTTTAAGCAAAGGAAAAAGTATTTAAAAGCTTTTTTTGATCAAATTACAAAACAGCAATGAGGTAATATTTGTACATTAAAGTTTTCCTTTATCTCTCTCTCTTATTGAAAAGGCAAACAGGTTAGAAGATCATCCTTTTTGGAAGTGATGGATGAATGGCTCTTGACTGGAAAGGCTTGGATGAGTAGTATTGGACAGGCCCTTGGTTATGAAGGTTTTTTTCTTTTAAATGTGGAAAGTTGTTTTTTAACAAGGCTTATCTTTAGCAAGACCCTCTTGCTTCTTGAAGCAAAATCACAGCACAGTCTAGCCAAATGCGACAAGCATTTTGTAAGTGCTACAAATAGAAGTCTAAAAGACTTAAATTCAACTTTACCTTGGAAATTAGCATCTCAAATAAAACCTTGCATTTTATTTGAGAAGAAGACTAGAGTACTTGGTAATCTAGTATCCGTATGTGGCTAAATAATTTCCTGTAACGGAGAATGTTCAATCCTGGGTCTGTCCAATTGCTCTTCATACAACCTTTCATTATGCCATTTCTAATGTATTGGTAAAATGGTTTAACCATCTAGCCCTGAGAAAACTATGCCCACTAAACCATGAGTTATCTCCTGCCAGACCTTTATGAATGTACATTATACTTAAGATGAGCCTCTGCCAAGCAAAACTTTTAGATAGACAAACAGAAATTTTGATAAAATTCAATAAATGACAGATTGGTCCTCTTAAAAATCCCCTGCTTAGACTGTCAGCAAAAAAAAAAAAAATACCTATATGATCTTTAACAATTTGTTGATTGCTTCAATATCTTAAAACATTCTCATTGCTTTGAACCTAGTCAAGAAATCGGTTTACGGTTTTGATAAAATACTGAATATTATAATAGTAATCTTTTTAAAAGGGTTTTGCTTTCTCTTAAGTAGCCATAATTTGGAGATCTTTTAAGGAAGAGACCATGAAAACACATGAGAGAGAGAGAGAATAAAGGTTTTGAAGTGCATAGCTGTCTGTTGGGAGCTCTTCCCACACAGAGCCGAATGAGTTTTTTCAGAGAGATCTCAGTCTTCCCAATTAAGCAAAGCGAGGAAGACTTTCTTCTGCTCTACCCGCTAATGGTGGAGGGGTCCAGATATTCTGAATCGGCAGCCACTTGTTTTCCATCCCGAACCATGACAATTACATTGAAATGGACCACCTGCTTTCTCACTCCACCAGTGTGTGAGCAGAACAAGTAGCATCAAATCTGTCCCTGGACTTTGCCCGGAATACATAATTATATGGAAAGGTGCATTCTTTGATAAACTTCCTGACTGTGTAATTACACATCTGAAAATGAAGCGAAAGACAGAAAGTGTTAATACTGAGTATGTAAATAAAAGTAAGCATTTATTTGGATGCCTATGCGATGTGTTGACACTCACCTCTGCATTCATATTTGAGGTCTGAGAAGTACACCATCTCTTGTGAGAAGACAAAGAGACCCAGTCTTCCGCCTGCATATGTTTTGTCATAAATTCTGCCAGAATCTGCCATGATCTTTTTGCCTTCATACATGACCACTCTGAAATTTGTAAAGAAAATGTTGTTAGCACATTAAAATATCCTCAGAGGACAAATCAATAACAATATATCCTCAGGAGATATAAATTAAAATATACCTTATATGTCCAGTTCTTGGTCTATGAGTCAGGTGCCATCTGTAAGCAGTGAAGTCCTTCCATCCCACGTTCTTCGGGTCATGCCACAGTGTGCGCACCTAAAATGAATTGAGTTCAGAAATGTCGGTGCTCATATGACAGCTTTCAAACCTGATTTCATCACAGTGACCTCCGTGAGATGTACCTGTCCTGGAGTGTCTCCGGTGTGCCAAAGGGCATTCCTCAGATGCTCGCCTGGCCCTGTGGTGGAATTAACCACTTTGATTGATAGCCCTGAGTAACCCTGTGCTTTGGTAGGTGTGCTGGACCAGTAGGTCTGTGTGATCTGTTTCCACATGACCACATAGAAGCGAGAGCTGGATTGGTATCCGAAAACAAAGCCGGCATAGTCATCATCCCTCTCTGTGTTGATGAAGAATGTTCCACTGAAGTCGACTGAATTGAATTCATCAAAACCTTTGAAGAAATTTAGAAAAACAGGTCAGAATTTTGTTGTTGCTTTACTCTTTGTACATGGCTGGAAGCTTGTTTTCACCACAGAATAAAAAATAACAGGGAATTCTGACTTTTTCTCACAATTGCGAGTTACATTCATTTTTATTTCTATTTCAGTAGATTAAAATGTTTTTAGTTGGTTTTCATTTTAGTTTTCGTTCATGAATAGTGACCAAAAAGTTAGATTAATATTGTCCTTTTTTGCAAGCTATGGTACTGTGGGATTTTTCTTCTCTATTTATATTACTTTATATCTTACACACTGCCCAGTATTTATTTAATTTTTTTATGTGCAAGGTTTTTCTATTTATTGTTTTTAAAAAAAAAAGTGTTACTTTAAGATTAGACGTACCAACAGCAATGCCGGGGTCGCAGTTGACTGTCTGAACCAGTTCTTTTCCTTGGTGACGCACTACCCAGTTGGGGTCAATCTGAGAAGTGCCCTTGGGATCCAGAGGTACCATCTGGAATTTGCGGAAGTCTGTTACACTAATGTCAAAGTTCTCAGGACACACATCATAGATATCTAGGACATTGTCCTGGTCAAAGTCGTCTTTACAGGCATCACCACGTCCGTTGCCTACAAATGAAGAAATTAAACTCGTAAGTATAAATCTTTACATTAATAAATGCAATAGTTATGAATATTCAGAGGCAAAACTGACCATCAGAATCCAGTTGATCTGGATTGAAAACCAATCTGCAGTTGTCTTTGTCATCAGGGATGCCATCATTATCATCATCGTAGTCACAGGCATCTCCTTTACCATCCTTGTCATGGTCAGCCTGGTTCGCATTGGGGATGTACGGGCAGTTGTCAAGGTTGTTTTGGTGACCGTCCTCATCGATATCCTGGTTGCTGTCACATTTGTCTCCAACACGGTCAGAATCAGAGTCGAGCTGTTCGAGTGAGAGCGCAGAATCAGTAAGCATCTAAATCCCACTGTTTTTCAAGTGAATCTCTATGGCTTTCTCAATTAAAATATTCCCACTTTTTCTAAAAGGCAAAAAGTTCTGTCCTAGTTGGCCCATCTGTGTAGGATTTCTCAAAAAGTAATCTCATGTTCCTGAAGCTTGACACTACCACAGTCACATTTCAGAGTCTAATGAGGAAAGGAGGGGTGCATTCCTTCTCTTCAGTTAACCGTGGCACAGGTGTGATCCGCAGGGATTGAGCGCCGACAGGGCATGCATAAACCCAACGGCAAATCTCTCACTCCTCACTAATAACCATTCTTTACCTCCACATATCCTTTGGGTTAATTGAACACTAGTGACTGTCCCTGAAAAGCGTCCTATTGCTTTATTGTGTGGCTTTGGCTTCAAGGAGAAGAGGATTTACTCCTCCCATACATAGCTTAGTAAAGACTGAGACTACCCTCTGAGCATTTTTTCAGCAGCTAAACTGAACAGCACATAGATCTCTGTGGATTATATAATGGTTTGAAAACACCTGCTATATTCACTCACTCGTTCTCATATACATACATACATATATATATATATATATATATATACCTGATCTGGGTTGTGTTCCAGAGGGCAGTTGTCACACTGGTCACCAACTCCATCGAGATCAGTGTCTTTCTGGTCGACATTGTATAGATATGGGCAGTTATCATTCTCATTCAAAATACCTGTCAGAAAGAATGATATTATGGTGAAGACTGAATGACATTTATCTCTAAACAAGAGAGGATCCTCATCAAACCTGTCAAAAAAATACCCAGGTCATATTTCACTTAAAACAATTTGGATTTATTATGATATTGATAATTGCTGGGGTAAAATATACTAAAGAGTCTTGACAATGTGATAATGGGGAAAAAAAGCACTTTATTTCGTTTATTTCTTGATTATGGAGTGAATTATGAATATGTTCTTAACAGGTTTGTCAAGGAATGGCCCATGTATGGATAAATAAAGAGCAATTTCATACCATCTCCATCAATGTCCACAGCACAGGCGTCACCTTCGCCATTGTTGTCAGTATCAGTTTGGTCTGGGTTGCTGTTGTACGGACAGTTATCGCAGCGGTCTCCCACGTCATCGCGATCATAGTCGTACTGTCTTGGGTTGAAGATGAGTGGGCAGTTGTCCTATTTTAAAAGAGACTACAGTTCAGATGGAGAAATATGGCAAAGCAGCTCTCCACAGGGCCCTCTCACACGAAGGTTATAACGGTACTTTTAGATGTTAGGCTTGTAATTTGGCTGCGGCTGTGTAGGTCTATTTAGAGGAGCGCAACGATAAAAGCGAGCCTTATTTTAGGATTTGGACCAAGGATAATATTGGATTAGCAAGATACACTGCAGGTCTTTCAAAAAAGTACTTCTTTGGTGGAATTTGAGGTTTGTCTCCAAGAGAAACTGAGTTTACTTTACACAGCACTTTTTTCCACACCTCAGCTTGAATTTCAAACGGCTTTACATTTTCTCTTCATTCATGCACTGTGCAAAATGAACCAATATTCACTTGACTGGATTGAGCATCTGTGGAATATATACAGTGGACAGTATTGCAACTATAATTTTTACCCTGTCATCAGGAATGCCATCGTCGTCATCATCATTATCACAAGCATCACCAATTCCATCCTTGTCGTAGTCCTCTTGCCCAGAGTTGGGAAGATTGGGGCAATTGTCCTTCAAAAAGAGTAGAGTATGAAAATTAAAAAATAGCCACAATGATGTTATTAGTATTTTTTTAATAACAAATGAAGCCATTATATGCCAACCTTTTTGCAGTGATAGGTTGCGTTCTCGACACACACAAGATCAGCATTAGGCCAGCCATCAAGATCAGTGTCCTCTCCACAAATGTGTCCATTTCCAGCAAAGCCAGGTCTGCACTCACAGCGGTACATAGGGTCTGAGAAATGGCCCAGGTAGTTGCAGCGAGCGTTCTTATTGCAGTCGTGGCTTCCATCGAGGCAGGGATTGCGAGGGGTGCACACCTGCAGCAAAGATAAATCAGTCAGCGTGCATCAGTCATGAGCAGGTGCACTCTGGTAATCTGTAATCTATCTGTGTTCTTTCATTTACCTGTTTCTTGGCAGCAGCGTCCTCCACTCCTCGACCAAACGGCTGTGGGCCGGTGTAGCGAGTGGGGCATGGCAGGCAGTGGTAGCCCGGCACTGTGTTCTCACACCTATGGACTCCATTAAATTCAAAGCAGGCATCAGGGACATTCTCACACTGTAATGACGAGAAAAGGAATAATGAGATTTACGCATCCAAATGCATTGTAGTCATAAGAGCATACGCATACATAATTAAAATAAGAAAAAAAAAGAATAGAATTTTAGAAAAGTAGAGATGCATGATATATTCTTATATTTTCTTAATTTTTAATTTTATTGTATTCAAGTTATTGGTTTTGATTGATTTTGGATATACATATCAGATGATATTTGACATTTAACCATGCATGCTGATTTCCTCTATTTTTACATTTCTATTACTTTTAACCAATGCAAGGACTAAAACAAGTTTTAAGCCTAGTAGCATGTTAGAGCTGTTTCAACTGAAAAGTTAACTGTGCTAACTGAAAGTTACTGAACTTGCACTGACATATCTTATGTCACGGCCATTGTTTTATCTCAAGATGCACACTAGTAATGTTTTTTTTTCTAAGGCACATTTATTAAAGCTACTTAAATGTCCTAATTGAACTAGGGCCTAGTCCTGGTTTAATCTATGTTTCCATGTTTGTGAAACCAGGCTTAATAATTTAATGTAATCTAAAAGTGACAACTGATTTGACTTTTTGACTGCACCTCATTGATATCCTTGCAGTTGATTCCATTGCCAGTGTATCCTGTGGGGCATTTTCCACATTTCCAGGAGCCATCTGGGAAGCTTGTACACTGGGCTCCTTCAAAGCATGGACTTGAAAGACATCCATCTGTGGAAATGCACATAAGTGAAGGGTTTAACTTGGAAACACAGACTAGTACCATCTGAAGGGTTGAGTGACACTATAACTCACCAATTGGACAGGCTTGTTTGTTGCAAAGCTGGCTGGCTTTTGCGTCTCCCACGCAGTCTTTGCCGTCATACTTGGGCACTGGATTATTGCAAAGACGCTTACGATTTTGGACGCCACCGCCACAGGTAGCGGAGCAAGTGTCCCAGGGTGACCATGGTCCCCAGCCACCATTGACTATGAAGAATATACAATACATTTTTTTTAGATTTTTCAAACTTCCAAATTTAAAACACTACACGCAGTGTTCACTTACTCGGACATGGTGATTTCTCACACCTCTCAGTTTGCCGACCTTCACCCTGGCAATCTTTGCCTTCCATTTGAGGTGTTGGAGAGTTACAGAGACGAATGCGAGTGATAACGCCAGCACCGCAGGTGACCGAGCAGGAGGACCAGGGTGACCAGTGACTCCAGCTGCCATCTTGCTTAACTGTTGAAAATGAAAGATGCAAATTGTTACTTTTCCCCTCGACTGTCAGGAAAAACTTTAGACACTTATTGTTGTTGGACACCACTCACAGCGCTTGTCACACTCCTGGAGGTAGCAGTCTCTCGTCTGCACTGACGTGCCCTCGCAGTTGTTATTGATGCGGTCGCAAGAGCGGCCGCGCTGCTGAATGCCCCTTCCACAAGACACAGAACAATGGGTCCATTCAGACCAGGGGGACCAGCCATCCTCAGCGGAGTCGCTCGCTGTCGAGAGAGCAAAACAAGACAATAGCAGAGCTATTCCTTCTTTCTAAAGCAGCAAAATGGAGAAAAGCTTTTAATACTGGGCCTTAATGGACTCAATTTAGCCTTGGGCAGCTCGAGACAGAGCACTCCAGGGAACCCTGGCATGAACTAAGCAGTTGGAATGCTGGGGAAATGTCAGTGTACTTAATGCACAGGGATACCTTTGAGTCCTTCTCCAAATGTGGAAATGGTATTTGCAAACACCCTTGATTATGCCATAAGTTCAAACACTTAAGTTCAAACACTTACGGCTGATATTAATGTAAATTCTTGCTATACATGGCAAGGCCTCGAGACGTGAGGAGAATGCGGTTTCTTTTTTGAGTCTCTGCCAAACAGCACCAATTTTCCACCTCTCTTTAACCAATTTAGACAATTATGGCCATTTAGCGATTCAATGATGCACAAAGCTCTAGTGTTCCATTCATTAGTTAAACTTCAGTTGAAGTCTATTGTGTGACACAACAATGACTGCAGATGTTTGGGTAACAACAGCTCTTTCAATACAAAAGTTTTTAAAAGTCAAAATGTTGCTCTTTTACAATACGTTTAAGTTTACTCTAAAGTTTTTTTTTCCGCTTGAACATTTACAGTTTTTGCACATGGCTTTTAGCCTATGGATAAATCTCTTGCTCTCCAAAGCTGCATTTATTTGATCAAAAATACAGTAAAAAGAGTAATATTTTTACAATATTAAAATGATTGTTTTCTAATTTAGTATTTTTTAAAATGCAATTCATTCCTGTGATGGCTAAGCAGAATTTTCAGCAGGAGTCACATGATGAGCAGAAATGATTCAAACATCCCGATTTGGTGATTAAGAAACTTTTATTATTATTATTTTAATATTGAAAACAGTTGTGCTGCTAAATATTTTTGTGGAAACTGTGAGAAATCTTTTAATTAAAAGTATAGCAAAATAAAAATCTGAAATATATTTATTTCCAACGTAAATGTCTTTTGATTACTTAATGTCTCCTTGCTGAAGTATCAGTTTAAAAAAAAAAAAGTACTGACCTTAAGCTTTTGAACAGTAGTTTATATATAACCAACATATAAATTATACTATTAAAATTATTTCAATGACAAGTGTCTAAAATTTGTTATGAAGCAGCTCAGTTGCACTTACGGGTTCCACAACGAGGGCAGCATTCCCCATCAGGCACTGTGGCGTTTGCACATGGGATTAGGGGACACGAAATCTTGCGGCACACCGTTGCAGACTTCTGCGGTTGACAAAATTACTCTCATTAATCATTTGTTAAAGGATCTGCCACCACTAGTGCATATGACATTAAAAAACATAGTCTCTGGCTGTAGTGCAACACCACATTCAACATTACAATTTTGATTTAAGTAAAGTGGATAATGTGGTTGTGTTTAAGTCTGTGTAATTAGGCATGTAAATATTGTGTTGATATGATGTGGCACTGCAGAAAAACTAGGCTGAAGGCATGAAAATATTTTAACTCAAATAATATTACATTTAGTTTATGAGGTTCTGTTCAGTTGACTGTATTCCTTTAGTTACATCCATGTCCCACTTTTAATTAGAGGCTAGGCAGTTTAGGGAAATGGATACACCCAGCTTAAGTCTGCCATAATGGACAAGACTGTGTATCATAGCTCCTACAGTGACATTGCTCTCATCTCGCTAACACACTAATTAGTGGTTCAATGAAAGAGCAGGCAGCTCTGAGAGTCTAACATGTCTTGGGTTCTTACCTGGCAAGTGCATTCTGTGCAATCGTCCACCGTCCATTCCTCCTTGTTTTTGTGCACAATTCCATTGTGAATACAGACACCAGCATGAATGCCAATGTGATTCATGAGCACGTTTTTCTCGTCCGTCTGGAAAACCAAACAAACATTGGGGTTCGATTATGTGGAGTGTGTTAATCTATAGCATGTCCACTACACAAGTTCAATATAGTTTAATATATCTACATGCAGCAACTTTTCTCCTCACCACTTTTCGGAGTTCTTTGGACAGTTCTTGCACCACCACACCAAGACCTTTCAGTTCCTTGAACATGCCAGCCAGTTCCTCACAAGAGAAGCCACAAATCATCTGTAGATCTAGATAGGAGAAATATGCAGTTTGCAAAGTTTAAAATTGCATTCACGTTCTCAACCTACATGTATATTTTGTACATTTTATTTGTATGGATTACTGAAAAGGAAGGATTACCTTTTGTTTTGTGGCCAGTGTAATCAGTCCTGATTGCAGGTCTGGATCCATTTATGGGATTGTCAAGAGTGATGGTATCAGTCATAATTGCTGCAAGAGGAAAGGGCATTCAGGTGGATTAACGTTTATTATAAAAATGATTGAGATAATGGAGAAGTTTAATGAAAAGCTGGCACAAAATGTAATGCATGTGGAATGTTGACGTGATGCGGTTCTTCTTCATTTTTTTGCCCAGATCTATTTTCTATAATTTTCTGTCTCAATAATTGTAGGCCTGCATAGTTTGGCCCTTTTTTAAGTGAAATTTGTTTTATTAAATTTTTCATATTTATTAAGAAAACTAATAAACATGGGGACACAGATTTCATTTATCATCTTTTCTTCTGGATTCACATGCATGTTTTCGGAATTATTACACTTACAGTTTTGGCATCCTTTATTCCTCAGAATCGCATCCAGTGTGGTTCCGAACACAAAGCGCACGTTTTGCAACACCCCCTAAAAAATCCACAAGTTATTAATGCTTCTCGCTGCATTTACCATGCAACAAGATTCATACAGTGAACTTTCCACTCACCATAAACCTGTCCTTCACTGCGCCCTTGCCGATCCTCAAGCTCGCCACACCTGGGGTCTCCTGAGTGAGGATCGACTGGATCGAAGCATCGAGCTCCGCAGAGTTAACCTCTTCACATCCCACGTAGAACTGAACCCTGTCCTCCTCCACGAAAATAGTGATGTTTTTCCAATGTCCCACCGCCAAATCCGCTTCCTCGATGGACACGACCTGTTGCTTGTTTTCAGTGGAAAACACAATGTCCAGAGTGTTGGCTTTACCGTTGGAAACGATTTCGAAAACGGGTCCGGAGCCGTCATTCTTCTCCACGGTCAGAAGGCTTCCCCGTGTGTGCTTGAACTGCTTGAAATTGACCAGGAGCAGAAATCCTCTCTCAGCATGAATGGAATCGATTAGGTCCCTGAAGGCGCTCTCGGGAACCGGGGGAATCAGGTCGGGGTTCAGGATCTTGTAGGCGGGGCTGTACGGGTCGTCGCCTTTCACCAGGGTGACCCCGTGGTTTTTCCTCGGCACTTGGACGAGCTCAAACAGATCGTAAACACTGTTGTCGTCTCGACTTTCTACCAGGAATTCAGAAATAAACCAAATCCCATTATAATGTACTAAACTGTAACCTATATTTTTGAATTTATTAAACGGTTTTTTTGTATACTTGATTCGGATTGGTCTCAGCGGTCAACATTTTCTGTAGGCTATATAACTGACCGCTCATAAGCGGGTTCCTTTATTTTTTTTTAAATGAAGATGAATCAGTATTTTATTATAATATATTTTTTTAAGTAGCCGTGAAAAAGGTGGGATAGCAAATGTATACAAAGCAAAAAAGTAGCCAATAGAAAGCCAAAATAAACCCATTCATAAAACCCCTTGACCCCGTTTAAGTTTATTTTGCGATAATTAACAAGTGACGGTCAATTATTATTTTAATATGTAACAGCTAGTTATACTATAAACCACAGCAGCACTCACAAACGCTAAACGACATCAGTTGGTGTGGGTCTAGTTCGCTCACCTGCGACTCTCGCGCTCTCGCAGTTCCAAAGCATCAGTAGCAAAAAGATTGCATTTGACTTCATTTTGTCACTTATTATTCTTTTACCAATCTGGAATCATAAAGGTATAAGTTATAGAAAATTCAGCAAAACGTAACCTTAACAGGTTGATCAATCAATTGTAAAAAAAAAATAAAAAAAAATAATAGGAAAACGCACCTTTTAACGCGTTTAAAACATCAGCAAATCCAGGGGAAAGTGATATAATTCCTAAGATTCGTCAATCAAATGTCGTTTCAAAATAATGATTTTCCTCTTTAGTCGCGATCTACAGCACTCAGTGTTACTTTGCTGTAGTTACAGTGGTCAATCTAACTATCACTAAAGAGAACAAAGTGCTATTTAAATAGTTTCATGACATTCCTGAGTACGCGTCTCCTCCAATCAGATGCTGGAAGGAAAAAGGGACGAGCTTGCGTTACCTCACAGAGTTTGTCTTGAGTTATACTCGAGGGGAAAAACGCACCACATTCCAACGAACACATTCCATAAACATACATACTTATGATTTACATGACTGCTGCTTCCGTTTAGTGCCTTTTTATTTGCCGCAGTCCTGATTATTTTGAATCGACGTTTGGCTTCTTGCAAAGTCATTCAATAATTCCTGTTATTTCATAAAGGCACTGAAGAAGGCTCTACCCTGCCCTTTGTACATATTTTATTTTATTTTATTTTATTTCAAGCCTTCTATAATGAATGACCAAAGCTACATTTTCATGTTCAAGTGGCTAATTTGTTTTCGAAAAAGTGTTTCTTACAACTTTCTTATAACGCTTTATCTTAGTGCTCGGTACCATTCGCACGCAGCATCTGATAGGATGCTCGTGAAGAAAAGGCTGCAGTAACTTGCGTCTCCGCTAGAGGCCGTTCTGTGTTTATTTGAGCACTTGGTTCTTCTCAAATGGGTCCCAATGTTGATTTCTATAAATGTTGCTGTTGTTTTTAGGTTAAAGCAACTTAAATCCATAAAATCAGTTAATGACGGGTTATTTTGACACATTAGGCTATATGTGGGACGTCGTTGAGCTGCCATGAAGTAGCCTATTGACTTATTTGCAAAAACACTTGAAACAATTATAAAACACAATTTACAAAATTGTTAAAAACCTAACCTTAAAGTCACCATGACATTAAAATGGTCAATTCATATTTTTTTTATGGAATATTGTATTATTATAAAAGATTTATCTGTGGACATATTTAAAAAAAAAAACATGTGCACCCCCCTCTTTAATCAAAATAACTTCCCCTTCTTCTTGCATTGACTTCCCTTCACTGATGATGTCTTTACCGGGACAACATGTCACTCACATGACATCACAGCAATAGATCTGCAGTTATGACATCAGAACCTGGAAGACTTAATTTGACGCTGGTTCCTTCAAGATTTTCCGATGAGGTTTTAGAATGGGGTTTTTCAATTTATGTGTAAAATAAAGCCTGCTGTAAATAACTTGATGATACTTTTGCGTTTTGTTCTACATCATACACTGCACAAACTTACACCCCAAACTGCCTTATCTACTGTAGTTACTTATTAAAAAAATAATTTTGTTCTTGTTTGAGAAGCCGATTCACTCAGATAAATGTTATAATATGGGCGGAAAAGACAATTGCAACTTCCGTTTCGTGCCGACTCTCTCTTCATGCCGTCAAATCAATATTGTAATTAATAAATGTTTAATAATTAATTTGTATCATTTTTTAAAAATATAATTGTACATTTGTATAAATTTACATTATTTAAAACGCTGAGATAAAATTTTTTTGAGACAACTTGCCATACATTTATGATGAACCAGGTCAGAATTTCAGTTAAAATCCACATCTGTATAGTTGACTCTTGTCTAAATTTATTTTGTGGTTTAATCATGTTCACTTGTTTACCCAAAGATGTTACAAGAATGTTAATGTTTGGTAGATATTAGTCATACAAATAATTATAACTTAAGACACTTTAAAAGTCTAAAGACATTTTTGAAACCAGCTTAAAAAAACACTGCTACACTTGGACTTTTCAGTCCTTGTAGTCCCCATATGGCGACTAGCATGACTGTTGTAATGCCTAACTTACGCGTATGAAAATCTATCCATACTGAAGTGTAAAATATTTTAACACACATTTTAAGGTGAGAGATCCGGAGCTATAATGTTTTTCTGCTTAAAGGGTTAGTTCACCCAAAAATGAAAATTCTGTCAGTATTTACTCACCCTCATGTTGTTCCAACCCTGTAAGACTTTCGTTCATCTTCGGAACACAAATGAAGATATTTTTGATTAAATCTGAGAGCTGGATCACTCCTCCATAGGCTTCTTAAGGGTTCGAAATTGGCCGGCCCAAAAGCTATGAAAGACATCATTAAAATAGTCCGAGTGACTACAGTGGCTCAATCTTAAGTTGCTTGATAAAGCTTTTGTCTTTCATAACTTTTGGGCCGGCCAGTTTCGATCCCTTAAGAAGCCTATGGAGGAGTGATCCAGCTCTCAGATTTAATCAAAAACATCTTCATTTGTGTTCCAAAGATGAACGAAAGTTTTACGGGGTTGGAACAACATGAGGGTGAGTAATTACTGACAGAATTTTCATTTTTGGGTGAACTAACCCTTTAAGGTTCCGCATCTTTGACTAGCTGCTTGCGTTGAGATGATTAAAAGGGATCAGCCATCCATTTCCCATGGTCAGTCTTTGAACTAAGGATTTGCAGACTTCTTAAACTTAGACCTGACGCCCACCTTGGTGGTTGTTGATTTTTCAGTGAAACAAAACAGGAATGAAGACACTTCTTCAACTGAATGAGTATTTTTGCTTTTCACAGTGATGAATGTCTCATTTGTGAGCAGCTGTAGAAGTTAGTGAAAGTTTAATCTGGCTGATCCTGGGAGACGTCAGACAGGGGCGCTAGCTGTATTGTTTGGAGGTGATAATAAACCTCACCTCAGAGACCTCTCTGGACAGATGTAACTGATGATACAAGAGGTTATGCATCAGTCAGCCATAAGGTCCATCATTGCTTTGTGTTTACTCTCTGCCCCGTGGCCACGCAGGTCTATTGTGCTCACAGATACGGCACTCGGACTCAAGAGATGCTGTCAGTCTGAGCGTCTGCAACATAACTCAGCTAAATGGCTTCCAAAGCGCTGTCATGGAAACCATATTTTCTCCCAATGACGCACACAAGGTTCATGTGTGGAACTTGAGTGGACCGGTTGCAAAGGTGAAGGAGAAAATATTTTAGTTATGGGGCAGCTGCTTACATTTGGTGTAAAGCTTCATAAATAAAGAAATGACTAGAAGAATTCTTCCCGAACGATCACATTTTCATGTTTATGCATATTTTCTGGATTCTTTTTTAAGCTTACTTGTAAAGCAGTAATCATCAGATGTCTAGATGATGTCTGAGCTGTCATGGCGTGCACAAGTCCAGGAGATAAGTGCGTAAGATATGAACCATCAGACTGAGCAATTATCTACTCACTGCCCTATAAATACAGGAGGGGCAGGCGATTTCAGTCCTGTTATTACTCATCGCAGTTCCTCCGATTTGAAAACAACCTTGCACAACCACCATTTCACCAACCTTTTTTGCCTCTTTGCAGAAAGTGCTATTGGGTTTATTTGTAAGCTTGTTTGGACACTTACATGAACAAAAACTCCGATCATGTTTGTGAAGTGGGCTGTGTGAGGGGGTTACCTAATGTTTTGAGTAGCTTATTCCCAAGAGAATAAAGTTATAGAGTTCAATGTGAATAAATAAAGCATGTTTTCTGAATTAGATAAACCATTAAACCATTAAACAAAAAAATCATTGTAAGACATCAATATATATATATATATATATATATATATATATAAATTATATATAAAATTATTATATATCATTTTGATGTCTTGAGAGATGATTCTGTTGTTTTGGTTTTATATTCTGTATATATAAACTGTGCCTTTTGTGGTAATAAAATATATTGATATATTTAAATATAAAGATGTAATTTAATTTGATTTAAAAATCATACATGTTTCTGCTTATAGATCATTTTAAATCATTCATAAACTGTAAAAAAAAAACTTGCTGCCAAAAATTTGTAAGTACAATCAACTTGACTAAGTAATTTAAATTTAAATTGCATTACACTGACTTAAAAAAAGTTGAATCGTATAACTTAAAAAATATAGTTTAAAATGGCATTGATGAGTTGAAGTAATGTAAAAACATATGTTCTCATGACTTATTGATCCATGTCATTTTTTTTACAGAATGATTTTATTATTTTTCAGGATGAGCAGTGTTAAGCCCCACTGTCTTAAATCTTCCTAATGGGCTGGAATACCTTCCCATACTGAACCAAAACAACTTCTGTCTGAAACCAGCCAAGCTTCGGAGTGTTGATTCAGAGACACTTAAGCATCTTGTTTATGTCTCTCAGCAACTTATGTGCAGGAAAAGCTGTATTGAAGAGCATTGAATCAGAAGAATGGCATGTTCATATGAGTTCATCTCTAACCCAAGGTCACAGGCCACACAGGATCATTAAGTAACTAAAGAGGCAGATTTGGTCTGCATATTTTGTCACAGGCTATTTTGTATGAGTATTTTGAGCTTGAATGTAGTTATTCATCCTTAAACCAGTCTTGAATTAGAAGAAAACAGCTGGACCGTTTCAGATATAGGATTAGGACGGACTGTGAGCACCTGTGCAGCTGTTCCCTAATCCACACTTTACCTGTACAACATCAGAGTAAAGCCATTAGACCAGAGACACTCGGTGAGCGTGCCAGGATCATGGCCAGCAGATCTCACAGATGAAAGGAGATTTGTTTCCACAGGTCCCCGTATTATGCGAGTTGCTAAATATCTTTCAGTGTCAGAGAATGTTTTCAGCGTCTGTTCCATCATCTCTCTAGCAGAAGGTCATGGTGTGCCAGCTTTCTTTTAATGTGTTTCCATGCACAATGTAATTTGCATTCCTGAGTCTAGTAAGTGGTAAAAAAGAAACACACAATGTTCTGAATAATTTTGCGGTGGTTGCCTGAGAGCAAGCCGCTTCATTCCACTCCTGAAGATTCATTTCACACCATATTTGGCCAGTCTGATAGGAACCCTTTGTGACATAAAAGTCGTGATTGTTAATTGCACTGCAGCCCGATTGGCATCTCTGATTTGCATATGCTTAAGCACAATGACATGAAGACATGTACTGAGGCAAATATTGTTAAACATAAATTCATAACTCGCAACACTTACTTGGCAAACATAAACTTTGATTGTCATCATTGTTTTAAAGAAATAAATTCAAGTTTATGTTTGTAGAGTCAGTGTTGCACTTTGAACCTCCTCTACAGTTGGTTGAGCACCTGTTTTTAAATTTTAGATTTTTGCTAAATCAAATTGTATCTTGTTAATTTCATAACCAGAAGTTTATTGACCTCAGTGGTGTTGTGGTGTGTTCTCAAGATGTAGTTAAAATTAGATCTCGCTCAGAGCGTTCCTTACTTGTGTAACTTAAAAATGGACATGACATCATTGCACTCTGGCAAACTGATTAATTCTCATCTGCTAGTTGCTTATCACAGTATTAACTTTCCCAGATAAGTGGAAACATCTGTGTATTTTACACAGAAGCACAACCTTGTTGACCTTGGTGGCAGGAAACCACATGCCGTCATCATTAAGAGCTTTAACCATTCTGATACCTTTGTCCGTGATCTTATCTCTACTAAACCAGACACACATCATCAGTGATGTTTTACAGACATAGACAGCCATCACTTGACTCCGTCAAACCAGAAAGAGGAATACACCGTTTCCTTATAACCTTTAATCAACCTCAATCTGATTTGAGCAACATTTGTTAATAAATCATTTTATACTTCTTTAATTATTTGAATTGATCCAGTAATTTAATCATTCAAATAAATGTAATAATTACAATGCATTTAGTAATTCAAATTTTTATTTTATTTTATAATAAATAAGTATAATTTATGCAATTTATAATAAAATAATTTATATGTATTTTTAATTCATTTAAATAGTGTAAATTAAAAGGATCACTGCAGCATGGCTCAAATTTCTTTAATTTATTTATTCAAAAAGAATACAATAAAAGCTCATGTGTTTCCCTTTTATTATTTGTAGATCAGAACAGAAGCAAAATAAATATGCTGCAGTACTGTATGTACTATGAGCTGGTTTACTAAAAGTAACTGGTTTTAACTAAAACTTACTGGTTTATACTCCAGTGTCTATTATGCTAGCCTTACTATTGTCAAAACAAATTATTTACATTTGTGATGGTGTTTTTTTTAAAAGTCGGCATGCCACGAATGTTGTGATATGATTGTGAGTGAAACAGCTTCTTGAACAACATCAACAAAAAAATGTAGTGCGGGACTTGATTTTGTCTATCGGGAAATCATTGGATCATTTGGTTTGCTATAGCTGTGATGTCATGTGAGTGACAGGTTGTCGTGCCCTCGCGCCGTAAATATCATCAGAGAAGACATAGCTCCAAGTTATTTAAAAAAAAGATTGAATTTTAAAAAAAATGACAATGTTGCATAATCAAATCAAGAATTGCCAATTTTGGTTCGATGGTGACAAACATGCATCGACAAGGAATGTTAAGCTATTTCCTTTCGATATATACGAATGAACATTCCACTTACACATACACAAACACTCCAATCCCAAAGAACCTACTGTAATCAACATGACTGCACCACCCATATTTGGGGATATTGGAAGTTCACCTGCCATGCCCACATTCCTGGCATTGTTGCATACTATAGGAAAATATCCTAGGAGACATTTACACACTGAGTCATTCCAAGCTCAGAGCAGCAGACAGAACATCACTTTTATTTATCCTGCTTGACTCAGCCGATGGGACGTTTCAAAAGTGGTAGTTTGGAAGCTAGTAGGCTCAGTGGGATGGTGCTCTAGCATTACCTCTTCAATTGCCCCTAGGGTTCATACTTACTCAGAATTGTGCTGTCCTGCAAACTGTTTTCGGGAAGAACCGGCCCAGACGTGTTTGACATCCCAAGACCCAGCCACTGAGAATCAACAAACACGCAATTAGTCAGAAATCTCCCTCCTGTCTTGCACAGACTAGGCGTAAAAGGGTGTCAACCGTGTTCTTGGTAATCTTACACTGATGTAATTTACTCAAGTACACACTTGTATTCTTTTTTCCAAGACATGTTGCTAAGTTAGAGCTATTAATTCATTAAACGTGTTTGTTTACTTGATGAGGAAGTGCACAGAATCCATGCCCTCTGATAATTATATTTTTGAAGAAATGTGCTTTTATGACATTTTCTTAGCATTTATTTATCAGTGATTAAATATATTTGCTGATATATGTGACAAATGTGGCATTTGGTATCCTTTCAGGGTCACATCGCTTCTAAAAATCACACAGTATAGTTATATACGGTTGTGTATACGGTATAGTATATGGTTGGCAGTAAAGAAGTTACGAAAAAATTGGGTATTTTAGTGACATGAATGAGACAATGAATGCTGAAAGATTTGGCTTCCCAGAAAGGTATTTTTTTCTGTGATAAATTGCCATCATAATATCAACAGCATTTGCAGACTCTGCAGCTTTTGATTAAGATGACCTTTGTTCTCTGATATCGTTGCTCTGTCAATATTTAGGCGTTTCATCGTTTTCTAGCTGTACTCCATATGTAATGGAAGAAAGTTTCTTTATTTATCAGCAAACCGTGGGAGTATTTATGTCATTGCTAAGGGTTACTATGACTTGAAGATCTAACACTGCGAGATACCTGACAGAACAGAGACTAAGGCAAGGTCATTAGATAAGACAACTGGCAGCTGTGAAAATGAAGTCAAATTGCTATATAGCTTAATTGATACCGGCTACATTAAAGAATAAAAGAAAAAAAAGACAAATTAATTTATAAAAATGTGCATTCTTTTTTAGATTACAGATAATATGATAATCTGTCGCAATATGAAATGTTGAAATATGGTAGTATGATTTATAATTTGACTTATGCACCTAATTCATCAGAAACTCCTGCATGCTTTGCACATGAGAGACAACCTGACCCTCATAGCAATTGGCTGCTACCAGCTTTTTTCTCCTTTATACATTTGTATGAAGTTTAGCATTTCCTTCAACTTTTGGGCGCTCTCGACCACTCTCGATACTTTTTACCGATTCACTTTGAATCCCATAATTCTCTTCTGAGCATGTATTTCTGTGGACACCTAACCTAACTCTGCGGAGAAAAATGTATCGCACCAAAAATGTCCACCTGATTCACAACAGGTGCGTTCGCACATAAATTTGTTCTTACAGTCATTCTAATGTTGCTTAATCCTATTTATTCTAAGCTAGTTATTTGCTTAAAACATGTCTTAAAACATGTGCATATGTTCGACCTCACCTCGATTTCTTCTGCTGGTTTTCTCTCTCTTGTACACCATTGTCAAAACCACTTAAAACACAATAAACAGTTTTTATGTCTATATACACAATCACGTTTCAGACTCCAGATTGCCAGCTGTGTGAATACACCTATACATGCCGCATTTTGTCATGTCTGTCATGCCGTTTTTATTTAATTCTTATTACTTAAAGTTATTATTTTTGTAGAGACATTTGGTTGTAAATGTAGAATAAATTAATGATGAGTCATGATTTCTGTGTGAAAACATTCCTGTTCAGATTTTATGCATAAAAATGTGCATGTGCATAAGACTCTGTATAAGGAGGATGAAACTCACTTTCTGAACATCTGCCGAGCTTAAATAAGATAAAAGATTCTGAAGAATAACACCCCCATGCTGTGTAGTGTTGTCTCACTTGTGGTTTTCCCCTGTCAAACTATCTTTTTCTTTTATCCTTCCTGCTGTGTCTGAGAGGAAACAATGAGCTGAGGGAAGGGGTGTAATGAATAATGCGTGAGAAAAATCTTTTTAAGCACATTTGCTGTCACGACAGGTTTAGATAAAACTGTTGTTTTTTGGACGATGAGCGTCGTCTACACAACAACAGACAAATGAGTTGTGGTGAATATTCTCAGGTCTCCACCATGCATAGCATTTCCCCCCCAAAGGCATGTATCCTTCAACATGTTGATTCTTAGGGCAGCCAAGCTTTCATCAGCTTTATTAAAGACATTTTGATGAAAAAAGTGGTCCCACCCTTTGAGAGTGAGAGCACAGCTGGAGCATTGTGTCTGTCCATGAGGGGTCTTCCTGAAGATTTAATCCAAAATAGGCATTCGTCTCAGTGAATAATCCCAGCCCAATGTGTTCTCTGCTTACCATCTGCATTCTATGAAAGACGGCATGTTTGAGCTTCGCTTTTGTATACAATTGCAACCAAGGATGCAGTGGGTTTTGTCTGCAGCAAATGGAGAATACTAAAGTTCATTAGAAAAGCGTATTTTTCAATGAACGCATTATTGTCGCCAGAAAGGTTTCACTGACTGCAAGTCCCATTGCTCTGATGACCCTTGTTAATGACTCTTGAGATCATTTACTTCACTGGAATTCTTTAGGAGGCCATACATCCATTCACACATTCCTCAATATTTAGGTTAGGTTAGACAAGTCACACCTATGGTTCATTCCTAGTACACTGTGGTGTCAACAAGGTCATATTAATAAACATTCAAGATTAAAAATTATTATTCTTTTGTGTTTTATGCATTTTATTATTTTTATTCCGTTTTATTCTACTATTTTATTTTTTTATTTTTACATTATTCTTTGTCATTCGTTCCCTTTCAAGGTAACTCGAGCTGTGTCGAGACGCGGTGGGAGCGCCCTGCGTGATTGCGTCGTGAAGCTTGTGTATAATCAGTCCAATGGAAATTATAGGGGATGACGTCATCGACCAGGAAGCTATAAAGCACCCCTGAAAACAGACCGCAAGCGTTCTGTGTATTCTGTCCATGTCATATTTATTGTTGTCTGTCAAGTTGCAAAATATTTATATTATGGCAAAAGAGAGCAAGCAAGCGTTGTGTTGTTCCCTGCCCACGTTATATCACGGGTGGGGACACACACATCCGCTTTGTGTTGCTTGTTTGGGAGTGGAGCATGCCAACAGTCAGTTCTCGAGGGGGCTGACTCCGAGCATTGCGAGAAGCTGTCCGTCAGGACGCTCCGCTTCTGCCGGGCGGTCTTCGAGGAGGACGGTTCGGTTCGCGTTCCCCGAGGCGTGGGTCCTGCTGTTGCACGGGCGGCGACTTGGATCAGGGGGTTCGCAAACGGATCTGACAGCGGGGGTTGGGGCGGGCCCCGTCTTATCTCAGCTTTCACCTGCCAGATCCAGTGCCTAATCGCAGGGAGAAGCACGCTCTGTGGTTTCTCCTCCCCGGGATGAGACACTCATGCTGCAATTTTCCAGTTCCGAGGAATTGGTATCGTTAGTGTTTTGTTAAGAAAAAGAGAACAAAACAAATATAAAAATAAAGATAAAAATATGTCTGTTCTTCTGGATGCCTATTAATGAATAAACCCATATGAATAATGAATAATCTAATGTTCCTGAGACTGCTGAGCAGGAGCAGCCTCGGCCTACTAAGCTCCTCACAGCACAGAGTGCAACAAAACAGAGCGTCGCCATTTGGGCTCCTCCACAATCGAGGGGGACCTGGGTGGCAGTCTAGCCAGTTAGAGATATGCAAGAAATGAGGACTGCAGCGCTGGCAGTTCGGTTTTCCTGCCGGAGAGGGTAGTAGAACGGTCAGTTCGGTTGTTCCCTGCCGGTTCGCCGCTTCAGGGCACCGAAGTGACTGTTCAACCAAATCCAGTGGCCAGTCTCGAGAGACTGGTTCCCCTAGTAGAATTTCTGGCAGCGTGGAAACTACTGCCACATATTTCTCAGTGGGTCCTGCACACTATAGAAAAGGGTTTCAGAATTCAGTTTGGTTCTCGTCCGCCCAGACTTATAGGGGTCGTCCCCACAATGGTGGACCCCGAGCAGGCTCTGGTTATGGAGCAGAAAGTACTGACACTTCTGCAAAAGGAGCTATTGAAGGGGTTCCTCCTCCCAGCAGACAGTCAGGGTTTTACAGCCGTTACTTCATTGTTCCGAAAGAGGATGAGGGGTTGCGTTTAAACAGAAGGTTTCAGAATCTCAAGTTCAAAGTATGCTTATGCTAAATATCATTGTGTCACAGATTCAGTCCGAGGACTGGTTTGTCACAATAGACTTGAAGGACGCTTCTATCCATCCATCCTCATCACAGGAGGTTCCTGAGGTTCGCTTTCGGGGGAGAAGCAGGCCAGTATCGGGTTCTTCCATTCGGCCTAGGACTTTTGGGTCTCATGGCAGCTGCGTCCAACATAATTACTTTTGGCCTTCTGTACATGAGTGAGTAGTTGTCAGACATGACAATCTGGGGCTCAGGTCAGGAAGCAGACAGACTGGCTAAACCGACCGTCTGCTAGCGGCCTCGCGTCACCAAGGTCAGATAAATCCCATCACATAGAGCCTCTTTCACCTAGATATCATCATATAGAGACTGTGTTTGTTCCCCGAATTTGGAAATCCAAAAAACGTCAGGTAAAAAATTTAATTGATGTTCAACAAATAAAAAACAGATATAATACAGATGAACAAATGATAAAGCTTGGGTTGCTGAATATTCGATCCCTTACTTCAAAATCGCTCATAGTTAATGATATGATTTCAGATTATAATCTAGATGTGCTGTGTTTGACAGAAACCTGGCTAAAACCAAACGATTACATTACTTTAAATGAGTCCACCCCACAAGATTACTGTTATAAACATGAACCTCGTCTAAAACGCAAAGGGGGAGGTGTTGCTGTAATTTATAGTAATATTTTCAAAACCACTAAGAAATCTATTTTTAAATATACTTCTTTTGAAGTGTTGGTGCTTAATGCAAAAATATATAGTGTAAACGATAAATCACGTTTGAGATTTCTGCTGGCTACTGTATACAGGCCACCAGGGCACCATAAAGATTTTATCAAAGAATTTGCGGACTTTTTATCAGAATTAGTATTGGCTAACGATAAAGTACTAATTGTTGGTGATTTTAATATACATGTAGATAATGAAAAAGATGCATTGGGATTGGCACTTAAAGACATTGTAAACTCAATTGGAGTTAGACAACACGTGTCAGGACCCACTCATTGTCGTAATCATACTCTAGATCTAATATTATCACATGGAATAGATGTTGATGCCGTTGAAATTCTGCAGCAGAGCGATGACATCTCAGACCATTATCTTGTCTCATGTAAATTACATTTAGCCAAGGCTGCAAAGCCGACTCAGTGTTATAAATATGTTAGACCTATAACTTCTGCCACTAAAGATTGCTTTATCAATAATCTTCCTAATCAGTTTCATCATTTCAGCATCCCGGATAGCTTAGAAGAACTCGATATTGCAACAGAAACTTTTAACTCTCTCTTTTCCAGCACTTTAGACGCAGTTGCTCCGTTGCGCTTAAAGAAGATTAAAGAAAATAGTCCAACGCCGTGGTACAACGAGCACACTCAGGCCCTTAAGAGAGCAGCCAGAAAAATGGAGCGCAACTGGAAGAAAACAAAACTAGAGGTATTTCGGATTTCATGGAAAGAGAGCTCGATTGCTTACAGAGAGGCTTTAAAAGCTGCTAGATCTGCTTATTTTTCAACCCTATTAGAAGAAAATAAACATAATCCTAGGTATTTATTTGAAACAGTGGCTAAACTTACGAAAAAGAAAGCTTCAAGCACGGAAGTTTCCAAGCAACACAGCAGTAATGACTTTATGAACTTCTTCACTTATAAGATTGATAATATCAGGGACAAAATTATAACTATGCAACCGTCTACTACAGTATCGCATCAGGGAGTGCATTGTAGTCTCCCTGAGGAAAAATTTTATTCATTTGTTGCTATAGGAGAGGAAGAATTCTGCAAACTTGTTAATTCATCTAAATCGACAACTTGTATGTTAGACCCTATACCGACTAAGCTATTGAAAGAGATGCTTCCAGAGATCATAGATCCTCTTCTTAATATCATTAATTCGTCTTTGTCTCTTGGATACGTACCAAAAACTTTTAAGCTGGCTATGATAAAACCGCTTGTTAAAAAACCGCAACTTGATCCTTCAGAATTAGTCAATTACAGGCCGATCTCAAATCTGCCTTTTCTGTCAAAGATATTAGAAAAAGCAGTATCCTCACAACTGTGTTCCTTTCTTGAAAGAAATGATATCTGCGAGGATTTTCAGTCAGGATTTAGACCGCACCATAGTACTGAGACAGCTCTCATTAGAGTTACAAATGATTTACTTTTATCATCCGATCGTGGTTGTATCTCTCTATTAGTGTTACTTGATCTTAGTGCTGCATTTGACACAATTGACCACAACATTCTTTTAAATAGACTAGAAAACTATGTTGGCATTAGTGGAATTGCACTAGCATGGTTTAAATCATACTTATCTGACCGTTATCAGTTTGTAGCAGTAAATGAAGAGATGTCTTATCGATCACAAGTTCAGTATGGCGTACCACAAGGCTCAGTACTAGGACCGCTGCTGTTCACTCTGTACATGCTACCATTAGGACATATCATTAGGAAACATGGAATTAGCTTTCATTGTTATGCCGATGATACTCAGCTGTATATTTCTTCAAAACCTAACGAAACTTACCAATTCACAAAATTAACGGAATGCATAGATGATATAAAACATTGGATGACTAGTAATTTCCTACTACTAAACTCTGAAAAAACAGAGATTCTAATTATTGGACAAAAAACTTCCACACGTAATAACCTAGAATACTGTCTAACACTTGATGGCTGCTCTGTTAAGTCTTCGTCGTCGGTTAGGAACCTGGGTGTGCTTTTTGATAGCAATCTTTCATTTGAAAGTCACCTGTCTAGTATCTGTAAAACGTCTCGGGTTATGACTATAACCCTTGTTCCCTGAGAAGGGAACGAGACACTGCGTCGAGAATCGACTCTTTGGGGACGCTCCCTAAGCGTGCGCCTCTGAAGTATGAATAAAACTAATCCAATCCTGATTGGTGTTGCGTCGTGACGTAACATGTGACGGCATACCCGGAAGTATAAAAGTGACGCTGTCACAACACACACTAGCCTCGCGATGAAGCAAGACGCTCAAAGGCCTCGAGGGGCGTGGCAGAACGACGCAGTGTCTCGTTCCCTTCTCAGGGAACAAGGGTTATAGTCATAACCCGAGACGTTCCCTTTCGAGGAAACTCAACACTGCGTCGAAAATCGACTCTTTGGGGAACGAGTGCCCACTAGGCCACGCACCGAATAGGCCTGTCCCGGAGTGAAACTGTCTAGGCACTCAGCAAGGACTGAGCACGTGTGCGCCAGGCGTACTTGGAAGGTGGAGACTGTAGAACCTGATAAAAGTATGCGGAGTAGCCCAACCGGCTGCCTCGCAGATCTCCTGTAGAGGTACTCCCGAAAGAAGGGCCCTAGAAGAAGCCATGCTTCTAGTTGAATGGGCCCTGACGGCTAAAGGTGAAGGCAAACCGCGCACCTTGTAAGCCGCAGTAATAGCCTGGACTATCCAATTACTAATAGTCTGCTTGGATGCCGGGAGCCCCTTCTTAGGTGACCCAAAACATACTAATAACTGGTCCGACCTTCTCCAAGAAGAGGACCTCTCAAGGTACACGCTCAAAGCTCTGACGGGGCAGAGCAAATGAAGCTTCTCTTCTTCTGCCGACACATGAGGTGGAGGACTAAAGACCGAGCCGTGTTCGAAGGAACCTTAGGCACGTAGCCCGGACTCGGGTGCAAAAAGGCCTTTACTCTGCCAGGGGCAAACTCCAAGCAAGCTGGTGTCACTGCCAGGGCTTGGAGATCTCCCACCCTCTTAAGTGAGGTAATGGCCAAGAGAAAAAACATTTTCTGCGTTAAATCCTTAGGCGAAGCCGACTCTAGAGGTTCGAAAGGGGCCAGGGATAACCCTTCCAGAACTATAGCCAGGTCCCAAGCAGGAACCCTAGACCTGGTTGCCGGCCTCATCCTCCAAGTACCGCGGAGAAACCGAATGACCAACTGGTGCCTCCCCAGGGGCCCATCACTTAACGGAGCGTGGAAAGCCGCAATGGCTGCCACGTACACCTTAAGCGTGGAAGGGGAGAGACCCACAGAGAACAGATCTTGAAGAAATTCCAGAACTGAAGCCACCGGGCAGTTTACTGGATCCAACTCATGTTCTCTACACCAAGTGGCAAAAACATTCCACTTGAGGCCATATAATCTCCTAGTAGACGGAGCTCTGGAGCTAAGTATAGTTTCAACCACTCCAGCTGATAGACCAGCATTCAGGTACTGAACCCCCTCAGAGGCCAGACCCACAATTTCCACAGCTCTGGCTGAGGGTGGAAAATTGTGCCCCCCGCCTGAGACAACAGATCCCTCCTCAGAGGAATCTGCCATGGCGGAGCTATCAGGAGTGACATTATGTTTGAAAACCACACTCGGGTCGGCCACATTGGGGCAACCAGAAGAAGACTGATGCCCTCCTGACGGACCCTCTCCAGGACTCCCGGGAGCAGAGCGATCGGGGGAAAAGCGTACAGGCGAAGCCTCGGCCAGGCCTGTACCATGGCATCCAACCCCAGAGGGGCTGGAAGTGAGAGGGAGAACCAAAGTGGACAGTGGGACGTCTCTCGAGACGCAAACAGATCCACTTCCATTGGTCCAGACCTCTCCCATATCAACTTCACCACATCTGGATGAAGTCTCCATTCCCCGGGCCTCAGCCCCTGCCTCGACAGGATGTCTGCTCCCTGATTCTGAACCCCCGGAATATACATTGTCTTGATAGACAGTATTTTCCCTTGGGACCAAAGAATAATCTGATGCGCCAGTCTGCACAGAGGGCGCGATCTGAGTCCCCTTGTCGGTTCAGATAGGCTACCACCGACGTATTGTCGGATCGTACTAAGACATGGTAACCCTTGATGTCTGGGAGGAAGCTCCTCAAAGCCCTGAACACAGCCATCATCTCTAGGCAGTTTATATGCCAAGAACGATGATGGTCCTGCCACAGACCCCTGGCAAAGCGGCCGTCCATGACCGCGCCCTAGCCAGTGAGGGAAGCGTCTGTCGAAACGGATTTCCGGCGACACGACACTCCCAGTACTGGCCCTTGGGATAGGAACCAAGGTTTCTTCCATATTTTCAGAGAACGAAGGCATCTGCGCGTTACTCTGATTATACGAAACGGATTCGCCTTGGGAGAAAACCCCTTGGTTTTTAACCACCACTGAATGGGCCTCATGTGCAGAAGGCCCAAAGGAATGATGTTGGATGCCGCTGCCATGAGGCCCAGCATTCTTTGAAATTGCTTCACAGTGATGGCCTGATCCAGCCTTAACCCAGATACCATCGCCAGAATTGACTCGCACGTGCGGGAGACATTAGTGCCTGCATCGTAATCGAGCTCCACACGATTCCAAAAAATATCGTGCACCGGGATGGTTCTAGCACACTCTTGAGTCTCAACCCCAATTTCTGAATGTGGCCAAGGACGACATCTCGATGCCGAACTGCCATTTCTCGAGACTGGGCCAGAATGAGCCAGTCGTCGAGATAATTCAATATATCAATGCCTTGAAGTCTCAATGGAGCAAGGGCTACATCCATACATTTGGTGAATGTGCGGGGAGAGAGTGCTAGGCCGAACGGAAGAACCCAATATTGGTAAGCTTCGTCCCCGAAAGCAAACCTCAGGTATCTCCTGTGACATGGAAGGATGGAGATGAGAAAATAGGCGTGCTTTAGATCTATCGTGACAAACCAGTCCTCGGATCTGATCTGATTCACGACTGCAGGAATGGTTAACATTTTGAACCTGAACCTCCTTAGAGATCGGGTCAAAACCCTGAGATCTAGAATTGGCCTTAACCCCCCATCCTTCTTTGGAACTATAAAGTACCGGCTGTAAAACCGGACCCCCTGTCTAAAGGATGAACACGTTCCATGGCTTCCTTTAGTAGCAGAGTCTGTACTTCTTGTTCCATCACCTGAGCCTGCTCTGGAACCACTGTAGTTTGCACCACCCCAATTTAAAACCTGGGGGGGGGGGGGGGGGGGGGGGGGTGCGCAAACTGCAGCTCCATTATATGCAGGACCCACGCAGATATGTTGGGAAGATGATACCATGCCTCTATAAAATCTACTAGGGGTACCAGCCTCTCGAGACTGGCCTCTGGTGTTTTTCGAGCATCTTTCTCGACTGCCTGAAGCGGAATACCGGCAGGCTGTAGTCGATACGGTTCTTTTGACCATAACTGATGCTTTACTAGAAAATTTTCGCTGGAAAGAGATGCGGCCCGAAGCGTCGTCGACGGCGGGCAACCTACATCGTTTCCTAGAGGGCTCCGCTGCGAGAACAACCTCGGTTGCCCTGCAGTGGAGGGGACAGCCCTCAGAGGTCCTACCACTCCGGTCAGGACCTCTTCCCCGAAGTCCTCCTAGCCTGAATGACTTCCCTCAGGTCGCCTCTCTGGCTGGAGGACTTCGATTTCTGAGAGCGCTTCCTCTGTTGCCAAGCTCCAGGAGGAAGGGCTCTAGAGGAAACGCTCTCTTTCTGCTCTGCCCGGTGAGAGGAGCTGGCTGCTGGCTGGGGCTGATCGCTCGGCCCCACCCTACTCGATTTGGATTTAGCCTTACGGGGGAGGTACTGCTGGAACGCCGCAGATTGTTTCTTCGCCTCCTGAAACCTGTCGACGACCGAAGTAACGGCGTCGCCAAACAGGCCAGAAGGCGAGAGCGGCGCATCCAGCAGAAAAGACCTATCCTTATCCTTTATTCCAGATAAGTTCAGCCACAGATGCCTCTCCGTAGCCACCATAGCTGCCATAGAGCGGCCAATGGCACGGGCCGTCTCTTTTGTGGCCCGGAGAGACAAATCTGTGGCCTTCCTTAACTCCGCAATATCCTCAGGAGTTGGCCCCTCCCCCTCATCCAAATCTTTCAGGAGGTCGGCCTGGTATGCCTGCAAGACAGCCATAGTGTGCAGACATGAACCAGCCCGACCTGCCGCCATGTAAGCCCTGCCTATTAAAGCCGATGTATCTCTGCAGGGCTTACTAGGCAGCGCCGGGGTTTTTAGGGAAGACGCCGATTCAGGGGAAAGATAACCCGCTAAGGCTTCCTCTACTTTAGGCATCTTCCCATAACCCTTGTCCCGTGCCCCCACAATATTGCTATAATCAACCACACTGGGACTGGAGACACGGGACGAGTGCGGTTTATCCCACGATCTCGAGATCTCAGAATGGAGATCGGGGAAAAACGGCAAACCCCGGCGCTGAGGTTGTGCTCTATGCTGCAGGAAACGCTCATCAAGCTTACTTTTTGCCTGCGTTCCCTGCTCATCATGTGGCCAGCTAATGTTAAGTCTGGCCACTGCACGAGTCACAACCTCTACCAGCTCCTCATAAGCTTGGCCGTGAACTGGCGCGCCAAAATCACGGTCATCCGCATCAATACTAAGCACATCTACTTCCTCAGAAGCAGAGAGCTCAAGCATTGGGACCTGATCGTGGGCAGGAGAAGCCGCGATGCGGGCTCCTGGACCACTCTCAGGGGCTACGGGATCCTCAGACGAAGAATGAGAAGGTGCCTCAGCAGCCTCATTCTCATCTAAAAGATCCCGCTGCGAACAGACGCGGGACCAGAACCGCGGGGAGCGCGAGCCTGACCGTGCTCATCAAAGCACGCCAGCCGGGAGCGTAGCACTCTAATGGGTAGTGCTTCACAGTCAAAACAAGCAGCTCCCTCGAGAGCTGCCCGTGCGTGCTGCGCTCCCAAACAATTCACACACAAAGAGTGTGTATCCCCACCCGTAATAAAACAAGGGCAAGGATGCACACACTTCTTGAACTGTTCGCTGGCCATAATATATATATATATATATAGATATAAATATAGGGACAAACAACACCAAATAGGACTGACAGTTTCAACACAGAGCGCTTGCTGAAGAGCGAAAGCTAGTGTGTGTTGTGACAGCGTCACTTTTATACTTCCGGGTATGCCGTCACATGTTATGTCACGACGCAACACCAATCAGGATTGGATTAGTTTTATTCATACTTCAGAGGCGCACGCTTAGGGAGCGTCCCCAAAGAGTCGATTTTCGACGCAGTGTTGAGTTCCCTCGAAAGGGAACCGCATTTTTCCATCTTAAAAATATATCTAAATTACGACATATGCTCTCATTAACAAATGCGGAACAATTAGTTCATGCTTTCATGACATTAAGACTAGATTATTGTAATGCTCTACTGGGTGGTTGCCCTGCACGCTTAATAAATAAACTACAGCTGGTCCAAAACGCTGCAGCTCGAGTTCTTACTAGAACCAGGAAATATGACCATATTAGCCCGGTTCTGTCAACACTGCATTGGCTGCCTATTAATCATCGTATAAATTTAAAAATATTGTTGATTACTTACAAAGCACTAAATGGTTTAGCTCCGCAGTACTTGAGCGAGCTCTTAACGCATTATAGTCCTTCACGTCTATTGCGATCTCAAAATTCGGGCCAGTTGATAATACCTAGAATATCAAAATCGACTGCGGGCGGTAGATCCTTTTCCTATTTAGCACCAAAACTTTGGAACAGTCTTCCTACCATTGTCCGGGAAGCAGACACACTCTGTCAGTCCAAAGCTAGACTAAAAACACATCTCTTTGACCAAGCATACACATAATATATTATGGACTTCTATAATTCAATGTTAGGCTGCATAGATTAGGTCAGCCGGAACTGGGAACACTTCCCTTAAATCCTGATGTACTCGTTACATCATCATAAGAAGAATGGCAGTTATGCTAATTTTAGTGTCTTTGTTTATCCCGAGGTTTTCCCGCATCCTACCGGATCCAGGCCGTATCCAGATCTGACTAGGAGCTTTGCCTGGACCCGATGACAACGCAGTGCTGAAGTGCCAACTAGCCTCTCCCTATGGAGGATCCCTTTCCCACTCTACAGATAAAACGTTGTGATTCCGATTCGCGTACCCACCCCGAAGTGATAAAATAAAACAAAATTCTGTATCAAATTACAGTTACTGTAAATCCGGCCTCTAGTTCATAAACGCCAGAGGAGAACTGGCCCCCGACTGAGCCTGGGTTCTCCCAAGGTTTTTTTTTTCTCCAGTAGGTCACCTGATGGAGTTTTAGGACACCAGTAGGTCACTTGATGGAGTTTTTCGGTTCCTTGCCACTGTTGCCTTTGGCTTGCTCAGTTGGGGATATTCAAAATAATTAACCAAGCATTAATACCATTGATCAGCCCTACCAAACGTGGATGTTTTTTCACTAAGAAACAAACATTGTTATGTTATTTGATTGATATTGTGAAGCTGCTTTGATGCAATTTATATTGTGGAAAGCGCTATATAAATACACTTGACTTGACTTGACTTGACTTGACTTGAGGCTATCTCACTTTTTTATGAAGCGGCCGAACAGCCTTCACCTTTGGCTGTCCGGGCCCACTCTTCTAGGAGTATGGCTGCCTCTAAGGCTTTATTATCAGGAGTTTCACTCTATGACATCTGTGATGCGGCAGGCTAGTCCTCACCGCATACATTTGTTAGATATTATGACTTGGACCTAGGCTCCACTCCAGGGTCTAGGGTGCTTGTTTCCTAGTGTTCACATGGTCTTCATACAGAACAGGCATTTGTCATATCTTGTCGTGGGTATAGGGTTCCCACCGCGTCTCGACGCAGCTCGAGTTCCCTTGAAAGGTAACGTCTCAGGTTATGTATGTAACCCTGGTTCCCTGAGAGGGAATGAGATCCTGCGTTGCCTTGCCATGCTCCCTGCATGCCTGTGATCGACTTGCTTCGGCTTTTCAGAAGCTGTCTTTTCAGAAGAAGTCTGTTCAGGGGTGCTTTATAGCTTCCTGGTCGATGACGTCATCCGCCTATGACGTCTCGTCTTTCCATTGGACTGATTATACACGTGCTTCACGACGCAATCACCTAGGGCGTTCCCACTGCGTCTCGACACAGGGAACTAGTGTTAAATACGTAACCTGAGACGTTTTCTATATAGTCCTTTGTATATGGCACTAAATAAAGTTTCATCATTTGTCTGTTGCTTCAACAGACCAGGTGTGAGATGAAAAGTTTAATTCAACCACAGGAATGAGAAATGACAGATGGTTTATCGCCACAATGCACTTTTATATTTGATTAGAGGTTTAGCTGAAGCAGATGAATCATTTAGTTCTTTACTGATCTTTTCACTATAATTAAAAACCTGATTTTGGTATGTGTTTTATTGAATTCATGTGGTTATTTTGAAAACCGATAGGTTATTTTAAAATTTGTAAATTATTGTATGCCACAATGCAAAGTCTTCATAAATGTAGAATTGTATGCCAAAATTTTAAGGGCATCCTTGGGAGACTAAATGTGCAAAGAATTATGAAAAATCCACCCTTTGCTTTTTGCTTTGGTGTCATAGTCATACTAGCTTTTAGCAGCATGCTGTGGCACATAAATGCATTCACGCATTGTGTGTCTAATGGTCCATTCCCAGTGGATGTCACTGGCAAGCTTCGTTGGGTCTCTCTTCACCGGTGCACTCAGCTGGATTTTGTTTTCATTCACTTAATTGATCTATTATGCAGAAAACAAACATGTCTCCTGCTTTCAAAATGCTTCACATAAAGCAGATGACCATTCACATATCTCAAAAATGCCAGAGAAAAGAAAACACCCTTGACCTATTATTTCAAGTCCCAGTACAGAGCATAATGAGCACAAAATTAAGTGTGTAGGACAATGTTCTCTATTGAGTGTCAGTGTAGGCAACTAACCAGTCATGAATGTTCAAGTACAGTGGTTTTCAAACTGGGGTCTGGAGAAAAGTTGCTAGGTGCAAGAGGGGCCACAGGAAAGTTCAAAGTGAAAAAATAAAATAAAAATAAATCATGAAGTTAATATTTACCAGATAATGTACCAGATATATTTGCACATTTATTATAGTTTTTATTCCCGAAATCTATAGTTTTCTATACCTTCAAATAGGGCATTATTTGAAGGGATAGCCATTTGTAGTGGTGTCCGAACGTTATCGAGTACACTCATTCTATCCTAACATTGCACCGCAATAACGAGTGTACAGCCAATGTACACTCAACGACTGTCCTTATAAGATATTAAATATCTTTGAGTGTGGCCCCAGCTTTAGAAAGCTTTAAAGTCCACCTGTGGTGAAATTCAGGCTTTTAATGTTGTTTTATGTCTATGTGGTGTTTTTAAGATGCTTTAAGACAAACTGTGTGCAAATTCATAAGTCAACATCATTGCTGAGTATTTTCTCCTTAAAACTGTAGTGAACTGAAGACAGTCCCAAAAACACAGTTCCCTTTCGTTCGGGAACTCCTACGTCTCGTCGGAGGAGTTTCCAACGAATTGGGATCACGCTAGGGAGACCAATCGCCTTTGAGTGAACTAAAACGAGCCAATAAACATTGGCATGCAAGATTTGCATTCCGCGACCCGCCTACCAGTGCGGGTATAAAAGCGGAAGCAAGCGCATACACAAACGCTTTTCGCTTCGGAGCCGACCAGTTGTGTCCTCTGAGTGTTCGAGCTGAAGAATAGTGGTTTCTACGCTCAACGAGCTGCTCTGAGTCCTCTCTGTGCTGGTGTGACGGCGCTTCAGCGATCCTCCCAACCTCCCGAGTGCCTGCTGTTGTTACGCGTGAGCTATCTATTCAAAAGAGCTGATTTAACAGCTGGTATTCGGTTGAGTGCACACAGCGGGCTTGCAGTTTCCCCGCTGTGTTGTCGCGTTGATCCCTGTGTGCTTCAGCACATTTAAGAGAGTGTTTCTCTAAAAGAGCAACACGGGTGAAGATCGCGTCCTTTTCAGGATGACGTTTCACCCGTGCGTTTCTGGATGCGGTCAGACACTGCCTCCGGTTGATTGTCACGATCGCTGCCACTCGTGCTTGGGCCTCGCGCACGCTAAGGCTGCATTCGTGAATGAGTCTTGTTCTCACTGTGGGAACATGACCATCGCGGTGCTGAGATCAAGACTAAGATCCCTCAAACGAGGGGGAGTCCCTTTGGAGATTCCCCGATCTAGTTCGTCTTCTGGTTCATTTCAGAAGGCGGCTACTTCGGCTAATCCCATTGGTGGTCTGAGGGTTACAGTGAGGAACGATCCGCCGGGTGAAAGACCCCCACGGGCCCCTCACTCCTCCGCACCGCTGCCATTGGAGCCCTTGGTGGAGCGTGCTGGGCCATCTCGTGTGGTCCCAGCAGTTTCCTTTGGGGCTCCGCCGGAGGACCAGATGTCGATCGCTGCATCGGAGGGAGAGCAGTCATCTTCTGGGGATGACGACTCGGCTGCGTTGCCCCCTTCTGGTGTGGTGGCGTTGTCCGAGCCGGACCCGGAAATGACTGCTATGCTTTCCCGGGCGGCCGCAAGTGTCGGGCTCGTGTGGAACCCTCCACCGTGTCCCGAACCTTCGCGGCTCGACGATTGGTTTCTCGGGGCGGCTCGTGCTGGCTCTCAGCGCCCCGCCCCGGTACCTTTCTTTCCGGAGGTGCATGAGTAGCTGACGAGATCTTGGACGGCCCCGTTAACGGCCAGACATAGATCGACTCCCTCCTCCTCCCTCACCACTCTCGATGGCGGGGCAGTCAAGGGATACGAGGGCATACCCCCAGTGGAACGGTCCGTTGCTATGCAACTGTGCCCTCAGGCCTCTCGTCTCCCGCTGGGCAAGGAGGTGCGGAAACCTGGACCCGACGCTTCCATGCCTCGCTCCTCGTTTCCCCTCCTTCCTTCGCCTCGGGACAGCCCGCAGTCGAACGCCTCCGGGCCTTCCCTGCCGTCTGCCCCTCAGTGGAAGCAGGTAGGTGCTGCCCTGCACACCCAGACCTCTCTCCCGGCCGCAGCAATGCCTACGGAGTCTGGTCCCTGCCTTCCACTTCGCTGCCCCTCCACGGGTGCGCCGGTGGTTCGGGTGGGCTCGCTGGTAGGGTCTCTCGAAGCCTGGTTAGCGCTTCCGAGGCCGTCCCGCTGGCTCATCCGTACCATTCGGCTCGGCTATGCAATTCAGTTTGCCCGCCGGCCTCCCAAGTACAGGGGTATCCGCTTCACTCGTGTGCGGAGCGTCGATGCCCCTGTCTTGAGGAAAGAGATCGACGTCCTGCTGGCGGAGGACGCGATCGAGACGGTCCCTCCAGCCGAGATGAAGTCTGGGTTTTACAGCCCCTACTTCATTGTACCCAAGAAAGGCGGTGGGTTACGACCGATCCTGGACCTGCGAGTTTTGAATCGGGCCCTGCACAAGCTCCCGTTCAAAATGATCACGCAGAAGTGCATCTTCGAATGCATCCGTCCCCAGGATTGGTTTGCAGCGATCGACCTGAAGGACGCGTACTTTCATGTTTCGATTCTTCCTCGACACAGACCCTTTCTTCGGTTTGCTTTCGAGGGTCGAGCATTTCAGTACAAAGTCCTACCCTTCGGCCTGGCCCTGTCGCCCCGTGTCTTCACGAAAGTCGTGGAGGCGGCCATTGTTCCCATGAGAGAGCATGGCGTTCGCATCCTCAACTATCTCGACGACTGGCTTATAATAGCTCACTCGCGAGATCTGTTGTGCGAACACAGGGACTTGGTGCTCCAACACCTCAGCCGTTTGGGTCTTCAGGTCAACTGAGACAAGAGCAAACTCTGCCCCACGCAGAGGATCTCTTATCTCGGTATGGAGTTGGACTCGGTCGGTCAGACTGCGCGGCTCACAGAGGAGCGCGTCCAGTCAGTGCTCAACTGCCTCAAGTCCTTTCAAGGCAGGTCAGCGGTTCCACTGAAACAGTTTCAGAGGCTCCTGGGGCATATGGCAGCCGCTGCCGCAGTGACGCCGCTCGGCTTGCTTCATATGAGACCGCTTCAGCGCTGGCTTCACGATCGAGTCCCGAGATGGGCGTGGCAGAGCGGCACGTTCCGGGTCAACATTACCCCGCACTGTCGCCAAACCTTCAGTCCCTGGTCGGACCCTGCGTTTCTACGGGCCGGAGTTCCCTTAGTCCAGGTATCCAGGCATGCTGTTGTGTTCACAGATGCCTCTGCCAGCGGGTGGGGGGCCACGTACAACGGGCATGCAGTTTCAGGTCTGTGGACAGGGCCTCAACTGCATTGGCACATCAACTGCCTAGAGTTGCAAGCAGTACGTCTAGCTCTGTGCCGCTTCAGGGGGCTGCTTCTGCATAGACATGTACTGGTCCGTACGGACAGCACTACGACCGTTGCGTACATCAACCATCAAGGTGGTCTACGCTCCCGTCGTATGTCGGGACTCGCCCGCCATCTCCTCCTATGGAGTCAGAAGCATCTGAGGTCGCTTCGGGCCATTCACATCCCGGGTGTGCTCAACCATGTGGCCGACGAGCTCTCACGGCTGCCGCCTCTTCCGGGAGAATGGCGACTCCATCCCCAGGTGGTCCAACTGATTTGGGGAGTCTTCGGAGCCGCTCAGATAGATCTGTTTGCCTCTCCGGACACGACCCATTGCCAGTGGTTTTATTCTCTGACCGAAGGATCTCTCGGCACAGATGCATTGGCACACAGTTGGCCCCGGGGCCTTCGCAAGTATGCGTTTCCCCCAGTGAGCCTTCTTGCACAGACTTTGTGCAAGGTCAGGGAGGACGAGGAGCAGGTCCTGCTCGTTGCGCCGTATTGGCCCAACCGGACTTGGTTCGCGGAACTCGTGCTCCTCGCGACAGCCCCTCCTTGGCCGATTCCTCTGAGGAAGGACCTCCTTTCTCAGAGACGGGGCACCCTGTGGCACCCGCGTCCAGACCTCTGGAGACTCCATGTTTGGTCCCTGGACGGGACGCGGAGGTTCTAGGTGGCCTACCACAGGCTGTGGTAGACACCATCACTTCCGCTAGAGCCCCCTCTGATAGGCGCCTCTATGCATTGAAGTGGAACCTGTTCGTCGATTGGTGTTCCTCCCGCCGGGAAGACCCCCGAACTTGCTCGATCAGAGTCGTGCTTTCCTTCCTGCAAAATGGGTTGGAGCGAAGGCTGTTTCCCTCCACCCTCAAAGTGTATGTTGCCGCAGTAGCAGCTTATCACGACACAGTTGAAGGTAAGTCGTTAGGGAAGCACGACCTGGTCATCAGATTCCTTAAGGGTGCCAGGAAACTAAATCCTCCTCGTAATTTGCACTCCGTACCCTCTTGGGACTTATCTCTGGTGCTCAGAGCACTTCAGAGTCCCCCTTTTGAGCCCTTGCCTTCGGTCGAATTGAATATCCTGTCTATGAAGACAGCTCTCCTGTTGGCTTTGGCTTCTTTTAAGAGGGTAGGGGATCTGCAGGCTTTTTCGGTCGACGAATCGTGCCTAGAGTTCGGTCCGGGCCTTTCTCACGTTACTCTGAGACCCCGGCTCGGATTTGTGCCCAAGGGTCCTACCACTCCGTTCGTGGACCAGGTAGTGAACCTGCAAGCGCTGCCCTTGGAGGAGGCAGACCCAGCCCTAGCTTTTCTCTGTCCCGTCCGCTCCTTGCGGGTTTATGTGGACAGAACGCAAAGCTTCAGGACCTCAGATCAGCTTTTTGTTTGTTACGGAGGCCAGCAAAAGGGGAAGGCTGTCTCCAAGCAGAGGTTAGCCCACTGGTTAGTGGATGCTATTGTCCGGGCTTATGAATCCCAGGATGTGCCTTGCCCACCCAGGTTGACGGCACACTCTACTAGGAGTGTTGCCTCTTCCTGGGCTTTGGCTCAAGGCGCCTCGCTAACAGACATCTGTAGAGCTGCGGGCTGGGCGACACCTAACACGTTCGCTAGGTTTTATAGCCTCCGTGTTGAACCTGTTTCCTCCCGTGTACTCGCTACGGCCAGTAGCGCGAGGAATTAGGTTGTGTCGGCTTGCTACGCCATTCCCGCCCCATGGGCCGGATACGTGCGTCTTTTGCTCCGTTGGTTCCCCAACAAACGGTTAACCTCGTGAGTTCCTCCATCGCCCCTCCGGCACCAGGCGAGGCGGATCGCCCGGCGCCAGGTCTATTACCTCTCGTAGGAGTTGTTATTAGACTGGGTGGCCTTAACAGTGGTCCCTACGGCGACCCATTTCTTCCACGTTCCAGCTAACCTCCGGGATAGCTCCGTGTCTTCCCCTCGACAGACCCGTTCTGTCGTCCTTGCTGAGTACGCTCCCACCCCTCGGGCTGGGACTACCTCGAGGACTGCCGTATGTTTCACTACCCTACGGGTTAGTACATACGTGTATTCCAGTGCCTCCCTTCGGGCAGGCAGGGTCTCCGCAGCGTTCCCTCCTACGGGGTGGGCACGCTTCCCAGTGTTATCCAATCCACTGAGCGGGTCTTGCGGAACAGCAGTGTGATTCTTCCTAGCTAGCTCCCCTCATATAAGTAAGAAACTGCTATGCCGGGAGCTAAGCTGGGCGCTGGAAGGGGTCAGCACCATGGCGTTTTGTTAGGGATCCCAATTCGTTGGAAACTCCTCCGACGAGACGTAGGAGTTCCCGAACGAAAGGGAACGTCTCGGTTACGTATGGTAACCCTCGTTCCCTGAGTAGGGAACGGAGACGTCTCGTCCCGTCGCCATGCTTGCTGCACCTTCGCGGAGGACTGGACACCGTTCGGCTCCTCAGCGAAAAACGTTTGTGCATGCGCTTGCTTCCGCTTTTATACCCGTACTGGTAGGCGGGTCGCGGAATGCAAATCTTGCATGCCAATGTTTATTGGCTCGTTTTAGTTCACTCGAAGGCGATTGGTCTCCCTAGAGTGATCCCAATTCGTTGGAAACTCCTCCGACGAGACGTCTCCGTTCCCTACTCAGGGAACGAGGGTTACCATACGTAGCCGAGACGTTTTAAATCGCTGGTGTTTCTAATGTCACAAACTACCTTGTAACCAATCACGCCAACGTGTGATCATCAACGAGTGGATCTCTAAGCTGGTGTGAGCTGGAATTTGCATAATCATAGAACCGCGTATAAATGAGGCACGGGTGTAGTTACATTTAAGCTATTTTAAGGCATGAAAAAAAAATTTAAAGGAAAAAAACTTTTACATATCTCATTTTGGTGAACAAAGATGAGTTGTAAGGGATGAAATTATTGATTACAAGGGGACTTTAATAATCCCCAAGGAGGGGAAACTAATTTGCTACCATTAAAAAACGGTAACACTTTATTTTAATGTGTCTCCGTTCAACATGATCTCATAAAAGTGCGTATCTATACCACAAATTTAATTTCTCGTACCATTTATACACCAAAAATGTTTTTTGCGTGCATATGCTACGCACTGTAAACCCATTGGGTAGGATAAGGGGTGTGGAGTGCATGCGTATTACACGCCATAAAGTGCGTATCATATGCACACGAAAAATGCGTATCATATATATATATAATTTTTATACACGCAAAAACTATACGCAGTTTCAAGAGACCGCGCTGCCTCGTTACACGTTACATGTATTTACTATTGCAATAACCATAAATTGGGCATAATTACATACAAGTACCCCTAAACCAAACCCTAATCCTACCCTAACCCTATAGTAAAAAACATGTAGTTAATTAATATTTCTCAGTACTTAAATGTATAATTACACTGTATTAGCGACACATTAAAATAAAGTGTAACCAAACTGCAGCAAGAGTAAAATACCCTATAACTGAGAAGAACACGGAGCCATCACCAGTCACTCATTAAATTAGCTTTTTAGTAAAAACATTATGTAGTGGATGACCTTCATAACACAGAATATTTTTTTCATTTTTCCCTTGTTCTCTTTTCAACACTATAAGCTCTAGTGAATTTGTGGTAAGGCCGATCACTGAACCAGCCTTCATAATCATTTTATTTATCCTATTTGTATCATCTACAGTAATTCTACGTCCCCAACAGAGCACAACATAAAACAAAACAATGGCCAAGATTCCCTGATAAAAAAACATGAAGAAGCATCTTACTAATACCAACTGATCTTAGCTTTCTCAAAAAGAATAATCTTGATTGTGCCTTCTTAAACACAATCCCACTTTTATTCCAATTTAATTTACTGTCCAAATTAGACCCCAAGATATTTGTAAGACTAAACAATCTCTAAACGTAAGTGCCTAAACTTTCAGAAACAAAGGTACAAAAGCTGTCACTGAGGTGATACCCTTTCAAAAGGTAACTTATTTGCCCCTTAAGGGTGCATATTGGTACCTAAAGTGTATATATTAGTACCTAAATGGTTTTACCTTATGAAAGGGTACTACCCCAGTGACTGTTTTTTTTCTTTTTATTTTTTAGAATGCAGTAAGGGCATCATCTTATTTTGGGGGGTCTAGCATTTGAAAACCTAGTGAAAATGCTGAAGTCCAAACTAGGTTGTCAAGTAGGCCCTCAGTGCCATCTCAGAAGTGTTCATCACTAACATTTTTTTGACTCTGCTAGAATACCCATCAGTGGAATGCTTCTCATTTAAGAACACAAAGCTGTAATAAATTAGTCTTTTTTACGACTGTAGTAATTCTTGACTGGGGCTATTATTACTGTTGCCTGTAATCTGACCATGCCAAGCACATAATCTTGGCGTTTTTCCACGTCCTCATGCCTCCAGTCACACTGTGTACCAAGGACCTATTATCACACTCATCACAAATAAGTCAGTATTCATACTGCTATATTTAATATCATTTCAGTTGTGCATCAGTGACTTCCTTGACACGGTAATTTGTAGTATTACATGCCGTCCACATTTTATCACTTCATTTATTTATGAGATTAAATTACATTTAAGAATGAATTTTCAGTGTTGCCGTCTGGATATTTTTGGTCTAAAGGATAATGCTTTATACAGGCACTCTTAATATGATATTAGAATGGACTGTGGTGCAAGTATGACTATGAAAGTCTGTGCTCCCACAAAGCAAATATTACAAAATTGGCAAGTAATTATTATGTAAACATGATCTGACATAAAGCAGAACATCATGATAAAAACCTCACAGTTCCTAGATTAGCTCTGAAAAACTTTGCAAGGAAGAGTGTGATCCAGATACTGTTCTGTCCTTTTTCAGCTAGTGACTATGTTCAACTATTGCAAATGTTTGGTTGCCAAGCGATAACACAACCAGCTTATGATCTTTTTTCTGGTTCCTGGTATCTTGAAATACTTCTCCTGACTCACTTCCCAAGGAAATAAACAGGAAATTATAAAAAGACTTTCCTGATATAAAGAGACCACAGGAGACAGCTGACATATAGTTAGACATGTTGCGCATTAAAATGCAGGCCATAAAGATGTGTTTGCCTGTTATAAAACTGTTAAACTTTAATTCTTATTTAGAAACATTTGATCATCTCATCTTATATTTTCTTGAGCCAGACTCTTAAAACTGTCAGCATGAGTGGCTGGCAGGATTTCTAGATTACATAATGCCATTGTCTATCCTGGCTGTAATGGCAGACTCGCCACTGCGGTAACAAATTGAGCCCATTCCATGAAAACCTCTCTTTAGCCACAAATTAGTTTCATTTTCTTGCCCACATCAGGAGCAAGGCAAACAGGCCAAATTATAACTTTATATGGAAATCTGGACATTCTCCAAGACTCTTAATGGAGTCACAAACGGACAGGGGGTCCTTTCCTTCTCTCCCGCAGTGTGTGGAGTCACAGAGGTCATGTTTGCTTGGGTTTACAAGCAGAAAAGTAGTCAATGTCTATGCTTCACTTACAAACTTTGACATCTAAATACATGTAAATTTTTGTCTGTGCAAGACTGCCATGGATTTGATCGTGGCAATGAAAAAAATGCAGATCAAAAGAAGATACGGGAAAAAAAATACACAACACTAACAATTCACAAAAAGTGTATTTGAACTTGTTTGCATCTAAAAAATAGTTTCTAAATTAATTACAATAAGCACAAAAACACAACCTATCAACTAAGTAACAAACTAAATTTCAAAATATGAAGTATTATATTTTACATACAAATATAAATATTTAAATAGCAAATATAATTCTCTGAGAAGAAGAGACTCTCTGTTTTTTTTCCCTTAAAACAGCCTCTGTTTAATATCAACTAAAAGTTTAAGTAACACCAATGTACTTGAAGTACTATGATGTAATCATTGCAAATGTGATGAAAATAAAATATGACGTGACAATCACTGGCTTATAAAATTGTTTAATAACACTAGAAATATTTGTTTGTACTTAAGCCAAAGAGCCTGCAGAGACTCCTGTTTTATGCACACACCTAATAACTTTCTACAATAAAATTCCATTGTATTAAATTCCTGCACATATTAACAATTTCCTCTTTGGTTTCTAACATCTGTCATTTTCACTTAAATTTTGTCACTTGGCAATATAATACTCTGGACAGTTCCAGACGCTTATGTTGGTTGGACACTTATCAAGACACACGCACATGTGCACCATCTGGGCATATTTATGGGAGGAATAGCTATCTTGATTCTTTTCCTGTTTGACTTTGAATCGCAGGGTCATCCTTCAAGATCCTATCACTTTGTCCTCTCAATGGTCAGTCACCCTAAATCACCTACAACTTACAATTTTTCCTCTCTTAGCAGAGGAATACCTCTAGAGATAAAGCGGAATTAAAAATTCATATCATCATGATTTTAATGACTAAAATGATCATGGTATTGTTAAAATGTGCAGGAAATGTCACTCATACACACTAAAATAATTTCACCAACTTTAAAGCCAACAAACAAAAAGCAAAAAGCAGTGCTGTGCACTTTTTGTTTGCATAAACAATGCTGATAACGACGGAACTTGCAACCATAACAATGCTTTTGGGAAACGCACCCCTGTTTTGTGAATCGGTTCAAAGAATTCACTCAAAAAATATACGACAACAAATTGTTCGGTAATTACTATGGTTTTCGGAGGTAAGCAGATCGTACGTGCATTATTTTTAAGAGACTGAACTTTTAATGACATGCTGTGTTCTGTTTATTTTGTGCAGTCCAAAAAAAACTCCAAGTCAAGTGGTAAGGAGAGTTTCATCATTGTTATCAAGACAACGGAAAGACAAGTAACAGCAGTAAGTCACTGCTTTTATTTGAGGTTTTATTTTCCATAATTGATGCCTTATGCTTGCTCACTGATGGAATAAGCCTCAAAATGTCATGCTATATGGCCTACCACTGTGCTAACTGCTGTGAAGCTTATAGTCTTGGCAAGTATTGTTTGTGTGGCTGCCATGTACACATAATGACATTGAACCTGCCATTCACAACCAAAGTAGATAAGTACTCTGGCTATGCAGGATATGTGTTACACAGTCAACACGTGCAAAGCTGATTTCTGAAATCTCACTGGACATATTTTAGGCTTAACAAATTCTGATGGTACATTTAAAGGAATACTTCACCCAAAAATGAAAGCACATCTCATTCCAAACTTGTGATCCTGTTTTTTGTTTTGTTTTTTGTTTTTACAATTTGGAACACAACAGCATACATTTAATAGAGCGAATGTGCTCTTGTACATAGAATGACAGTTCATGGTAAAGTTTTGGTCACATGACCATGGTGTTTGAAAAGATGTAAATACTGTTTTACTTACTTTCTTCTCCATGACAAGTGGGTGTAGGTAATGAAAAGTTGAATTTGCATTTTCATTTAAACCATCTAAAAAATGTTATGCAATGGTCTGAACAGACAATTTTCTTTTTATTCCACAAAAAAAAAGGAGCCTCCTACTTTACGAAAACCGAGGCAGCAGAATTACAGTAAGTGTCTTCTTTTACAACTGATTCGAAGAGCTTGTTGGAAAGCACGGCCTGTTTAGGGGAAGACTAATATTTAGATAACATTAACAGCCAGATCACTGTTTGAGCTTGTTTAGGAAGTGATAGAGACTGGAGAGAAGCTGAGATTCACAAGCTGGGATGGAAAAGCTGCACATGTGGTCCACATGTGTCTTTGTAAATGAGAGCTTCTTTTGTTATATGCTCTTCGCATACAAATGAGCAGATGAAAGTGTAAACCAACACAAAGTAGATATCCCAGAAGATACTTGACAGTGTTTAGAGGGAAATGGCCAAGACAAGCAAAAATAATATGGGGTTTGGACACTGAAAGAGTATCTACTGCCATGGCTAGGAATGTCTGGAATGTCTGCCATCTGCTCGTCCTTGTCTAAAGGTGAATTTATCGGGCTTGTGAGCTAGACAATGGCTTTGTCATAGGTATTTTGTATCTTTGCAAGTTTGCTGGGAATCCCCTCCCTCCCAACTGTCTTCCAATATCTGCCTCCCTCGACTGCAGGTGAGTCAACTTCCAGCTGCTCTGGGGTGCGTTTCCCGTACAAGATGTAACTCGCTGTTTCACTACCATAGTTCGATGCATCGTTAGAGAAATCAACTAGCTAGTCACGACTGTTTCCCGACACCCACTGTCGCAAAGTTTCGTTCAACCATGATGGTTTCGCACGTGGTGGAATAATAACTACTTTTAATGAAACTGTTTGAGATCCAGTTAACGCTAGATCTGAGGACTATTTCTAATTGTTCTCAGTTGTTTTGCTTTATTACCAGACTCAATATTTGGCTCGTTCTTACATAGTAGAGCACGTTCGGACACATGCGCACTCTTCAAACACGTTATTTTAAATTTTTTGACAAACTAAAAGACGTAAATTACATTTGTATGTATTCTAAATAAAAGGCACCGGTTGTACTGAATGTCAGCTTGCTTATTTTGCTCAAGATAAGGATTTATTACCTCCAAATGTGCTGCAATATAGAAACGATGCTTCTAACCACAGGTTGAGAGCTGTCGTTCAAACCACACAACTTTGCGATGCTGTTTGCGAATGTTCGCTGGAACGATGGTTTCGGGAAACACAGACTCGTTGAACTATGCTGATAACGACGGAACTTGCGTCCATAGTTGGCTAACGATGCTTTCGGGAAACGGACCCCTGGATGGAGGACAGAGAGTGTGCTGGAAATAGCAGTGAAAGGGAACATAGCAAGTCAGGTGGGGTAGATGTTGGTTATGAAACATTAAGCCTGACCCCCTCACTATTTCACAGAAATGCTCTCATCTGGATACCATGCGTACTACTGACCACATGCCTCCAGTATTCCAGTACTTTTTGTTAAAACCTCACATGTTTAGAGTAATATTCATTCTATTAAAATTATTAAAAAAAAAAAAATCTGGGGCTGATCTATAATGCTTATAACCTTACATTTTTGTACCTTTGAATATACAGTGAAATGTGCACTATACATTTACATAACCATTCAAAAGTTTGGGGTCGGAAATATTTTTTTTAAGGTTAAGCCTTTTGAAATACAGTAGTCCTACGTCTCTTATCATACTCATCAAGGCTGCCTTTATTTGATCAACAATACAATAAAAACAGTAATATTGTGAAATATTACTATTTAAAATAGCTGTTATTTTAATTAATAATATGTTTTAAAATGTATTCATGTGAAGGCAAAACTGAATTTTCAGCATCATGACTCCAGTCGTCAGTGTCACACGATCCTTCAGAAACATTTCTTATTATTAACATTGTTGAAAACAGTTGTGCTGTTTAATATTTTTATGTACATCGTGATTTTATTTTTAGGATTCTTTGATAAACAATGAGTTCAGAAAAATGCAATTTATTTTAAATACATTTTTTTGTAACAATGTAAAGTCTTTAATTTAATGCATACTTGTGGAATAAAAGTATAAATTTCCTTCAAAATAAATAAATGAATAATGACCCCAAATATTTGAGGGGTAGTGTACATATACAATATGGATTTATTGACAACATCTAAAATGTAAAACCATTTACATATGCACATATTGTTAGTTATCATTTTTTTAATTTTTATATTTTAAATACATTTGTGTTGTTATACCTTATATATATTAATATATATTAATATTTATGAGCCCTAAATGTAGGCTAAATTATGGTCTTTTATGATTGTCATGGCTTATGGTTTATTTTATTGTGCGCTTGTCATTTTTTTTGTGCGATTTTTCATTCATTTTATTATTTTAAAGTGTAGGCTTTGGTAAAGTGATGGAATCCTTTGAACAGTGTGAAATATGACACCAGGAATCATACAGAACAGTTATAATCATACAGAACGGTTATAATGTTAAATTAGGTAAATTTGTTAAATAAATGCGATGGCATTGGACATATCTCATTGACTACATTGATGAAATAAGGTCAACCTATTCCATGATTTCAATATTCTATGAACCTTAAAGGAATCATAAATATATGTCTCTAAACTAATTTGTATATATGCTTACATTTTTGATGTTATGTCAGTATGTACGTTTTATGTCTGCATACAAAATGTATTTACAAATGAATACTAATGAGATCATGTTGGAAATATACAAGGAAAGTAACAAAGAACAGTATAAAAGTTAGAAATAACTATGCTAAGAAAAAAAATGATTCACAAAATGTTTTGGTAATACTATCCTGGATTAAAAAGAGCTACCATAGTGGAACCAGGGAGATCAAAAGGCTACTGTTCACCCAAACTCATTGAACTTGGACTTACATCACTTCTTGTGTTTTGTATGGTCATTTCTCATCAAAATACTTTAACCACTGACCCCTAACTGTGAGCATTTATCTGTGGCGTTCTAGTATTTCCTTTTTGAGTTAGTGGAGTCCACCAGAATTAAGCAACAAGTCAAGCTTGAAGGACCACCAGCTCTAACTTGGCAGAGAAACTCACAGGTGCCCTGGGACAAATCGCACAGGCGAATGTTTCAAATCAGTGATTGGATAAACTGGCATGTCAGAAAGAACCATGTGAATACATTAGTCATGTGAATGCATTAGTCATGTGAATACATTAGTCATCATCATCATTACTCCCAGTGTGGACAAGTCAGCTTCAGTAGTAGGTTTTAAAGAGCGAGTGAAGCCATTCCTTCATTCTTGTTTGCTTTAATGTTTTAATTCTTTAGTGCTTCAGGAAGTATAGTAAGTCACGTTGCATCCCTTATGCATAAAACTGGGATTCTGATACCAGCTGCCAGCATATAGTTGAAGTTGATGTGGTAACATTTTGTTGGAAGATGTTAATGCTAGTTCTGTTGTGAGGTCTATGCAATGTCTTGCTCTGTATAATTTCCCAATTCTGCATGTAGCAGCAAGCAGACAAAACATTATGACATAACAATTTTTTTATTTGAGTACTATAAAATAGTACTCCTAAAGGTGTGAAATGATTTGAAGTCATTTAAGTGTCCAAACAGAGCGCAGATGGAGGATTGCAGGTGATAGGGGTATGACTGGTATGAATGTGGTGTGCCACAAGCTATTTTCATGGCCATGTTCACAGACTTAATGATTAATTTTACTACCGCATGCCAGGAGTTCTCGACCCCGTAGGGTTCATCACAGAACATGTGATGACAGTACCCTCAAGGCATCTCTGATATACATTTTTGTAATATTAAGGCAGAACAGATGTAAAAAGCGGCCTTTTAGTGATTTATTGACAGTGTCTGCCATTTAAGAAGATTCAGTGCCGGAGAACCCAGAGCATGTTTCTGTGTCATCGATCAGTGCCTTGGGTTGATATAGAGAACAAAATGTTCTGTGTAAAAAGAAAAGAAAAGAAAAGTGAGAGACATTTTGACATTGATATGTTGGGTTATGTTAAGAGTTGTTTCCTAAGGCCTGAATTTGAGTCGACATAAAGGGTCAAAGTCTCTACTCTATAGCAGCTTGGAGTCAGTGATACAACCCTCATTATCATCAATAAGTATGACAAGACATGGTGCTGGCAGGTTCTCTTTCCACCTGAACACATGATTGCACACTGACTAATGGTCTTCCTGGCAATCTGCTCACTTGTTACTTCTCATATGAGTAATTGTAGATGAAAAAGTATATATATTTTTAACTTTATTTCACAAGCAGGAAAATATATAAATTTTTCATGGCATGTAAATTTACTGTAGCATTGAATTTAAATGTTTTCACGATGTTTTGAAATAATATTTTATATTTATTTAAGGTATATATGTGCTTTATTTTCTTCATATATATATATATATATATATATATATATATATATATATATATATATAGAGAGAGAGAGAGAGAGAGAGAGAGAGAGAGAGAAATGATACATTTTCTCATTTGCATCTCTTTAAATGTTTTTTAATGCTCATAACATAAGTTACGCACATTTTACTAGACTAGATATATTTTAGCCTACTCTCCCACGTTATAATAATATTTATACAAATAAATTATATGAAAATATATGTATATTTTTAAATACACGTGTAATCTTTCATTTTTTAGACATAATAATAATTAATCATTTAAAATATGAAAAATATAATTTTGGCTTTGGAACGACATGAGGGTGGATAAATGATGACAGAATTTTCATTTTTGGGTGAAACATTCCTTTAAAATGGAATATAAATCTGTATAAAGCTATTAGTTTTATGATGAATTGACTAGATAAAGCAGAAAACTTAAACCAGAGCAGTGACAGAGGCACATGGCCAGACAGATCAGGTCAGATTACATCTGTCTGCACCTACTGTTTTCTTAAACTTTGTCTGCCATTAGGATTGAGGCCGTTTCAGCAACAAAAAAAAGTTGGTGTTACTGTATATGTGTTTAGTCTCTCTCTTTGTTCCCTCATTCACTGCTGAAATTATTAAAGACATCAGTAAGATCTTGATGGAGAGAGACTTTGTGGCTTGGGCTTAACAGATTCTGATTAGAGACTCTAAAAGACCCAATAGGGCTCAAAAGAGCAATAGCTTGCCTTCTACACAAAACACATGATGTAGCCTCTCAGCAGCACACCACAGTATAGCAGTGGTTCAGATAGAATGCTTGGCTAATGAGATATATTAAACCGTGCGTGTTTTCAGTGAAAGTGGCGTTGAGAACCGCAGGTTATAACAGACATTTAGGCAGAAACAGATTTATTTCCACCAAACATAGGCTACATGTTTTTTTTATTCAGCTTCCTATAGTGTGGTGTGGCTTAAACAGCCCACATTAAGCAGAGTAATCAGTAGCACCATTTTGCTCTTGGGGTTCAATAGTGAATGTTTCTCTGATGTTCTGACAATATTCTTGGATGTTGCTAGAATTTTTTTTTTTTCAATTTCAAAAATAAGAGCTGCAGGACATAATAATAATCTTATCATCCAGCTCATTGGTAGTTTCCAGCCAAAATAGTTTGAACCATTTTTTTTATTATCATTAACAACATGCATCATTAAGGTTGTAGGTATTAAATGCTTTTTTATACAAGCAACTTATTGTACTATAGTTCTCTTAGAGGGCCAATTGTTCAACATTGGGTTAAACATTAATTTACTGAAGTGCGCAATGGTGAAAAGGGTTTCCGATAGCCCTCAATAACTCTTCATTACACAGACCAAAAGGACATTTGAGAGAAGCACATGGCATTGCATAACAGAGACACAGATCTGTACTGCAGGAGCCATGCATTCCAGCCAATACCTCTTACCCCAACCCTAGTCTCTGCCGGCAGAGAAAAGTATTTTTCTTTCCTCCTGGAATTTTCACTTTTGATCAATTTAATGAATTCTTGTGGAATAAAAGTATACATTTTTTTATTTAAAAAAATCTTATTGACCCCAAACTATTTAACAGGGGAGTTAAATATAAATATATAACAACAAAACAAATACATGCTACATTACAAATATATTATAGTTTTAAAATGGATTCATTGGGCCAGATATTGAGGAAAAAGCAGTCAAAAAGTGCCAGCATATAGAGAATAAAATAACCATTATTTATAGGATAGTTTCAAGTAACTTGGGCCACTGTTTTGACATTCATACCTGAATTCGTTTTCTACCCTGTAGTCTCTGACTCATTACTTTTACTGAAATCATCTGTCCATTGTGGTCCTCCTATTGGCAGTTGTCTGTAAGGCAGCAATGCTCAAGTCATTAGTCAGCATTTTACTTACTATTAACATCAAAGCGATGGAAAACAAGTGCGGAGCCTCATTAGTAGCGCTGATACAGTCAAAGTTTGTTCATGGAATGTTCCAAATAACAGGAAGCCCGGAGAAATTAAGAGTCTGATAGTATTTTTTTCCATGAGACACGTCTGACACAAGAAGGTCAAACGGGTGTTCAAAGAAAGGAATGCTATGCTAAAAATGCTAATCGGATGAGAGAGGGGATATGAGGTTGATTGCAAGTTATTCAGAATTTCCTGTCCGAGGTCTGTTTCCCTTTACAGATCTCTAAAATCCATATTTACACAGGAAGTTACTTTTTTCAGTGGTCCCGCAATGTAGCAGCAAGGGGTCTCAGAAAAACAGAGCTGTGCTGACAGACAAGCTGTTGGATGGTCTATTACGGTGTTGTTCAGGTAGGCAGTGAGAAAACTCCAGCTGCGCTCTGCTAAGCGCTAGCTCGTGGACGTGGTTCTCTGTTGCCCCTTTGGCCCAGGATGGAGTTGAAATGAAACCAGAGAGGGTTAGACAGGAAGGAGCAGGAGCATGTGACAGTGTGTTTACTGCTTGTGCTCTCTCACCTTTTAGTCTGGCAGTCTGGAATGTTCCACTTTCACTCAACCACGTTGAAAGGAAATAAGATTTGGGAGTGTGGGTGTGTTGGCGCTCGAGGCTAAGGATTGGCCTCGGCCTAGTGCACACAATGAAACTTTGTCCGTGTCATGGGTGCAATTTTTGAGATTTCAGGCTAATAAAAAACGTGGATGTTCAAGACCGCCGTAATCAGAGATGCCCAAGAGTGTCTGTCATTCACAAAACATCTGGCGAACTAAATGAGCTACACGCAACCACCTGCTACGGTTTTACTCGTGGAGCACAAACTCCGCCGCTCTAAAATTAGATGTTTAACACGTGCTTGTCTTCAACTTTCTCTGCTACTGTTTTATAAGTATACGGTCAGGATGGTATTGGGAAGGGACCAGTATAAGACCTTGTAAGGTGGATCTGAGGCCACCGTTTCAGGTCCAAAAGCAGGCCAATCAGATGGCAAACGCAAACAACAAACAGTGCTGACACTCGTGGTGTACTGTATACTAAATAAATCGTAATCCTAAATTTACTGAAAGTGGAGGCTTGGACCAGGAAACAACATTCCTTATGTAATGTCTTAACAAGTGGATAGTGAGAGAAAACTAGTTAAATAGTTACATTAGTGGTCAAGGCTTTTCAAGTGAGGCCAAAAGAGTAACTCACCAAACTGATGCCAAAGAACTAGTGCTGATGAAAGCCTGCGTTGTCTCCTGCGTCGGGGAAAAAATCTGTGCTTGAACTTTCTTAAAGGACTACAGGTGACTGTCAACTAGCACGCCTGCGTGTAAAGGAGATAACTTTCTATTTAAGCTATAGATATATTCGTCATTCAAAAAGGGAAAGCGAAACAAAGACTGCAGGTATACAAACCATAAAGAAAGCAGTGCTTGCTTACCATCTTGCTGATTACATTCTTTATTCCACTCTACTCATGTTATTATGAAAATATTCTTGCAGTGGAATGCTCAGGTAAGATGATGTAAAATTAGAAAATCCTTCTTTCTGTGCCATCATGACTTGTTTGCTTGCTTTCATCACTTTTACTCTTATTCTCGTGCACTGATTCGTTTGCTAAACTGAAGAGCCAATCAGAGTTCTCTCTCTCACCGACGGCCCAAGCCGATTCTATATGTTTAATCGGCCCAAAAAAAAAAACAGACAGCATCCGACTAGAGGGGAAAAAAAGTCGGTCAAAAATAGCCCAATGTTGCCCAAAGGCCGACTGTCTTAACATGTAAGATATATTCACAAAAAAACAAAAATAGAGTCATAAATTATTCGTCCTTGTGTTGCTCCAAACTTTTTTTCTTCTTTCAAGCTTGAAAAAGTACCATAAAGGTATCATAAAGTAGTCCATATAACTTGTGCAGAATATCACAGTTCAGCTAAAGCCATACAAGAAGAGCCAAAAAGCCAGTCTTTCTCTCTTGACCTCCAGGCTCTTGGTGGAAAGATGTGGTCTACAGTCAGTGGGGTTCCACAAACTAACCCTTTCCAAGTCATGTGGAAGATCTCAGGCTACTTCTCATAGAGAGCTCAGGGCCTCTGCAAAGATCTGACATACAGTAAGAAATGATGTCACAGATCAGTAAGCTTGTTAGATGATCTGTAACAGAAGCCCCACTAGAATTGAAACATTTCACATCAGCTGTGCACACTTTAGCAGAGTTATTCACAACTCATTTGGCATCTATGAATGATCATTGCAGCTATTTCGTACATTCAAAAAATTAATTTGAAAGATATACGCATTTCATTTGAATGACATATTTTCAATTAATTGAATTTTAGTCTCTTGAATAGTGTACTTTAGGGGTGTCGCAACATACTGTTAATGCCGTTTTCTCTCTGCTTCCCTATAATCTCATTTTGAGTGTAAAAAAAAGAAAAGTGCCAAAAAAAGAGAAAAGAAAACACAAATGAAAGTTAAAGATTAAAGGGTTAGTTGACCCAAAAATGAAAATTCTGTCATCTTTTACTCACCTTCATGTTGTTCCAAACCCGTAAGACTTTTGTGCATCTTTGGAACACAAATATTTTTAATGAAATCTGAGAGATTTCTGTCTCTCCACTGTCTCTCCACTCTACACAACTACCACTTTGACACTTCACAAAGTTCATTAAGAGATCGTAAACCTAATCCATGTGAGTTGAGCGGTTTAGTCTGAATTTTCTGAAGAGACAATTGCTTCATATAACTGATTTCATTTAAGCTTTTATTCACACAAAAAGCTATCATGATAGCCAAAGTCTGAATTGATGTGTACATGTAAATTATTTAGTTAAAGTAACTTTATTTGCTTTGACATTAACTCAACTAATTTAAGACTTGTTTTAAATAAACATAATAAGGTATAATAAAAATTCCAACTGTGTATGCTGGAAGTACATAGAGATGCAACTGATAACTTTCTGCTGATAACTTTCAAGTGAGGATGTCTTTGTCCATTTAGAAACGAGAAACCTTCTTCATACTGTAGTTTCCAGACTTTTCAGACTTCCAGACAAGGTACAGGTATTTTGCTCATCTATAAATGGTTAGCATGCTTTTTAAACAGAAACAGATGTAGAAAACACACGATTAATAAAGATGATAATTCATAGCACACTGTATATTTAGTGCAACTGTGCAACCGATTTCCGCCCTCAGACAAAGAACAATGAGGCTATGAGAGCAATTGAAGTCCTCAGACCCTGTGAGGATGTGTATACCGGTGTAACCCAAGCCCTTGTAAATGAGGTGATGAGCGGGTATAAGGTGCAGCCTCTGACATTGAGTCCTGGGAAAGTTTAGGTGACCCATAAATAGGTGCCACTGGGTGGCTTTGTGGCTCTGTTCTCAGTATGGAGGTGGATGTAAATGGTCTGATAGGCTCTCAACACTTATCAAGCTTGTTTTGACATTGGTAAGATCCTGTGACCCTCTTCTATCCACTACTCTCTCTGCAGAGATGAGCCTTTGTTTGAAATCTTGAGGTGGATTATAGTGGCCTACAGTATCTCTCACTCTTGCTTTGTTTTAGTCTGTTCCGGGATAAGGATCAAGATAAAAATGTGTTTTAGTGCATGACATGTTCAGAATTATTTGTTGTTGTTTGGTTTCCAAATGTGTGAGGATAAATTTAATGAATGCCTTCTTAGGATGTTGTGTACATGTCCTGCTCTCTTAAGCGGTGGTCACACTTTGAGCATGCAAAATTTCTTCTGACACCACATCTGTCGTGATATGACGTCACACTGTTCAGCGTCATGTATAAAAACATAATTCGACATAAAACAAATAAAAATCTAAAATGTAAAAATATACAATATACTCCAATTTCTGCAACACTGCTAACCATGCAGCTTTAATGTTTGTGTTATTGAGTTCATGCCATGACATCAATCAATCTTCTATTGGTCGTATGTCTTCACGTGATAAGAATTCACACGTCAGAGTTCCAAATTTTTGAACTTTGGAATACAGTGAAATGTGAAACTTCTTTGTATGAGCTTGCATTTCCGGTCTCCAGCCTTCGCATACGTATGAAATCAAACGGTCGAAAAGTGTTGCGTGACCGTCCCTTAAATTGATAATTAAATGTAAAAATTTGGCCAGAAGTTTTGTTTTTTTCAGATAATCAACAGAGTTGTATAACTGGCTTTTTACCATTTAGCTGTAATTTACATGCACGTATAATTAGAGCTAGAAAACACCTTAATTTAAACCCTACAGCTGATTTGTTCTTGCAGGCCACCCACATGATTTACTAATTACTGTTATTGTGTCATGCCAATCAAGGCTCTTAGACGGGAGCTTGTTAAAATAAACTGAAGCCTGCTGCACACAAGACCCTGCACTGAAGCAGCACAGATGTTACGTAACGGTCATGGAATGAGGAACCCCTTTTTTGAGGATCATTCCAGTCAAAGTGACTGGGAGGTCCACCAGACGGCACTTATTTTCTGTCTTTCATGCTGTTAAGTAAGTCTGAATGTGGAACAGTGTAATGCTATTGGGTCATCTGCCAGACACAACTTTTGATGATGAGATTATGTTGAGCTGATTTAAAGTTTAAGCTCCACAATGGATTCATAGACGTTGCAATTAGCATTAGGGTTTGGTAAGAAGGATCTGCATGCAGCATTACTCAGCAATATTGAGAATAAATCTTTTATCGCGTCCGGCGAGGAAAAAAAGTTATGGATTTAATGTTTCCTGTTAATAAGCCACTTTGATTTACTGTACAGAAACAAAGAAACAATGACTTTTAAACTCTGTCTGCCATCCGTTTTTTCTGGGGTTTTTTCCACTACCAAGGCTACATTTATTTGATCAATAATACAGTAAATTATAATATTGTAAAATATTATTACAATTCAATATAACTGTGTGGCAGGGGGGGGCGTGGTTCCGCGAAGTCCGTGACGCGGGAGAGGAGACAGGTGCGGCGTGAGTGGGTTAAGTGTGAATGACAAACACCTGTGTCTTGTTTCAGTAATTGGCGTGGGGAGACGGATAAAAGCCACGAGGAAAGAGAAGGAAAAATGTGAGAGACCTGAGAAACGTGTGCGAGGACGGAACGAAGCGAGGAACTGGGAGAGCGGAGAGCGAGCCCCTTTTGAAAGAGAGTGTGACCAGAGTGCGTGTGGCGCATCTTTTGTTCTGTTTGTTTATTTTATTTGGGAGAAATAAAAACCCCGCACCTACTAAAGCCGACCCTGTCCTCTTCCTTCCACTTTCCTGAACATTCAACTGTTACACTGGTGCCCGGGAAGGAAGACGGAAGCCGCCGCCAGCATGCAAACACCGCCACCATCGCCACTTGCGGATGTGGTTGCTTCTCTCGCGGCCCTCCACCAAGATCAACATCGGGCCCTGGTCGAGATGAGGACCGATCTGGAAGGCCGGTTCCAGTTTCTCGTCCAAGGCCAACAGGAGGACCGCGAGAGGTTCCGGAGCTGGATGGACCGGGAGGTTCGGCCGGGTTCAACGCCGCCGCCGGTCGAGCGCCCCCACCTGCCCCTGAATAAAATGGGCCCGCAGGATGACCCTGAGGCGTTCCTCGACCTCTTTGAAAGGTCAGCGGAGGCAGGTGGGTGGCCAAAAGAGCAATGGCCGGTGCGCCTCATCCCTTTGCTGACCGGGGAGGCGCAAGCAGCGGCCCAACAGTTACCCGTCCAGAATCTCCTGGTTTTCGACGACCTAAAAAGAGCCATCTTACAGCAGGTCGGCCGGAGCCCAGAGCAACATCGCCAGCGGTTCCGTTCCCTGGATCTGGGCGAGAGCGGTCGACCCTTCGTGTTGGCTCAACAGCTCCGGGACTCCTGCCGCAAGTGGCTGTTGGCTGAGGGAAGCGACGTCCAGGAGATAATCGACCGTGTGGTGCTGGAGCAATTCATCGGCCGTTTGCCGCGGAAAACTGCGGAGTGGGTCCAGTGCCACCGACCGGCGTCGCTGGACTTGGCCATTCAGTTGGCGGAGGACCAGCTGTTGGCGTGCTCCAGGGTCGGCGAGAACCTCCCAAATGTTTCTCTCTCTTCCTCTTTTTTTTCTCCTTCCCCCTCTTCTACCTCGTCTCCTCGACCAACTCCTCTTCCCAGGTCCCGTCCTCCCGGACCGTTCCGTGGCCCTCCCCGGGGACGGGGGGGAACTTCACTGGATCCGGCAGGAGGCCTGAGAACCCAGCCCAGGGGCTCGGGGTTCACTACCGGGGGGGCGGACCCGGCTTCCTTTCCCTCCCTCTCCTCACGCCAGTCACTTACCCCACTTCCTGTCTCTAGAGCGGTGGGGAGGCCTGGGCCGGCCTGCTGGCGTTGCGGGGACCCGGACCATTTCATAGACAGGTGTCCGATGATGGAGGTGGGGACAATGATCCGGGTCCCGGATGCCCCGCAGGCTGCCCACGATCAGGCTGGCCGGTACCAGATACCCGTGAATATAAAGGGGGGTACCTATCAGGCTCTGGTGGACTCAGGATGTAACCAAACCTCGATCCACCAAAGCCTGATTCAACCTGAGACATTGGATATGAGCCGCATGGTTCGGGTAAGGTGTGTGCACGGGGATGTGGTGAAGTATCCGCTCATGTCAGCTTTGATTAAATTTAGGGGGCAAAAGCATAGTGTGGAGGTGGCAGTTAACCCGCACCTCAGGCATCCGCTGATTTTGGGAACTAATTGGCCGGCGTTTACAGAATTATTGGGGTTATTGTGCGCGGATGTCTCTTGTGGGAATAGGAAGCAGGAGAGCGGAGCGGTCGTGCGGTTGGGCGAGGCTGAACTGGGACCTCCGGGACTGGATCCAGGGGATCTGAGCGTAATTGGGAGACAGATTCTCCCAGAGCGTGATGATTTTCCCCTGGAGCAGTCTCAGGATGAGTCGTTAAAACATGCTTTCGGCACCAGTGTAACAGTTGAATGTTCAGGAAAGTGGAAGGAAGAGGACAGGGTCGGCTTTAGTAGGTGCGGGGTTTTTATTTCTCCCAAATAAAATAAACAAACAGAACAAAAGATGCGCCACACGCGCTCTGGTCACACTCTCTTTCAAAAGGGGCTCGCTCTCCGCTCTCCCAGTTCCTCGCTTCGTTCCGTCCTCGCACACGTTTCTCAGGTCTCTCACATTTTTCCTTCTCTTTCCTCGTGGCTTTTATCCGTCTCCCCACGCCACGCGGGGCAGTCAAGGGATATGAGGGCATACCCCCAGTGGAACGGTCCGTTGCTATGCAACTGTGCCCTCAGGCCGCCTCCACCTGGCAGGGTGCTCCTACGCTCCCCTCTCGCGCCTGTAAGTTCTCCTCCAGTCTGACCGGGAAGGCTTATAGTGCGTGTGGAGAAGCTGCTTCTGCCCTGCATGCGATGGCGCTCCTTCAGGTCCACCAGGCCAAGGCGCTCTCTCACATGCAGGAGAGTGGTACCGACCTAGGGGTTCTTAAAGAGCTGCGTGCGGCGACGGACCTCGCCCTCCGGGCGACGAAAGTCACCGCACGCTCCCTGGGACGGGCGATGTCCACGCTTGTGGTCCAGGAGCGACACCTGTGGCTCACCCTGGCTGATATGAGAGAGTCGGACAAGAGTAGGTTCCTGAACTCTCCCATATCCCAGGGTGGCCTTTTCGGCGACGCGGTGGAGAACTACGCCCAACAGTTCTCCGCTGCCCAGAAGCAGTCGGAGGTCATTAAGCACATCATGCCCCGGAGAAGGGCTGCTGCTGCCCCCTCTCCTGCGGCTCCACCTCCGTCTGCTCGTCGCCGAGGGCGCCCTCCTGCCGCCGCCTCCGCCCCTGCCCAGCCCAAGCAGCAGCCCCCTAGGCAGCAGGGTGCCGGCCGCAAGAGAGCTGCCCAGCCCGCTCGGGGCTCGTCTAAACCCCCCAGCAAAAGGAGAGGGAAGCGACCCTGAGACGGGCGACCCAGAGGATGTTTTGGTTGCTCTTCAGGAGGGTGCCTCTGCACACCTCCTTCCCCTGGAGGAGGGCCAGGTGGAGAATCTTTCGTTTGTTTCTGTTCCGCCGCTGACCAGCCGGTTGGCGGTACCCAAAATTTCAATAAAAGAGCAATTTCTACTTCCTCTGGGTCACTCTCGGTCGAGACTGGTAGTCCAGGACGACGCTCCATTGCTTCGCCACTATCAGTCTCCTCCGTCCAAGAGGGTAAGAATGGCAGTGTGCGACGCCACGTTGCCTCGCCGCTCTCATTCCCCTCACCCCAGCGCTCAGACGACAGTGCCGCCGCCACGGCCTCGCCACTCTCGTCTCCCGCTGGGCAAGGAGGTGCGGAAACCTGGACCCGACGCTTCCATGCCTCGCTCCTCGTTTCCCCTCCTTCCTTCGCCTCGGGACAGCCCGCAGTCGAACGCCTCCGGGCCTTCCCTGCCGTCTGCCCCTCGGTGGAAGCAGGTAGGTGCTGCCCTGCAGACCCAGACCTCTCTCCCGGCCGCAGCAATGCCTCCGGAGTCTGGTCCCTGCCTTCCACTTCGCTGCCCCTCCGCGGGTGCGCCGGTGGTTCGGGTGGGCTCGCTGGTACGGTCTCTCGAAGCCTGGTTAGCGCTTCCGAGGCCGTCCCGCTGGCTCATCCGTACCATTCGGCTCGACTATGCAATTCAGTTTGCCCGCCGGCCTCCCAAGTACAGGGGCATCCGCTTCACTCGTGTGCGGAGCGTCGATGCCCCTGTCTTGAGGAAAAAGATCGACGTCCTGCTGGCGAAGGACGCGATCGAGCCGGTCCCTCCAGCCGAGATGAAGTCTGGGTTTTACAGCCCCTACTTCATTGTACCCAAGAAAGGCGGTGGGTTACGACCGATCCTGGACCTGCGAGTTTTGAATCGGGCCCTGCACAAGCTCCCGTTCAAAATGATCACGCAGAAGCGCATCTTCGAATGCATCCGTCCCCAGGATTGGTTTGCAGCGATCGACCTGAAGGACGCGTACTTTCATGTTTCGATTCTTCCTCGACACAGACCCTTTCTTCGGTTTGCTTTCGAGGGTCGAGCATTTCAGTACAAAGTCCTACCCTTCGGCCTGGCCCTGTCGCCCCGTGTCTTCACGAAAGTCGTGGAGGCGGCCATTGTTCCCATGAGAGAACATGGCGTTCGCATCCTCAACTATCTCGACGACTGGCTTATAATAGCTCACTCGCGAGATCTGTTGTGCGAACACAGGGACTTGGTGCTCCAACACCTCAGCCGTTTGGGTCTTCAGGTCAACTGAGACAAGAGCATACTCTGCCCCAGGCAGAGGATCTCTTATCTCGGTATGGAGTTGGACTCGGTAGGTCAGACTGCGCGGCTCACAGAGGAGCGCGTCCAGTCAGTGCTCAACTGCCTCAAGTCCTTTCAAGGCAGGTCAGCGGTTCCACTGAAACAGTTTCAGAGGCTCCTGGGGCATATGGCAGTCGCTGCCGCAGTGACGCCGCTCGGCTTGCTTCATATGAGACCGCTTCAGCGCTGGCTTCACGATCGAGTCCCGAGATGGGCGTGGCAGAGCGGCACGTTCCGGGTCAACATTACCCCGCACTGTCGCCAAACCTTCAGTCCCTGGTCGGACCCTGCGTTTCTACGGGCCGGAGTTCCCTTAGTCCAGGTATCCAGGCATGCTGTTGTGTTCACAGATGCCTCTGCCAGCGGGTGGGGGGCCACGTACAACGGGCATGCAGTTTCAGGTCTGTGGACGGGGCCTCAACTGCATTGGCACATCAACTGCCTAGAGTTGCAAGCAGTACGTCTAGCTCTGTGCCGCTTCAGGGGGCTGCTTCTGCACAGACATGTACTGGTCCGTACGGACAGCACTACGACCGTTGCGTACATCAACCATCAAGGTGGTCTACGCTCCCGTCGTATGTCGCGACTCGCCCGCCATCTCCTCCTATGGAGTCAGAAGCATCTGAGGTCGCTTCGGGCCATTCACATCCCGGGTGTGCTCAACCGTGTGGCCGACGAGCTCTCACGGCTGCCGCCTCTTCCGGGAGAATGGCGACTCCATCCTCAGGTGGTCCAACTGATTTGGGGAGTCTTCGGAGCCGCTCAGATAGATCTGTTTGCCTCTCCGGACACGACCCATTGCCAGTGGTTTTATTCTCTGACCGAAGGATCTCTCGGCACAGATGCATTGGCACACAGTTGGCCCCGGGGCCTTCGCAAGTATGCGTTTCCCCCAGTGAGCCTTCTTGCACAGACTTTGTGCAAGGTCAGGGAGGACGAGGAGCAGCTCCTGCTCGTTGCGCCGTATTGGCCCAACCGGACTTGGTTCGCGGAACTCGTGCTCCTCGCGACAGCCCCTCCTTGGCCGATTCCTCTGAGGAAGGACCTCCTTTCTCAGAGACGGGGCACCCTGTGGAACCCGCGTCCAGACCTCTGGAGACTCCCTGTTTGGTCCCTGGATGGGACGCGGAGGTTCTAGGTGGCCTACAATAGGCTGTGGTAGACACCATAACTTCCGCTAGAGCCCCCTCTACGAGGCGCCTCTATGCGTTGAAGTGGAACCTGTTCGTCGATTGGTGTTCCTCCCGCCGGGAAGACCCCCGTACTTGCCCGATCAGAGTCGTGCTTTCCTTCCTGCAAGATGGGTTGGAGCGAAGGCTGTCTCCCTCCACCCTCAAAGTGTATGTTGCCGCAATAGCAGCTTATCACGACACAGTTGAAGGTAAGTCGTTAGGGAAGCATGACCTGGTCATCAGATTCCTTAAGGGTGCCAGGAGACTAAATCCTCCTCGTAATTTGCACCCCGTACCCTCTTGGGACTTATCTCTGGTGCTCAGAACACTCCAGAGTCCCCCTTTTGAGCCCTTGCCTTCGGTCGAATTGAATATCCTGTCTATGAAGACAGCTCTCCTGTTGGCTTTGGCTTCTTTTAAGAGGGTAGGGGATCTGCAGGCTTTTTCGGTCGACGAATCGTGCCTAGAGTTCGGTCCGGGCCTTTCTCACGTTACTCTGAGACCCCGGCTCGGATATGTGCCCAAGGTTCCTACCACTCCGTTCGTGGACCAGGTAGTGAACCTGCAAGCGCTGCCCTTGGAGGAGGCAGACCCAGCCCTAGCTTTTCTCTGTCCCGTCCGCTCCTTGCGGGTTTATGTGGACAGAACGCAAAGCTTCAGGACCTCAGTTCAGCTCTTTGTTTGTTACGGAGGCCAGCAGAAGGGGAAGGCTGTCTCCAAGCAGAGGTTAGCCCACTGGTTAGTGGATGCTATTGTCCGGGCTTATGAATCCCAGGACGTGCCTTGCCCACCCAGGTTGACGGCACACTCTACTAGGAGTGTTGCCTCTTCCTGGGCTTTGGCTCAAGGCGCCTCGCTAACAGACATCTGTAGAGCTGCGGGCTGGGCGACACCTAACACGTTCGCTAGGTTTTATAGCCTCCGTGTTGAACCTGTTTCCTCCCGTGTACTCGCTACGGCCAGTAGCGCGAGGAATTAGGTTGTGTCGGCTTGCCACGCCATTCCCGCCCCATGGGCCGGATATGTGCGTCTTGTTGCTCCGTTGGTTCACCAACAAACGGTTAACCTCGTGAGTTCCTCCATCACCCCTCCGGCACCAGGCGAGGCGGATCGCCCGGCGCCAGGTCTATTACCTCTCGTAGGAGTTGTTATTAGACTGGGTGGCCTTAACAGTGGTCCCTACGGCGACCCATTTCTTCCACGTTCCAGCTACCCTCCGGGTTAGCTCCGTGTCTTCCCCTCGACAGACCCGTTCTGTCGTCCTTGCTGAGTACGCTCCCACCCCTCGGGCTGGGACTACCTCAAGGACTGCCGTATGTTTCACTACCCTACGGGTTAGTACATACGTGTATTCCAGTGCCTCCCTTCGGGCAGGCAGGGTCTCCGCAGCGTTCCCTCCTACGGGGTGGGCACGCTTTCCCAGTGTTATCCAATCCACTGAGCGGGTCTTGCGGAACAGCAGTGTGATTCTTCCTAGCTAGCTCCCCTCATATAAGTAAGAAACTGCTATGCCGGGAGCTAAGCTGGGTGCTGGAAGGGGTCAGCACCATGGCGTTTTGTTAGGGATCCCAATTCGAGACGTAGGAGTTCCCGAACGAAAGGGAACGTCTCCGTTACATATGGTCACCCTCGTTCCCTGAGTAGGGAACGGAGACGTCTCATCCCTTCGCCATGCTTGCTGCACCTTCGCGGAGGTCTGGACACCGTTCGGCTCCTCAGCGAAAAACGTTTGTGTATGCGCTTGCTTCCGCTTTATACCCGCACTGGTAGGCGGGTCGCGGAATGCAAATCTTGCATGCCAATGTTTATTGGCTCGTTTTAGTTCACTCGAAGGCGATTGGTCTCCCTAGCGTGATCCCAATTCGTTGGAAACTCCTCCGACGAGACGTCTCCGTTCCCTACTCAGGGAACGAGGGTTACCATACGGAACCGAGACGCTTTTTATCACTGTATTTTAGTGCACATTGGAGCTCAACTGCTAAAAAATATGTGTTTGTCTCGTATGGGGTCCAGAAATGCCAAGAAACGCACTATTGTCAGCTTCTTGTTGATAACATTGACTGAAATGTAGAACATTTAGAACTTCTGATTTAATTCCAAGGAATTTCCTGTGTCAGACATTGAATGTGTCAAACTTCCATACACGCAGTTAACGGCCTTTCGAGTTTTTTTTTGTTTGTTTTTCAGAGCAAACTGATACAGCTTTTCTTTTGCATGGAGCAACAGGAAAGGAAGACAAAAACGCATTGTGACTAACTGTATTGATCTGTTTTATTAAGTACATTGTTGGTGTATAAATCACTATTAGGATGCATTCAGATTGAGTCATTATTTATAAAACAAATTATTTAGAAATATTGTTTTATAAGTAGGCCCTGATGGAATCTGTTGATTTTTTTCCAAATGAATTCCTATTGATAGCCTAAGTTAATCAACTTAACCAATATATTTTCTAAACAAACATGCAATGAGAATTTTTAGCAGAAATCCTTTTTTGGAGTAGTGCTGACACAGATTCTGTGTAGGCTTCTTAATAAAGCACACCTTTCATCCTGAACTCCTTGACAGTATACCTGGCACTACCGATAAGGCCAGTGACATAATTCGCTGTATACTGTAGTCATCACCACACTTTTATGAACTTTTATTGTAATATACTAGGTATGTTTTCAGGCTGTTCATGAGGTAACAGCTAAAATCTTAATCAGATTGTACAGATGTGTTCAGACCTGAACACCACAGACTTTGTAAGAGGGTTTTAAGTCTGCGTGATGTTGGCCAAATTTGCCAGTGCTTTAGCCACACCCCAACTATTCAGTGGAGGTAGGAGAACATATACACAATTTAAGGGATTATTATAGGTCATGATTCAAAGGTCACGGATAACACATTAAAACAAGGTACAGTTCGTAAACATTAGCTTCTACATGAGCTACAGTATCATGAACTAACATGACTTTTTTGCTGAATTTATTAATCTAGGTTAAAGTTAATTGATAAGAATGATTTATTATTTTGTTTCTTTATTTGTTTGTTCATAATACATAAAAAAATACATGTTAATTCATTTATATATAACACTACTTAAAAGTTAATATAGTTTTAGTATACGCTACCGGTTGGGCTTATTAGGTTTTTTTGAAAGGAAATTAATTATTTTATTCAGCAAGGACACACTGAATTTATATAAAAAAAATGCATAATGTTATACAATATTTCTGTTGCATTTACTAAATGCATTTATGAAATATTTATACTTCAAATAAATGTTGTTCTTCTGAACTTCCTATTCATAGAATAATCATGAAAAAAATGATCAGAGTAAGAGGAAAAATATAACGCACCACAACTGTTTTTAACATTGAATAATATGAAAAAAAATTATTTATCTTTGCCATCAAATGAATATATTACATTTTAAATTATATTAAAATAGAAAACAGATATCTAAATGGTAATACTTCACAATATTACTGTTTAATTGGTATTGTTTAATTATATGTTTACTGTTTTTTTTCATGTTTTTGTCACATTTTTATTTGCCATAGATTTTGTTCATACCAACGGTGAAACATACCAGCATTTTTGTGAGAGAACAGTGCGAGGCCGGTGGCATGATTGATAATGAGCGACACCTGCATGACAATTTGAACACAATTTACTTTGGCGGTATGGTTCCTTATGGGGGTTCTTGCTCCATAACTAATGACATACTGAGCTTTAGCATTAACCCTCCATAGAACCATCAGCTTGAGTGATTTAAGAATAGTTTAGTAATGTCTTTAAGCAACAGTTTTAAGATGTAGAGGTTGCAGTGAAATCCAGGACGTCTATACTGTAGCTTGGCTATGAGGATGAGTGCCTCTTGGCGATGATGTCCGTGACGGTTGGACTTGGAAGCCTTGGTAATCTGAAACAAGAAAGACAACAACCAGAAAGTGCACAGAAGTATGCTTGATACTTATAGTGGGAGGGCGGGAGGGTTGCGGGCAGTTTGAGCATGTTTCCCGGGCAGCAGTGCCATGTATATATATCCTCCCGGTCTAATAGGAGAATCGTCGTGGTTGGAGTGATTTGACTGCTGATTGCGGCCTATGCCTACATGGCCTAACTGAAGGAACGCTGCCTCGATGAGCGACGACAGTGAAGGATGAGAGAGGAACAGGCCTGGACTTTAGTTGTGTTTTGTTTTATTATATGTGACAGCAGTCGTCCGTGAGGGGCTACTGTCTTTTGCTTTAGTTTTGTTGTTTGTTTGTTTGTTTGTTTTACCATTTATTAAAGTTGTTGAATGTTGGCCGGTTTCCGGCCACCTCCTTCTTCCCACAACAACAGACTGCGTTACACTGGTCCCGAAACCCAGGAAGAAGGAGGGACACGCTGTCAGAAAGCACTCGCTGCTGAGGGGAGCAACGAGATTAGCATTAGGCATTAGAATTAGCTTAGCATTAGATTAGCATTGGACTTATGTTGTGTTTTGTTATATGTGACAGCAGTCGCCCATGAGGGGCTGCTGTCTTTACTGTCATTTTTGTATTGGTTTATTTTATTATTAAAGTTTGTGGATTGTTCGCCTCCTCCTGCCTCCTCCTTCACATAACAACATACTGCGTTACACCCATATCTACTGTGCCAGTTAGAGAGAGAGTTCACGGTTTAAACACACAGGCCCAGAAGGCAAATCATGACCTGTTCGGCCTTCAAGGTATGGGTTATGACACACAGGGAAATGTGACTGAGATGGATCAGTAGAACAGAGTACACGTTGTTCTGCAGAACGCAGAATTATTTGCCTCTGTTGAGCTGAGTGTGAAAATCTTGTGCTTGGATAGTACAGCACCATTGTCTCAAGTAATTGAATGTTCTTCTTTTGAGTAAATAAGAAACACATGTCTAAAAACTACTGTCTGCTTTGATTGTCACAGAATTAGTTGTAAAAATACCATCACAGTAAATTGATTGACAAGATTTTAATCTCTGTTGTATTTCTGCTATTCGAACATAGTATTGTCAACCTGAGCCAGAAGCAGCATTTATGTGAAAGCTTCTAATGTGGCCGCACTCACTGCAGGGTTCATTAGGTCCAGATGCTATCAGAAGTATCCCTGAGGGCATTGTGAGCAAAATATTTCAGTGGCAGCTCCGGCACAGATAAAGTTAATAACAGAAGGCTTTGGACTAACAGCAGAGAGCGGCTCTTCAGTTCACCCTTGGTGAGATCTGCTGGAATGTGTCCTTTTCAACACTCCTGGTGTGATCTGATCAAAATCAAAATAGTGACTTGTGGATGGAGAGTAATGCTTTTGCTTCACCCGCCTTGCTTTCCTGCTACTATGTAATGGATCTAATGATATAAAAAATGAACAGAAGGTCTGGATTCAACATTAGAATTAAAAAGCAATAAAAAATACATTTTGCTTTTCTCTCTGATTGAATTTTTTTTTTCTGTGTGCACAAAATGTTCTAATGTGAGTTTATCTGCATGCTCCTGCTAAAACTTAAGTTATGCAAAACCAGTTTCCTCCACTGGCAACATTTTCTTTTGAAGGAATGTTGCCTTGGTTCTACACAATTTTCTTATTAGCTTTGTTGCTCAACAACTTGTCTACAAGCATAAACGTTAACACGTTGTCTTGACATTGTGCTGGGGATCTAAAAATTGGTTCATTCTCTTTGCTCTCATTTGTCCAATGTCCTCTCCTCTCCCATAACATGACTAGTGAGGCCAAAAAGATCTACTCACAACAGGTGCTGTTTCAGTAGATAAGCATGGTGACACTAAATCCCTTTCCTAGACTGGAGTTGACTGTGAATCAGAGTACAAAAATGCAGAATAAACCCATTAAAGGTGTCTGTAGTCTGTACGTTTCAAATGCATTGGTTTGTGCTGTCAACATATGTGATAGTACTCAAACCAATGGTGAATATTTCTACAATTTTATTATACGAGTTATACACTACGATTTAATTGTCTGGGTTTTTTAGTCACATGAATCAATAAATAATGAATGGAAACAATACGATGCTTAGGATGGGATATATTGGGTATAAGAGGGGGGAAGGCTCAGCCAATGTCACAAAAGAGCTGTTAAAATGTCAGACTAAACCTAGATCAAGACAGGCTTTATATTGTCAACACACAATGTTCCCTATTAAACCCATAATAGGGAAAACATTTTTTGAAAAAAATCTCTTATGCTTACCAAGGCTGCATTTATTTGATAAAGAAAACAGTAAAAACAATACTGTAAAAAATTACATTACAATTTAATAGAACTGTTTTCTGTTTTAATATATTTTAAAATATAATTGTATTCCTGTGATGGCAAAGCAGATGATTTATGTGTATATTGTATAAACCTAATGACAATACTTTTATTTAATTGTTTTATCAACATTTTGTGAGTCATTGAAATCTGAAATGTGTTTTTGTTCACATGGTCACTGTCGCAAAATAGCACATATTTGATTATTGACCTAGAAATATTGCAAAATCTTAAACATTTCACAATTGTTTTACGTTATAGTTTTTGGTCAATTGTTTTTTGTAAATCTTGAATTTTTGATGCTGTCCTCACTTTGTACTTACAGTTCAGAAAACTAATCACGGAAGTGAGAAAAGTCAGAAATGTCTTTGTAACTAATGCCTTTTGTGAACCCTGTGGACTTAAGGATTATCACTTGTGTGCTGTTTACTGTTATTTCCTTCGTAGAATCATCGAGATTGTGTGTTGAAATCAGGCCTAAAGATCCATTTCCTGAGAAGGCTGTAGCATAATCATCTATAATCTGTTAAACCCTGCTTTCACAAGCAGTGTAGGGTCTACTAAGATCATAGATGTGACCTTTGCTGCCTATGATTTCCCATAAAATTGTGTGTGTGGATCTCCGACTGGTAAAATTAATAAAATGTTGTCTAATGGAGTGTTTCAAATGAGTAAATGAGTTTTTTTTTTGATGCATGATTCCATTTAAATAAGCATTGTAGTTTATTGAGAAGGTACTTTTGGTGAGCCAATCACTGACTGAGCACAGAGGCAGCTGTCTTTGATTTTGGACACAGTCAGTTTTCCCTGGAAATCAGACATAACCAGATGACCTTCATTAACAGACATTTTGTGCTTGGAGATTGAACATATTTGAGAGTGTAGTCCAAGACTGACACTTGAATAAGGACATACTGTATCTTTAAGCCATGAGTAACTGAGCATTTGGCATTGACTGGAACAGCATTAGTGTTAAAAGCCACCTTAAATTGACTAGCTATTTACTTTGAATTGAGATGCTGTTGTAATTGAGCAGCCCTCCTCTCCAGAGCTTCAGAAAGTGCTTCTCAGATATGCTCCTGGAGGTGCTTGAAGTCATTTTTCTGTGAATAACTGCAAATTACCCTGAAAAATAGACCCTAGCAATTTCCTTTTTGCGTGTTTGTTTTGGCTTTGGATGTAAGTGTGTGGCTATAGATGAAAATGTCTTTTTTGTGAGAGTCCAGTGGCATCGGTTCTTTCTTGCTGGAGCAAAGGTTGTTTGTCCTATTTTGAATCTTATCAGCTCAGAGTTTACAAGTAACGCATGCACAATTAAGTGAAATGCTCTCTAGTCTCTATATAACAAAATTTCAATAACTTTATATGGCCATCTAAGATCTAAAGACACTGTCTGCATCGTGCAGTATGGTAAACTTTTCAGAAATCACAACTCCAGCCTGCGAGTCTGTGGTTCAAAGTCTTAGAATAGCAGCATGAGTTTCCACATGCATTGTGTGCTCTTTGTGGTAAAGGACATGTGAATAGAAGCGAATGGCTAACTTTGTGTTCTTTGGAGATTTTATATTCTCTTCAGGTCCCTGGACTGGCAATTTTATGTCTTTTACTCAGAATATCATCTGTTTGAAGATCTGAACACCAGAATGCCGTTAAAGACCATAAATCCACAATGTACACTTGGCTATGTTTAATGGAATTACTGTATATCCTGGGAGGCCTGATATTTCTGAAGAAGACCAAACAGACATTTTATGGAGTGACAGTTCATTCTCAGAAGTCATGTGTAACACAGGTGTTTCACAGTACCGGAGGTGCATTTGAACCTGTAATACCTCTTTTCCACCAAAGCACTTTGAGAGCCGGTCCGGAGCCGGTGCCTACTCGCGAACCAGTTCTTTGTGTTTCGACAGTCAAAAAAACGGTTCTCGGCCAGGAAAATTGGTTCCAAAGCGGCACCAACTCTTTGCTGGACTAGAACCGTTCTTTTACCATGTCATGCCAACGCTATCTCACGACCAATTCGTACGAATTCGTATGAGTGATTAAAAAGTGGCTAATTCGTACGAATTCGTACGACCTCACTCACTTCGTACGATTTGTCTAAACCCACGTGATGGGTAGGGGCGGGGTCAGGGATAGTTTATTCGTACGAATTCATACGAATTGGCCAAATCGTCAAATATGTACGTTTTAGCCCAAATCGTACTAATTCGTACAAGTGAGGTCGTATGAATTCGTACGAATTAGCCACCTCGTAGAATTCGTACGAATTCCCGTGAGATCGGGTTGGTCATGCTTTCGTTGGGGGCTGGGGGTGGGGTTATTTTGACCAACAACACGACGGGAAAGGTTGTGACCGCCATTGCTAGAAACACAGCGCTAGAAACATAGTACAACGATTGAAGAAAGATGGATTTTAAAGCGAAACAGTGGTCGGTGGAGAAAGACTATGTAGTCCGCCATTGTAATTGTTATGCTTGAAGGTGGCACAAGCGTTTCTGGGAAAGCTAAGACGTATGGCGACGTACCCAGTGATGTAACGACGTCGTTTGCTGGGCTCTCTAGTCAGTGGAGAAACAAACAGGTTCTGAGAAGGTTCGCAAGTTGAACCAACTTTGAACCAGCACCAGTTCCGAACCAGTTATTTTTTGGTGGAAACGAGGTATGAGAGACTTAAAAGGTGGGGTTCACTGTTTATTTAGTGCTGTTTTGATAGAGATATTTAATATATGCACAAATTAACCTGTTCATAATTTCCTTGTGGTCCTCAAGCATCAATGAATATTTGTTGAAAAAGATGCACAATACATTGGTTATCAGACAACATTTGATTTTTTCCCCTGTAATATTAGGTAACTGTTCAGAAGTTTGGGGTCAATACGATTTTTTGTCAGTAATGTTTTTAAAAAGGATGTTTCTTTTGCTCCCCACGGCTGCATATTTAATTGATCATACCTGTATATTGATTGATCGATATAATTATATTTCCACAACATTTTATTTTAAAATGTAAATTATTCCTGTGAGGTTAAAGCTGAATTCAGTGTCACATGATCCTTCAGATATCATTACAATATGCAGATTATTGTTATTATTATTATTATTATCAGTGTTGAAAACAGTTGTGTTGCTCAATATTTTACGGAAAGTAATCTTTTGTAACGTTACAATTTTTTTTGTGTAAATTTAATGCATCCTTGCCGAATAAAAGTATTAATTTCTTTAGAAACAACAATCTTACTGACCCCAAACTTTTGAACAGTAGTGTTTATTGATCAATATTGCATATTTAATTGTGCATGCTTTACATATTCGATTACCTGTACCATCATCTAATCCTCACTGAAAGTTTGTCTTTAAAAACAGTTAAATGCATTCTTTAGCAAAACTTTACTTGCAGCATTTAAAATAGTATAGCATTTTAATATTGGTAAATGAAGATTACTATAAAAGGTTTCTTTATAGGACGTTTGGGTGGTCGGAAGCACTATGGTAGCAGTTTTCAACTACTAGGAGCATTTACTACAGACTACTTCTTATTTAAATAGAATCCTGCACCTTTCCAGACGGTAGCCTTTGAACTCCGCACTCAGAACCGCTAATTGCAAATTCACATGGTTGAAGCTGGCATCTGTCTGTGGAGTTCTTCTCAGCGGCGCACTTCTTGTAATAGCAGCCATATGTTTGTGTTGTACGTTATTGCCATACCTGTCTGTTTCTGTCTCGCATATCCTCTGAACCGCTCCTTGCTGGACCATTTAGTTTGATATTCACTGCACAGAAAAACCATTGACTGTATATGAAAGACGAATCCCACCTTTGCTCTTGTTGATGGAAAAGATGTCTAAAATTGAATACTTTTGATGTTTTATGTAATAAATGATTGATGCAATGTATATTTTGGGTTTAATAGGGAACATTGTGTGTTGACAATATAAAGCCTTTCTTGATCTAGGTTTAGTCTGACATTTTAACACCTTAGGGCACTCTTTTGCGACGTTGGCTGAGACATGCCCCGTCTTATACCCAATATATCCCATCCGAAGCATCATATTGTTTCCATTCCATGTTCATTGATTCATGTGACTAAAAGATGCAGTTAAGTGACTGTCATTATGATATAGATCTATTACCATGTTTAAAAGGAAGTATTTAGATTTTGGTTTAGTGACAGTCATAACCTAACGTCACATCGGAGAGCTCAGTTTTAATATTTCACCAGTTTTACCCCCTGTGGAGGATAATTTCATGTCAACTAAGCATAACCTTGACCTGCTTTTCCAGTCCAGTTTTAAAAGTCTGAGGTTTGCAAATAAACTCCCTAACAAGACCAAATACCTGGCAGTAAAAATCCTACACCTATTAGTCCAGTGAGCTTTGTGTTAGCCAGGGAAAACCATTCATGTTTGAATTTATATTAGGTACCATCCTACCTAGTGCATGTTCATACATTGCTATTTTTATCTTGATCTTGCATTTCATATTCATATTTCATATATAATATTTGATTGTTTCCACTGTTTCATGAACAATACTGATTTGTATTACCATTTTTTTTAATACTGCACGTAGATCTGTTCAAGTCTCAACCTGTCCATCAAGGCTTAGCTTGGTCTCTAACCACAAGTTTTTTTTTTCGTTTTTTTTTTTTTACAATCGTTATAGACAAACCGGAGTTAAGCATGTGATTGCTTTTTTTCCTGTTAAACAAAGGTATTTTTTCCAGAATGGTGACCTCTTCTTTGGAAGAGCTGCATACTTTTGGCTTATTGTGACCAGATGTCCATGTCAAATTAAGCAGTAACTCAAAAGCAGGTGTAAAAAGCATAGACGGGTAAAAAGGTAGTGCAGCAGACTCCATCTTTATTTTGGGCACCTTTCAATATGTGGATGGATGCCAAGATCCGTTCACTAAAATATATTTCATAGAATGACAAGCTGACCCTTTTTACACTAAATGTTATTGGCCTGGGTTAGGAAATGATTACTAATTATCTGGCACAAAAATCATGGTTAATCTTAAGATAAAAAAAAAGGTTTTCACAAAAATATTAATCAGCACAACTGTTTTTAACATTGATATTAATGTTTCTTGAGCAGAAAATCAGCATTTTAGAATGATTTCAGAAGGATCATGTGACACTGAAGACTGGAGTAATGATGCTGAAATTACAACTTTACTATCAGAGGAATAAATTACATTTTATATATTAAAATAGAAAGCAGTTATTTTAAATTGTAATAATATATCACAACATTACTGTTTGTACTGTATTTATGTACTGATCAAATAAATGCACTTTTGGTGAGTATTAAAGAAACATAAAAAAAAAACGTACATCCCAATCCCTTATAATATCAGCGGTTGGGCCTGTGTGGATAAAGGGCACATAAAGAGTTGACGTGAGGTAGCTGATATCACAGGCGTTCTGTTGACTTCAGGGTTGAACATACTGCCTTAACAGCCATAAAACCCCAATCTTCTATTTTTCTCCTTAGAGGTTTAGCTGCGAAATGCTTCATTTTATTACTAAAATGTCCTTGGCACTTTCTTTACATTTCCACATTGCGGGTTGATGTCTCACAAATGAGCAGCTTTTTTGAAGGTGTCACTAAAATATGGAACATCTTGTGTGGAATAAACGTGGTGTTTAAGGAAATTAAGTTCATGGTTTGTGCATGTTGGTTCTCTTGACTCGCATATATAGTTTGTGCAGACGTTGTCCTGTAGCTCATGTCCTTTCCTTGATCTTTTCTGCTGGCTTGTTTGTCAACTCAACTGATGACTACATTTTACTAGCTTGTACTAGTGGCTGACCATAAAAGGGAGTGAAGACCATGGCTAATATAATTGTTCCCTTTGGCTTCTTCCTCACACCAAAACCAGTGCTCCAAATCTTGAAAAAGTGTGCATTTGTTTTGTATGTTTAGTTTGAACATGAAACTTGAGCTTGTAACTTGAGCATGTTGTGATACATTTATATTTATTCATTTAGCAGACGCTTTTATCCAAAGCGACTTACAAATGAGAACAATAGAAGCAGTTAAACTAACAGTAGGACAACAAAATGTAAGTGCTATAACCTTTCTAACGCAGAACCCGTTAAGGTTTTTTTTTATAGAAAGGAAGAGAAAGCTACAAAGTGGTCTATATGGTAAAATTCAGTACAAAATTGTTATTTAATTATACATCTAATGCTATTTCAGTGACTTAGTTAATTTTTTATCATATATTCTTTTTATTTCACCTGTACCTGACCACTTTTAACCCATTTTTAATCATGAGCAATCTTTAAAAGTTTAAAGTCGGCATGAAGCGGAAGTTGCGATTAGTCCCCTATTGTGACATTTATAAGAGTGAAACAGCTTCTCAAACAAGAAAAAAACTAGGGCAGGACTTTATTTTGTCAATGGGGAATGGATTGGATCGTTGTGGTTTGCTATTGCTGTGATCTCATGTTAGTGACAGGGTTGTCCTGCCCTCACGCCCAAAAAATAATGTGCATGGATAAATCATTTATAATAAATACTGCAGTATTAAAAAAAACAAAACAAGAATTGTCTGTTTTGATTTCATGGTGACTTGTACATGACTTGTACAACCCTGTAGCAATTCAGTCTTCATGTAATACTAAATTCTTTTTAATACTGATAAAACACCCCATTCTCCAGATCCAAGGCCTCTATATGTGTGAGACAGAAATGTCTGATACTCATGGGAACGGTTGAGACGATGGGTACAGGCTCAATCAGACAGAGCAGACGAACTGGCGCTGTTTTTGTCCTGGTGACTCCATGACAGAAAATGAGAGCTCACCAAGACCTTCGTCTGGGATGCCAGCCAAAAATGGCCAGAGTGAGATACACTGTCAGCACCACGGGCCAGGACTCAACATTCTGCCCTCCTTCAGCAATAAACTCATCTACTTTTCCTCCACAAGACTGCAGTGCTGAGATCAAAATAAATAATAATGAAAGGAGAAAAATAATTATAGTAATCATTTTCCTAATATGTTTCCCTTGTAAAATGATCTAAATTTCCTTTAAACGAGGTGAATTTATATGATAAGGATGGCCTGTCCTGTGTTTCTCTGTCTAGACCACTAGAGCTTCTGCATGCCAGTTCTCACAGCTCTGTTACTCCAGCAACAAACCCTTAACGCATTTGTTTGTCAGAAACACTGAAGTCAAACGAGGTCAAAGCATGCCTTCACCTCTGTCAAGCACTCAGGGCCAATCCTTTCCCCTGTCAATGTATCGCAGTAGTGCGTCACTGAGTAGGTAAGCAATGCATTTACATGTGAACACATTCTTCTTCCAAAAGAAATAGATCTGGGGATGGTGCATGGTGAACAGCATTTTGTTCATTGTAAGACATGATGAATTATCTTGTCAGGCGCATGAGTAAGACTGGGCATCTGTTTATGCTCCAGGGCCTCATTTATAAAGCATGCGTACAATCAGATCCATGAATTTGAGCCTACATTAAAAGTGAGCAATCTTTAAAGGCAGAGAAGCATGCATGCCAACATGTAGTACCTTGATGCACTGCTTGCTTAAGTTATCAAAGTGCAAAGTGAGTAACTGAATAAATTGATAAATAAAAAGAATATAGCCAATTTTGGATTCATATCAAAATATTTTGTGCATATAAATGTGGTCACTCATTTATGTTAATTTAAACAACTGTATATGGAAAACCTATTTGAGTTATTCATAATATGTTACCATTCAAAAGTTTGGAGTCAGTTTGATTTTTTTTTCTGCCAAAGCTTCTTTGACTCACTTAGGTTGTATTCATTTATTCAAAATATATAATATATAAATACATTTTATATTTTAATATATTTTACAATGTAATCTATTCCTGTTATGGCAAAGCTGAATTTTCTGCATCATTACTCTTCAGTGTCACATGATCCTTCAGAAATCGTTCTACTATGCTGAGTTGATGCTCAAGAAACTTTTCTTAATATTACCAATGCTGAAAACAGCCTTTATTTGAAATAAAAATCTTTTGTAACTTTATAAATGTCTTTACAATCGCTTTGATCAATTTAATGAATCCTTTCTTAATGGATTTCTGTCAAGAAATAAAATCTTACTGATCCCAAACCGCATATCTGTCATTTGTATTTATGCTGTATTTGTGCAGGTAATTTCAAGGGCCTAAGAGATCATTTGGCCAGTTGTATGAAGTCAAGCACACTTTTTAGGACAGAGTTAAGACTTTCTACAAAAATAAAAAAAGTAATAATAATATAAATCTATATTCAGACAACTAAAACTGCTGCACAACATTCCAAATTTATCCTCCAGCCACTTGTTTGCTCTTCTGAATAATTCTAAATCGTTCATGGGAACATTCAGGAAATTATCATAAGTTCATATTTTGGCTGCTTACACACGTGTCTTTATAAATAAGGCCCCTGCTGGTGTCATTTAATTCCAGGGCCCACGTCCATTCGTAAAATTACTGTTTTCTTATTCTACCCACACCTTTCTTTTTTCTGCTAGTGCTATTTTGGCTCATGCCCTGAACAAACACATGTACGTTCTTACATGCACTTATAGAGAAAATTACACTCACAAAGTTTTACATACACTTCCTGTACTGAACTCTTAAAGCAAAAGCATCTCATTGTGAACAACACAGAACTGCTCTAATGAAATAATGCTCTTAAAGTTGATAACAAAAGAAAGTCAGTTCATCACAGGCAGTTGTCTGTTGTGTCTGGGAGCTCGTGCAGTGGTTAATGGTGTGGCAGATATTGGATCAGGCAAGAATGCATAACTCGCTTTGATAAGTCTCGAGCTGACATGCTTTCTGAACTTGTCATGCTGTTTCCTGTGAGCTTCACACGCGTGCTGTTCTTATCTCCAGTGCCATGTCAGCCTTCAGATGATTAAAAAGCTTAAGCTGCCACCAAAAGGAAGCACACATATTTTGTAGGAACTGAACCAAACTATCAATCAGCTAAAATAGATTATATCTTATGTCTTTCTTGCATAAATTTCTCTTGTAAGTTGATGGATTTTGTTTTAATAATATTTAACACAGCGGAACTAATCTGACCATAATAAATTGTGGAAAGGTCTTTGCCTTCCTCCATAATATTTCCCTTCAGTTCCTAGGAATTTAGCTCACAAAGATGGAAGCAGTTTCTGATGGAAGCTCTTTAGATTTTGAGAAAGCAAAGCTCATGCTTTCTAGTCTGAACAATTTTCTTGTTTTTTTCTTTTTTTTTTTTGCAAGAAAAGGGAGTTTTTTTCTTTTTGATTTTGTTTATGAATGTAATGTTTCTGCATAGTCTCATATAGTCTCATATTTTCTGCCCCCCCTCCTCCCCCTCATTTGCTACTGTCTGGAAAAAAATGACCTTGAATTACGCCTCTATACAATTTGCATCAGACCTATTATGTTACCTGATAATATACAGTCGTGCTCAGAATTAATGGTACCCCTGGTAAATATGATAAAAAATGGCTGGAAAAAATAAATCTGCATCATTTATCCTTTTGATCTTTCATTCAAAATATTGGCAAAAATCTAAACTTTCATTGAAGTAAAAGAATAGAAAGTGGGGGGGAAATCACATTATGAAATAAATGTTTATCTCCAAAACACGTTGGCCACAATTATTGGTACCCTTTTATTAAATACTTTTTGCAATCTCCTTTTGCCAAGATAACAGCTCTGAGTTTTACCCTATAATGCCTGATGAGTTCGGAGAACACCTGACAAGAGATCAGAGACCATTCTTACAGAATCTCTCCAGATCCTTCAGATTCCCAGATCCATGTTGGTGCTTCTTCTCTTCAGTTCACTCCACTCATCAGGTCTGGGACGGTCATGGCAGAAGCTTCATTTTGTGCTACTTAACACATTTTTGTGTTGATTTTGATGTTTGTTTTGGATCGTTGTCCTGATGGAAGATCCAACCACGGCCCATTATACGATTTCTAGCAGAGGCTGTCAGGTTTAGATTTTTTATCTGTTGGTATTTGATAGAATCCACAATGCCATGCATGTATCTGAACAAGAAGTCCAGGATCTCCAGCAGAAAAATATGACCACAACATTAAAGATGGTATATTAAATTGTACACATGGGGTACTTTTTATCCTTGTGTGCACCAAACCCATCTTGCATGTTTGCTGCCAAAAAGCTATTTTTTAGTTTCATCTGACCACAGAACCCTGTGCTGTTTGAAGGTCCAGTCATGTCTGACAACTGAATTTGCTGGGGTTTGTTTTTGGATGAGCAAGGAGGATTTTTCTTGAAAACCTCCCAAACAACATGTGGTGATGTAGGGGTTGTTCTAATTTTAATTTTAATTTTAAAATTAATTTTTTTTAATAGGCTTTCTGAACCCAAGACTCAACTAATCTCTGCAATTCTCCATCTGTGATCTTTGGAGAGTCTTTGGCCACTTTCATCCTCACCATGCATTAAGACAATATAGACACACGTCCACTCCCTGGCAGATTTGTAACATCTTTAGTTGATTGGAAGTGCTTAATTATTGCCCTGATGGTCAAAATGGGGATTTTCAATGCTTTAGCTATTTTCTTACAGCCACTTTCTATTTTGTGATGCTCAACAATCTTTTGATGCACAGCAGAACTATATTCTTTGGTTTTACTCATTGTAATGGATGATTAAGGGAATTTGGCCTTTGTGTTTCCCCATATTTAAACTCTTGTAAAACAAGAAGTCATGGCTGGACAATTTCATGTTCCTAGTCACCCTGGTGTGCAAAAAAAAGGTAAATATGAATGGGAATATACTTAAGAGATATTTTACTCGTAAACAATTCTAGGGGTAACAATAATTGTGGCCAACTTGTTTTGGAGAAAAACATTTATTTCATAATGTGATTTCCCCTCCACTGTCAATTATTTTACTTCAATGAAAGGTTCGATTTTTGCCAATTTTTTGAATGAAATATCAAAAGGATAAACGATGCAGAATTATTTTTTCCAGCCATTTTTCATCATATTTACCAGGGGTACCATTAATTCTGAGCACGACTGTATATCACTATAGCACTAGTACGGTTATCATTGTGATAGAGGTGCAAGACAATCTAAGGAACTGGAGATTGATGAGAAAGGAAGGAGAAATGTATATCTGTGGCACTAGATCTATTGTAACACTGTCAGTGTCTTTACAGCAGCTGCATAAATCACAAAACGGTAATCAAGAATACTTTTGATCTGCTAAAGTCAACATTTAATACTTAAACATCAGAGAATCTTTACATTTTCAAAGACCTTATGGCTGCAGTAGATCTAGAGGGATTGTGTTCTTTTCAGTGTGTCTAATGACTTTGGATGAAGATGATGAATAAAACCACTTACTAGTTCAATTGATCTAATCTTACATGATTATAGTTGACTGGTCCTTTCATTCATGCTTACTGTAAGAACAGGGTGAAGACAAAAAGCGAATTAGCTGCAATCCACATTAATCACCGGGTAAACCACCATGTGAGGTCCACAGTCAGCTGACAGGACTCAAACTGTATTGCTGAGGTTATGTTTTCAATTTACCTCAGATTACTCCTTAATCCAAAACACTTGACGGAGAAAAATAATTCAGGCAGTTAAGATGAGGAAACTAAAATTGAGCGTTTTTTTCTCTGCTCATGCACGCATGAAGGAATATAGTTCTTGTGGTCACAGGTTAATGAAAGCTGATGTACCACAGAAGTCCTAACAATATCTTAAAGGGATAGTTCACCCCTAAATTGGAATTATGTTATTATTTACTCAGTCTCATGATCCAAAGCTGTATGGCTTTCTTCTGTTAATACATTCAAAGATATTTTCTTTCTTTGTTCATAAAGAAATTCAGTGTGTTGGTTGGAACAACATGAGGGTGAGTAAATAATGACAAAATATTAATTTGTGGGTGGACTATCCCTTTAAGCATGAAACCTACTTTAAGAAATTAAGTTTGTTTGAATTGTGTTACATTTTATTAAGAGTTATGGCCAATAAACACAAAACAATGTCATGCACCACAAGGCATTTTTACACAAACTGTTCAAAGATATTAAATCTAGTCTTGAAGTAGCATCTTGAAGTAAATACAGAAATCTCATCAAATCTTGTTCAGATCTAATGGTGTATTAAATATCTGCCTCTGATGAATAAACTCATGCAGGAGCTGTTTTGCAGTATCATGGGATTCTTTGTGGCTTGTCTGTCCATAAGGTATGACAAAACAGTCTGTCTGAGCTTCAGACTAAATCAGAGCCACAGCCACAGTGTTTGGAGGATTCTGTAGCACATGTTTAGCAATTATGTGTGATACCTTCCAGTCTTTAGCCATTATAGCTAATAATAATCGAGAGTGACATTTCATTTTCCTTCACACAAATATTACGCAAGACAAGTCTTATTTTGAAGGTGCAAAAGTATTTGACATTTTACCTTTCTGGTTTTCTCAATTACCAAATGTTTGGATTTGTGGTTGTCTCTTCAGGGAATGACTGGTAAATGTTGTGTTTTGAATTTAAGATTTGGCGTTAACCATAATGGCCATGTTTATGTAAGAGATGAATTTAAAGACACAAGAGGATAAGACATTCTGCAGATGTGCGTGTGCGTGTTTGAGAACATAATTTACTGGAAAGTGTAAAGGAGGAGTTCATTTATTCATCATGTTGTTCAAAACCTGTATGACTTTATTTCTTATGTGGAACATACAAAAAAAGAAGTATTATTATTATTATTATTATTATTATTATTATCACACAAGCAAAGCAATATTTTCTAAAATATTTGTATAGATTTTTTAAATGTATATGGACAATTTTTTTTAATAAATTGTGTGTATGTATGTGTATATATACGTGTGTGTGTGTATAACATTTATTTTTGTCCATATACTTTTAAATAAATATTAAAAATATTGCTTTGTGTAATTATAATAATTATTATTATTATGTATAACAAAGAAAAAAAATTATAGTTTAAATTTGAAACTTAAGCCATTGGATCCACTCCAAATAAATTATATAACCCTTGGTGTTTTTCAAAAAACATAAAAGTATTCTCAAATTGATATTTAGTTTATTGTGGTGTATGCTGAGTATACATTTGTTTATTTTTTTCATTCACTTTCAAGTGTGACTAAAATTTGTTGGGCCCCTTTGCCGTGCATTCCTGAGTCAAGGGAATGTGCTCTGAAACATCACACCACCACATCAGTCTTGGTCGTTTTCATGCTTAGGTTAAAAGCCATAAATAGATGTTCTCAGACCGCACAGAGTGGCTCTTAACTTCCTCGTCCCGTCCCAGGAATGAAACCTCGACAAACGCGATCTGTTCTGTGTGCTAGTGGGTGGCCAGTGGAGGTCACTGCCCTGCTGAAGTTGAGGGGAAACCAGTGTGAGTTTCACACCTCAGTCAAACAAGCCTTGCAGGAGATAATATCTCTAAACAAGTCTGTAATCTCTCTGTTCATCCATAGAGTGAGAATATGAGCTGAGAGACGGGTCTCAGGTCAAATGCAACCTTAAACTATAAAGATTAAGGGAAAGTGTATAGGCTATATTAAGAGGAAGGAGAGTTGAAGAAGACTAGTTTGACTGAGAAATATATGAATCGACCAATAATGGGCAGTGAGTCACTTAAGACACACTTTGTATTTGAGAAGGTTGCATTTTGGCAAATAAATTGGGTGTTATATAGGCATTAGGAGAACTCTGTTTTTGCACTAAATAATGTCAGTGACATTGCGAAGCAGTAAAGGAGTAGACGTAGACGTTCTATGTCTCCAGTTTTAAATGTGCTTCCATTTGCTCTCAAGCTAAATTCCTGAAAAAATGCTGATAACTGCAAGGGTAACTATTGACCCTAACATGTATTAGATCTAGGTAAGCATTATCAGTGATTTGACTGCAGGCCTAGTGCATCTGAATAACTAATGCCTCTGGGTTATTAGTGTGTAAACTGCCCTGGTTTGACTAGGCTTCATGGCATCATGGAGACAGATTAGAAGGATGATGTCACATTAATATTATTTCAAGTTCATCTTGTACATAGATTACGAGGTGCATAGCTGGACATCATCAGAGACGTGTCTAGATATGAAATAATCTAGATGAGTATCATTTGGCTATAACAAACTGTTCAGGAATGGACACGTTGTGCTGATTTTGAATAGTCAAAACATTTAAATATTTTTACTTCCTGCCATATATAGTGCATGGCATAGTTTATCACTTTTAAAGTGAGCATAATTTGAAGCCCATTTGATCCTTTAAAAGCATCATATGTAGAACAGAAAATTGTGATGAAAACAATTTGCTGAACAATTTTCCTCCACATCTCAGATGCTGTCACTTAATTGATACAATTTTCCATATGATTGATTCATTTTTCAAGTTTAAGTTTAGGAAGAATGCAGATGGTGTTGTATATGCATACACATCCAGGAGCGAAAACCATATGTCAACAAGATTTATGACTGTCAACTTGCTTCCTTGTGCCACATATGTTTCTCTTGGTAAGACTAAAGTTATAAGATTCGTTACTTGTTGCTGCCAATGCTATATGCAATATAATGCTAAAGAATTAAATCACTGCATACATGAAATGTATGTGATACGGAGACAAATTATGACATTATGAAAGATGTACAAAATAAAAAAATTGCAGTTGTGAGCATTTCCTTTATAAGCTTCAGTGAGAGTCATTCAGTGGGATAAGAATGACTCTTAAGTTCGGTTACCCTTAAGTTAAACGTTGTATTATCCTTAAGTTAAAGACTCCCTTGAGCCCTGGATTAATAAACTATTACGTACTGTATGACAGGGCAAAAAGTATTCATGTTCTTTTTGTTCTGCCAGCAACTCCTTGTCATAAATATCCTGGTAAGGCCATTTATATTTTTGTTCACAGCTGTTTAGCTATATCTACTGATCATTTCTTTCACATATTACTTTCTCAGGTTGGCCTCGGTGACCTGGCTAAGAATGAGCAACAATTTGCCAATTGCCAAGCCAGTTTGCCAAATATGCTATACATTGTTGCTGCTTATTATCCATTGGACATGATTTAGAAAGAAATATATACTGTATCATGTAATACCCCTAAAATTGTAGGTTTACTCACAAATATTTGAAATACATGCCTAAAAACATGGAAGACAACCTATATCACTCACTTCTAGAGATAAGCATATTTCAGTGAACAATTCTCTTAGTGTTCATGCTGCACATGGTAAAAGCCACTCAAACGGCCGGATAAAAATGACATCTGAACTAGACCGCCAGGGAGGTATACTGAGCAGCCAAAGAAATACACCTGTTAAATTTAACTTCTCAAGCGTCTGTTGAAGTACTTGGTCTTCTTAGATAACAGTTACTGCAGTCATTTACACCATTGAGTTTGATGCCCAGAGGGAAAGTGATGTCAGTGATTTCTCTGCTAATCGGCAGCCATGAGGTCTGCTCTCTAGAAAGTTGTCGCAAGTCTGGACCACCAGTCTAGGTGATGTCAGGGTGTATTTGAAGCATTGACCTTTGATAACGCAAAACATTAACCGAGAGTGTCTGTGACTCTTTGTATAGTACTCTTATATATTCTTCATGCTCGCAAAATGCGTCCGCAAACGTTGCACTGCAATCAAAACATTTTCACAAAACACTATTGATGTACTGTATGTGTGTCAGGGTTCTGCCCTGGCAGCTTTATCTGTGTTGTCTTTGTTTCATGTCTCTATGTTTGTGTTGTGCTTGAACATATGGTTTTGTTTGTGTTGGCCATGTGCTCCTTGTTCACCTGTACCACCCTATTGTCTAGATGAGTCCTCGTTTACCTGAGTGTGTTCACCTGTTCCTTGTCTGAGTCATTTTAAAAGTAAATAGACATAGATCACAAACAAAACAAAAAAATAAACTTAGATTAAATTTCACAAAAGGGCATTTGTTAAAATAAGATTTTATTTGTTAACATTAAGTAATGCATTAGGTATCATGAACTAAAAAAAAGTCACTGCATTTCTTAATCTGTTAGCGTACTTTGCTATAATACAATATTATTGTTCATTGTTATTGTTTGTTTATAATACATTAATGTGTACAACTTTAAATGTTAAAAATGTTTTAGTGCATGTAGAAAATAACATAACCTGGATTTATAAATGCTTTTTTAATTTAAAAAGCATACATTTTTAATGAACAATAAATTAGTTGTTAGTTCATGATAGGTTAGAGCATTAACCGATGTTAACAAATTTAACCTGAGTTTTACCATTAAAACTGATAAAGGTCACTGTTCACGTCATTTAAATTATGCTTTAACACAGAGATTTTTTGTGACTTTGAGGAAAGGTCTATATGATGTCATTTCAGCTGACAAGTTGATGCGTTCCGTATAATGGCTTTTTTTTTCATTCAGTATCTGGTTTTCTTAACTATGCACATTTGGTCTCTTGTCTTTCTACAGGACTCATACATCATGACTAAATTGCTTTCTTGATGTTATTCATGAGAATTATCCAAAATATAGTTTTGCGAAGGCAGCTGTGAGAAAAGATCCACACCACGGCTCACAATTAATCATTTTGCAATGATAATTTTATGTTTTTTTTTTGTCATGTCTCACACTCTTCTTAAAAGCTTCCAGTTTTAACAAGGGTTCAGGACGAGCTGCTGATTTATAAAATGCAACTATGAATTTGATCTTCCAGCTATCATCACCTGCGTCCCATGAGGAGCTGCTGCTCACACAAGCCATTGCCTCAAAACAAAAACAAATTCTTGGATTTTACTGTTTGCATATGAGTGTGTGTGTTTGAAGGGGGTCAACGGATCGCTGAGTAATAGAACAATAACTGCTCTGTTTGTTCTCAGCTGGACTGATGCCATGTTGTTCCTGTGGTGACCCCCTGGAACGTGAGATTTCAGGACATTCCAGGCATTCTGTTATGGGACATAGATGAGGAGCCCAGTGGCATGGAACGGAGCCCTCTTGCTATTCTCTTTTTCTTTTTGCAGTTTATAAGCTCATTATGTAATTGCTGGTACTTGCATCCCTGCTGAAAGGGATAATAGATGTTGCGGGCTGGACAAAGCAAGACAAGATGCTTAGAAACTTGTCCTTCACTCTCTCTGTCTAGGGGAGGTTTGCAGAAATCTATCAGGTATGACTTGAGGATGACTAAAACTAAAACCATAAAAAAAGAAAATTTTGTTACTTGAAAAAATAAATGTAGGAAACATTAAACAAAGTTTCACTTTGGTCACAGCTCAGAGCCTTAAGGCATGAGTTTTCTCCATGCTCTCTCTGCATTTCATGTCTTAAAGGTGCACTATGTAACTTTTTTGTTTTCAAAATGTATAGAATGAGCAAGATTTCATGAATCTATCTTCCAAACTGTGTTTTTGTCCTATCATGAATCACTATGATACGTCAAAATAAGTGTTTATATTCTGACTAATTTAGACTGAGCAGGACGATAACAGCTGCGGAGCATCCCAGTAGCTGTGACTCGTCATAGAAGTAGCTCTGGCTACAATGTTCTTCTGCAAGATGCATGCAGTTTTATCTATTAACCGCTAGAGGGCCAAAAGTTACCTTTAAATATTTAAACATGTTTTCCTCCACCTGGTTTTAATTGTTTTCTCTCTATTATCAATCTCTCCTGAGAGCTAATAGTGGGTTGACCTTGATAGCAGTGAGTCGTGTGAGATGCATGGTCATGTTATTGTGCAGCTGGTAATTGAAAAATCATTTTCTGAATGATTTATGGCAGTATCTGAAACCTTTTAAATGGTAAACAAACAGGTAAATTAGCAGCTAAAGGCCCTGATATACTCATGGCAAAGTACTTTTTCATTCTTCGTTTAGGGGTAAAAAGAAGTTTGAAATACATGACCAGCGATTCACTGTTGGCGAACACCACACTGCAGAGAACGGCATTTAGATATGTAAATATGTGCTTCGCGCTTTACTCTCAAACAAAATAAACACAACAAATATTAGAAAACAGCTAGCATTTTTTAAGAAACGTAAGAAATGCATCTGATCATTACAGAGGCCCAGTAGTGCACAACATAATGACATTTTAAAAGTAAACAAGTAAATGTTGTGGCTTATTTCCGTTGTGTTGTGGCTTAATTTTGTTGTGTTGTGAACTTAAACACAATGAAATTAAGCCACAACACAACGTAAATAAGACACAACACAACATAAATAAGCCATAACACAACGGAAATAAGCCACAACACAACGAAATAAAGCCGCAACACAATGGAAATGCTCCCGACCACTAGAGGGCTCTCGGAGCGCGGTAAAGTTATTTTTTCTAGCCATTGTTCTATAGAGCCGGCAGTCTTAAGATATCAATCAGTTTACACAATTAGTTACAAAAACAATTAGTTTTAACAGTATGTAACCATTGTATATCGACATATTACTTCAAAATCTCCTACATAGCTTAGACTCGATAATGCTTTGACCCGCTTCCACAGCGCATGATCCCTAAGGGAATATCTGCCAATTCCAACAAGTGGTTAAAACGTATAATTTATTATAATATAATTTGATAAATAAAAATATAAACAATTTGGTGAATTACAGGAAGGTATTGGCACAATTTCACCTGTAGTAGGCTAAGTCAGTCTGGTCACTGGGAACCAACCACAAGCTTTGGAACATAAAAAAAAACCTTTAGATGAATTACAGTAAGGTTTTTTATTAAAAAAAAAACTAATTGTGTACTGTGCATACAAGGAGCTATTGCCCCAATTTTACCTGTGGTGGGTCAGTCTGGTTACTAGGAACTACAACCTTTGAAACATGATATAAGAAAAAAAATAGTTTTCTAAAAATAAGTGTTTACTGTAAATAGGCCTACATGAAGGGAGGTATTAGGAAAAAGTCACCTTTTACCAATACAGTCAAGCTTTGGATTTTGAACATGTCTGTTTTTGAATGTTATATATTGTGGCGAACAGGACGGCCGAGGGATGTGAGAGAACGGCGCGAGGCCGGTGGTGCGATTGCTAATGAGCAACACCTGTGAAGCACACCGGTCTCGCATCTCTCACGGAGGAGCGGAAGCATAAAGGAGGAGCGACGACGTTGATGATTGAGAGAGGAACAGGCCTGTATTTTAGCTGTTTTGTTTTTGTATTTTACTTTAGCCAGCAGTCGTCCGCGAGGGGCTGCTGGCAGTTATATTTATTTTCGGTAGCCAGCAGTCGTCCGCGAGGGGCTGCTGGCGGTATTTTCGTTTGTTTTATTTTAAATAAATTCTATTTTGATTGTTCGCCGGTTCCCGCCTCCTTCTTCCCTGAACATTGCTACATATATGTTTTAATTTGTATCAAAATGATGGTTTTGGCAGATATCCCTTAGGGATCCCTTAGGGATTCCCTGTGGAAGCGGGTCAAAGCATTCTTGAGTAATATGCAGCTATAATGCATATAGGTGATTTTGAATTGATAAATGGGGATATAGTCTACAATGGTTAGCTACACCCTGTTAAAACCAATCGTGGTGTTAATATATTTTTTAGACCGCTGACTATAGAACAGTGGCATGGAAAACGTCTCGGGTTATGACTATAACCCTTGTTCCCTGAGAAGGGAACGAGACACTGCATCGAGAATCGACTCTTTGGGGACGCTCCCTAAGCGTGCGCCTCTGAAGTATGAATGAAACTAATCCAATCCTGATTGGTGTTGCGTCGTGACGTAACATGTGACGGCATACCCGGAAGTATAAAAGTGACGCTGTCACAACACACACTAGCCTCGCGATGAAGCAAGAGGCTCCAAGGCCTCAAGGGGCGTGGCAGGACGACGCAGTGTCTCGTTCCCTTCTCAGGGAACAAGGGTTATAGCCATAACCCGAGACGTTCCCTTTCGAGGGAACTCTACACTGCGTCGAGAATCGACTCTTTGGGGAACGAGTGCCCACTAGGCCACGCACCGAATAGGCCTGTCCCGGAGTGAAACTGTCTAGGCACTCAGCAAGGACTGAGCACATGTGCGCCAGGCGTACTTGGAAGGTGGAGACTGTAGAACCTAATAAAAGTATGTGGAGTAGCCCAACCGGCTGCCTCACAGATCTCCTGTAGAGGTACTCCCGAAAGAAGGGCCCTAGAAGAAGCCATGCTTCTAGTTGAGTGAGCCCTTACGGCTAAAGGTGAAGGCAAATCGCGCACCTTTTAAGCCTGTAATAAGTAATAGCCTGAACAATCCAATTACTAACAGTTTGCTTGGATGCCGGGAGCCCCTTCTTAGGTGACCCAAAACACACTAATAACTGGTCCGACCTTCTCCAAGAAGAGGACCTCTCAAGGTACACGCTTAAAGCTCTGACGGGGCAGAGCAAATGAAGCTTCTCTTCTTCTGCCGACACATGAGGTGGAGGATGGAATGCCTGAAGGACTGTAGACCGAGCCGTATTCGATGGAACTTTAGGCACGTAGCCCGGACTCGGGTGCAAAAAAGCTTTTACTCTGCCAGGGGCAAACTCCAAGCAAGCTGGTGTTACTACCAGGGCTTGGAGATCTCCCACCCTCTTAAGTGAGGTAATAGCCAAAGAAAAAACATTTTCAGCGTTAAATCCTTAGGCGAAGCCGACTCTAGAGGTTCGAAGGGGGCCAGGGATAACCCTTCCAGAACTATCGCCAGGTCCCAGGCAGGAACCCTAGACCTCGTTGCCGGCCTCATCCTCCAAGTACCGCGGAGAAACCGAAAGACCAACTGGTGCCTCCCCAGAGGCCCATCACCTAATGGTGCGTGGAAAGCCGCAATGGCTGCCACGTACACCTTAAGCATAGAAGGGGAGAGACCCGCAGAGAAACGATTTTGAAGAAATTCCAGAACTGAAGCCACCGGGCAGTTTACTGGATCTACCTCATGTTCTCTACACCAAGTGACAAACACATTCCACTTGAGGCCATATAATCTCCTAGTAGATGGAGCTCTAGAGCTAAGTATGGTTTCAACCACTCCAGCTGATAGACCAGCATTTAGGTACTGAACCCCCTCAGAGGCCAGACCCACAGCTTCCAAAGCTCTGGCTGAGGTTGGAAGATTGTGCCCTCCGCCTGAGACAACAGATCCCTCCTCAGAGGAATCTGCCATGGCGGAGCTATCAGGAGTGATATTATGTCTGAAAACCACACTCGGGTCGGCCACATTGGGGCAACCAGAAGAAGACTGATGCCCTCCTGACGGACCCTCTCCAGGACTCCCGGGAGCAGAGCGATCGGGGGAAATGCATACAGGCGAAGCCTCGGCCAGGCCTGTACCATGCCATCCAACCCCAGTGGGGCTGGAAGTGAGAGGGAGAACCAAAGGGGACAGTGGGACGTCTCTCGAGACGCAAACAGATCCACTTCCATTGGTCCAAACCTCTCCCATATTAACTTCACCACCTCTGGGTGAAGTCTCCATTCCCCGGGCCTCAGCCCCTGCCTCGACAGGATGTCTTCTCCCTGATTCTGAACCCCCGGAATATACATTGCTCTGATAGACAGTATTTTCCCCTGGGACCCAAGAATAATCTGATGCGCCAGTCTGCACAGAGGGTGCGATCTGAGTCCCCCTTGTCGGTTCAGATAGGCTACCACCGACGTATTTTCTGATCGTACTAAGACATGGTAACCTTTGATGTCTGGGAGGAAGCTCCTCAAAGCCCTGAACACAGCCATCATCTCTAGGCAGTTTATATGCCAAGAATGATGATGGTCCTGCCACAGACCCCTGGCAAAGCGGCCGTCCATGACCGCGCCCAAGCCAGTGAGGGAAGCGTCTGTCGAAACGGATTTCCGGCGACATGACACTCCCAACACTGGCCCTTGGGATAGGAACCAAGGTTTCTTCCATATTTGCAGAGAACGAAGGCATCTGCGCGTTACTCTGATTATACGAAACGGATTCCCCTTGGGAGAAAACCCCTTGGTTTTTAACCACCACTGAAGGGGCCTCATGTGTAGAAGGCCCAAAGGAATGATGTTGGATGCCGCTGCCATGAGGCCCAGCATTCTTTGAAATTGCTTTACAGTGATGGCCTGGTCCAGCCTTAACCTGGATACCATCGCCAGAATCGACTCGATACGTGCGGGAGACATTCGTGCCTGCATCGTAATCGAATTCCACACGACTCCCAAAAATATCGTGCACTGGGATGGTTCTAGCACACTCTTCTTTGTATTGAGTCTCAACCCCAATTTCTGAATGTGGCCAAGGACGACATCTCGATGCCGAACTGCCATTTCTCGAGACTGAGCCAAAATGAGCCAGTCGTCGAGATAATTCAATATATGAATGCCTTGAAGTCTCAGTGGAGCAAGGGCTACATCCATACATTTGGTGAATGTGCAGGGAGAGAGTGCTAGGCCGAACGGAAGAACCCGATATTGGTAAGCTTCGCCCCCGAAAGCGAACCTCAGGTATCTCCTGTGACATGGAAGGATGGAGATGTGAAAATAGGCGTCTTTTAGATCTATCGTGACAAACCAGTCCTCGGATCTGATCTGACTCACGATTGCAGGAATGGTTAACATTTTGAACCTGAACCTCCTCAGAGATCGGTTCAAAACCCTGAGATCTAGAATTGGCCTTAACCCCCATCCTTCTTTGGAACTATAAAGTACCGGCTGTAAAACCCGGACCCCTCTCTAAAGGATGAACACGTTCTATGGCTTCCTTTAGTAGCAGAGTCTGTACTTCTTGTTCCATCACCTGAGCCTGCCCTGGAACCACTGTAGTTTGCACCACCCCAGAAAACTTGGGGGGTTGGGGCGCAAACTGCAGTCTGTACCCTGATTTTATTATATGCAGGACCCACGCAGATATGTTGGGAAGATGATACCATGCCTCTACAAAATCTACTAGGGGGACCAGCCTCTCGAGACTGGCCTCTGGTATTTTTCGAGCATCTTTCTCGACTCCCTGAAGCGGAATACCGGCAGGCTGTAGTCGATACGGTTCTTTTGACCATAACTGATGCTCTTTCTTTATTAGAATATTTTCGCTGGAAAGAGATGCGGCCCGAAGCGTCGTTGACGGCGGGCAACATACATCGTTTCCCAGAGGGCTCCGCTGCGAGAACAACCTCGGTTGCCCGGCAGTGGAGGGGACAGCCCTCAGAGGTCCTACCACTTCGGTCAGGACCTCTTCCCCGAAGCCCTCCTAGCCTGAATGACTTCCCTCAGGTCACCTCTCTGGCTGGAGGACTTCGATTTCTGAGAGCGTTTCCTCTGTTGCCAAGCTCCAGGAGGAGGGGCTCTAGAGGAAACGCTCTCTCTCTGCTCTGCTCGGTGTGAGGAGCTGGCTGATGGCTGGGGCTGATCACTTGGCCCCACCCTACTCGATTTGGATTTTGCCTTACGGGGGAGGTACTGCTGGAACGCCGCAGATTGCTTCTTTGCCTCCTGAAACCTGTCGACGACCGATGTAACGGCGTCGCCGAACAGGCCAGAAGGCGAAAGCGGCGCACCCAGCAGAAAAGATCTATCTTTATCTTTAATACCAGATAGGTTCAGCCACAGATGTCTCTCCGTAGCCACCATAGCTGCCATAGAGCGGCCAATGGCGCGGGCCGTCTCTTTTGTGGCCCGGAGAGACAAATCTGTGGCCTTCCTTAACTCCGCAATATCTTCAGGAGTTGGCCCCTCCCCCTCATCCAAATATTTCAGGAGGTCGGCCTGGTATGCCTGCAAGATAGCCATAGAGTGCAGACATGAACCAGCCCGACCTGCCGCCATGTAAGCCCTGCCTATTAAAGCAGATGTATCGCTGCAGGGCTTACTAGGCAGCGCCGGGGTTTTCAGGGAAGATGCCGACTCAGGGGAAAGATAACCTGCTAAAGCCTCTTCTACCTTAGGCATCTTCCCATAACCCTTGTCCCGTGCCCCCACAACATTACTGTAATCAACCACACTGGGACTGGAGACACGGGACGAGTGCGGTTTTTCCCACGATCTCGAGATCTCATAGTGGAGATCGGGAAAAAACGTCAAACCCCGGCGCTGAGGTTGTGATCTGTGCTGCAGGAAACGCTCATCAAGCTTACTTTTTACTTGCGTTCCCTGCTGATCATGTGGCCAGCTGATGTTAAGTCTGGCCACCGCACGAGTCACAACCTCTATCAGCTCCTCATAACCTTGGCCGTGAACTGGCGCGCCCAAATCACGGTCATCCGCATCAATGCTGAGCACATCCACTTCCTCAGAAGCAGAGAGTTCAAGCATTGGGACCTGATCGTGGGCAGGAGAAGCCGCGATGTGGGCTCCTGCACCACTCTCAGGGGCTACGGGATCTTCAGATGAAGAATGAGAAGGTGCCTCAGCAGCCTCATTCTCATCTAAAAGATCCCGTTGCGAGCCCCACGATCTCAATCGCCGCGCTGCCTCAACAGACGCGGGACCAGAATCGCGGGGAACGCGAGCCTGACCGTGCTCATCAAAGCACGCCAGCCGGGAGCGCAGCACTCTAATGGGAAGTGCTTCACAATCTACACAAGCAGCTCCCTCGATCAGGATTGGATTAGTTTCATTCATACTTCAGAGGCGCACGCTTAGGGAGCGTCCCCAAAGAGTCAATTCTCGACGCAGTGTAGAGTTCCCTCGAAAGGGAGCTAACTTTACAGCGCTCCAAGAGCCCTGGACGGTAGCATTTCTGTTGTTTTGCGGCTTTATTTCGTTGTGTTGTGGCTTTATTTTGTTGTGTTGTGGCTTTATTTTGTTGTGTTGTGGCTTAATGTGTTGTGAACTTCATGGATGTCTGACCTCGATGGACTGAACAAAATAAATAAACTGGAGAAGATTTCCACCTCAAAGAAGGCAGAGCCTCCGTGCACACCTACCTGTTATGTTATAGCCACGGACCAATAGTAGTTCAAAGGTGTTTACCAGCCGGAGTGTAGCCCACTTTTCCTGAAAGTTCGCTTTGGCAAGTTGTTTCGAACTTCGTTTTGGCCTGATTTTGTTCGAAACCATTCACATTCTTCGATTTCACTTCAAGTATATTGGGGCCTTATTTATATATATATATATATATATATATATATAATATTACTTTTGTTTAATAATTATAAAATGTAATAATTTATTGCTGTTAATACATTGTACACAATACATTGTATATTGTGTCATTTTAATACATTTTAATTGTGTCTATCAACATTGACCCTTTTGTCCCCCCCCCCCCCCACAACTATATAACTTTAGGAGTCCCTGCTGTGTCTTCCAAGCTTGAATATGGACCATGTTTGGCGCGTACCCGTCATTCATTAATGCTGTCTCCGTTTTCACTTTCCATTCCCTGCTGCCTCACTTCCAATAACTCTTCTGTAACTCGACTTTTTGGGGTTAGGGTTAGTTGGGATAAAGATTGATCAGAACTTATCTGATCCTATCTGGACTCTCTGGAAACAAAAAATTTGATTAAAAGATCACAAGAATATAGCATAGAATGTCATACAGCCATCTATTGTTTCTGTTGTATAATTTTGTATCATTTTTTTAGGATTCATATTCAAATTAATTTGCTAATGAATAATTCCAACCAATTGTGAACTACTTCAAGTTATATTATACTTCGAGTAATATTTATAATAAAAAAATCTAAAAGAAATTGGCTAAAAAAAACACACACACTGTATACTCACAAATTGGACATAACTATGATTTTCAAATGTATTCATTTATTTGTAGTATATGTAAATTTGTTTAAAAAATTGTAATTCATAATTTAAGTTTTTTTCTTTTAAATTGTATTTGCCTTTTTCCCCATGCACTTTTTATTTAGATGTAGTGTTAGTGGGTCACTGAGTGGGTGCTGATTTTTGCCAAGTAAGCCATGCTCCTGGATGAACATATTTTGTTGATCCTATACAACATACCCATCCGAAAATGTAGTCCTATCCCTACCCAAAAGTTATCCCTAAAATCAGAGGGAAATGATACTAAGGTTTGTAAAGCAACTAAGGTTGTAACTTGACATAAACTGTAAACTTGTCCCTCAAATCTGATTGGTTGATTAGAATGTTTTTTCATCCAGGGGCAAGTTGTATTTGGTGAAATGTCACATTCACCAGTGTGGTCAAATGGACAGAAAATAGATATTTTATATTATAGATAAATAGATTTACAGCATGAGCACCAGGGTTTCATGTGTTAGAGCTCCTGTACTAGATCACTATTTCATGAATAATTTGAACTAGAAAACATACTGTAAACTTGCAATGACAGAAAGAATCGCATACAAATTGTAAGACTGGAGAAACTGGAACAACTGGTTGAGGAACGACCGAACCTTGCTGGATATTAACATTTGAACTCACTCTTGTGAAGGTAGCATCACCATCCGGGACTAAAAATCTCACCTCTGAATCATCCTACATTTCTTCCCCTCATCCCCCACTCCTTCTCCCTCATGCAAGATCACCAAAGTTCACCCATATGGTTTAACCCTTAAAGGGGCAAGCATAAATAAATTTGAACGAAAAATGATTCATTGCTATTTTTGTATGTATCTAGACTAAAATGACACAGTTCATGCATTTTTTTCAAAATATGACCTTTATTTTCTAAGTTACACTCTGTATCTCCCGAGATACATTGCCCATTTAGGGTGACATTTTGCAATGTATTATTTTTTATTATAGTGTTCATATGACAACTTTTAAAATATTTAACAATTGAACAATTAATTAGCTAATTTTTTTCATGTTATCCATACAACATTAGAAAAATTGGAAAAAAACTGAACTTTTTCTCCCAAAATGCATTGCCTATGTAGGATATACATTTAACATTTCAAAACTTTTAAACAGTTCATGGGCCGATTTTTAAAACACCTTTTTCCCGTTTCGTTTTTTTAATTCTACCATCTTCCCTGTGGTGCCCCACACCAGATATATTCTATGGGCAATGGAAGCTGAGAAAACAGTTGCGAGCATTTTGTCCAGTGACAAGCCCCACTTTGCACTTCTGACACATGATGAATGTCTGCCCATCCTGGCACATCCAAAACCATTATCCTATTCAATATCTGTAGAGAACAGGCCTCAAAACATAAGAATATCTGAGAGTGATCAGCCCTGTTAAATACCCTTACATGGGCAATGTTTCCCCCAGGATATAGGCATTCAATGCCTGATAATCAAAGTCGTGAGAAGATTATTTTGAAAATATCAACAAGAACATGTAAAACTATCCTTAAAAAACTATTTTCTAAAACAAAATCACTCTAAAATATCGTGAAAAATATAAAAACACTATAGCTCGCCAGTGTCTTCGTCCACGTATGCCGCCATTTTGTATTTTGATACAAATGTTTGGAATGTTAGCATAAAGTCACATGACCTGATTACATGACCCTTCACCCCATCAGTGTTTCTCATCAACTGTAACCACATAATGCCCCTCCCCCATAGCCCCTCCCCCTACAGCCTGTTAAATGATCTCATGTGGTACAAATGTCTCATTTCCAAATAAGTAAAACAAAAGGTAATAAGGTTTTTAAGAGTTTAGAGATAACCGCACACAGAAGGGTGTGGCTTCCAGGCAAATGGTCTTCTGCTCTCAAAAGGTGTAACCTCTGAATGAAAATTACCATTGTTAGCATGTTTCCATGTGAAAGAGGTTCTGTCTATATAATGAAATGCAGCAAGGGGCTCGGGGCCTTCTGTACTTCAGATGAGCCCGTGAGGCTGAGAGCGGCCGAGACTCTCAGCCTCATGTTTTTCTTAATGTCCGGTTCGTATCTCTTCTCTTTATTCTAGAGCATTCGATGTTATTGTATTGATTATCTTTTAATTGATTATGAAATTGGCATGATACATTTACCTGACATAAATTGTAAACATTTGATTTTATTCTAACGGACTTTGTTATTATTTTCATTAAAGAGTTAAAATGAATAGTAAAACATTTGCTCACATTTAATGATGCACAGATATCATTAAAACCTTTTCTTTTATGGAGTCAGATGAAATAACGAGTTAATACATGAGAAAATGTGTTGTAATCAAAATCCCTTTGTCACGTGGAAAGACAGCAACGCCTTTCCCGCTGATCGAATGCCGCCATTGGATTGATCGAGCCGGGCCTAGCTGAATCTTTTTTTTAATAGAATAAACCAGCCAAAGGAATTGATTTTCACAGATAATTTATTGCACAGCCATGATGAAATACACTCTGCTGATTCTCTTTAAATGGAAATAAGGTCATGAGTTACGATGATATAAATATTCTAGGATAAGTCTTTTAATGACCTAATTTGAAAACCATATAAAAATGGTCTCATGCAGACCTGGCTGAAGAATTATATGTAGAGTTATAGATATTCTCTTCTTTTGTGACAAGCCGGCATACAGGTATGGTACCAAAACCTCTAAACGACAGGTTTAAAAATCCACAGGGAATAAACAAAATGTCTAGGTTATATTATCATCACCACATCTTTAGAGATGGTCATTATTCTTGTTTGACTGTTCACTGAGTTCACCCAAACCAAAAGACTTTTTCAGACCCAAGACCCACATAGTTTACTTATGATGGGGTACCAGGTTTCTTAATTCATAAAATGGTGTAGTTATTGTAACATTAAATATCCCACCAGACCTTTAAGTCATAAGCGAGTGTGTTATTGCATTTTCAGCTTGTAAATTAATATGCTTGAAAATGTTAATTGCTCTCAGTATACATCCAATGTGACAGAAGCTAACTTTCTATGAGAAAACATTTTTTTTTTTGGTAGGGTAATGACATCAGTACTTTCAGCCAAGCTTGACATAGGAAGTTCTGTGTTGCCTCATTTCTTTAGCAAAAATTAAATTTACTGGTATGTGGCACAAAAAAGGCCACATTATATTCCACCCTTTGCTGCTGTATATCCTTCTATTGACACACCCTTTCTCTGTACATGGGATCAGGCTGTGTTCACTGTTAAGCTGCTCAGGTTAGAGAAAGACTTGAAGGATATTTTTCCTTCTCTACAAGATTACCAAAAGATCAAGTGGAATCAAAGCTGTTCTACTTTGAAAACCTTTATTAAAGTGCTGAAAAAATTGTCCAACAGCACTGTTCACTAGCTATGTTTCCATCCAAAATTGCAATTTTAAAATTGAGCTCATATTTTTTTATACACGTTTTTATAATTTATTCGCATATTGGCATTTCCATCCAACATTTTTTTTAACGCAACATCCCAAAATTCCATAAAATAGATTGAAACATAGCGACTGTTTGTATCACTCCAATTGTTTGTATTTGTGTTTCAGACTGACTTTCAGTCAAAATAAGACTCTTTTAACCCAGTAGGTGACAAGAGATGTTTTATGAATAAGTCATTAAATAATTCATTCATCTTTGTTGAAACACAATGATTCATTCAGGAATTAAAGTCTATGGCTGCATCTGAAATCGCATACTTCCCTATCATGTAGTAGGCGAAAAACAGTATGTGACAAAAGAAGTATGTCCGAATTCACAGTACTAACTAACGACATAACTGACACACATGATGGTCACATGATAATGACAGCTTGACGAATGTTGTACGTCCGGATTACATTCATATTACGCACGCTCATACTATATAGAACAGACTTTTTTCCGTGGTCATGAAGTAATTAGTATTAGTAATTCGATTTCGGACACAGCATTTATGAATCGCTAAATCATTCACTCAACAGTTTCGTTCAGAAATACTGATTCATTCAGACACGGCACTGTGTGTTGCTCGGAGATGGGCTTTGTTTGTAACTTTTTTTATATATTGCGAGCATGCAACACTGCTTAGATCGAATGTATGTGTTTCGGATAGAGTATTCTTGAGTAATTCTAGAGTTCTTATTAATTTTAGAGAAATCTGATATATGAATTTTGAAGTTTGAAACTGGTTAATTAATGTCAGCTAACTTTTTTTCCCCTCCTATTTAGGTGTTTGGGCTGTCTAAACTTTATGTATAATCTTCAGAGGGAGGATTCAGAGATCAGCAAATCCAGTCCTGTATGTGGATGGTTTCTCTTATACATGTTCTGTTAAATTATGACAGTTAAATGCTCCTCAGAGTTGTTATTTGTCCAATTTTCCTCAAGAAGTCATTGTTTTACATATGATAAAGTTTATCCATTTTTCCCTGAGGCTGTAATTACAGTCACTAGTGAACTGATGATTGAGTGAATTGATTCCACATGCTGAATTAAATATTCCTGGCCCTCTCAAAGCACAAATCACATGTTGTTCTCTTGCCTATTTGCATTTCGTTTTTTCATATTTGCGCCCCATTTCATCACGAGCTGTTTCTGGTGTCACAAGCAGAATTAAAGCACTGGAATCAAAAGATTTTCTCATAAACATGTGATTTAAAATGAGTACAAGCCTAATTCCTTCAGTCTTTGTCATTTCTTAAATGCTCCAAAAGACATTTTATAGTCGGAACCATCTTTCTGACGTAGTACCAGAGGACTGCTGATATGAGTCTCTGTTGTGTTAGACAAGGCCAGGAATCACATTGTATTCACATAGCTAGTCGCACTGTGTCAGCCACATGTCTGGTCAACAGGAACCACAAAACCCTTAATGTGAGGTAATAGTTGGTTTATTGGCACATTAATAGTATTTATTAGTATTTAGTTATTTAAATCCAGCTGAGTTCTTCTGAGTAAAGTGCTCTTCTCTTTTACTTATTTACCACCTCCCTAGAGGTTCAAAAATATGGGCCAACTAGTAGTTTAACATTTTCCCATTGCAAATTATATGATCGTATTGACAGTTTGAGTAAAAAGTTGCATTAAAAACTATCATAATGTAATATTTTTAGAGTCCCTCTTTTGCTTTAATGACAGCAGAACTCGAGCTGCAAGAACTTCACAAGTGTGTGTAAAACCTGATGATCATTTTCTCATGATTTGAGAATGATTCAAACAGCATCTTGTGCTTGTGCAATGGAAGCAAGAACATCTGACTGTCTGTACAAAGACAGTTTGCTAGATCAGTATCACAAATTTTAAAATAGAAACTTAAGTAATTCTTATTAATTAGAGTTCTTTAAAAGCACATTCTGTTTATATTATTATTTATATTTGACTTTGAATCCTAGATTTTCAAAGTGGTCTCAGGCTCTTGGAGCATACCGTTCAAAAGTTTGGGTTCAGTAGTATTTTATTTAACAAATTAATACTTTTATTCAGCAAGGATGCATTCAATTGATCAAATGTGACAGTATAAAGACTTGTTGCAAAGGATTTCTATTTCAAATAAAGACTTAAAAACTTTTTATTTATCAAAGAATCATGAAAAAATAATCAGATTTTCAACAAGAATTAAGCAACACAATTGTTTTCAACATTTATAATAACAAATGTTTTTTTTTAGCACCAAATCAGCATATTAAAATGATTTCTGAAGGATCATGTGACACTGAAGACTGGAGTAATGACTGTTGAAAATTCAGTTTTGCCATCACAGGAATAAATTGCATGTTAAAATAGAAAACAGTTATTTAAAATTTTAATTTCACAATATTACCATTTTAACTAATATTTTTTATCAAATAAATGCAGCCTTAGTGAGCATAATATATTTGAAAAAGTACTGACCCCAAACTTTTGAACGTTAGCAGTGATGGTGGACTTATTAATTTTTTTCAGTAAAGTTTGGAAAACATCTTTATTTCACTTTACTTTATTTTTGGCAGTTGCTAAGAAATGCTTTTCCGAGGCACCACAGAGAGCAGATTTGAGGCTATTCGTGTTAGTCACATTACAGATGTTTACTCAGTTTCTGCTGAATGAATGCTGTCAGCGGGCAGTCTGCATGTGCCTCCACTCCAGTGCTAATCTCTTCTACCACAGACTGTGATTTTAGTTGACAGACCAAACCCTTACTCTCAGATCTCAAGGACATTCTTAAAAACAGTCTTTAAAAGTGTAGTTCACCCCAAAATAAAAATTCTGTCAACGTTTACTCACACTAATATCAATTCAAACCTGTTTTACTTTGCTTTTGAATAGAGCACAAAAAAGACATTTATCAGAATGCTGTCTTCCATACAATGAAAATGAAAGGTGACCATGACTCAGTACTGTATGTTAATGCTAAAAGTGCATTATATTCCCTCCATAAGCCCCACTTTTCATAAGCTTGTGGTTATGAAAAGTATATGATAGGCCTATAGTACTGTAACACAGTCTGAAAATATTGTGGCTCTGTTTTTCCTATCACGTGAGGCTGATTTCTCCACACGTGTCTCAAAGAGTGTTTTCCCTCTTTTGAGAGTTTCTATGACTCATCATTGTATATCATGGCCTTCCCTCAAAAATTAAGAGTGATAACGTTGGAAAAGCTTCATTGACGATCAGGGAAAAGTAAAAGTTGCATCTGATTTGTCATCCATTCACTTTATGTAAACAAACAGGTTCTCAGGTCTTGTAAACCACAAGATTGTTCTTAAATCTTGCATCAAAACATCAGGTTTGCCATCAGATTGGATCTAATCACTCTTCTTGATATTTCTGGAGAAATCTTTATGTATTTAAACATAGTTAAATAAACCTGTGAGGCCCCCAAATCATCATCCGGACCTCCCTTAACCACCTGGCAATGTCAAGATGGAAATGGTAACTTATATAATGCCAGAATATTACAGTCCAAGAGCTCTAACATTGCCCTAGTGTTTGTGTCCAGCTCATCAATATTCAGTAGAGGATCTCTTATGGTGGTGCAGTGGCCACGCTGCCAGGCCCATTTGAAGGATTACCACACATTAAATGAATTCTATTCATGTGAGACTCTCACTGTATGTAATAAAAGATGTCAAATATTTTAAAATGCTAAATTAGGTTCTTAAACAGATGTTTACTTTATAGTTTGCTAGCATCAGGTCAATGGTTGTGCCATAGAGAAATCTGAATGAAGTTCACTAGCTTTAATAGTGTGCTTTTTTTTAAGAACTAGCTTTTGTGTTGTAACATTTGTTTTATTGGTGACATTGTCTTTTTTAGTATATATTTAGTATATTGTGATTTTCCCACATAGTGCTGAAATTTTGGGCAGTCACATGGAAAAGCAGTTTTGACAGTATTGCTATTGTTATAATCACACATATCTGTATTATTATTAATAATAATAACAAAAAAATATTACAAATAGCAATAATTATCTAGATGGTCACAAATGTGTTTATATTTATTATTATTATTAAAAATTCATACATTTGTGACCATCTAAAAATGATGATTATTATTATTGTTAATCACTATCATAATAATGCAAAGTTGTTTATCGATCTAATGCTTGCAACTTTATTTTTGTCTTTGTTTTTTGGCTGTGTCATAATGAATGGCTCAAATTAATGAATTAATGGCTTTTATTCAAACAATATATAAAAAAAGTTACTTTACCTCTGAATGGCATTTAACAATAGACCAGATATTGAAGAACCATTAAATGTGAATATCTGTATTAAGAAAACTCCAAAGCCAGTGCAGTCTTTTTTGTTTTTCAGTTTTGGTCACATTTCTTCATGCTTTTATAGGAAACATATGCTCTTTTTTTTACTTTCCTGCTAATTTTCCTCATGAACTGCCCTTGTGTTTTCAATCCATGAAGAGCGATTGGCTCAATAAACAGAGTTTCCTATGTGCAACGATCAGCCAAACACAGGCACTCTGTGGCTGCGTGTGTATCTGCAGCTCTCAGTGCATTTCCAATCCTTTCCTCTGCAGGTGCGCATCGTGCCTGAAACTCATAAAGAACTTTCTGTGAGGATACTTCCCCCAGCTTCCTCACAAAGTTCTCCCCACCTTTTTATCATTAAAGTCAGCTGATGAAAAAATAAGCGATGAGGACTTCTAGGTTTACCAATTTTATGAAGCCCCTTTCATATATGGTGGCCCTCCTCCTTTAATGTAACTCTTCACTGTCTGTCTGTCTGTCCACACCAGTGGTTTCTCTGCACTGGCCCCTTGCCTAAAGCCTGCACTCATCCTCAGAGTCCTCCATCTGAACTTCTACACACCCTACATTTGTCCATTTCTGTCTTCGTCTCTAAAATGTTTCTTGTCTTATAAACTTAAGGAAAACCCAGCATCCCCCAACCCTTTCCACAGAAAATACACTTCCATGGTTTGTGCCAGGATTAATTTCCTTCAAATGTAGTGCTGAGAGCAAAGGAAAACTGCCCCCAGGAAGTTTAACTGAAGCGATGTGGAAATATTTACATGTCCGCTGTCTAATACCTTCCTTGGACATTCCTGAACCTCCTACAGAATGAGACCTTTGTATGGTTGCAGTTGGGCAGCGTCTCCACACAGCAGCGTCTACAACTATGTTGGATGACTTATGTTAGTGTGGCCCGCATCAGTAGCCTACAGTAAACACTGGCTATTTCATCTTAAGCCAGGTTCACATACTCCTTTTGCAGTACGGATTGTAGTAGGCTACGCATGCGGTGCAGAAGCAGCACGGGCTCATTGTGCTTTCACATATGATGCGTTCGCAGTGCGCAACTGATTCAAACTACGGATGGGCATATTTGTTTATTTAAATGACATTTAACGAGAAAGCCGTTATTTTTTAAGTTTAAGTTTTTTCAAAGTTTTTGTCACCATTTTTTAACAAGCTTACAATTAGGCAATATACACATCAATCGTACTATGGGTTTCCTTTAGTTGAAAGCATTAAACAATATGTGTAAGCAAAAAATATAAAAAGCATTTTAAAAGCGCTGCTAACAGAGACACAAAGATAACGGTTTGCTAAACACAGTTTCTAAAAGCACTTTGGGTTTTCTGTTCTTAAACCCGTCTTCCTCAACGAAACTTAAAGGAAGTATATGTCTCAAAATAATTTTGCTATCAGAAGATATCATATCTGACCACTAGCGCTACAGCGCTGACCTGCAGTCGTGATGCAGTGATGCAGTGATGGATTTCTCATTGTGGTGGTGATATTATGATAACTGTTATCATTAGGCTATGTTTCATTAATTCATTTGATTAAAAGTAGGCTACTTCCATTTTGTAATATCATTTTCATCTCAATAATTCACAGCGTCACCCAGTGCATTTAATTATAACTGCTAGATAGGGCTTGGGATTTATCATGGATTCACTGCATTGACGGCCAGCAAATACATAGTAAAATTCGAATAGTAGTTTATTTTTCGAATAATAATTACAGATCGAAAATTCGAATATTCGTGCACATCCCTAATTCAAACACAACATGGAGCCTATTAATGATTTCAAATCCAAAACTTGAAAGTGGTTTTCAGCATTGTGATTCTTGTAGCCTACACTGTAGCTACAGTCACTTTTAAACAACGTAGGCCTAATATTCAATTAATTACTTAGGCTATAGATTTATATATTAAGTTGCTCAAGCAAATAGCAAAACATTTAAACGTACTTTAAAATCACAAACATTTTAAATTAAAACTTACAATTGACAAAGCCGACTCTCGTAACTTTTCGTTTGCTTTCAAATGTTTATAAAATCCTGCGGGTCATAAATAACTTGTTTTCGCACCTCCACAAAGAAACGTGGCATCCAGTGTTGGGGAAAATTACTTTTAAAGGTAATAGCCTACATTAAAATATTGTGTTACTCCCGAAACAAAAGTAAATAAAAAAAAGTGCGTTACGTTACTTTTGCGTGAGTTTTTCTCATCTGGGCTGGGCTGTTTGTTTGGAAAAAAAAAGAAAAAAAAACGTTTTTTGTTGTTGTTTTTTTTATGTAAAGGCCCTTTCACACCAAACGTAAAATAAATAACCCTTAGTTAGGCTGAAGAAAATGCAAATTCAGGTCTGTAGAGTGGAGGGCGCAGCTCAAACAAACATGTCAGCTGTGCTCCAATTCTGGATCATAGAAGAATATGACTCAGGTGAAGAAAGTTCAACTTTCTTAAGCAATAAAAACAAAGAAAAGAAACACAAATGTGATGTTTATCTAAAGCAATTGTTGAATTGGATCATCAAAGGTCAGAAGCAAAGACATTGCTTAATAAAGTGAGATTAAATAAAGTATATTTATTTTATTTAACGTATTAATTATTACAGGTTTGCTAATATTCTGAGTTTTAATATTCACTGTTTTCATTCATTTTAAGGAATACTGAATCTGTTTTTGTGCAAATTGAGTAAAAGTTTTGTGCAAGAGATGAGTAAATGTATGCACACATTTATTCTAAAACTAGAATAACCATCATGGTTACACAGCGAGCATGCTTACCCTCAATTTCCCACAAAAAAAGTAACTCAGATATTTTGTTGTAAATAGAAAAGTAATGTGTTACTTAAAAAACGTAATCTGATACCGTAACTCGTGTTACTTGTAATGTGTTAACCCCAACATCCATCCATTAGGCTCTGCCACCTTGTTGAGGTAAGGTGTAGTTCCCTTTCGAGGGAACTCTACACTGCGTCGAGAATCGACTCTTTGGGGACGCTCCCTAAGCCTGCGCCTCTGAAGTATGAATAAAACTAATCCAATCCTGATTGGTGTTGCATCGTGACGTAACATGTGACGGTATCACAACACACACTAGCTTTCGCTCTTCAGCAAGCGCTCTGTGTTGAAAACTGTCAGTCTTATTTGGTGTTGTTTGTCCTTATATCTAAATATTATGGCCAGCGAACAATTCAGGAAATGTGTGCATCCTTGCCCTCGCTTTATTACGGGTGGGGACACACATTCTTTGTGTGTGAATTGTTTGGGAGCGCAGCACGCACGGGCAGCTCTCGAGGGAGCTGCTTGTGTTGACTGTGAAGCACTTCCCATTAGAGTGCTGCGCTCCCGGCTGGCGTGCTTTGATGAGCACGGTCAGGCTCGCGTTCCCCGCGGTTCTGGTCCCGCGTCTGTTGAGGCAGCGCGGTGATTGAGATCGTGGGGCTCGCAGCGGGATCTTTTAGATGAGAATGAGGCTGCTGAGGCACCTTCTCATTCTTCGTCTGAGGATCCCGTAGCCCCTGAGAGTGGTCCAGGAGCCCGCATCGCGGCTTCTCCTGCCCACGATCAGGTCCCAATGCTTGAGCTCTCTGCTTCTGAGGAAGTGGATGTGCTCAGTATTGATGCGGATGACCGTGATTTTGACGCGCCAGTTCACGGCCAAGCGTATGAGGAGCTGGTAGAGGTTGTGACTCGTGCAGTGGCCAGACTTAACATCAGCTGGCCACATGATGAGCAGGGAACGCAAGCAAAAAGTAAGCTTGATGAGCGTTTCCTGCAGCACAGAGCACAACCTCAGCGCCGGGGTTTGCCGTTTTTCCCCGATCTCCACTGTGAGATCTCGAGATCGTGGGATAAACCGCACTCGTCCCGTGTCTCCAGTCCTAGTGTGGTGGATTATAGCAATGTTGTGGGGGCACGGGACAAGGGTTATGGGAAGATGCCTAAAGTAGAGGAAGCTTTAGCAGGTTATCTTTCCCCTGAATCGGCATCTTCCCTAAAAACCCCGGCGCTGCCTAGTAAGCCCTGCAGAGATACATCTGCTTTAATAGGCAGGGCTTACATGGCGGCAGGTCGGGCTGGTTCATGTCTGCACACTATGGCTATCTTGCAGGCATACCAGGCCGACCTCCTGAAAGATTTGGATGAGGGGGAGGGGCCGACTCCTGAAGATATTGCAGAGTTGAGGAAGGCCACAGATTTGTCTCTCCGGGCCACAAAAGAGACGGCCCGTGCCATTGGCCGCTCTATGGCAGCTATGGTGGCTACGGAGAGACATCTGTGGCTGAACTTATCTGGTATTAAAGATAAGGATAGGTCTTTTCTGCTGGATGCGCCGCTCTCGCCTTCTGGCCTGTTTGGCGACGCCGTTACATCGGTCGTCGACAGGTTTCAGGAGGCGAAGAAGCAATCTGCGGCGTTCCAGCAGTACCTCCCCCGTAAGGCAAAGTCCAAATCGAGTAGGGTGGGGCCGAGCGATCAGCCCCAGCCATCAGCCAGCTACTCACACCGAGCAGAGCAGAAAGAGAGTGTTTCCTCTAGAGCCCCTCCTCCTGGAGCTTGGCAACAGAGGAAGCGCTCTCAGAAATCGAAGTCCTCCAGCCAGAGAGGCGACCTGAGGGAAGTCATTCAGGCTAGGAGGACTTCGGGGAAGAGGTCCTGACCGATGTGGTAGGGCTGTCCCCTCCACTGCAGGGCAACCGAGGTTGTTCTCGCAGCGGAGCCCTCTAGGAAACGATGTAGATTGCCCGCCGTTAACGACGCTTCGGGCCGCATCTCTTTCCAGCGAATTTATTCTAATAAAGAAAAAGCATCAGTTATGGTTAAAAGAACCGTATCGACTACAGCCTGCCGGTATTCCGCTTCAGGAAGTCGAGAAAGATGCTCGAAAAACACCAGAGGCCAGTCTCGAGAGGCTGGTACCCCTAGTAGATTTTGTAGAGGCATGGTATCATCTTCCCAACATATCTGCATGGGTCCTGCATATAATAAAATCAGGGTACGGACTGCAGTTTGCGCACCGCCCCCCCCAAGTTTTCTGGGGTGGTGCAAACTGCAGTGGTTCCAGAGCAGGCTCAGGTGATGGAACAAGAAGTACAGACTTTGCCGCTAAAGGAAGCCATAGAACGTGTTCATCCTTTAGACAGGGGGTCCGGGTTTTACAGCCGGTACATTATAGTTCCAAAGAAGGATGGGGGGTTAAGGCCAATTCTAGATCTCAGGGTTTTGAACCGATCTCTGAGGAGGTTCAGGTTCAAAATGTTAACCATTCCTGCAATCGTGAGTCAGATCAGATCCGAGGACTGGTTTGTCACGATAGATCTAAAAGACGCCTATTTTCACATCTCCATCCTTCCATGTCACAGGAGATACCTGAGGTTCGCTTTCGGGGGCGAAGCTTACCAATATCGGGTTCTTCCGTTCGGCCTAGCACTCTCTCCCCGCACATTCACCAAATGTATGGATGTAGCCCTTGCTCCACTGAGACTTCAAGGCATTCGTATATTGAATTATCTCGATGACTGGCTCATTCTGGCCCAGTCTCGAGAAATGGCAGTTCGGCATCGAGATGTCGTCCTTGGCCACATTCAGAAATTGGGGTTGAGACTCAATGCAAAGAAGAGTGTGCTAGAACCATCCCAGTGCACAATATTTTTGGGAATCGTGTGGAGCTCGATTACGATGCAGGCACGAATGTCTCCCGCACGTGTCGAGTCGATTCTGGCGATGGTATCTGGGTTAAGGCTGGGCCAGGCCATCACTGTAAAGCAATTTCAAAGAATGCTGGGCCTCATGGCAGCGGCATCCAACATCATTCCTTTGGGCCTTCTGCACATGAGGCCCCTTCAGTGGTGGTTGAAAACCAAGGGGTTTTCTCCCAAGGGGAATCCGTTTCGTTTAATCAGAGTAACGCGCAGATGCCTTCGTTCTCTGCAAATATGGAAGAAACCTTGGATCCTATCCCAAGGGCCAGTGTTGGGAGTGTCATGTCGCCGGAAATCCGTTTCGACAGACGCTTCCCTCACTGGCTGGGGCGCGGTCATGGACGGCCGCTTTGCCAGGGGTCTGTGGCAGGACCATCATCATTCTTGGCATATAAACTGCCTAGAGATGATGGCTGTGTTCCGGGCTTTGAGGAGCTTCCTCCCAGACATCAAAGGTTACCATGTCTTAGTACGATCAGACAATACGTCGGTGGTAGCCTATCTGAACCGACAAGGGGGACTCAGATCGCGCCCTCTGTGCAGACTGGCGCATCAGATTATTCTTTGGTCCCAGGGGAAAATACTGTCTATCAAGGCAATGTATATTCCGGGGGTTCAGAATCAGTGAGCAGACATCCTGTCGAGGCAGGGGCTGAGGCCCGGGGAATGGAGACTTCATCCAGATGTGGTGAAGTTGATATGGGAGAGGTTAGGACCAATGGAAGTGGATCTGTTTGCGTCTCGAGAGACGTCCCACTGTCCACTTTGGTTCTCCCTCTCACTTCCAGCCCCACTGGGGTTGGATGCCATGGTACAGGCCTGGCCGAGGCTTCGCCTGTACGCTTTTCCCCCTATCGCTCTGCTCCCGGGAATCCTGGAGAGGGTCCGTCAGGAGGGCATCAGTCTTCTTCTGGTTGCCCCAATGTGGCCGACCAGAGTGTGGTTTTCAAACATAATATCACTCCTGATAGCTCCGCCATGGCAGATTCCTCTGAGGAGGGATCTGTTGTCTCAGGCGGGGGGCACAATTTTCCACCCTCAGCCAGAGCTGTGGAAATTGTGGGTCTGGCCTCTGAGGGGGTTCAGTACCTGAATGCTGGTCTATCAGCTGGAGTGGTTGAAACCATACTTAGCTCCAGAGCTCCATCTACTAGGAGATTATATGGCCTCAAGTGGAATGTTTTTGTCACTTGGTTTAGAGAACATGAGTTAGATCCAGTAAACTGCCCGGTGGCTTCAGTTCTGGAATTTCTTCAAGATCGTTTCTCTGCGGGTCTCTCCCCTTCCACGCTTAAGGTGTACGTGGCAGCCATTGCGGCTTTCCACGCTCCGTTAGGTGATGGGCCTCTGGGGAGGCACCAGTTGGCCATCGGTTTCTCCGCGGTACTTGGAGGATGAGGCCGGCAACCAGGTCTAGGGTTCCTGCCTGGGACCTGGCTATAGTTCTGGAAGGGTTATCCCTGGCCCCTTTCGAACCTCTAGAGTCGGCTTCGCCTAAGGATTTAACGCAGAAAATGGTTTTTCTCTTGGCCATTACCCCACTTAAGAGGGTGGGAGATCTCCAAGCCCTGGCAGTAACACCAGCTTGCTTGGAGTTTGCCCCTGGCAGAGTAAAGGCCTTTTTGCACCCGTCGAACACGGCTCGGTCGACAGTCCTTCAGGCATTCCACCCTCCACCTCATGTGTCGGCAGAAGAAGAGAAGCTTCATTTGCTCTGCCCCGTCAGAGCTTTGAGCGTGTACCTTGAGAGGTCCTCTTCTTGGAGAAGGTCGGACCAGTTATTAGTATGTTTTGGGTCACCTAAGAAAGGGCTTCCGGCATCCAAGCAAACTATTAGTAATTGGATAGTTCAGGCTATTACTGAGGCTTACAAGGTGCGCGGTTTGCCTTCACCTTTAGCCGTAAGGGCTCATTCAACTAGAAGCATGGCTTCTTCTAGGGCTCTTCTTTCGGGAGTACCTCTACAGGAGATCTGTGAGGCAGCCGGTTGGGCTACTCCACATACTTTTATCAGGTTTTACGGTCTCCACCTTCCTAGTACGCCTGGCGCACACGTGCTCAGTCCTTGCTGAGTGCCTAGACAGTTTCACTCCGGGACAGGCCTATTCGGTGCGTGGCCTAGTGGGCACTCGTTCCCCAAAGAGTCGATTCTCGACGCAGTGTAGAGTTCCCTCGAAAGGGAACGTCTCGGGTTATGACTATAACCCTTGTTCCCTGAGAAGGGAACGAGACACTGCGTCGTTCTGCCACGCCCCTTGAGGCCTTTGAGCGTCTTGCTTCATCGCGAGGCTAGTGTGTGTTGTGACAGCGTCACTTTTATACTTCCGGGTATGCCGTCACATGTTACGTCACGACGCAACACCAATCAGGATTGGATTAGTTTTATTCATACTTCAGAGGCGCACGCTTAGGGAGCGTCCCCAAAGAGTCGATTCTCGACGCAGTGTCTCGTTCCCTTCTCAGGGAACAAGGGTTATAGTCATAACCCGAGACGTTTTCCTGGCTTTACCCTGGGAAAAAAGTCATATGTTGATTGTGAAACACAGTAGAGTTTAATTACTGCATGTAGTGAAATTACTACATTTTCTTGTCAATCCATGTTTATTTTCAATATTTTCAATAGCACCCTCTCTTTTACGTCTCATGTTAATAATGTTACCCGGTCTGCTTACTATCATCTCCGAAATATCAACCGTCTCGCCCTTTCCTTACGCATCCTTCCACTGCCATTCTTGTTCATAGTTTAGTCACTTCTCGTTTAGATTACTGCAATTCCCTTTTGTTTGGCCTCCCGCAAAAAACACTCCGTAAACTTCAAATGATCCAAAATTCAGCTGCTCGTATTATCACCCGTACCCCTCATTCATCACATCACTCCTATTCTACAACAGGTCCATTGGCTACCAATCATTTACCGTATCAATCTATAAAATACTTCTCCTAACTTTTAAAGTCATTCATAATCTTGCCCCTTCATATCTTTCTGATCTTCTCTATATACCCACACCCGTATCCTGTTCTGCCATCCATTTCACTGTTCCCCGTGTCCGCCTTGTTACTATGGGGAGCAGAGCTTTCAGCTGCTCAGCTCCTCAGCTCTGGAACTCGCTTCCACCGGACCTCCATAATATTGATTCCCTCTCATATTTTAAATTAAAACTTAAAACCCATCCTTTTAGAATAGCTTACTCCCTCTGATCACAATTGTATTGTATTTTAATTGTGTATCACATAGTTTTTTTTTATTTAATATTGTTATTGTTTTGTTGATAATGTATGGTGACCTTGAGTGTCAAGAAAGGCGCCTAAAATAAAATGTATAATAAATAATAATAATTTTGTGTAATTGTAATTTTAATTCAGCGCATGCAACACAGCAAAAATCGACTCGGAGCGTGAACCATCACTGCACTGCTGCAGACACTGCACTCCTGGAACGCATTGCCGAACCGCATCCATGTGCAGTGTGAACGATCTAATCTGTTAACATGGGCACGGGGAAAACATTCTGCACTCCAGTGTGATCCTGGGTCACACTTATGGAAGCATATGGGTAGCAATATTCAATTTGAAATGTAATATGGAAAATGACAATGCAATATGTAAAAAGGTAGGCCTAATGCATTTCTGGTTTTAAATTTACATTTTCCATACGTTATGTGTAACTTTTAAAGCAAAATGATAATTCAGATTCAACAATATAATTTAGATTAGCTATTTCCTCTATTAGTTTTAACATATATTTTTATCATATACTTTCTGACCCCTGGAATTGACACAATCTTTTAACGATTAACCTTCCAGCTCTAAAATACATGTATGATATTTTAAGATACCTCCTTAGTTTGGCTTAAAAATAGTTCAGACCAACATGATGATTTATAGCTGTCATCTAAACTTAAGCGTTTTAAACTAAAGACCGTTTTACAGGAAATACCCCAAAGCCGTCTCGGGTTATGACTATAACCCTTGTTCCCTGAGAAGGGAACGAGACACTGCGTCGAGATCGACACTTTGGGGACGCTCCCTAAGCGTGCGCCTCTGAAGTATGAATAAAACTAATCCAATCCTGATTGGTGTTGCGTCGTGACGTAACATGTGACGGCATACCCGGAAGTATAAAAGTGACGCTGTCACAACACACACTAGCCTCGCGATGAAGCAAGACGCTCAAAGGCCTCGAGGGGCGTGGCAGAACGACGCAGTGTCTCGTTCCCTTCTCAGGGAACAAGGGTTATAGTCATAACCCGAGACGTTCCCTTTCGAGGGAACTCAACACTGCGTCGAGATCGACACTTTGGGGAACGAGTGCCCACTAGGCCACGCACCGAATAGGCCTGTCCCGGAGTGAAACTGTCTAGGCACTCAGCAAGGACTGAGCACGTGTGCGCCAGGCGTACTTGGAAGGTGGAGACTGTAGAACCTGATAAAAGTATGCGGAGTAGCCCAACCGGCTGCCTCGCAGATCTCCTGTAGAGGTACTCCCGAAAGAAGGGCCCTAGAAGAAGCCATGCTTCTAGTTGAATGGGCCCTGACGGCTAAAGGTGAAGGCCAACCGCGCACCTTGTAAGCCGCAGTAATAGCCTGGACTATCCAATTACTAATAGTCTGCTTAGATGCCGGGAGCCCCTTCTTAGGTGACCCAAAACATACTAATAACTGGTCCGACCTTCTCCAAGAAGAGGACCTCTCAAGGTACACGCTCAAAGCTCTGACGGGGCAGAGCAAATGAAGCTTCTCTTCTTCTGCCGACACATGAGGTGGAGGATGGAATGCCTGAAGGACTACAGACCGAGCCGTGTTCGAAGGAACCTTAGGTACGTAGCCCGGACTCGGGTGCAAAAAGGCCTTTACTCTGCCAGGGGCAAACTCCAAGCAAGCTGGTGTTACTGCCAGGGCTTGGAGATCTCCCACCCTCTTAAGAGAGGTAATGGCCAAGAGAAAAACCATTTTCTGCGTTAAATCCCTAGGCGAAGCCGACTCTAGAGGTTCGAAAGGGGCCAGGGATAACCCTTCCAGAACTATAGCCAGGTCCCAAGCAGGAACTCTAGACCTGGTTGCCGGCCTCATCCTCCAAGTACCGCGGAGAAACCGAATGACCAACTGGTGCCTCCCCAGGGGCCCATCACTTAACGGAGCGTGGAAAGCTGCAATGGCTGCCACGTACACCTTAAGCGTGGAAGGGGAGAGACCCGCAGAGAACCGATCTTGAAGAAATTCCAGAACTGAAGCCACCGGGCAGTTTACTGGATCCAACTCATGTTCTCTACACCAAGTGGCAAAAACATTCCACTTGAGGCCATATAATCTCCTAGTAGACGGAGCTCTGGAGCTAAGTATAGTTTCAACCACTCCAGCTGATAGACCAGCATTCAGGTACTGAACCCCCTCAGAGGCCAGACCCACAATTTCCACAGCTCTGGCTGAGGGTGGAGAATTGTGCCCCCCGCCTGAGACAACAGATCCCTCCTCAGAGGAATCTGCCATGGCGGAGCTATCAGGAGTGATACTATGTTCGAAAACCACACTCGGGTCGGCCACATTGGGGCAACCAGAAGAAGACTGATGCCCTCCTGACGGACCCTCTCCAGGACTCCCGGGAGCAGAGCGATCGGGGGAAAAGCGTACAGGCGAAGCCTCGGCCAGGCCTGTACCATGGCATCCAACCCCAGAGGGGCTGGAAGTGAGAGGGAGAACCAAAGTGGACAGTGGGACGTCTCTCGAGACGCAAACAGATCCACTTCCATTGGTCCAAACCTCTTCCATATCAACTTCACCACGTCTGGATGAAGTCTCCATTCCCCGGGCCTCAGCCCCTGCCTCGACAGGATGTCTGCTCCCTGATTCTGAACCCCCGGAATATACATTGCCTTGATAGACAGTATTTTCCCCTGGGACCAAAGAATAATCTGATGCGCCAGTCTGCACAGAGGGCGCGATCTGAGTCCCCCTTGTCGGTTCAGATAGGCTACCACCGACGTATTGTCGGATCGTACTAAGACATGGTAACCCTTGATGTCTGGGAGGAAGCTCCTCAAAGCCCTGAACACAGCCATCATCTCTAGGCAGTTTATATGCCAAGAACGATGATGGTCCTGCCACAGACCCCTGGCAAAGCGGCCGTCCATGACCGCGCCCCAGCCCGTGAGGGAAGCGTCTGTCGAAACGGATTTCCGGCGACATGACACTCCCAACACCGGCCCTTGGGATAGGAACCCAGGTTTCTTCCATATTTGCAGAGAACGAAGGCATCTGCGCGTTACTCTGATTAAACGAAACGGATTCCCCTTGGGAGAAAACCCCTTGGTTTTCAACCACCACTGAAGGGGCCTCATGTGCAGAAGGCCCAAAGGAATAACGTTGGATGCCGCTGCCATGAGACCCAGCATTCTTTGAAATTGCTTTACAGTGATGGCCTGGCCCAGCCTTAACCCAGATACCATCGCCAGAATTGACTCGACACGTGCGGGAGACATTCGTGCCTGCATCGTAATCGAGCTCCACACGATTCCCAAAAATATCGTGGACTGGGATGGTTCTAGCACACTCTTTTTTACATTGAGTCTCAACCCTAATTTCTGAATGTGGCCAAGGATGACATCTCGATGCCGAACTGCCATTTCTCGAGACTGGGCCAGAATGAGCCAGTCGTCGAGATAATTCAATATACGGATGCCTTGAAGTCTCAGTGGAGCAAGGGCTACATCCATACACTCGGTGAATGTGCGGGGAGAGAGTGCTAGGCCGAACGGAAGGACCCGATATTGGTAAGCTTCGCCCCCGAAAGCGAACCTCAGGTATCTCCTGTGACATGGAAGGATGGAGATGTGAAAATAGGCGTCTTTTAGATCTATCGTGACAAACCAGTCCTCGGATCTGATTTGACTCACGATTGCAGGAATGGTTAACATCTTGAACCTGAACCTCCTCAGAGATCGGTTCAAAACCCTGAGATCTAGAATTGGCCGTAACCCCCCATCCTTCTTTGGAACTATAAAGTACCGGCTGTAAAACCCGGACTCCCTGTCTAAAGGATGAACACGTTCTATGGCTTCCTTTAGCAGCAAAGTCTGCACTTCCTGTTCCATCACCTGAGCCTGCTCTGGAAGTACTGCAGTTTGCACCACCCCAGAAAACTTGGGGGGGCGGCACGCAAACTGCAGTCTGTATCCTGATTTTATTATATGCAGGACCCATGCAGATATGTTGGGAAGATGATACCATGCCTCTACAAAATCTACTAGGGGTACCAGCCTCTCGAGACTGGCCTCTGGTGTTCTTCGAGCATCTTTCTCGACTGCCTGAAGCGGAATACCGGCAGGCTGTAGTCGATACGGTTCTTTTAACCATAACTGATGCTTTACTAGAAAATTTTCGCTGGAAAGAGATGCGGCCCGAAGCGTCGTTGACGGCGGGCAACCTACATCGTTTCCTAGAGGGCTCCGCTGCGAGAACAACCTCGGTTGCCCTGCAGTGGAGGGGACCGCCCTCAGAGGTCCTACCATTCCGGTCAGGACCTCTTCCCCGAAGTCCTCCTAGCCTGAATGACTTCCCTCAGGTCACCCCTCTGGCTGGAGGACTTCGATTTCTGAGAGCGCTTCCTCTGTTGCCAAGCTCCAGGAGGAGGGGCTCTAGAGGAAACGCTCTCTTTCTGCTCTGCCCGGTGAGAGTAGCTGGCTGCTGGCTGGGGCTGATCGCTCGGCCCCACCCTACTCGATTTGGACTTAGCCTTACGGGGGAGGTACTGCTGGAACGCCGCAGATTGTTTCTTCGCCTCCTGAAACCTGTCGACGACCGAAGTAACGGCGTCGCCAAACAGGCCAGAAGGCGAGAGCGGCGCATCCAGCAGAAAAGACCTATCTTTATCTTTTATTCCAGATAGGTTCAGCCACAGATGCCTCTCCGTAGCCACCATAGCTGCCATAGAGCGGCCAATGGCACGGGCCGTCTCTTTTGTGGCCCGGAGAGACAAATCTGTGGCCTTCCTCAACTCCGCAATATCCTCAGGAGTTGGCCCCTCCCCCTCATCCAAATCTTTCAGGAGGTCGGCGTGGTATGCCTGCAAGACAGCCATAGTGTGCAGACATGAACCAGCCCGACCTGCCGCCATGTAAGCCCTGCCTATTAAAGCTGATGTATCTCTGCAGGGCTTACTAGGCAGCGCCGGGGTTTTTAGGGAAGACGCCGATTCAGGGGAAAGATAACCCGCTAAAGCTTCCTCTACTTTCGGCATCTTCCCATAACCCTTGTCCCGTGCCCCCATAATATTGCTATAATCAACCATACTGGGACTGGAGACACGAGACGAGTGCGGTTTATCCCACGATCTCGAGATTTCAGAATGGAGATCGGGGAAAAAACGGCAAACCCCGGCGCTGAGGTTGTGCTCTCTGCTGCAGGAAACGCTCATCAAGCTTGCTTTTCGCCTGCGTTCCCTGCTCATGATGTGGCCAGCTAATATTGAGTCTGGCCACTGCACGAGTCACAACCTCAACCAGCTCCTCATAAGCTTGGCCGTGAACTGGCGCGCCAAAATCACGGTCATCCGCATCAATACTCAGCACATCTACTTCCTCAGAAGCAGAGAGCTGAAGCATTGGGACCTGATCGTGGGCAGGAGAAGCCGCGATGCGGGCTCCTGGACCACTCTCAGGGGCTACGGGATCCTCAGACGAAGAATGAGAAGGTGCCTCAGCAGCCTCATTCTCATCTAAAAGATCCCGCTGCGAGCCCCACGATCTCAATCGCCGCGCCGCCTCAACAGACGCGGGACCAGAACCGCGGGGAGCGCGAGCCTGACCGTGCTCATCAAAGCACGCCAGCCGGGAGCGCAGCACTCTAATGGGTAGTGCTTCACAGTGAACACAAGCAGCTCCCTCGAGAGCTGCCCGTGCGTGCTGCGCTCCCAAACAATTCACACACAAAGAGTGTGTATCCCCACCCGTAATAAAGCGAGGGCAAGGATGCACACACTTCTTGAATTGTTCGCTGGCCATCATATATATATATAGATATGATATAAGGACAAACAACACCAAATAAGACAGACAGTTTTTCAACACAGAGCGCTTGCTGAAGAGCGAAAGCTAGTGTGTGTTGTGACAGCGTCACTTTTATACTTCCGGGTATGCCGTCACATGTTACGTCACGACGCAACACCAATCAGGATTGGATTAGTTTTATTCATACTTCAGAGGCGCACGCTTAGGGAGCGTCCCCAAAGTGTCGATCTCGACGCAGTGTTGAGTTCCCTCGAAAGGGAACAATCTCTGACAGACAGCTCCATCTTCGCTGAAAGTATTTAATGTCACTGAAGGCCCTTCAGCAGGTGGGACAATTAAATGGTCGGTATACATATGACTAAATACATATGACTGGAATGACAATGAAATGAAATCTCTGAGATTGGACCTGAAGAGATCTCTGCTTCATTGTTCTTACATTGACTTTGGATGGTGGCAGACTGCTGATATTGCTCCAGGGGCCACTAGATTGTTGGATGATATCAATATCAACCGCCTAAACCTCTAGAGAAAGCCTGGGCCACATCTGGTCATTCTCATGATGCCTAAAGTGTAGAAAGAAATTCAAAAATGCAATAAAATTGATTAAGGTTGTTCTTTTCAAAATAGAGGAATTAGTATGGTGGTATTCTTGTGTGTGCATTGTAATATTTCAGTGAATAAAAACACTTATTCCAGGAAAGAATACTCCGTCTATAAAACTGTTTTTGTCTGTCTGAGACTGATTGAAAATGTTTACTTGACCCTTGTGACTATTTCAGTTATTATGAGATGGATTTTAGTCCATTTGATGTTGTTTCCCAGTGCTTTTTTTGATCCACTACAAACAAATGTTGTTGTTTTTTTGTCACCGTCTCAGAGAATCTTTTTTTTTTTTACTTCTTCTGTTTGAGATGTCTGGGCTCCTCCTGCTTCTGTGGCACTGTGCTTTGAGTGTTTTTTTCTATTTTAAACTGAAATGTATATATTTGTCTCAAATATTTATCTGCAAATGTGCAGTACCTAATTAGCATTGCAACCTTTTGCACCTTCACATTTCCATTTGAACATACTTACCTCTCTCCTTGTTCTCTGACATGTTGTGTTCAGAGTGTACGTGTGTGTGTGTGTGTGCTCTCTCTCTCCTTCCCCTGAACTCAGTGGCTCTCATAAAGGTATCTTTGTGATAGCCTAAGGTCTAATGTAAAGCAAGGGGGCCAGCAGTTGCAGCTGTGTTACTTTCCTTGGCTGGCCTGATTTTTCAGACCCTCTAACACCACAGACAGCCAGTTATGCAAACACGTCTATCAAAAGACTCTTGGCCCTGTGGAAAAACAGTGCTCTAAAAAGTCATGTTATCTCTTCCCAGAGGCACTGTAAGTAACAAGCCAGAAAAAAAAGGCAAAGTCTGCCTTTTCTGAACCAGTTTCTTTAAAAAGAAATACTAGACCTGAATGATAAACGACCAGTGAAGTCTGATTACATATAAAATGTCTTGTATGAGCTGGTCCTTTTTTAGTGAACAAAGCATACAGTGTGACCAGTGTAGTCCAATTAGTTAATGACTGGAATGACTTTTTAAAAAATGTAAAAACATTTTAAAAAATGACTTTTTTTAGTGAATCAAACATACACAGCAGAACCAGTGTAATCTGATTCCTGACAAATGAGTTTCTGAACGAAACTGTTGAGTGAATGATTTAGCGATTCATAAAGGCTGCATCCAAAATCGCATTCTCTCTTGAGTATGCACTTATTTTGATTAAGTAATTACTTCACGGCCGCTAAAAAAATTGGTTCTACATAGTATGAATGTCATTAGGACGCATTACATCTGCCATGCTGTTGTGTGACCTACCAGCGTCAGTTGCATCGCTTCACTGCCATTCACAAATCCTCTCCCGTGGCCTCATGGGATAGTAAAGTGTCCATCGTATGCACACTTTAGAATCTCGCTGGAAGTAGTAGGCCATCTGGGTACTTTTTGCCTACTCTTTTATGAGTATTGTGAATTTGAATATACTACTTTTGCCACATACTGTTTTTCGCCTACTATATAATAGGGAAGCATGCAATTTCAGATGCAGTTTAGTCTGATTTCTGACTCTAATTAGCATGTTTTTTTTTTCAGTTAATCAAAAACATACAGTGAAAACACTGTAGTATGATTCCCAAACAAATGACTTCTACTGTATGAACTAATAGTTCTTAGTAAATCAAAATCATGCAGTGTGAGCAGTGTAGTCCAGTTCCCGAGAGAATGAATCCTAGGATATGGTTGTTTTTAGTGAATCAAACACATACAGCACAGCCATTGTAGTCCTGAACAAATGACTCTTGTGAGCCGATTCTTTTTAGTAAATCAAAAACAAACAGTGTGACCAGGGTAGTCCAATTCCTGAGTGAATGACTCTTAAGAGTTGGTTGTTTTGTAGTGAATCATAAAACATACATCGCGAGCAGTGTGGTCCGATGACAGATTTTTGTTTTTATGAATCAAAAACATATAATGTGACCAATTGTAGTCTGATTACAGAAAAATTTCAGTTTGAGTCGATTATTTTTAGTGAATCAAACACGTACAGTTTACTGCACATTTTTATTTAGTGTTGTTCTGTAATATACTGTTTTGAACATTAACATTGTTCAAAATGTTCTTCTTTTCTGTTCCACTGGGGGAAAAAATGGCAACATAGTCATAATAGAATGGCAGAATGTTTTTTTGTTGTTGAAATATTTCTTTAATGGCAAACACAAGCAAAAACAGAACATTTATGGTTGAAGCCAGACCGAGTTGAAGGATTGCAGACATAGGGCTGTGGTTAAGATTATTCTAGTGATTGGTGTGGGAAATTGGTCAAGGAGTTTTAGATTGTTATCTGGATTTGGGTCTAAATCTTTAATATTTGTTCATTCTTAAGTGACAGTAGGGCTGCAGCCGTTTTGTTTTCATATCTGGTCTGACAATCCTGGAGACTGCGAGTGTCTCTGTTTCTCCTCCAGATGCGTGCTAAGGACCAATAGACAGGAGAAGTCTTCTCATCTAATTGAAGTCAATAACAAGTGAGGAATGTTTCTCCACTTTTTGAAGTTTTTCTTCAAAAGCTCACTGGATCTGTTGGGGGAATGTAGAACATCACTTTAGGGCTGCAGTAATCTGGCCTCATGAGCCAGAGGGCAGAAAACATTCCAGAAATATTTCCCAGTGACAATGATAATGACCCTAAGATCGAAACTTGTGTACAGGTACACACTGTTCAGTGACCCGCTAATGTCTTCATATAATCCTACATGAAGTGGCCAAGGAGAACCCCTCTGCAGACCGTAAACGATATAGGTATAACTGTTTCAATTGGTTGTACTGCCAGGAAAGTGTTTGTGTGTATAATTAAAATCTTTCCAGATCGTAGCTCTGCACAAACCTACAAGAGCCTGAAGAGTTTACATAATATGAATCAAAACCTAACGTGTATAAAACACTATCAGTCAGATGTCTTTTTGAGGACATGCCAGGCTTTTTTCATCTTTTCCAAATCCTTAGATGGTGTGTATACATTGTGATTGTTCTGTGCGCGTTTTGGCTTTGTTTTCACTTTCTCAGCCTTTGAATTGTTACAAAGAGAATCATTCTCAAATAATTATTTTTACCTGCATAGATGTTTTGTTATTTGAAGGAACATCTAAAGAGATGTGAAATCCCAGGCTTAAGTTAAACACGCAAACGCTGCATTCCAGCAAAGGCGGCCGGTCCCAAACGAATTCATTTCAACACCTGATCTTGTTCTGTTGAAACAGCTTGGACCCTCATATCACACATACTTTCAGTTTTACTCCCGTTTGAGGCCAGTGGGTGCCTCTTTAATCTGTGACCTCGCCATAGACCTCATGTAAGTTTGTTGACTCCCTCTCTTCCCTTTTCTCCAGGCATTCAGAGTCTCTAGTCTCTGTGCGAGTGTCAGGTCATGTATACCTCACCTGCTCCGTGGGCAAGACAAGCAGATCCCTGTTGACACATGCAGTAGTCAATGTATTCAAGCTGACAGTCTAATGTGCTGGATTAATGTGTGTGCTGGAAAGATGGATGGATGGGTGAATGCATGATGCTTGTGGTATATAAGTATAAAGATTTTCTAAGTTTGGCTTGTCTGGTTGACCATTGATAGTATGAGGAGAAATGCAACAAAATTAAAATAATGCTACAAAACAACCAATTAGTAAAAAAAAAAAATTAATACACATTATCTCATAATTAACTCATCTTCATGCCATCCCAGATATAAATGACTTTCTTTCATCAGATGAGATTTTTAACAAACTGAGATTTTACAAAAATAATCCTTATCTGTGAGTCCATATAATGCAAATGGATAATAACTCAAAATAGTATGCTTCAAAAACCAAGCAAAATTGACACTGTTTCCCATTAAACACACCTATCTTTTTGCTTCAGAAGGCAATAATTCATCATCTGAGGTCGTATGGATTACCGTTGTGTTCGTTTTCCTGGTTTTTGAAGCATCGACTTTTGTTACTATCCACTTGCGTTATATAGACTCACAGAGATAGATTATTTTTCTAAAATCTCCATGTGTGTTCCACTGAAGAAAGAAACTAACATTCATCTGAGATGACATGAGGGTGAGTAAATGATGAGATCGAGATTTGAGGAAATAGTCTTAAATAATGAAATCCAATGGGCACAGGAAACTCAGAAGAGGTAATATTATACAACCACGAATAAGACTACCGGACCATGAACTGTGGAAACTAAGGGCTAAAATACACAGACAGTACATTAGAGTTTTAGAAGCCTTAAAAAGTGGGTACATATTTCCATCTGGTAAACTCTCTGAACATGGCAAATAAAAACAAACTGGACTATGATTTATTTCCTAAATAATTGTAAAAACAAATGCAAAGAAATTCATGATACAATTGACAGATTTGGCTTTTACATCCGTTTATTTGTTTTATTCATTCATAACACATCCTTTAGGCCATTTACCATATGTAACATACAGAATGAGTTTCTTATTTGTCTTCCAACGGCTACAGATTTCTTTAGAGGATTTGTGAAGAGCGCAGCTTTACTGCTGGCCAATGTCTCTCTCAGCGGTGACGTCTGACCCAAACGTTCACCGATGCAAGATTTTGTGAAGGTGGCAGAATTATGTCTTTGATTTCACTCTCCCCTGCAGTCTGTGTGAGCTTCATATTTGATCTCAGGTCAGTGAGTTGAGGGGAACAAGTCTCCCCTTTGTGCCTGGCTGCAGCTTTGAACGGTCTCATACTCCTACAGACAGTGCCAGAGCAAAAGAAAGTGCCAGTCACCCTGACCTGTCTGGCTGATGAAAGCAATGACCACATGCCATGCGGGACTTCCAAAAATCGTATTAATGGAAAACATTGGCTCTTGAAAGCTTTAGCGCTGTCCTGAAAAGCAGGCACTTAGAAACACCATGAACCAGAACTACAAAATGCAACATAAAAATGGATTTATGGGACTGAACAAATGTTTACAAGCCCTTTGAGTTATTATAAATATTTATATAAAAATTTAAAATTAAATAAAAATGTAGTAAGCTTAAATGATGATCTGATCTTTCCATAGACCTCACTGTTGGAGGTTTTCCTTGATAGTTTGCAGAGCTTATAGGAGAACTCCGGTCAATTTTAACATTGAGCTCATTTGGAGTGCTGTCAGTACAGAAAAAACAACAAAAATCGGTGTTGCCTAAACCGTGTTATCCTCTTTTTAAAATTCACACCCTGTTGACTTAATTGGGGCAAGTTCTAAACCTGCTTTTAGCCTCTTAACATCCTTGATTTGTCATTACAAGTGCACAGCCATGTGTGTGGTGTTATTAAGAGTGACCACGGTCAATCTGACTGCAGTAATTGTGAAAGATATTAATAAAAATGATTTTAATTCAGCCAGCTCACATACCTGTATTTACTTCCTGGTTTCGGTCGAAGTCCACAGTAGTCGATTGTCGTTTTTGTCTGTACTGACAGCACTCCAAATGTACAAAAAAAATAGCTAAATTTTAAAATTGACCGGAGTTCTCCTTTAAGGAGCAGGGAGGATACCCGGTTGCATTACTCCCTTAGTAAGAACTGGCTGCAATTCAGCATCTCACACACCAGGAAACCGCTTCAAAGACTTCCAGCTTACACTGAAAGAACTGAGGTAAGTGCACTATAAGCCTCGCTGAAGAATCACTGTCTGTGTCAAAATAGCAGGATAATGGGCCATTAAAACATCCTCCCCCTATTAAAACATAAATCTGATGATCTCGAAGCAACTTGGAAGCCTGTTTAAGCCACAGAATGAAGAATTAAAAAGTAATCTTGACTTAATATCTCACAATTGCAAATGTATTCAATGTCTCCCAATTGTGACTTGATATCACACTATGTGACTATATTTCACAATTTCAAGTTTTCCTCATAATTGTGACTTTATCATAATTGTAACTTAATGTCGCAATTGTGACTTTATATCTCACAATGTGACATTGTTTCTGTTACGGATATGCAGACACAGGAGAGGAAGATGGATGGTGAATAGTGATTTATTGATGTAATTGTGGCAGGGGGGGCGTGGTTCCGCGAAGTCCGTGACGCGGGAGAGGATCGGGAGACAGGTGCGGCGTGAGTGGGTTAAGTGTGAATGACAAACACCTGTGTCTTGTTTCAGTAACTGGCGTGGGGAGACGGATAAAAGCCACGAGGAAAGAGAAGGAAAGGAGATGAGAAACGGACACGTGTGTGCGAGGAGAGCGAGAGAGAGTGCGAGAGTGAGAGCGAGAGCGAGCCCTGTTGATTTTGTATTTTGTGAACCGAGCGCGTGTGGCGCATCCTTTGTTTCGGTACTGTTTGTTTATTTTTTACTTGTTTGTGGGAAGAATAAAAACCCCCTTTTTCTTTAAAGCCGACCCTGTCCTCTTCCTTCCACGTCTACGAGAACATTGATTGCTACACTGGTACCGAAACCCGGGAAGGAAGACGGAAGCCGCCGCCAGCATGCAGACACCGCCACCATCGCCACTTGCGGATGTGGTTGCTTCCCTCGCGGCCCTCCACCAAGATCAACATCGGGCCCTGGTCGAGATGAGGACCGATCTGGAAGGCCGGTTCCAGTTCCTCGTCCAAGGCCAACAGGAGGACCGCGAGAGGTTCCGGAGCTGGATGGACCGGGAGGTTCGGCCGGGTCCAACGCCGCCGCCGGTCGAGCACCCCCACCTGCCTCTTAATAAGATGGGCCCACAGGACGACCCGGAGGCGTTCCTCGACCTCTTCGAGAGGTCAGCGGAGGCAGGTGGGTGGCCAAAGGAGCAATGGCCGGTGCGCCTCATCCCGTTGCTGACCGGGGAGGCGCAGGCGGCGGCCCAACAGCTACCCGTCCAGAACCTCCTGGTTTTTGATGACCTGAAAAGAGCCATTCTACAGCGGGTCGGCCGGAGCCCAGAGCAACATCGCCAGCGGTTCCGGACCCTGGGCCTGGGCGAGAGCGGTCGACCCTTCGTATTGGCTCAACAGCTCCGGGACTCCTGCCGCAAGTGGCTGTTGGCTGAGGGAAGCGACGTCCACGAGATCATCGACCGGGTGGTGCTGGAGCAGTTCATCGGCCGTCTGCCGAGGAAAACGGCCGAGTGGGTCCAGTGCCACCGACCGGCGTCGCTGGACTTGGCCATTCAGTTGGCGGAGGACCAGCTGGTGGCGTGCTCCAGGGTCGGCGAGAACCTCCCCAACATGTCGCTCTCTTCCTCCTTTGTTTCTCCCTCCCCCTCTTCTACCTCGTCTCCTCTTCCCAGGTCCCGTCCTCCCGGACCGTTCCGTGCCCCTCCCCGGGGGGGGGGGGGGATCTTCACTGGATCCGGCAGGAGGCCTGAGACCCCAGCCCAGGGGCTCGGGGGTCACTACCGGGGGGGCGGACCCGGCTTCCTTTCCCTCCCTCTCCTCACGCCAGTCACCTACCCCACTTCCTGCCTCTAGAGCGGGGGGGAGGCCTGGGCCGGCCTGCTGGCGTTGCGGGGACCCGGACCATTTTATAGACAGGTGTCCGTTGATGGAGGTGGGGACAATGATCCGGGTTCCGGATGCCCCGCAGGCTGCCCACGATCAGGCTGGCCGGTACCAGATACCCGTGAGTATAAAGGGGGGTACCTATCAGGCTCTGGTGGACTCAGGATGTAACCAAACCTCGATCCACCAAAGCCTGATTCAACCTGAGACATTGGATACGAGCCGCATGGTTCGGGTAAGGTGTGTGCACGGGGATGTGGTGAAGTATCCGCTCATGTCGGCTTTGATTAAATTTAGGGGGCAAAAGCATAGGGTGGAGGTGGCAGTTAACCCGCACCTTAGGCATCCGCTAATTTTGGGAACTAATTGGCCAGCCTTTACAGAATTATTGGGGTTATTGTGCGCGGATGTCTCTTGTGGGAATAAAAAGCAGGAGAGCGGGGCGGTCGTGCGCTTGGGTGAGGCTGAACTGGGACCTCCGGGACTGGATCCAGGGGATCTGAACGTAATGGGGAGACAGATTCTCCCAGAGCGTGATGATTTTCCCCTGGAACAGTCTCAGGATGAGTCGTTAAAACATGCGTTTGAACAGGTCCGTACCATCGACGGTCAGCCTCTCCAGCCTGCTCGACCGCTCACTTATCCATATTTTGCTATCTTAAAAGACCGGTTGTATAGGGTGATACAAGACACTCAGACAAAAGAGACTACAACCCAGTTGTTAGTACCGAAAAGCCGTCGGGAAATGCTTTTCCAGGCGGCTCATTCAAATCCCATGGCGGGACATTTAGGGCAAATAACGACACTTAACCGTCTCATGGCCCGTTTTTTTTTGGCCGGGCATTCACGAGAACGTGCGCAGGTGGTGCGCGGCTTGTCGTGAATGTCAGCTGGTAAATCCGCCGGCCGCCCCAAAAGCGCCTTTGCGCCCCCTTCCTCTAATCAAGGTCCCCTTCCAGCGAATTGCGATGGACCTCGTCGGGCCATTAGAACGGTCAGCACGGGGACATCGCTTTGCCCTAGTCATTGTGGACTATGCAACGCGATATCCTGAGGCAGTGGCACTCCGCAACATCTCCGCGAAAAGTGTGGCGGATGCCCTGTTTCGTCTAATCTCCCGAGTGGGGATCCCGAAAGAGATCCTCACTGACCAAGGCACGGCGTTTATGTCACGTACGTTACGCGAACTTTACGAGTTATTGGGCATTAAATCGATTCGCACCAGCGTCTTTCACCCACAAACGGACGGCTTGGTGGAACGATTTAATCGCACATTAAAGACAATGATCCGTAAGTTCGTTCACGAAGACGCCAAAAATTGGGATAAATGGTTAGAACCCTTGTTGTTCGCTGTGCGCGAGGTCCCGCAAGCCTCCACGGGGTTTTCCCCCTTCGAGCTCCTTTATGGTCGTCAACCCCGCGGGGTGCTGGACGTGCTGAAGGAGACTTGGGAGGAGGGACCCTCGGAGAGTCGAAATGAAATTCAGTATGTCCTGGACCTGAGAACAAAACTCCACACTTTGGGGCGGCTCTCAATGGAATATTTGTTACAGGCTCAGGACAAACAGACCCAGTTGTACAATAGGGGAACAAAACTGAGGAAATTTTCACCGGGAGATAAAGTCCTTCTATTGCTTCCCACGTCAAGTTCCAAATTACTCGCTAAGTGGCAAGGACCCTTTGAGGTCACCCAGCGAGTCGGGGATCTCAATTATGAGGTTCTTCGAACGGATAGGAACGGGGCGCGTCAGATTTACCATCTCAATCTCCTGAAAAAGTGGAGCGAGGCGGAGTCAGGGATGCTGGCGACGGTGATCGGAGTGGAAGAGGATCTCGGGCCAGAGGCGAATGTCAAATCACCATCGCTCGCTCTGGCTCCGGGCGGAGATCATCTTTCACCGTGCCAGCTTACTGACGTTGCCAAGTTACAAGCGGAGTTTACTGACGTGTTCTCGTTCCTACCCGGTCGAACCAATCTCATTCGGCACCACATTGAGACCGAGCCGGGCGTGGTAGTGCGCAGCCGGCCATATCGTTTACCTGAACACAAGAAAAAAGTCGTTCAGTCGGAATTAGAGGCGATGCTTGAAATGGGGGTAATAGAAGAATCCCACAGTAACTGGGCGAGCCCGATAGTTTTAGTACCTAAACCCGACGGCTCGGTTCGTTTTTGTGTGGATTACCGCAGGGTGAATGCTGTATCGAAATTCGATGCGTATCCAATGCCCCGGATTGACGAACTGCTTGATCGGCTCGGCACTGCTCGGTTTTTTTCGACACTGGATTTAACTAAAGGATATTGGCAGATCCCCTTATCTCCTATGTCTAAAGAAAAAACAGCCTTCACGACGCCGTTCGGATTACACCAATTCGTTACGCTTCCGTTTGGGTTGTTCGGGGCTCCAGCCACCTTCCAGCGTCTCATGGACCGGGTACTCCGGCCACATGCTGCTTATGCCGCTGCTTATCTAGATGATATCATTATTTATAGTAATGACTGGCAGCGCCATATGGAGCATGTGCGCGCGGTCCTGAGAGCGCTGAGACGGGCCGGCCTAACGGCCAACCCAAAGAAGTGCGCGGTTGGGCGCGTAGAGGTCAGGTATCTGGGATTCCACTTGGGTCACGGGCAGGTGCGTCCCCAAATTGATAAGACAGCAGCTGTTGCAACGTGCCCGAGACCCAAGACCAAAAAGGAGGTGAGACAGTTCCTGGGGCTGGCGGGATACTATAGAAGGTTTGTACCTAATTATTCGGACCTTGCCAGCCCGCTGACTGATCTCACTAAAAAGGAGTCGCCAGATCCGGTTCAGTGGACGGAGCAGTGTCAGCAGGCTTTCACCCAGGTAAAAGCTGCTCTATGTGGAGGGCCGCTACTACAGGCTCCTGATTTTTCTCTCCCTTTTTTATTACAGACCGACGCGTCGGACAGGGGGCTGGGTGCAGTCCTGTCCCAGGAGGTGGAGGGCGAGGAACGGCCGGTGCTGTACATTAGTCGCAAGCTCTCAAAGAGAGAGACTAAGTACAGCACCATTGAGAAGGAATGCTTGGCCATCAGGTGGGCCGTCCTCACCCTCCGATATTACCTCTTGGGACGGGAATTCACCCTCTGTTCGGACCACGCGCCCCTCCAATGGCTCCACCGCATGAAGGATACCAACGCGCGGATCACGCGTTGGTATCTAGCCTTACAACCTTTTAAGTTCCAGGTGGTCCACAGGCCGGGTGCACAGATGGCTGTCGCTGACTTCCTCTCCAGGAGGGGGGGGGGGGGAGGCTGCAGGCCGGACGGCTCCCCGGCCTGAGACGGGCGGTGGGGGTATGTGGCAGGGGGGGCGTGGTTCCGCGAAGTCCGTGACGCGGGAGAGGATCGGGAGACAGGTGCGGCGTGAGTGGGTTAAGTGTGAATGACAAACACCTGTGTCTTGTTTCAGTAACTGGCGTGGGGAGACGGATAAAAGCCACGAGGAAAGAGAAGGAAAGGAGATGAGAAACGGACACGTGTGTGCGAGGAGAGCGAGAGAGAGTGCGAGAGTGAGAGCGAGAGCGAGCCCTGTTGATTTTGTATTTTGTGAACCGAGCGCGTGTGGCGCATCCTTTGTTTCGGTACTGTTTGTTTATTTTTTACTTGTTTGTGGGAAGAATAAAAACCCCCTTTTTCTTTAAAGCCGACCCTGTCCTCTTCCTTCCACGTCTACGAGAACATTGATTGCTACAGTAATAGTGTGCATTTGTAGTGGTAGTGATGAGCATAGACATAATATAGAGCTAGACGCCCTGTTGGCCGCTGGGCGCAAGAAATGCGGCCGCCATCTTTAACCGGTCATACTCCTATTTGCGTTGCATAGCAGCAGTTAAGATGCCGAGCACTGTGCTGCATATTCCTGCTCAAATCGACGGACAGTCGCAAATAGGGCTTGGGGGATTACTTTTCACAAGTAAAATTTAACATTACCATACTATTGGTTGTATTTTGTGAATAGAATACCAGAGAGTTGAGAAGGAGCAAGGATCTTAGATATTACTGTACTGAAATCGTGGCCAGCTAGACTGTATTATCAGTGTTGGGCAGTCACTACTTGTAGCTTAGCTAGTAACTTAGCTATTAACTTAGTATTTTAGCTATTCACTATATTGTGTGTGTGTGTGTGTGTGTGTGTGTGTGTGTGTGTGTGTGTGTGTGTGTGTGTGTGTGTGTGTGTGTGTGTGTGTGTGTGTGTGTGTGTGTGTGTGTGTGTGTGTGTGTGTGTGTGTGTGTGTGTGTGTGTGGGACTCGAGAGGCGGGCTGCTAAATGTCAAGTGCTAAAAAAAGATGGATGCTGAGGAATATGGTGTGTGTGACAGAGAGAGACAAATATAAAAAGCTTCAAGACTCTAATATAATATAATCATACATCGTTTCTTCTACTGATTTAAATATCTGACTTAACTGCCACTATCTCTTTCTGCTTCTCTATCATATTTATAGTGTGTGATTTGCAAAATATCTATCATAGCCTACATCACATATCATAGGGTGACCAGACATCCCCGGTTTCAGGGAAAAGTCCTGTTTTTGGTTGCCTGTCCCTGGCTAAATACAGAAAAAACTACCTCTGTCCCCATTTTGTTTTTAAAGACACAACATTAGGTTTTTCAATCAGATTGATAGTCAAAATGTCCCAGTATTTTTCCCCTTTTCAGGGATTATGTTCCCAGTTTTGATCTCAGAAGTCTGGTTACTTTATATCATATATCAGAATATTCTATTACTGTTAAGCCCACTATGAATATTAAAATACGCCGAACCATGTGTCCTGTATCATAGCTACATGTATGACCTTTGCAGAAAAAAACCCGCGTGAAAATCAGTTCGGTATTCAGTGAGGTATGATTAATTAAATGCGCTGACAGCTCATTGCGCCTGCCAAACAGATTGCACTGAGTGGAGTGGGTGACCAGTCTAAGATGGCGGCCACACGGCTCGTCCGCGCTAGTAGGCAGTGGCGGTCGATGGGGCATCTACTCTCTATTATGTCTATGGTGATGAGGGTGATGATGATGTGCAGGTGGGGACCAGGAGGAATGCTGGGAAGTGTAGTGCAGAGGATGGTGGCTAGGTGGAAATGTGACAGTTTCTCATAATTCTGACTTTGTATCACACAATGTGGCTTTTCTTCTCATAATTCTGTCTTTATATCTCTCAGTATTGAATTTATATTTTTATTGACTTATTTCATATTTTAAATTTGATATAAAATCTATATATAATTCTATAAAATATAATTACAGCCCCATTCTTCCCTTTAACAGTTCAGATCTGATTTACGACAAATTCCAAAGTCCTATTTGGGGCATGCAAGACCTGTCAACTCCTGTCTACTAGAATAGTGAAATACTGAAATCTAAAAAAAAAAAAAAAACGTTTTGCCAAGCTCACGTTTAAATAACATTTCAAATCACCAATAAAATAAGACATGGACTGTCTCCTAAATGTTGTTTCTTATGCTCAAAATAGCAATAAAATGCCTGAATTTCTTGTTGATCTAGCCAATGCACATGTGCAGTCCCAAGCGTGCATAAACAAGACACTGTTTTTTTTAAATGTGAATCAGAGCTTTTGACAGCTGCTGAATTTACCAATTTGTGTTTGGCTCTTTTATTTAGAAGATGGGGCTTATTAAGCCATACTTAAAGCTGCAGTTGGCAAGTCTGGCAGATTGAGTGGATTTAGGCAAAATTTTGAATGTTTACAACTCTCATGCCCCTCCCCCACTATCAACGAATACCCTCCCACCGAGTTGGTGTTCGTCAGTGCGTGTGCACCACGAACCTGCCCAACAAGTGCTAACGTTAGCTATCCATACCAACACATTAATTGGGCAAACATACTTAGATTACTAACATAACACGAAGAAATAAAGTAACTGGTTGACAAAGCACAATTACCTGTCGAGAAGAAATTTTGCAAGCTATGTATCCAGCTTGAACCCAATTAAATCACGTAAATCTCTCCATCTTTCAAATGGCGATCCGATGTTGATCCTGGTTTTATTACGGGCACGGTCGCTTTCTTTCTTTACTTCTTTCTTTTCAGCAGGTGTTCTCTTTTCCTGTGTTGTTTTTGACCTCCTAGCTCTTGAGGTTAACTGAGGAATTGGAATCTTTTCCGCCATCACTCTTCGGTACTTCGGTACGAACTTCAAGCGTGTGCATGTGATTGTAACGTGTGCGAGGGGTGGCGTGTGCACGACCTGTGATTGACAGTCAGATCTCACACCCCCCTGCGCTGATTGGACCCGATGAACCGGGAGCGGTGGATTTTTGCAAAACAAATAACACGCTCCAGGTGGAGTTAGAAGCTTGTTTTTTTTTCTAAAACCACTTTATTTATGTTGTTCTGTCGGATTATAGTGTCGATTTCACTGAATATGATCAAAAAAATGTTGCCGACGGCAGCTTTAAGCCAAAGAAGTTGTGCCGTAATTATGCATGATTGCTTTTTATTAGCATCAAAGTTCAGAACAGTTAGCACATTTTGCCTGACCTTTTCCTGCATAGGGAACACTTACATAATCAGCCATTGGCCTTTTCAGTATATCACTATGTCCTGCCATGGTTATGACTTCCATTATGGGAATCTTAATAATGCAGAGAGCCTATAAGCAGTTGTTTTTTTATTAACTAGAGGTGATGTTTATGAGCAGTGTGTGCTTTCACACAGTTCTGTCCTGTTGAGTGTCAGTCACTCCCTCTGGCCGCTCAATGAGGTGTTAATGCCGCAGTTGAACTGATTGGACTGGGGACCTTTCAACGGCCCTGAGCACCATGGCGGTGAGGTTTTTATGTTTTTTAGGGTTTCATGTCAAACACTTTAGTAACACCTTTTCAGGACCATACCACACCATGTAGAGGGAACACTGTTAGGTATGCTATGGGTACAAAGAATTCCCTTGTTTTTGCCCCTACATTTTATTACTTCTAGCTGCTTACACATTCTTTACCTTCTTGTGGTTTTGATTGGATATACTTGAAAGCACTGGGGTACACTATATAAGCACTGGTTTCCTTCTCATGCAATCCCAACGGTTTCCTGTGCTAGCTTGCAGTACATAAGTGGCATTTGTGTGTGAGCACAAAGAAAGATATTTTGAAGAATCTGGTTAACCAAACAGTTGATGGACCCCATTGACTTTTTTTTATGGAAGTCAATGGGGTCCATCAACTGTTTGGTTAACCATATTCTTCAAAATATCTTCTTTTGTGTTCAGTAGAAGAAAGAAATTCATACAGGTTTGGAACGACTTAAGGTGAGCAAATGATGACAGAATCTTTATTTTTGAATGAACGGCGATGTGAGCTAAGCTTGTCTGCACTGCAGCCAGAGTGTTCAGTACTGCAAAGATTTACACCTTGTGTACACCTGTACCTTAGTGTGAGTTCCCAAAAAAGGAAGCACTTCAACCTGTTTTGTCAGAGGTCATGCTCTAAATGTTTGCTCATACATTACTTGCTGTCATTCCTCACACAGATTAATGACATTGTTCACAAGGCCTAAACTCTTGCTGTACTGAACACTGGCTGAACTGAAGACATGCACTTTCAGCTAACACTTTCATTTCATTTTCTTTTCTTTTCAATTATTTTTATTTCATTTCTTGTCATTTCGTTTTTTATTTTATTTTCATTTTCATTTATTTTCATTTAATTTCCCTGGACCCCAGTTTGAGAACATATGAGTTAGGTTCATATACTGCAGGGTTTGGTTGGTTTATGTAATTTTCAAGCCATTTATGTGTACTTGATTTTATATATTTATTTTCAAAAGGTAGACAGATGTTAAGGACATGATCCTCTCTTTAGCCTTGTTAACTGTGGTGCCCTTTGAAAGCTGTGGCTGAGTGAAACCACAAGCTAATTATTTCTGTTATATAACCATGGACTGAATAGATGCACACTTTCAAAATCATCATGTTGCTTTATGTGCTGGTGAACCTCTTCATTTAGCAAGTCAAACACATTTCCATGCTGCTCAATCAAAAGAGCAAGATTCATTTGAAGCCAAAGCTCAAAAGTTTCCACCTCAGAGTGGAATCAGATGCTCCTCTGAGCAAAAAACTTCAGGTGGGGGACACTCTGCTATGTTATTTTCAAAAGCTAAGAAGCAAAGAGTCATCTAATATGTTGAGGGTGGCTCTGAATGTGGCTAACAACATTGGCAGAAGGGCAGGAACCTAAACTAACAAGTCTAGCCTCAGCCACAAAAGTCAAACACCGGCTAAAATAACATCGCCTAACAGTGCACAATCAGACAGCACGTTTTATTACCGTGGGGCCCTCTGTTCTCAGATTCATTCATCGAGTCCAATTGACCCACCCTGGCAGGCAGTGAAGATGATATGTTTAAATGTTAATTTATTAGTGGAAGAGGTCAGTTGTGTATCTGTGGACTTGTGTCATGCAGAAAGAAAATGAAAGGGAAATATACAACAACACAAGATGGGCCCATTGCATATCTGCTGGACATGGAGGGAATGTTCAGGGTTGTTTTTTGAGCACATTGGCCAACAGAGAGAGGTATTGTGAAGGGAAATCTGCAGTAAAAAAAAGCAAAGTAAGAAAAAGCTCTAAACTCTAATGCTTAGTGCCTGATCAAAAAAAAAGGGTGGTGGGGGGAGCAATGCAGTACAATAAACTCTTTCATGGTGACATTGAATCAATAGTGATGAAAATGATTAACGTCCTTATCACGTATTAAAAATATATATTAAAAATTCAATTCATATATCCAATGACTTGAATACACAAGTCACATTTTATTTCTTAAATGAAATTAATTAAAGTCTATAAATGTCAGGGTGATTAAAAACTGTCCTTGTATCACAATTAAGAAAAAAGAAAAAAAATGTTTTGAAAGAAAACTTTAAAGAATAGTTATATTTATTGAGCATGTTTACATATATATATATATATATATATATATATATATATATATATATATATATACTGTATATATAGGCCTATATATGTCTCTATAAATATATTTAATTATTATTATATATTTATATATTATATATATAATTTTTCAGAAACATTTGTCCATTAGTCATCCTGTTTACTTCATATTTTGTTACCTCCAGCTGGTGGGACAATTTTTAAAAAGAGAATTTGCGCAATTGCGTAACTGAGATCCTCCAAGATACCCGCTGGAACTCTTTGTAATGGAGTCTCCCCAACACTGTGGCACGTTGAGAACGAAGACCATGAGGATGAGCGCGTGGATTGATGGTATTCCAAAGCAGCACTTGAAAGAGCAAAATCTGCAAGCGATGTGTTTTCTTTTTACCAAAGCCAGCTCATTAAGACAGACTGAGCTTCCAGGAAGAGAGAGTTTATAGAAGACTGTTCCTTAATATGTGTCCTTGATCCCTACACTATCAAACAACACACATTAGTGGCATCTCTGGGGGGTTTTCCAACTGGTGAGAATGCTGGTGTGGTGAAGGATAAGCAAGATCTAAACATTGCTGATTTGCCATGTGGATCTTTCCTACTGTCTCTGGAATCTCTTTTGATGACAGTGTTGTTCCTGGCCAAGCATTTGAATAGAGATGTTTATATTTTCCAAGTTGACCTCTCTGTTCCATCTTTATGTAGATGCTTCATCACACCCTCACTATTAGAGAGGTTTCAGTTTCAACACAAAGATATCTGGGGTGGTTAGAAACAGCACATTTTTATTTATTTATTTATTTATTTAGCTGTGGCCTGTGTCATTTGTGTCAGATCTCTTGTCCAAGTTCTGAAGATAATGAGACAGACAAGCATTTCATTACGAGCCAAGTATGTGTGCGAAGAGATCAACAAAATTCCAGCACAAATTATGCGTATATTTACAGTGAGATTTAGTCATTTACAATAATAATGAAAAAAGTATTTAAAATATAATGTTTTATTTGATGTTTCTTTGTGCCATTTAAGTCTGAAAATGCAGAAGATGTGGGGAAAATATTGATTTGTCTTTTTGAGTCATAAATAAGAATTAAAAATAGCACATTTCTTCCAGGTATGGAATTTTATTTTATTTTATTTATTTATTTATTTTACTTAACAAATACATTTTTGCCAATATTCTCAAATATCGTATCAATTCTTTATACTTGGGTGCCATCAAATTGTAATTAAAACACTTTTCTCTTTGTTACAACTGAGCAAGTTAAAGTCTAATCCGGGGATGTTGAATTGGGTATACATAAACTCAACAAATCCCAATGTTACAGGGTATAAAAGGTCGTTATTTGCATGTCATGTAATATCTATGCCCTTGCACCCAGTTAATGGGTTGTTGTCTGAGCCCTCTGCTTGAAATATTGCATTGCAGGGAGGGGGTGAGCTCTGCTTCAGGAGGAATTTGGAATCTGACCTTCAGAGAGGTGAACTGGATACTGTTTCAGACAGTGTATGATCTTTTCACCTTAATGTCTGAAGTGTGTAAAAGTCCCAGGAAGGCCAGTTTGGATAGAGCAACATAAATTTAAAACTCTATTTTTGTTAACCTCAATAGGGGTGTTATTCAAATTCAAAATAATTCACAATTTCACAGAAAGGTACATAAATTGTGTCATCTTTCTGATATTTCACTAAATTGTTCTCTCTGCTATATATATGTAACCCACTTAGTATTCAGCCACACATTGATAGTAAATGGTTTATTTTTATACCAAGATTATTCCCACCTCCATTCCACTCATGCTTTTGATTTTTTTTTTTTTATAATTCCCAATGTTCATGGATAGAGACAGGAGTATAGGGTCAAAACACAAGGATTTATTGGTGTTTAAATTTGTTTACTGTAATAACAAAGCTTGGGCTTTGCTGCTAATTAGATACAAGCAGTTCATATGGCACATTGCCCTCATAATGCTTTTATAAGATATTGCAAAAAATGTACACTACTTGTTTGAGTGTCACTTTTATCATGGATGGATGCACTTTGATTGACTTCAAAAAAATATAGAGCCATTCACTGCCATTATAAAGCTTGGAAGAGCCAGGACATTTTTTAATATAACTCCTATTAATAATATAACTCCTGTTGTATTTGTCTGAAAGAAGAATGTCGTATATACCTATATAATTTTTGGGTGAACTATCCCTTTAATTCTTATGTTCTTTAATATATTAATTGATTATTTTGCGTGGTAAGTTTTGAATACAAAACATTGGAGCAAGGCTCTTTTTTTGGGAGATTTTACAACACAGTTTGCATACAGAGAGTGATATCCTGAAGCAGCAATAATTACCTATGCATATCTAGGCCATGTTCATAAATCACACACATCATGTCTTTGCGCAGAGGGAGGCTGGCTTTCCACACGCTCTGCCTCTTTTCACAGCATTCAAATGTTCAGTAGCTCACTATACACTTTCCACATTAGATGTTTGCAACTCTACAGGGGATTGTAGCCATGGCGAACTGTTCTGGGAAACAAAAATGCCTTTGAGGTTCAGGCTATTAGCACATAGCATGCAGCGATTGTTCCCATCACTGCATCAGACTGAGCTGCATTAGTTCTAAGTTGTGTTTACAGTAGGTCAACTTAATAGCTGTTCCATGTCATTAAAGGTCCTAAACTTTGAATGGCAGATATAAATGCTCAAGTCCATGCCAACCCCTTCCAATGTATTATAATGAAGTAATGAAACACTCTAACCATATCCTCCTAATTTTTTGAATATACATATATATATATATATATATATATATATATATATATATATATATATATATATATATATATATATATGTTGGTATATTATATACTCAGACGAGTATACGAGTTCAGAATGGAACGCTTCTCAGCTGGTGTCAATAAGCGTGTGTGGGTCCAAGTTTACGTCTGTATGTAATCAGAATGGAAAGAGCCAACAGCTTCCTCTTTGGCTCTATGAGCGTGTAGGGATTTTAGTGTTAGTCAATATTTTTCCCAATGTGTGAATTACGTGGAATGCAGTGTTTACATTGCCTCAAACATTTACAAGTAGCCTCAACCGTTCTGTCGTTTCAATATTTTCCCATGCGCCTGTTTGTCTATCCGCCTTAATCTCATTAACCTCAATGACAGACGGGAAGGAAAAGGGCTTGATTGTGCTGCTAAATCGAATCATCCATCAAAGCTAATTTGAAGTGGTTTTGGTGTAAATTTGTCACAGTGATGAGAAAAGTATGGTTCTCTTACATATCTTGGTGCATATTTAAGTTTCAAATCCAAGTAAACATGTACTAGTAGTCTATGGATACATAACAGCAGATTTTGTTTTGTTTTTCAGGGTAGTTTGTCGCGTCTGTTCCAGTGTGGGGCTGCACATGAGCACTTCCACAAGATCCTTTCATGGATAATCAAACAAAGCGGAGTTGGGAAACTCTAATTTAAACAATACCAGCAGTAACTCTCCATCTTTGACTGATGATTCATGTCCCTGTTTGTCCTTAAGAATTCTGTGGAAACTATCAGATATCACGTGACCAGTTTTGTGCACAAAAAAGTGGGCGTATTTAACAATCCAAACTGATGAAAATGGTTCATGTTCAAGGTAGTAAAAACTTTCTAGAGAGGAAAGTTTGCTGACCTTCTCTGACTTCGAAGAGACCTGGAAAGCCAAGGTCATGCATTCAAGTTGGAAATGAAATACAAACGTAGTCAAACGTATTAAATGTTATGTAATTTAACAAATTAATTTTCACGAAGCAAACCACAAAGGGTGTTGACTATGAACTATGAAGAAAGACTAAGAAACTATTTAGAAATAATCCTCCAGAGTCGCAACTTTGCTATGGTTCAGAATTCAAAATGTCCCACAGGTAAATATGGCTTTACTTGGTCATTCATGTGCACATACCTCATAATTAGGATATTTAATCCACTTAAAGGTTGCAAATTACTTTTGTATCATAAAAAGTGCTGTGCTGTGTTGTTTTGACTAGTTTAAAGTTCTAGTTTACCCACAAATTAAAATTCTGTCATCATTTACTCAACCTCATTTGAATCCAAAACTGTATGACTATCTGTCTTCTGTAAAAAATAAAGATATTCTGAGAAAAGTCAAAAAGTGTCAGTGGTAAGCAAAACTATTTGGTTACCAACATTCTTCAAAATATCTTCTATGTTCCACAGAAAGAAAAAAGAAAGTTATACAGGGTTGGAACAACATGAGAAAATGATGACAGAATTTACATTTTTGAGTGGACTACCCTTTTAATTTCCTAAGTATTCTCATAATTGTGATTAAAAAAAGTGTAAAAAAAATCCAGCTTGAAATGCTTGCGTTACCCAGTTGTCTTTTCACTGCTAGGCAGATGAGAACAACCAACAGCAAAAAAATACTGCAGAGCTGTGACTCTGGACCTCATTTACTGGAAGTTATGAACTTTATGGCCTCTTCTCACTCTGTCACTCTGGTTTCTGTATGAAATATGACAGTGATGTGATGAGCAGCGAGCCATAGACTTACTCAGCGCCTTCGTCCCCATGAAAAAGTAAGAACAGATGAACTGATGCGGAGTAAAATCTCGCTACTTAGCGTGTGGCCCCAGGGCTTGTTGACAATTTGGTGGCCCTTTATGAATCTTCTATGGATTTATTGATCTGAATGTGTCTGAAATTTTTAAATTACTCCCAGAGTGATTCTGGTATCACTCAGACTACAGCTGGATCAGTGTGTGGCCGTCATGACTCCCACAAACATGTGGTGAAGGTTTTATAACGTTCACGCTTTCACCCGACCTGCACAGACTATACAAGTTAGTGCATTAGTGATATTAGTCTTATTTATAATATTACCTGAAAAAGATAACACCTGACTGATTTATAATTGTTCCTAGCTAAATGGATGCATGGCACTAGCAACACTGACTTCATGGGTTTGATTGGGAACACACTGACTTTTAAAATATATATTGAAAGTTGTTGCTTTGGTTAAAAGTATCTACCAAATGCAAAATTGTGCATTCTTAGCTCATCTGATATCACACTCCCAAGGCCTTGCTTCATCATGAGGCAAAGGGTGGACTGCGAAAAGTCAAATGGAAACTATTTTCTCTAAGTTTGTGGTAGATTTAATTTGTTGTGAAAAAGCACATGAAAATGTGTGGCTGTTGGAAGTCAGGGTCCTCTGAGGAACTTTGGCACAGTCAGGAGGTAACCCATCTTGTGAAAATCAGTACATTATCGAGTACATAAAGCAGGACAGCCTGCGTAATACATACGCAAATCTGCACGATTCAAAATGCTGGCATATGTGCTATTTGGCCAGACTCCAGTGTTTAGGTGGCTCAAATAGGTGAATACAAAGAAAGCATCTTTTGTGTTTTTTGCGTCCACAGATTTCTAGAAGTGTTAAAGGAAAAGTTCGCACAAAAATTAAAATTCTGTCATCATTTAAGGCCCATTCACACCAAGGATGTACAGTATAACATAACTACAAAGTTTTAATAAATCTACAAGAAGAGGGAAGTCTATACCAGTATACTTTACAGTATAGTTCTCTTGTCGCTTTCAGGGCGTTTTTCTTTCTCAGCTGATGAATGAAATATTAACTGATCAGAATCGGTGGACGAAATAACTGCATGTTTAAGGCCCGTTCACATTAGTGTCTACACCACTGTTTGACTAAAACGGAAACTGCATAGTATGCCTTTAAGATGTTAAAAAAATGTTAAAAGGAATCTATTATGAATGCATTCGGAAGCTTAAAAATGCTGCCTTCAGAGGACGCATTCCAAAGTAAGAAGACATCAAGGCACATTGGAATCCAATGTTAGCTTTTAGCAAAAATCGATCAGATGACAGTATCTCAGGAGACAGGAATTGAAGCTAACATTGGATTCGGACGTGTCTTGATGCCTTCCGACCTTGGAATACATCCTCCGAAGACAGCATTTTTCAGTTTTCGGACACAGGCATTGCCTGATAGCGCAGCGAGGCAACAAGCCAATAGCATCCACAGCAATCCACAATAATGTTCTGTTTATTATAAGTTTGCTATATACTCAGGCTCTTTAAAGTTGTTTGGATTCTGATTGGCTGCCAATGTTTTGTTCATCAGCTGTAAGAAAAACATTCTGAAATGTTTTAGTTGTGGTGCGGACTGTGCTATTCTTTTATATTTAAAAATTATTTTTAGAAAATCGTTATAGTTATCATCCTTGGTGTAAACGGGCCTCTGGTGTGCACTTCTCTATTCTCAGATTTTGGTCGATTATTAAAACTTCATAGATATTACTATAATTAACACCCTTTGTGTGAACAGGCTTTTATAATAAACAAAACATTTTTTGTCCATTGAATGCGAATATAATTATCAATATAGTTATTGGTGTGAACAAGCATTTAACCATTTCTTTCATTGAAGTCACACTGTGAGGTACTTAGACTGACACAATCGTAATTACCTTTAGTTTATTTTTAAGGCGGAACCCAACTGTCATGATCTCTTTGTAATGTCTCTTTCAGATGAAGTTAATCTTGGCACAGGTTGCCTGCAGTGGCAGGTTTAAGTCCACGGGCACCATGATGAATACACCCCTGCTCCATGTTGGCAGTCAAGTCTTATACACCACTCAAGGTATCATTTTACCTCCCTGCAGAGAGGAGAGAGTCAGGCCAGCCTGTCTCAGCCCTCTCAATCTTCTCACACACAGCAAATACTGGCTGAAAAACAATGACTGTTTTCCTACCATCAGTGCTGTTTTTCCACTTTCTAATTTCATCACACAGAGTTATATTGTCTGGTCTTAGTGTGTGTGTGTGTGTGTGTGTGTGTGTGTGTGTGTGTGTGTGTGTGTGTGTGTGTGTGTGCGTGCGTGCGTGCGTGCGTGCGTGCGTGCGTGCGTGCGTGCGTGCGTGCGTGCGTGCGTGTGTGTGTCTGTAAAACCTGAAATCATCCACAAAGAAAGCGATAAAAAAAAACCTTTTTTTGGGGGGGGGGGGGTGAATCAATTATGGATGAACTATCACTTTTAAATATGCATGTTACATTAAAACTTGCTCTACTAAAGATTGCTCTTGCTCTTTTTTTTGGTAAAGATATAGGGAATTCAATCTTTTTAAACAATCTTTTTAAAAAATATTCACATATAACTGCATATATAACTTATAACACAGTACTCTGAAGTGTGTATAGGTTCCAGTGTACACTCCAGTTGGACATATAACCCATACTGGAGCTCCTGCACATGCCCTCAACGAATCTGCACTGAATAAACTCTTCATAATCCTGTTCACATCAACGTCTGAACAAAACAATTGCATCAAGAGGGCTACCTGAAATCCAAACAGCCATTGAGCCAGACAGGATGGTAGTTGAGGTAAAAACTGCCCTTATTGCTTTCCAGTGACATGCTTGAAAAATGTCAGTGTCAGTAATGTGATGCACTTACAGAATATATATGTATGGAGGCAAATGAGGAAAAATAACCCCGACTCGCATTGCTGGCAGAGAAATATGTCTTTCTTTGTTTGTTTGTATTGGTTGCTTTTGTTAGCACACCTGTGAGATGAGTTTGAACTTTGAGATGTCACTAGTAGAACATTGAAGTGAAAAACTAGAGAATTGAATTGACCATAAAGTGTATTTATTCTAAGCTAGGTCAGGTGTAATGTCAGGTTAACCAAGCAAAATGAGTTCAGAGTTCAAAGTTTATATTAGGGTTAGTAAGGTCAGAGAGTATCTGAAGACACAAAAGATGGTTAAACTATCACTAATGCTAATTTGAGGTTTGAATTCCCTTCCCTCAAACTAATTTCGATATGTACAAAATGGTGGTTACGCCACAGAAGAACGTTTAAGATTGAGTTGTAAGAGTTCATTAATAACAGCTCACCCACACGCACTTTTCAGTTTTCACAGCTTCATATCGCCATCTGGTGGTTGCATGAAATGTATGTGTTTTGGTAGCCGACCAGAATATATTCAAAATGAACTATTATGTATGTATTAGTTTTGGACGTATTATTGTATACCATCCAGCAAATATCTGTCCTTTGGCAACAAGACAAAAAGCCAGATGAAAAATTATCTCAAAAGATATTGACTAATATTTCTGTTGTGAATGTCAATCCTGCAAGTCAGGACAAGGAACCAAACTGTAAATGAGTGAAAAGTGGATTTCTTTTTTCTTTTTTTCTTTTCAGTCTTTACAGACTAATCAATAATATATTACTCTCTCTGATATATAAGAAGTGTTCAGTTAACTTTATACCTGCTTTTTGTGGTTTTGTCTAAATTCATGCTAAAAAGTTATAATTCAGCTAATCTGTTATATTTTTGATATATTTCACAGCGTAAGCAGGAGCCAGCATCAGCCTGAGCCCAGGTTTTGTCATTAGAGGTGAAATGAGAGCCATCGTCTCAAAACCTCAGTGATCTCAACAATCGGATGAAGAGGAGAACAGATGTTAACTGTGTCACACACATTCCCCTCTTTACTATTGACTAAAGATGTTACATCACAGGTGGAGGTCTGCCTAGTCATGCTAATCCAAAAGGTCAGAGATTAGATGTCCATTTAAGGAGCAAAATGTTACAAGCCTGGATAGTTTATTTATCAAATGTCACCTCCTTTATAGATTATATCCTCATTATATCATCACTTGCAAATGTGGCTATAACATCTGTGAAATAGAGAAACAAGTGAAAAATAAAAGCTTCTGCCAAATGCGTCAACAATGCGTTTTTTGAATTTGCTATTCATCAAAGAATTCAGAAAAAATGCACCATGGTTTACTACATAAAATATAACGTAGCACGATAATAAAAAATAAATGTTTCCTGTGCTTCAAATAAGAATATTAGAATGATATCTGAAAGATCTATGACACTGAAGCCTGGAGTAATGAAGCTGAAAATACAGCTTTGCATCACAGTAACAAATTACCCTTTTAAAAATATATTAAAATTGATATTTTAAATTTTAATAAAATTTCACAATATTTCTGTTTGTACTTTATTTTTGGTCTAATTATTGCAGCCTTGGTGAGCATAAGAGACTTATTTTAAAAACTTTTTTTTTTTAAATCTCACTGCCCCAAATCATAAAACGAAAGCGTACATTTGAATGTAATTTCAAGTCAATTAAATGTAATTTTTCCAATATTTTGTTTAAAACAAGTGCTGTGAAGAATGTATTTATGTTCCCCAGTGTCTGCCATTTTCATTCCAATGAAAACTAAGGAAGTCAAGTCTGTTTATCTTTAGTAAAAAAGAAAGAAAAAAGAAACTGTTAGACTATTTTTACACATATTGAAGTAGCTATTGCAGTCTAATATTGACTCTTGAAAGAGTATAACTATTATAATTATTTTTATTGAAAGGCACAACCCAAATAATAGTGGAGATGTTAGTGAATTTTTGTGGCTGTCTGAATATGAGTCCTATGTCGGCTATTTTATTCAGTTTCCCCCATCAGTTCAGCAGCTTTTTATTTGAACTGTGGTAAGATTTGTCTTCCATGATTTGTTTGTTACCACATTTCCATGTGGGAAGATTTGTCTTCACATTTTCAAGAAATGGCATTGATTTCTTGTGCTTAAATTCAGATATTATTTTAGAAAATAACTGAAAGCAGATTGATAAAAAAAATAATGGCTGTCTGTTGGCGGCATGCTGCTTCTGTACATTCAAATACATTTCAGTTCAGCTCATTATAAGTCTACAGTCCTTCAGAGGTGTAGTTTAATGGCAATATGTACAGTATTAAATCCATTGTAAGTTGGCTGAAATTAACTGTATTTATTATGACAGAGTTGCAGTAAGAGAATAACCTTTGGTGAAATGTGATTCATGAGTGAAATTGACCAGTAACTGTGTGTCTCTTAGTTTGTGGTTTCATGAACTAATGATCACATCAGCACTGTTCATCACCTTTGTTGACACATTTGAACTTAATGTCATCATGAGAAGCAAAATGAGCTTATACCTTTAAAAAACATCAATCCTAACAAGATTCTTACTGAAGATTAAACTGGCATTACAGTGATATTTATTAAGGACCTTTATTTTTTGAAGTTTTTATCATTTCTGAAAACATTTCTGTTCAGTGTCACTTTGAAAAACTAGTGAAACCCATTTAATTTTTTTTGATGATCTTAAAGACCTTTGTATCTAAAGGCATATGCTTCTTTTTATGTATTAATATAAAACCAACTATCTCAACCAGGAGGCAAATTTCCAAGGGGGCCACATGATAACTTTAAAAAGTATTTACATCTAGAATTGATGAGGCTAATCTGTTAAGATAATCAAACTCTAATTTAAATTAAAACATAAAATCAAGATGTAAACGGCAACTCGAGTTCCTTTCACTTGTATAATGGGCTGTTCTTATCAACAGACAACAGTTCTTGAAATTTCTAGAATCACAAAATTAATCATTTAATGTAATAGATAAATGCTCCCAGTTTTCCAAAGCCGCGCAGTTCCATTATGCCCCACCAGATGTCGCTAAACACTCAATCCTCTGGTGCTTCACCCATCCCAGCATTTCAAGTTTGTATTTATTTGAATGGTTCTTCCTTCCCTTTGAAATCCACTCAAATTCCCGTTTCTTCCTGGTGGTGGATGGACAATCTCTAGGATGCATAGACAACTTTACTCAATGTTATGGTGGGTGCTTACGAAATACGATTGGCTGCCAACGTTGTAACGTTACAAGTTAAATGTTTAGTAAGTTACATGCCAAGTCCTTGTTTGCTAGCAGTTGATTAGCCTGACTTGTTTGTTTAGCAGCTAGCTATCTGGTGTGTTTTATCAACTGCTTTGATATGCACAGGCCAGTGTGAGTGTAGACTAATATCTAGACTTGTCTTTTGCAATTTAGTCACAAATTATTGACTGTTTGTCAAAGCGTAGTTGACTTAATTAGCGCGCTAGTGCTAACAGACCTTAAACCTAAACAGCGACGTCATATCATCGGAGGCCTAAAGCTTCGTCTGACAGATGTTCATACATTTACCAGGAATATTAGCTTGTTATTCTGAAACGTATTAGTTGGGTTTCAAACGATCCTTAGATTTGTCCTCTGACTCAGCATAACGTGCTACGTGGTAAGTCTTCCGTTTGAAAAAATGACAAAGCTTCTCTTTTATGTGGTTATGAATATGCAATATGCTTTACAGTAACGTTAGGTTGGTAACGTTATTCATGTTATAACTTGTGCATAACATGTATGTAGTGTTGTCTAGATAGGTTTTGAGATGCATCACTTCTTGAAAATACAATGTAATAACGTTCTCTGTAGGTTTTTGTAAGAACAAGAGTGTTTTTGTGACTACATAACGAGAATCCATACAGCACTTTTTCTGATGGTTATTATAGGTTTTGCTTTATAATAAAAAAAATCGCAGAACGTTGTAGGAATCAAAAATGTTAGCTGTTTATGATGAAGACGCATGCTACTTTACATTTTAAAGTTTCATTAAGATCCGTTGACTCATGTTAATGAGGGTTTCATTATAGTATGACTATAAGCTCTTAAATGGAAGCAATACAATCGAGGCTTTGAGTAAACAGACTGAAGCTATTTGCTTTAACAACATATGCATCCTGTGCCAGCTAATGTGTTGTTTGCATTGTACTCTAGAGTCCCTTATTATGGCCACTGGAAGTCATGTTGGAAGTCATGCAGAAGTCCACAGGCTCAAGCAGGCCCAGCCCCATGATCTTCTCAAACGTATGGTTTGTTCTGAAGATGAGAAGAACATGAGGGAGGTGAGAGAGGAATAGGTTCAAAAATTGACAGTTGATTGTAATGTATGTTTGTTTTCGGGAATGGCTTGAAAGTCTGGTATTGTGTGGTCATCAGTCGTTTAGTGTGTATGATGCAAAAATGTATGTATGATTTAAAACCTTTCAGGTGTTAAGACTCGTGTAATTTATTCCAGCCTTTAGGAACGCTAAACTGTTATTTCTTTTCAGGTGGATTATTCACTTAAGGACGAAACTGATCAAGAGAGGTATGTTTTTGGGCCAAATGCAAACTAAATATCTTTGTTATTCCTTGGTTTGACAAGCTCACCTGGGAACATTTTTCAGGTATGAACATGTTTTATCCTCCATCCCACAGATTTCCAGTGGGCCGTTGTGTGCACAAATACAGCAAAGCAAAGCGAGCGTTGGTTAGCAAGAAGAAAACGCGCCAATCCGGAGTGGGATCAAGAGTATGTCGGAGATCGCCCACCGCAAGCTGGGCATCTGACATGGCAAACAAAGAAAATGAACTGACCTGCCCTGATGACGTGCAGGCTATTCTTTACAGTGACAACTGTGGGTTCCCTGTGAACTCAACAGACTCCTCAAAAATGGCAGGAGCTGGCTCCAAGTACAGTGATTATTTCACTGAGGTGAGTTAAGCTGAATGCTAACGCCAGTTTTTGGGCTGTTGGGTTGACTGTTCATGTCATTCTAAGCTAGTGTTCTGGAAAATGTCATGTGTTGATTCTTATTCACGATTGTCCCCCTGTTATATTGATATAGTCTATATCCCCTCTATTTTTAGAAAGGGTGGTCCGATCAGGATTATTGGGGCCAATTACCGATCTATTGAAGCAGTATTGGTCGATACGATCAATGATACCGATCACTGAAATAAATAATACTATTAGAGTTGCTTATAATGCTAATGATACTATAACAAAATAAGAGATGAGAATAAGAGATGAGAAATTATCATGAATTGACAACTATTTATTTATTGGCAAGCAGCATGTGCAACATATTCCATTCCCTCTCCTAGAGGTGATTAGGAACAGCTTGGAGCTGAACAAATATAGCAATTCCTGAGAAATAAATAATAAAAATAAAAAACAGAACAGTCTTTGTCAACAGAACAATCTAGGCTACTATATTAATCTACTAAAGAGCAATGAGTGATTTTGTCTTTTCTTGTTTGATTAAGATTAATTACACAGACAGCACAAGAATATTAGGCTGCTGTCACTTGAAGACCGATTGCATGAATCCAATATACTGTTACGCATCCGACTTATTTCCCTACTGTTTATGTTCACTTAAGACATAACCGACGGTGTTTTAGCGAATACTCTCCAAGCCAGGCATTTTTACACATTTCTGTGTGTTTTCTGCATGAACCTGATCACTTTGCTCGTCCGTGTACCTTGTTGCTCCGTCTCAGAGCACGCTCACAGAAAGCCGCCTGGGAAACACAGCAACACTTTCATGGCTTAATGCAATTTTTAAAATCATTGTATCTAGCACGTCCTGGAGTTTAGCAGTAGACGTTATTTTATGACAATCGATGACAATGGCTTTCAGGGAGGAATGAAAGCGCACTGCTGTGAAGGAAAGAAATGCCTCAAAATTGCTCAGCCTTAGTTTCTTGCTGTCATTGCTGTTACAATGTCTCCATTCTCCGCAATGATGTTGCAAATTTATTGTCCTTTTCAGACACCTGGTAGAACTGCCAGACCAGTGAATATAGTGTGAAGTAATTTTAGCTGCACATAGAAAAATTGTCTCGCAAGTTTTGCGTCATCTGATCGGCTCTTCTGATCGCCGACTGATCTGTTGGTGCACCCTTCATTTTTGGGGCATCTGTTATGTGTGGTCTATCAGAAAAATGTATTATTTGTATTAATCATTTGTTGAATTTCAGTTATCAAAGGACCATGAAGCAATGACTCACGTGATCTTTGGAAGGAATCTCAGGCTGAATGTTGCTTTGACTCTTTGGCGGAAAAACGCAAGTGAATTAGTGGCATATTTGAACAGGTTAGCAATTTGACATTGACTGTAACTGTTCAAAATATACACTTCTATACGCTATCATAATTTTGTTTTGAAAAATTAATAATTTTATTCAGCAAAGGTGACAGTAAACAGACTTTTACACGGTTGTTAAATGTAAAAATATTAAGCAGCACAACTGTTTTTAACATTGAAAATAATAACAAAAATGTCTTGAGCAACACATTTGCATATTAAAGACTGGAGTTTTAAAATGCTTTTTAATACATTTTAATATGTATTAAAATAGAAAACTGTTGTTTAAAATTGTAATCATTTTACATTATTACTGTTTTTACTGTATTTTTGATCAAATAAATCAAGCCTTGGTGAGCATGAGACTTCTTTTGAAAATATGGGTGGGGGGAAATCAACTCCAAAAACTTTTAAACAGTAGTGTAAATGAAAAATTGCTGATATCCATAGATTTGTCTTTACGATATGATGAATTTTTTTTGTGGCATATTGATGCTTGCAATTCTACATATTGTGTGTCGTCAGTAGAACCATGGTAATTTGGTAACTTATTTTCACTTTTTCCCCAGAATACAAGACACAGGGGTGCTTGTTGACTGCTTGCCTGTACTTACTAAAAGGTAATGTATTTAAAACCTTTGCACAACATGTAAACTCAAGTTTGATAGACATGATTATAGATTTGACAGACATGTTGTTTCATACCAGTTTCTCCCTCTATAGTCTTCAGGAAGAACAGCCATGCATTTCAATAGGCTGTTGTGTTGACCTTTTACCACAAGTAAAAATGATTCTTAACGCTAAATATGAAGAGTAAGTATTTTGACCTTTTTTTTTAATACATTTTTGACCTTTTTACACAAACACACGACACGTGCACACACACACATACAGGATAAATAGATATAATTGTAATATACATTTGTTGCTTACTGTTGTAATTATAAGTTCTGCCCAAAATAATTAATCTTTTAAACTGTTGAATATTTTCCAGACACCTCATTGTAGCTTTACACTGGGTTCAATCTATCATAAAAAAATGGTGGTCTGAGCTCTCCACAAACACCATAAGCTTGCGTGATGGCTGTTCAAATGACAGGTGCTTCATTTTTATATGTATTTACGGAAATAAAATGGCAGAACATCTAATAAATGTTTTAAAAGTTTGCTGGGAGGTGTAACCGAACATGTTTGCATCCAGCAGGAATGTTCAGGCAATGAAGACAATGCTGCTTGAACTGTGGGAGGGAAAGAGTCACTTAAGCTCAGTTCCAGGAACTGTAGGTGAAACGGCAAAGGTGAAGTGTTCTTAATGAAGTAAAAATAAATAAAAGCAACTTCACAAAAATCAGTTTAACCATTTTCCTCTTACTGGTCATCTTTTCCTTTTCTTTCGCAGGTTATAGAATCATATTTGTCACAAATGCACTGATGCATCAATGTAGCCCAGGTGAAAAAGACGTACTGTTAAATGTATTAAACATGCAATATAGTATATTTTTATTGTACTAAAAACATACTCAAGTACATTTTTAATACATTTAATAGTACGTCTTTCACCTGGGAGAACACTAAGGAGAAAACCACTACACACTCTTGGTGCATTTTAAGCTCTTTGATCAGCTTGGAGCTGGTGAATCTGAAGCTCGGTAGGCTGTGGTGAATTGGGGATAGATGAACTGAACAATTCAGACACTCCGATTTCAGCACTGGAGGAGGAACTCTTCCTGCAGGTACTGAATGACTGCTTCACATTGAAGTGGACTTGCTTAGGGGCACATAATCAACTCCATGAGACTCTGGAATCAGGCGACTCACTGAAGTGCCAAGCAGAAGTTTTAACTGTTGCACTTGTAGTTCTATGGTGTGAATCTGCTTAATTGGCTGTGATTGTGTAAGTGTACCTTTATTAGATGTATTTTTCAGTCATTCACTTGAATTGCAGGAGTTTTAAGTTATTAGCGTTCTGTTGTCCATTGCCTGATCATGAATGGATATTTGAGTGTAATGTGTACATAGTGATTTTCTTTTAATGAACTTTCAAATAAATCTACTTAATCTGAATGTTTTTTTTTTTCCACCTTGAAGTTTAGGCTATATGAATACATATATTTTACATGTTATTTAACTAAGATAAGAAACATTGTGCAGGCAGCCAGGCACAATCACGATCACAAGGGTAGTGGATTGTGAGAGAAAAGATTGTAGCTAAATAATACAAAAAAAAATAAGTCGTGCAAAATTTGCTGACAAAAAAAAGTTCGTATTTTACAATTAAAATATTGATGCAAAGATGACTCACGAAACCGATCTGAGTGATTCGTTTACGAGACTGACTGAGCCGAGAACAGATTATTGAGTTGACATGAGCATTCCAAGAATTTGACTCACTGTTGGGAGGGACCAAAAATAAATTACATTTCTTAGCAGAAGTATGATATTGGAAATATATATTTGTCTCGAATTGTATGGGGTTTAAAATAATTTATCTACGAACTCACTAAACTGAGTTTAAATGAATCGCACATTATGTCATGGGTGCAACAAACTGAACTGGGAGACAATGAAATACAAAATGAAAAAATAAAACGCAATAAACGACAATATGTGCCTACATATAAATTAACGGGAACGATTAGGAGTATTTAATATGATGCACCACAATGTCATGATGTAAAATAATCTGAAGTGGCGTTAAAAACATTTATAATATGAACTGTTATAAGGAAAGAACGGATTCACGAAAACGAGTCGGACTCGGAAATCCCATTAAAAGCCCCGCCTCAACGGTAATCACGTGCAGCATGTTCTTCCGGTCTCTGCATTCTATGATTTCCGCTTTCCGTTTACTTCCTTCAACTGAGTCTTATTCCTGTGGTCCATATTGACGCATAGTGAAATATTGTGCATTATTTTACGTCGTATTTATCGTGTGACAAAGCACGATGCAATACATTAAACGTCTATTAGATTTATATTTAGCGTTACAGGCTCTGTTTGCGTTGTCATTGGGTTTTTCTGATACAGAGCCGGGGCCCGTAGCAGGTTCTCAGTCGAATGGAGACCGTTTTAAAATCGAAGGACGAGCGGTCGTTCCTGGAGTGAAAACACAAGACTGGATCTCCACAGCCCGAATCCTGGTGGAGGGGGAGGAATATGTTGGGTTTCTCAAGTGAGTTAAGTTATATCGCCAGCAATGCTAACGTCAAAAAGAGCGATGTAAATTTGAATGTGTGAGTGTTGCTCGATTTAGAGCATCGTGTCGCAAAAATGACAATGATAATCTTAATTATAATGATCTTGTTGCAAGCACTATTGTGAAATATGATGTGCAGGTTATATGTAAATATATTTGCAGGGCATGATAAATTCAGATTGGATGGGCAGCGGTTTCAAAACATGTCTTTATTAAACAAGGTTTTGCCAAGAATAAGATGACACAATTAACCACATCAATTTTCCTTATAGGACTGATGGGAGCTTTGCTGTCAACGATGTGCCCTCTGGCTCATATGTGGTTGAAATTGTATCACCATCTTTCAGATTTGATCCTGTTCGGGTGGACATTACCTCCAAAGGGAAAATGAGGTAGCTAACATAACGAATTCTTCTACCTTCTAACATGACTAACGTCACAAACACCTCAGTTAATATCCAAGTGTTGCTGAACCACAGGGCTCGCTTGGTGAATTACATCAAAACCTCTGAAGTTCTTCGACAGCCATACCCTCTTCAGATCAGATCTGGGGGTCCACACACATACTTCATGAAGCGGGAAACCTGGGGGTGGACTGATTTTCTGATGAACCCAATGGTATGATCATATGATGTGTGTTTGTGTTTTTATTTATTTTTTTAATCAGTTGAATTTCTGGTGATTTGACTGGAAATGTATCAGTTGTGGTTAATTTTGTTTACTTATTTCTTTAACTATGTAAGTCATCTCTATATGCATGAACTAACAATTAGCGATATTTCTTACAACATTTATTAACATTTTATTCGTTAATAAAAATGTTCATGTTACTTCACAGTGCGTTAACTAATGTTAACAGATGACATTAGTTAACTTGAACTAAGATTAATAAATGGTATATAAGTATTGTTCATTCTTAGTTTATTTTATCATTTAACTAATGCATTTACTAATGAAACCTTATTGCAAAGCGTTACCAGTGTTACAAATGCACATTTTCAGGGCCATTTATAATAGTATGAATTATCTATGATGTAATATGTGTTGCTGATGGTTTCTAATACTTGTTGTGACTTCACTTTTAAAATGTTTTTGTTGTCCTTAGGTCATGATGATGGTCCTTCCTTTATTAATCATTGTCCTGCTCCCAAAGGTGGTAAATACTAATGATCCTGAGATGAGAAAGGTAATACAAAACATACACTAAGTAGACATCCTCATCCACTGTGTATTTCTTTTTTCATACAATCTTGTCTTCTTTTTATTTTCTTCAGGAAATGGAGCAATCTATGAACATGTTGAACCCTAACCCAGAATTGCCAGATGTTTCTGAATTGATGACTAAATTGTTCTCCAAGGGCTCCAGTAAGTCTGGTGGAGGTAACAAAGGCAGCCGAAGTGTTGCTCTGAAGAGGAGGTAGTGCCGTGTGTTTGGGATCATTTTGTCGGTTTTCTTTAACACTGTTTTACTGGTTTTCTTCTCTTTTTTTTTTTTTCTTTTTTTTTTAATTAAATGAACCGTTTCTTTTTCGACCGAAATGCTTGACAAAACAGGACTGTGTTTGCACTGTGCTACTTTTCCACACTTAATTGTCTTCTTTAGCTGCATTGTTAATAATCAGATTATTTTAATCATTGTATGATACACTGAAAACTATACATAACATTTAAAAGTGTACAAGACCAGTACAGATAGAGCAAGGCATGAATTCATCTTTTTTAATAAAAATAAATAGAGCTCAAATAGGATGTTTTAATTTAAAAGTAGAATGAGTGTGAAAGTAAAAGATTGGTCAAGATTCCTAGTGGGGATTGTTAGATTGAGATATTCAGTTTTGCTGAAACATTTCAATATCTTGTCATGCAATTAACATAGTCTATGCTTTCACTGCTGCTCATATACAAATCATCACACAGATATGATTCCTTCTCAGAATTGAGGGCAATGCAGTTTCACCTTCGTTACGACTTGAATAAAAGCAAGAATTAAATATTGAAGTAAAATTTAACATATTGTGTTGAGTGCTTTGGGTTGATGCAATAGCTGCAGTTTTGCTGCACTGATAAAGTCAGATGCAGAAGTTAGTACTCACTGTATGTAGTTGTTTTGCTCAGTTTGTCACAAGCTTTCTGGGATATTTCAAAAGCACACTTGAGCTTAAGGGTCAAGATAGATGAAACAAATCTTTCCATCTTTGCAGTAATGCCTTGTGTGTTTTCAGACCAACCTGAGGAGGTGACATTGACCCCAATTCTGTTTCATAACTACTTGAAATAAAGCTTCTAGGTTATAATATTTACTATATCTTGTTTGGTTTGTACATGACTGTGAATGAAGATGAGAAATGCGTACCATTTAAGCTATGAAGTATAAACTTATTTAAACTGAATGGAAATAAACTTTGGTGGGAAATATCCTTAACGTCTTGCTTCAATTAATTAAATTGAATTTTATCTTAATACATTTATTTCACAAATTAAAGGGCATGTCATCACAACACAAAGTATAGACTTATTAAACAACATGAATGGAAAACAGCCAGTTAATATCCATAAATGTGCTTCTGTGGTGTATGTTAATGTTCAAGCGAGTTGAGATCTAATTCATGGCACCCTGAATTTGGATTTGTTTTCTATTTAATATGAACCACTACACATTGGAACTATATGGGTGATGATGTAGAAATGTTTAAATTGTGCTTCATTTCACAAGATGTAATGTTGGAATCTCTGCCATATCATGGATATTACATCCGGAGTGAAGCTACAATCTTTTGTCCGTATCTCTACAGAAGTGATGGTTTGCCAGCTCAGAAATCTGAACACTGTCTAGTTATGCAAACATAATACAACAACATTGCTTTGCACACTAGATATTTAAATATTTATGTTTCTATGCATGCAGTGTCACTGACATGACCAAGGTGTACAATACATAATATTTTAAATCATTCTATCACAAAAAGTTAACCATGTTTTTAGTATTTAGAATTAAAACGTCACAGTCCATATCTTTATTTATTGTCCTCACCATCCCTGACCTTTAGACAATGCACAATATTAAAATACACACTGCTATGTAAACATGTTGAATGATCTTTAAATAAAAACAGATTAGAAGCTAAATAAAATATTAACAAATCATATATTCAAACAATATGTAGGAATATGGTGCTGTATGCACAGCATTAACTAAAATGAATTTAATGTTAGCCATCTCTGTTGAATTTAATGGTTTTGACCAGACCAGTACAGTTTCTCCTCTCCTTTATTTTTCTTCCATTTGCAGAGGAATAACATCCAAAAGGTCTTTTGGAAGGTCTTGTTGCATAGGGCATAACACATGGGGTTGATGGTGCTGTTGACATAGCAGAGCCAGTAGCCCAGATGCCAGAGGGACATTGGGATGCATTTAGAACAGAAGGTGGAGATGAGCACCATGATGTTGTACGGCGTCCAGGTGAGGATGAAAGCCAGAAGGATGGCACTGAGAGTCTGTGCAGCCTTTTTCTCCTTGATAAGGACCATTCGTTTACGCTTGGTCATCTGGATCTTTAAGTTGGGATCTTCTGGTTTGGTAGAAGCTGATGTGGATGAAGGAGCCTGTGGCTCTGAGGACTGACATTGATCTGTGTTTGTTCTCTCAGTCTCGGTACTACCTTGCAAAACGGTGATGTCACTAAGGATCGGCTTGAACTTGTATGACATACATTTTTTATTGTTCGTCTGGGAGCATTTTGCAAGATCACTTAGATATTTGCTGTCTTCATAACAGCCCAGCTGTCCATTTTTATTGAGTGTCGATTCTTGGTTCTTGAAAGATTCTCGAGGGGTCGTCTCAGAGACAGACCGCTCGTCATCTTCTGAGGATGTATAACTGTTCAAGGTGGTGACCTGGTCTGATTTTGTCCACAAGTCATCAGACTGCAATGTTGTCCTAGTTACATAACTCTGGTTGGACGAAGACCATGACGCTTGAGTCCCGTCCCTCTTGTTTTTAAAGCTAAAGCATTGTAGTATTGGCTTTCGAGCTTTAGAGTCTTCACGGCTGTCCAGCGATGGGTATCCTTGGAGTTCTGCTAAGTTCTTTGTGCGTTTCTCGGTTTCTTTGTAGATTTTGCAATATAAAATTGTCATGATGGATACTGGGACATAAAAGGCTGCTATGGCTGTACCAAATGTAATTGTGGGTTCTGAGAAAAACTGGATCTCGCATTGGTCAGGAGAAACCGTCCTCTTGCCGACAAAGTACTGCCAGCACAGAATGGGTGGAGCCCACAATATAAAAGATATCAACCAGGCCAAGCCAATCATGATGCCTGCACGTTTCGGGGTCCGTTTAGCCCTGTAGGTAAGTGGTCTTGTAATGGAGAAATATCTGTCAAAGCTGATGACCAGCAAGTTCATCACCGATGCATTACTTGCAACATAGTCAAGGGCCAGCCACAGATCACATGCTATATTCCCTAAAGACCAGTATCCCATGAGAATGTAGGATGTGTACAGGTTCATGGAGAACACGCCAATAATGAGGTCTGCAAAAGCTAAACTAAGTAAATAGTAGTTGTTAACAGTCTTAAGTTGGCTGTTGACCTTGAAAGAGAGCATCACCAGAACATTGCCCACTATTGTGATGAGACTCACAACAGCTGACACTGTTGCAATGGTTATGACCTCCAACAGACTGTATGGGGCTGGCAGGACAGCAGAGACATTTCCACTTGCTGTTAAATTTTGAATATCCATCTCCATCATGTTACTGCTGACAGGTTAGTAAATGCTGGATAAAAGTTGCACTGTATTCTTCATGCTCACTTGGCAAAGGATCATCTAAAAACAGAGAACGAAGAGACTTAACATTTCAAAAACATGAAACATAAAAATAGTGTACTTTTCTAAGACATTACAGGCAAAGCATTGTTTTTTCATGCACATTTCTTTCAGACTAGTGGAAAGAAAACATACAAAATGCACATTCAAGAGTTTATTTTATCACACATTATCTTTTTGTGTCTGTTGATTTTAAATATAAATACATAAAGGCTGTTCAGTAGGCATTTCAATAACACGTATATACACCAAATTTCCAGATTTATTCTTATGTAGTTTCTCAAGGTTTAAAAATTTTTTTTTTTAGAAAAACATGTCCCCCCCCCCCCCCCTGGCTGTTGAAAGTATGGATTTATGGAGTGATTAAAAATATTAATATAAAAACTTTAATATGCCAACAAAATGAAAGAATGAACCTGGCTTTGTCCAATGTTCTGATTTCATATTTTGGGAATGAATGCAAATGAGAGCATAATTAATTAGATATTGCCTATTTAAATTAGCATATTTAAAATAGCTTAGATTAAGCTAGGATTAGACCTTAGTTCAAAGACATTTAAGTAGCTTTTTTAAACGTGCCTTAGAAGAAAAAAACATTAATGATGTGCCTCTTGAGACAAAACAATGACACTGACATATTTTAAGATAAGTTTCTTTAATTTAAAACAGCTCAAACGTGCATTTTAGTTTAAGCCTTGTCTATGAAACCGGGTGTTAATATACTATGACTAATGAACTTTGGAAGTTTTTTTTTTTTATCTTACAAGCACATAATAACAGTTATATGCATCGCAATATTTTAAATATGACTGTAAAAGATTGAATCCTTCAAAATATAATAACTACCTTTTACAGTCCATTATGTGCAAAGGAATGACAGGACTGCATGGGAGCACCCGGTCAGATCTCACATGCCCCTTCAAAAGAGCTGGTTTCACCCCTGGTCCTACTACTTTTGATACTACTGATACTCATACCTTTTCCCCCAGTTCGACCAGCTAAAAGATGACAATCTTACATTCATGATTAGGCGGAACTAGTTTAATGGGGGGAACGTTTCTCCATTGAATAGGGTTATTTTTAAATGTAACAACTGTAGTGGTGTTACATCATTACAGTCTCGGAATTAGTTCTAATTTTCATATTCAGTTATGGAGAGTAGACATAGTCGGGGACGTGGTGGTCATTGGAAAAGAGGAGGTAGAGGTGAAGGTGAGGGGGGGACTGGCAGTTCGGGAGAGCACAGGGGTCGCGGAAGAGGGGGCCACCATCGTGGAAGAGGCAAACGGGACCATCGTAGAGGAAGAGGGCGCGAATATGGACCTCCCGCAGACTTTAGAGAGTTTCGACGAGTGAGTGTCACCCATACAAAACAATCTCCATGACAACCATAGTTTCTGCCGAAATACCAGACTAACTGTTACTATAATGCCATAATTACAGTAAGTTAATGATTACTATAAATCTCTGGCTATTTGGAATTAGGCACAGATGTCATACATATTAAATATGTGAAAATAAAATAACATCACAAGCATTAAGAGAGACTGTCACACTGTTTGAATGATATTAATGGAAAATAATTGTAAACTTAATTAATGGTATTTCTGTAGTAACATTACTGTACTATAATGTGTTGGCAGTAGTTATTGTACTATTTGTCTTTTACTCAGTACTGTTACAGGTTTAACTTATAGCTACCATGGTAATTTTTTTAATAGTTTATTAGAAACCAAACCAATTTAGAATCAATAAGTAATTAAGGATTCATTCATTGTAGGCTATGTATTGTGTCATGCTTGCTCACTGCCATAATTTTTCTGATTACTTTTCAGAATCAAGATGACCATGATAACAAAGAAAACTTTGAGGAAGTAGAGGAGCACAACACCTTCTCTCGACGAAAGCTTGAGCCCAACTGGGACCGTTATGAGGAATCGGAGAAAGAGGAAATTAATGAAGATGTACCTACACAAAGAGGCACAGACTATCATGTCCTCCTCACTTCAGCTGGTAAGACATACTGCCCACTTAAATCTGTGTCATATTTCCCCCGTGCCTCTGATACAGCTCATGCTGGGAGGAGATCAAAACTAAAATTAATGCAGAACAACGGTGGTGTTAAACAGCTGTCCTGCTGTGTGCTGTTGAGATACTAAAGGCGACGAGAAGGGCAAAACTCTATTTCTGTTGCACGGTTGGATCTGATTGATGGAGGAGGACTCATCTCATGGTGAGCAACAGTTTTTGTTGCACAACAAGCAACCATTACCACTCACAGAGTTCATTTTTATGCTGCCTGAATGAGAAGTTTGGGACTAGTAAAAATATTTTATTCAGCAGGTATGTATTAAATTGATCAAAAATGCTAGCAAAGACATTTGTAATGTTACAAAAGATTTCTATTTCAAATAAATACTGTTATGTTGAACTTTTATTTATCGAAGAATCCTGACAAAAAAGACAGATCCATCCGTCCACACAAATATTTGGCAGCACACCTGTTTTCAACACCTGTTTTCAACAGGTGAGCATAAGAGACTTCTTTCAAAACATAAAAGTCTTACTGACCCTATATTTTTCAGTATTGCATAAGCAAGTTAAAACATAAAGAAAAAGCAATACACGATTTGATGTGCTGCCCAGTTCCTTTATGTATGTCAGTAAGTGAATGCAGGGATTGTACATTTTGTTCAAGGGCAGGTCATACACAACTGTCTAATTATTCAAAATTAACCATTACGAAGGCATTTGTACCTCAAATTTAACGAGCCTAAATTCCCTGTGGGTGCAGAATGAGTTTCTATTACGCCGTTCTCTTGAGGGAATTTTCTTTGCTCAATTTGCCTCTCATTTCCCTAATCTGCTTCCTCAAAAGCCACATTGATATTAATGAGATATATTTGTGGCATCTAATTTTACCACTGTGAAGTACTGCAGGATTGCACTGCCTCTTGTGGTATTGCAAAAGAAAGACTGTATTTATCCCTCGTGCATATCTGTGCAAACATGCGTACTAGGAAATGTCATTTGTTAGTAGCAATCTGTTTCTGCTTGCCGTGGCCAAACGGTTAAAGTTGTACTCTAACTAAATTGGAGCACTTAATCTGTTTTGTTGCTCTCTATTTTTTCCTGTGTTGTTCCCTGCACATTTACGATTAGTCATCAGAGGTTCAAACTCGCTGATCCCTGTGAATGTGGGTGGAATTTGTATCTGTTCTCCAGAACAAGTATTGTATCCATGACTTCAGGAATTATGTAGGACAGCTTTGCCATCATGATGTGGTTGTACAGCACCATGATAACAACAAAAGAAATAGTTCAGTGCTTTAACCTGACTGCTTTGATGAAGAATCTTCTTTTCTGTATTTTATATTTTAACAGTGAAAAAAGATATATAAATATGGTCACACCTCTTTGTCAAATATTGCAATATAATGGCTTCAGCTAAGTTATAAATAGAAAAATGGCTTTTCCGGTTTGTTCAGCTCCACATGTCTTTCAAAGTTGCCTGACCTCCCCTGCGATACTCAACTTACTGTCCTTTATCCTATTATGATTCTGCCAGCAGGCCATGATTAGTGTGTGTGGTGGTAACGGACTGATTACATACCAAATGAGTGTAATTCAGCTTTCACCAGGAACACCCTTCAATTACCCTTGAGCTTTCTCACAAATGACCAAAATCATAACTTAATCTGGATTCTTTAATGGGGTTGGTTTGCCTTAAATTAAAACTGTCATCATTTAGTCACCTTCAAAGTTCTACAGGTTTGAAACTACATGGGGTGAGGAAATTACAGCATTTGTATTTCTTATTTACACAGATTACACATTATAACACATATTACATTAAAACAGATGAGTTGTCTTCTTCATTACAGCAGGTGCTTGCACCTGTTTGTCACCTACATGGTAGTTTGTAGTGTTTTACGGTAACACAGGTGTAGCAACGTTATGTAATTGAGACAATATCCCACCAGGTTTGATTTGCATTCAGCAGGAAGATTGCTGTAATCTGTTGATTTGCGCTGATTTATTATGTATGTCAAATTACGGTCCCTAGTTGGCGTATCTTTTAGGCTTTCACTGTAAAGAAAACTACGTTTATCAGATAACAATTTGAAAATCTGTTCACCGAAAGGCTTCATGCTGTAGCAAATCTTTGATGCGATCATTTTTGTGCATATTACTCACACAGATGGGTAATTTATTTTGTCTTATCTCACAGTTGATCAAAGATTAATCTGTCAGAAACTCTCGATAACATCTTTAAATTTGAATAGCATCATCCAGACCTTGTCGCTGTGGCGGTGAACTTGTTGCTAGGGCCAGCATCATAGGACATTGCTCAAGCATTGGGAGTCTTTTTTGGTCTCAGAATAACCCTGCAACTCACATTGCTTTGAAAATCCACTATGAGGAAGAATGTGGTAATTGCTACCTCGTATTACAAGGTAATAATGATCTCCTTTAGATGAAATTAATGTTGAGATCCCTCTAAAGATGGCACAATATCCCGCTTAAGATGCTTGAATATTTCAACATTTTATAAACACAGCCATATTAGCTTTGCATTGATTTCTAGTTTCGTTAAGGAGTTTTACAGGAAATGTAAAAACTAATAGGCTAGTGCATGCAAATATAATATTAATGGTGTAATATTTGTATATAATATAATATTGTATTTAATATTATTCACTTTACATGACAATAAGGTTACATTTTTTAACATTAGTTAATGCATTGAGTACCATGAACTATTTTTACAGCCTTTATTAGTCTGTTTACATTACATTATGTAAACATTACATTAATGTTGAATTTTTCAAACTGCAATGTTTAAGTATTAGTACATGTATATAAAAAATAAATAAAGTGTTCATGGTTATTTTACAATAGCTAATGCATTAACTAATGTTAACAAATTCAACATCATTGAAAGCATGTTTATTACACTGAATAGGCCTATATATCATAGCACATATTAATTTATTCGGCAATTTCCAAATTACTGTAGGTACGAGGTTTCTTTACTGCTTTTTTTCCCTGTCCATTTAAATCAGCTTAGTAGAACTCTGGGATGTCCCTAACATAACATTAAAAACAATGTCTTTTTCTTTTAAATAATTGTTAAAAGGGACAATAGACCCCGAAATGAAACATCGGTCATTTACTCACCTTCATTTCTAAACCTGTCTGACTTTGTTTTACTATGTGGAACACAAAAGCAACAAAATGAAACCCTATTGGCATTGTATGGGCAAAAAAAACAAAACAATTCTGCTTTTGTCATTCTCAGAAGAAAGACATTATTGATACAGGTTTGAAACTACATGTGGGTTAGAAAGTGATGACAGAATTTTCATTTTTGGATGAATTAACCATTTATATTTTAATTGAAACATAACTAATTAATTAGAATAACAGTCAGTGATATCTATTGTCTTTATTAATGTTGATCTAATATTAAGCCACCTAGTTTGACTAATATTAATTACTACATTGTCTAATTATCTGTAAAAGATGTATGTATTCAGTACTCACTGTTTTCATATCTCAACCTTGAACTCCATCTACAGATCTGGCTCGGTCACACTGTCACTATTCCCAAACCTTTTCCTCTATTGTCAACTCTCACCACTCCGGAATCGAGTGTCTAGATGTTGCTGCTTCATCCATTCATGAGCCTGTTCTTATATTAAATAATCCTCAAAGTTGTAGTAAAATGTTCTCCTCGGTTTTTGGATGGTTGTTTGTCTAAGGAAGAGTCAAAGTAAAAAGCTCTGTCTCAAGTTGTGACGACTACGCCAAAGTCCATTGTTAAGCATCTCCTTTTCTCTCAGTGGTGGAGGATGATTTGGAAATGCTGCTGCTGCTGTTTCTTTGGATGAATATGTGCTGCTGCCTGTGGATGCTCTGACAGACACAGATGTGAATGGCTGGGAGGAGGTCATTCCCTCTGGGCTGGGATGATCGTCATGATTTAGGGCAGTGAACAACAGGCAGACGCCGAGAATGGGAGGAGGAAGAGGAGAAGAGCAGGGGGCTGAACCGAAGCAGAAATGAGGGGATGAAGGTTAGACCGTTCATGCTCATGCTGGAGACAGAGGCTGTGTGTGAGATGAATGATCACTGAAACATAATGGAGGCATTAATTACTCTCTTTTGACACAGATAGCGTGGCTGCGAGCAAATAAGTGGGTGGAGATGATCGGTTATCTAGAAATACAGAAGTAAGAGGGTCATTTAATGACTTTTTGTTATGTCTGTATAGGAGCTACTTCAGCTCAAATCAAAGTAAAATGGTCCTCTAATATAGTACAATTTATTAAGGTGCCAGGTGAATTGATATTTTATTTTTATTTTTATTTTTTTACATTTTTCTCCCATATATTTTGAGGTAATATAGCTGTTTGTCTGATGCGCAACATGAGGTTATCAAAAAAATGTGGTCATTCAAATATGAAAGTTAACCTTACGGTTAATTAGTTTTTGTTCCTCTAGCTTCACCAAACAAACAAAAAATACAATAAATATTTGTTTTATACAATTTCATCTACCATTGGTTAGCCAAATGAATAGCCTCACCCCAAATTCACATCATTGGTTGAGTCAATGCTACTGCATCACACTGGAAATATAGTATTGAAGTGGAATTGATATATTTAACGTTTACAAATTATGTACTTCAGCATTTAGCTGCTCATATATCCTTGACCATTATGATTATACTGATCAAAAGTCTGGGGTCAGTAAGATTTTCGTTTTGAAAGAAATACTTCTATATGCATTAAATTGATCAAAAATGACATGAACATTTACAGTGTTACAAAAGAAGTCTATTTCAAATATATGCTGTTCTTTTGAGCTTTCCATTCATCACATTCCACAAAAAAATATGAAGCAGCACAACTGTTTTCAACTGATAATATGAGATGCAGCAAATCAGCATATTAGAATGATTTCTGAAGGATCATGTGACACTGAAGAATGGAATTATGATGCTGAAAATTCAGCTTTGCATCACAGGAATAAATTGCGTTTTTAAAATTAAAATAGAAAACCGTTATTTATAATTGTAATACTATTGAATCTCACGTTTTTACTGTAATTTTATATCAAATAAATGCAGTCCTGGTGAGCATAAGGGACTTTGTTTAAAACATGACAAAATCAAACCGACTTTTGAATGGCTGTTATTTATTTATTTATTTTTGCACTTGCACTATTTTAAGAGGTTAGCCTTTATGTCCATTTGAAGATGATCCCTCTAATTCTGCTCTCACAGCTGCATGGGTGCAATTAGTTACATCACAGGCCATCAAAGGAAGCCTTGAATGATCAATGAGAAAAAAAACTGATTCAATGCACACAGTACAAACAAAGTTGCAATGGTAAGATGGTAAATGGTAATGGTAAAATGGAGGATGCTCAGGAAATAAGTGACATTGCAAGGTGTGTCTGTGTAAGCGTTGTCTGCTTGGGGATTGAGTACAGATCGACCAATTCAGGGTAATTTCTTTGACATTTTTTCCTTTTGTCAGCCGTCACCTGTTTTTTTGTGTTTTTTTTACAATACCACAGTGTGATCACAGTCGAATGTCATACAGTCAGGTTGACAGGAAATGGCTTATGTAAGATAGTGCCATGTAGGGCAGGATTTCCAGGCCTCCAAGTTTATTGATCATAATGAGATCATAATGGAGGATATGAGCCATATCACGTACCCTTGAGGAGGACTAATAATGAAGGGCATAGATATACAGTGACAACTCCGCTGTGTTCGCCTGCATCTGTGTGTCTGTCCTAACGTAGTACGTCTCAGATGACACAACTCAGCCCTACACGCTACATACTCGGGTTACACTTGACAGTGAGAGCAGCAAATTAATACTAAATGTCTGAATTTCATGACCTTGTTTAGCTGTTGACTGCACTTCGACCTGTCTGTGTCCCTGCAGAGAAGCAAAGAGATGTTGATTCATTATCAATGACACTGCACCTGTAGGAAACCTTGCCCCCTCCCAACTTGCTTTCCTATATTTCAGTACCTTGGACCTCCACCTGTGGCCCTGCTGCTGGCAGTTTCACCAGCTGGACCCTGCACAAATGACTGCACCCTGGTGGGACACAGCTCTATAGATTGTCTCTCTTTTTCATATTCTTGGCAAGCAACAGCCTACTGTATCTTGCACAAAGTCAGCCATTATTTTATAACTACCATAGAACCCTTAATGTTTTTAAACACGCTGATAAACACTTGCTAGATGTGTTTGTTTACATGCACTTTCTAAGTTCAGTTTCAGTTGGACTAAAGCAATAATTAAGTTTTTTTTATTGTCACTAACCTGTGCGGATTTTGTGAATTTGGATTAACAGACCTAGATAATGTGATTGTAGCTCGGCTTCATCCGGCATGTTGGCACTTTAATTGGAATGCAAGTGGAATCAGCGTATTTTTTTAAAGACATTTTTAAATATTAAATTGATCAATGACAAGGAAACATTATATTCATCAATGGTGATTAAAGTCTATTATAATGTTACAAAAGATTTATATTTCAATGAATGCTCCTTTTGAACTTTCTTTTCATCCAAGAGTCAAAACAAGATATTTCACTGTTCATACAAAAATCTTAAGCAACACAACTGTTTTCAACATTGATAATAAAATATTTCTTGAGCAAATCTGCATATTAGAATAATTTCTAAAGGATCATGTGACACTGAAGACTGGAGTAACGGCTGCTTTTCAGCTACAATTCAGCTTCACAGGAATAACATAAATTACTGTAGAAAACAGTTATTTGAAATTGTAATAATATTACATTATTACTGTTTTTACTGTATTTTGATCAAATAAATGCAGCCTTGGTGAGCATAAGATACTTCAGAAGCATTCTTAAAAATCGTACCGGCCCCAAACCTTTCAACTGGATTATACTTGCTAAATATGCATTGCCAACTTTGATTAATTGAATATCAATTATGGACTTTGTTTTCTCTGAATCTGAGCCTATTTGATTTAAGTTAAAGTATGCAAAAGGGATGTTGACTCCAGCCTGCTAAGTGTAATCACACAAATCATGTTTTTTTCCAGCACAAACTGGTGTTTCTGGAAGAATGCTGGAGCAACCTTAACTTAAATGCTGAGCACCTGTGTTTTTGATCGCGCTCATACTGTGACTGTAGTCCCCTGCATCAAGCATTGGACAGTAATTATGATGCGGGGGTGTGCGTTTGCACCCACACAGAGTATCAGAATGTCATCTCTGTAATAATGTGTAACAGTAACAACCACTCTGTTAATGACTGTGTGTCTCTCTTCACACTCGCTCTCTTCCCTCGCTGCTGTTACCATAACACCTGTGCGGTTTGCATGAGGCCCCTCGTTATTTTAAAGCCATTTTGTATCCTTCAGACACCTTTATTACAATTGGGAAGAGCAACAGTGGCCACTTGTTTCTAATAATTTCCATATTAGCGTTCCATATCTTTTTATCTGTCCACCATAACTTACTCCTTGTTTGTTTCCTGTGGCGATTGTTCCCTGTTGTCACATCATTGAAATATAGGAGCTTTTTTCAAACCGTATTTACAGGTTAAAGGTTCAAGCGACTCTTTTGCATAAATATGGTTGTGTAATAATGATAGCTTTTGACTATAAATAGCCTGACTGATCTAATATTTTGTCCCCAATGAATCGGTTTTTATAATTCTGCCAGGAAATGGTCCCCTGATTGTCCCTTTGAGTTCATCTATGCCCAGAGAGGCATTATTTGGGGCAGTGTTGATATTTGGGGCATGAAGTCCTTTGGTATTTGGTTGGAAGTGGATGTTTTTAATGGGCGCTGTCATTGAGTTTATTCCTCTGTAATCTAGATTTTCTGTAGTTGGGAAGTCTATAAGAGATGAAATAGAAATCTTCCAAGATATTTTGCACAGGCATTATGCATACCATGTAGCTTAAATGGTACTCATGTTCACTAGATAGATTTCCGATTCAATGTCAATTTCCGTCTTGAAATTGAATGCATTCCAAATTAGACCTGGGCAATAAAACTAAGTAAAAATGTATACCTCTATATTTTGCAAAATTTTCACGATATTCAATATATAGAGATATTTTTGCATTTGCTCTTGAAAAGAGCCTTTCAACATTATTGTGATATTCCCTTATTATATATATTTTATGTCAGCAAAGAAGATGTCACAATAATATTGCTTGTAGTAATAATAATAATAATAATAATAATAATAATAATAATGTATTGGTCAGCTCTAGTCCAAATGCATTTTGGTTTTAAATGTTCTGAATCAGTGCCATTATCATGTCACAAGTCCATTTCAAGTATTTCAGGTCTGAATGTTTATAATGTATTAAGTAGTATAAAATAATGGATTTGTTTACTTAATAAAAGTAATAAACACGTTACAGAATAAACGAATACATAAATAATATAAAAAATATTTTAAGTAATAAAATACATGTATTGTTTAAGTTTTAAAATGGATCTCTTCATGTTTAAATGAAATAAATATATATTTTTTCTTTTGTTAATTCTCACAGAAAACCATATACGGCAGTATTATATGACAGTATTATATGGTAATTTCTATAAAATATCTTCCTCCTCTTAAATATTGACATTGCTTTTTTAGTAGTTTCTGAAGAGGACCCTCCCTGAGAGGTGTTTCATCTGTGTTCGTCATTGGGAAAAGCATCTCCTTTGATCAAGAGTAGCACATTGAGTGCTTGATTCATCTCTATGGAAATAAATGAGTCTTCTAAATGTCTTATTAAGATGAGCCACAGCTGTCTGCTAACCCAATGATGAGCCCAGCCCTTCGTCCCAGCTGCAATACTGGCCCCACTTGTAGAAAGTGAACACGCACATTGTTATGTAACTTGGTGTAGCTTTTATGTTTAGGTAAAAATATCAAGACAAAAGGAGAATACTGCTGCTCTTGTAGTGTAGGTCAGGTTGTGCTGAGAAAGATGGATTCAGAATTACTTGCATTATTCACTTGAGGTGCACCTCACACTAGAGCCCTGTTCTCATACACGCTACTGCACCGCACATATGGGGACGTGCAGTCACAAATACATAGGAATTAAATCGATTAATACAGAGCAGAAGGCATAAACACTGTGTCTGTAACACTGGAAAACTCATCAATCATGAGACTCAATCCTGTGTCTGATGATCTTTCTTTCTTTCTTTCTTTCTTTCTTTCTTTCTTTCTTTCTTTGTCTAATTGAAAAAAAAAATGCTTATGTATAAATATACGCACATATTTAAAGCTGCAATCAGTAACTTTTTTTTTTAGTTCAAAAATTATATTATGAGCATCATAAATCAATTTTCCAAACTGTGTTTTTGTTTTATCCTGGATCACTACGGTTCACGACTATTTTAGACTGGCTCGGGTCGTACCTCTGCGGAGTAGCCCAGTATCTGCGTGACTCGTCATAGATACATAGGATACATAAAAGATTTCAAAATAAGAGTTGATTTGTCACTTTCTGCACCGTTGAAACCACATGAAGAGATTCACAGCTATAGTTCAGGTCATTTCAATTGTGATTTAACTGAATAGATGTTTTATTCCCCGTTTCTGGTTTAGGAAGCTTAGACCCCTTTATAAACATAATGATTTGAAGGTTACGCAACAGTTTGTTCAGTATCTGATCAAAACCGAAAGCAGAGCTCAAACTTTTAATGATCTGAAGGAAAACATTTTATTTTACACATTTGGCCTCTGTCAGATATCCAAGCAGTGTTGCATTTAAACATGTGTTTTCAAATGAACCAAGTGTGTGAACTGCACAAAAGTCTTTCCTTTCAAGTCTAGACACTAATAGGAAACTCTTGGTGTTCTCCATGGCAGCTATCTTGAAGCGTAGTAAATAACTGTCTTATTGTTTTGAATGTTCGGCTTGAAATGTTTTAATTGCAATCATCACAGTCTGATTTATTTTGATGGTTCAGTTCGTTACGGAGTTGCTTTGTGGTAATTGGCTTAGCAATGATTTGCTCAAGAGCCGTGACGACAAAGCAAATTAGCAGCTTCTTCCAAAAGGCTGGAGCCTCCCTCCATTAAGTGCCATTTAATGACTAACAGTGGATGGCCTGTGCTCGGTTTAATGGTGCTGTGCTTGTGGGTCCACAGCGGTTCATGGTCCTCCTGTCATCAGTGTCTTATTGGGGCCCTTGAAAAAGCAAAGAACACTGGCCAGTTTTGGGTTGGCAGGCTGCCCTGGTGCCACTCTCTGGGAGGAAATGACCTGTGCTTGTAGCGTGGCTTCCTGTGAGCGGGTCAGAGGACGCCAGCCTGCAGAGAGACAACATCTGCTACACTGACATTGTGCCAGCACTGCACCAGAGCTGCTTCTGACAACTGCTCTTCCTTTCACACCAGCCTTTTTTACCTTATTGGGTTCTTTGCTTATTTGTAGATATGCACAATGTGTCAACTTTTGGTTATCCATTTTATTTGAAAGTCAAAAACCTGTCCAATGGCATTTTTCTAAACTTGTTTTGGAAAAAAAAAGAAGAAGAAAAATACAATAATTTGGGAAATGGATTTAGAAAAAGATTTAAAATAGTTAATAAATCTAATAAATCACTTGAAAAGTGAAAAGCTATTTATTTTATGCAAAATCATTATTTTTATGGACGCTTGTTTCCACCTCATAATAAAAAAAATGGTAACACTTTATAATGTTTCATTAGTTATCTACTCTAGTTAACATGAACTAAGATTGAACAATACTTCTACAGCATTTGTTTATGTTAGTTAATGCTAATGTTAATTTCAACATTATGCATTTCTCAAATCAAAAGTTTTTTTAACATTAGTTAATGGACTGTGAACTAACAATAGACGACTGTATTTTTATTAACTAACATTAACAAAGATTAATAAATACTGTACCACATGTACTGCTTATTGTTATTTCATCTTACTTCACAGATTAACTAATGATAACAAATGAGACCCTATTGTAGTGTTACCAAAACATGTAATTGTGACTTTTTATCTAACAATTTGTACAGAATTGCAATATATAAATTCGCAATTGCGAGGAAAAAGGTCAGAATTGCAAGTTTACATCTCACAATTCGGACTAGTTCTGAATATCAGCATTATGTGTGCGATATTGCTCAATTCTATTATTTATCTGCCATTAAAAAAAAAAAGATTGGCATTTGGTTTCAGCCAACGTATTCTATATTTTTGTGTCCCTAGTAAACCGTATATAATGATTTCTACAATTATTCTTGCACTGTTTCACTTGTACAAACAGTGTCTTTTTACCATAATTAATGCAACACAACAGTACACGCGTGTCACATGCAGCTGGTTTGTTAAATTGGCTTACCACACACACACACGCACACACTACTCGCTGTGATAATGCTACGCCGACCCTCACCACACATGCTGACAGGACATTTGCTCATTGTTATGGCAGCAGTTTCCATGGCGCTGTCACTGCCAGTGAAGGAAACGTGATGACATTGTCTGGATGTCTTCTCCTGTCCACAGCTCCTCATTCTCTCATAACCGCGACATCAACCACTGCGTACTTGGCATTCTGCGCCACGTTACGAGGAATCGGTTTACTGTGACGTCGGTTCTGAGTCACTGGACTGGTATATAGACAGTTTTACATCTTTAGGTTCTTCTTTATCAGTTGAATAGGCTACTACTTTACATGGAGCCTTTAGTGGCAGAATGCTCGCTTTTGAAGAAGGATCCCTCTACTTGACCTCGAGATCCTGCGCTGTATCATCCCTGTCAGTTTGGCCAACTGCAGTTGGCAAGTGTGTCTTTAGTGAAAGCGTGTTTCTGAAGCGGGACGCCTGCTATTCTGCCTCACCCTGGCTGGACAGCTGTGTGTGACAGACCCACGGCTTCTTTCTTCAGCTGTCTCAACTTGCTGCCGCCTCACATTTCACGCTGCTTGTGTCAAGGTGAAAATGACTTCAAAAGATGACGCGCGTTCTGCTGCTGCTGTGATGGTGTGCAGTGAACTGAGTTGTTTTTCTTGGCCCGTGTCATTATGTCCATTTGGAATTGAAAACAAAGTGGAAGATATGATTAATAATTGACTTGTAACAGCAATAGGGTCTGGAAGGTGAGCTGTAGTACAGCAGTTATTGTTGATGATTAGTTCATCAAAATAAATCTTACAATAAAATACAAATATTATGTGGAAAAACTTAAACAAAAACAAAATAGAGATTATGCCTTGGTAACTAAATTAAAATAGGTTAAAATGGAAATACAAAAATGAAAGCTAAATAGAAATGGAAAAAAATTACAAAAGCACAACATAATTACTAAACTTAAATTGAAATGAAAACTGAAAATATAAAAAATTAATGCTAATTTAGAATACAAGAAGTATGTAAATACTAAAATAACACAACTGTAGTATCATTTTCAATGAAATGTGTTAACTGGATCATTTTAATCCTAGTAAATGAATCAACACAGAGTGGGCAAAATAATCTATATTATTGCATTATTATAATATTGTAATAATATTTAGTAAGATTCATATAAATGTACTGTCAAATATAAATAATATTTGATAGTAAACATTATAACACTTTATTAAATTATCAACAAACTCAAAATTCTCAGTGTTATTAGTAATAAAAAAAACTTTACACATCAATAATTTCACCAAAATAAAGAATTCATTCCAAGCTTCCTGAAAGTGTTGAAACAAAACCAATACATTAGCTGGTGACTCACTTTATCAGGTTGATATACTGTATAAACTTTTTTTTTTTTTTTAAACAATGTATTGCATGTTTATCTGTTTTAGGGGACTCCTTCACACAGTTCAGGTTCTCTGATGAGAAGGACTGGGACATGGACTCACTGGCAAAAAATCAGGTGCATAATCAGTCATTTCTCAAGTCACTAAATATTAAGATTTGCTTGTATTTTTCCAGTGCAATTATTGTGTTTTTTGAGGATATATCTTCCTATGGTTGATTGTGACTTCTCCAGATTCCAGCTCTTTTTATTGATCTGCCAGCTTTAACTCAGTCACTTCAAGAGCTTCCACTGCACACCAGACTGAACCTGGAGGCTGAGCTTGTTCAGGTAGATCCATTGCTTTTTTTGTTGAAATGCTACTAGTAAGGTATGATGTACTAGAGCTTTAATATGCTTCAGGTGACGACACCTGTTGAACTGCCGCCCGTGACAGTCCCTCACGGAACCGACTCGACACTGACAGCTCCTCAGGCAGGCCGAGAGTCAGGCCTGGGCATTTCCTGCAGTGTAAAGCCTGTTTCAAGTACCCCAGCATCACTCGCTGTCTCCACAGCTGTCCCGGCGGCCACTGATGATGCTGACCAGGAGCTCGACCTTCTCCTCAGCTTACAGAGACCCATCACAGAACTCTCTTCAGTTCAATCCCACGCTACAACAGATGATGTGCTGAACACCCCAATACAAGGTATCCATATCAATTGGTATATCTTGGTTCTTTTTTGTTAAACAGTGTTGGAAGGTACTGTAACTAACTAAAAGTAGTAACTTTCAGTGACAAATTAACTAAGTAGCGTAGTGTTTGGAAATCAGATTCATTTTAGTGAGACTAAATTTGACATTTTAGTGAGACTTCATTTTCACAGTTCATGTAAAATTCTCAGTTCAAGCTGAATTTTTCCTATTTTAATTCCAGTGTGTTTTTTGTAGTTAAATATGTTCTTTTTCACTTTATAAATGAGGTCAGTAAGATTTTTTTTTTGTGAGTTTTCTTCTTTTTTTTTTACTTTTATTCATTAGTGACACATTACATTGATCAAAAGTGACAGTAAAGTGTTGCAAAAAATGTATTTCAAATAAATGCTGTTTTTTCAACTTTCTAATCAAAGAATCCTAAAAACTAAAATTGAAGTATGGTTTCCATGCAATGGTTGAAAAACTGTTTTCAACATTGATAACTGGAGACTGAAGTAACAGCTGCTGAAAATCCAGCTTTACCATCGCAGGAACAAATTACATTTTAAAATATATTCAAATGCAAAACAGTACTGTACTTTTTTACTGTATTTTTGATCAATGAAATGCAGTCTTGCTGAGCCTTCTTTCAAAAACATTTTGCCAACCACATTTTTTTAACATTAGCATATATAACCTAGCTTTTATTTTTTTTGTAAAATTTGACCTGAATTCTATTGCAGAATGAAAATATCCTGATACACATATAATCCTTAAATACTTATAAAAAGTTATCTTGAGTTTTGATTCTGTTGAACTACTTTGTGCTTCAATCTTCTAGCTTAGCAAGTTATAGATTCAAAGTAGCTTTCTGAACATGGTGTAAAAATGTGATTTTATCCCCTCAACAGTTTCAGAGGAAGAAGAGAGAGAAAATCCAACAGTTGTTATGGAAGAGACAAAGCCAGAAGTGGAGAGTGAACCTGAACCCACGAGGCAGGAAGTGACAGAAGAGGATCTGGAGGACTGGTTGGACAGCATGATCTCCTGACCTGAGAGAAGCACTTTCTCCCTGCTGACTGACACGGCTGTGGATTAAATCAGCACATGCAGCTTTAGTAATGCTGACAGCGTTACTTCTGTGTGGACGTGTACATCATACTCGGACACTTCACTAAGTCTTATAATAGCCAAGACTAATTCAGTCATGTGGAATATAAAACGCTTCATCAATATATAACTCCTAAACATGCTGATGTAATGCCATGTAACAGTTTTCAGACGCATCATATTTTCACTCCTCAATTGACTCAGATTTCATTCAGATTAAATGCAGCTATGGCCAGCTGGGATTTATTGCATTAGCTCCTTTATTTTCATTCCCCCTGCTCAAAACAAATGCAAATCACCAAAGCCACTACATACATACAAATGGCCATACAATAGCAGTTTACAGTATTGACTGTTCAATACATTTGTTAATCATTTTTGTCCTTGAATATAGATTTCCATTGTTTTGCAATCGTACTTCATAAATGATCAGGCAAACACGATTTCAGTTATTTAACCTTAACCAAACATTAAAAAAAAGCAGTGATTATCTTTATTTATGGACCATCAACTAAAGCTACACAAATACTAACCCAAGTGAGACTGTCAGTGAGTCTACACTAAAATGCATACTAGCAAATCATGAGCGGGAACCAAATGTTTGCATAGTCTCTTGTCATAAGGCACTTTGCTGAATGAGAAACATCTAGTGGACTGAAGCAGATGATCTTTATATTTCTCATTCCACCAGTCAGATTACCGTCTTTAAAGGCATTGCACATTCTTCATAGTATTTTTTTGTTGTTGTTTGTTTTTAAATCAAACAGGCATAAATTGTGTTTGGCACTCAGAAGGTATTCTTGTGCATATTTGTGTAGACGTTCATTCAACACATCAAAAACATATATATGGTAACATCTCATCTCACAACTTCATGTGCATTTGTGAGTTAAGCAAATGAGGCAATTTACCATGTTGGTGTTTTATATATATATATATATATATATCAAACATGGCTTGTGTCTTAATTTGGCAATGTGTGCTACATGTTTTTTTTTTTTGTTTTTTTTTTAATCAATGTTGTACTTGAGTTCACATTTTTGGCTTGATCACAATGAGTTCTCGGTATGTCGCTGTCATTTCTGGTGGAGAAACGGCTGAGGTTTTTTTTGTTTGTATGAATCAGTGAGCAGCATTTTATGAGAGCTAGTTTAGGATGTTGAGTCCAACCTACATAAGATCCGAAAATTCATTTATATTAGGAGCTCATGTAGGTTGAAGCATGTGTTTTCTCTCATATTTGGACTGAGGACAACAGTATGTCCTCTAGCCCAGCAGGTCCTCGTATTGCTTCCGGAAACAGTCTCCAGCAGGAAAGAAATCCCAGCACCTCTCCTGATACATCTTCCAAACATACGACTCCTGTAGTAAAAGGATAGAGAAGTAATGTGATTATATAACTTATGAAATATAATATACACTACCATTCAAATGCTTGGGGTCAGTGATTTTTTTTTTAAACATACTTTTTATTAAACATGACGATAATGTAAAAAAAAAGTCATATAAATGCAGAACTTGGTTATTCTATTCATTAAAAGTCTTGAAAAAAAAGTAACACGGTTACCACAAAACTTAAGCAGCACAACTGTTTTCAACACTGATAATAAGAAAAGTTTCTTGAGCAGTAAATCAGCATATTATGATTTCTGAAGGATCATGTGACACTGAAGACTGGAGTAATGATGCTGAAAATTCAGCTTTGCATCACAGGAATAAATTACAGTTTTACTGTATTTTACTGTTTTACTAGATTAAAAAAATAATAATCGCCTGGACAAATTTTTCTATATTTGGGTCACTTTTCCAAAACTCTTCACACAGTTCTTTCAACCAACTTTCAACTTGGCACAGCAGTTGATTTCACATTCAAAATTCTCTAAAACTAGTAAAACACTTCAGTTATGTCAATTCAATTCATTCTCCCATAATATTAGCAAAGTTTATCAACAAGTAATTGAAAAATGTTTACAAAACATGAAATGACAATTGACTATTTAGAATTCACAAAGTATTTTACTTAGTCTTTCAAATTCAACACCATCTGTACAAAATTATTTTGTACTGAAATTTAAACATGGACTAACACCTGTGTAGGTGTTCAGCAACATCTAATTGTTTTGATAGTATTTGATTTTTCATATTCAGAATATATTTCAGTTTAGCATTACAAATTACTGTCTTTTTCAGTTTGGAAACTGAACTAAAGTTTAACAGCTTTGAAAAGAGTAAGTAAACTTGTGCAATAGTTTGCCGTGTGCCGGTGTTTGTCTAAATGAGAAAATAATTGATGTAATTTGAAAAATGTAGTTGTTGAATGCATTTTATGCCAAAGCAATGATAAATAATCCAAAGTTTAGCCCATATTGACAGCTGTTGTGATCACTTTGTGAAGAGTTTTGAAAAAGTGCCCACGTATTGAGATGTGTGTCCTATAAATTGAAATAATATTTCACAATATTACTACTGTTTTGATCAAATAAATGCAGCCATGGTGAGCATAATACCTCTTACAAAAACAAAAATCTTACCAATCCCAAAACCTTTGAACAGTACATGATTTTATATTCAATTAATTAAAATGAGATTAGTAGATTACCTGACCAGTGTATTCAGTCTCATCTTTGTTGATAAGGTACATCAGGAAGAATCTGTTAAATAGGAATATTTGAATTTTTAGATGTGTTGACTTGGAAGGAAGCATTCTAACTATAAAAAGGTTGTCATCAATGACATATTGTAAGTTCACGTTAGTTGTAGAACGTCATATAGATGATTTCTCACAAATAGTTGGCCAGATTGTGCTCTTGTAAGGTATGGGTCTCAAAACCATGCGGAGTTCTGTCAAAGTAGTCATTCCCGATTCCACAGATGAAGCATTTTGTCTAGACCGAAGACAAAACGTTAAAACAGGAACGAACTGTGCTCTTTTTAGACTTCACAGGAGGACGTGTGACATCACTCACCTCCATGTCCTCTTTCACCTGCTCCTGCTGGTCTCTCAACTCGCCGAAGGCATCAATGATCAAACCTGGTTTGAAGAATGAAAGCATTCACTATTATGTTGATGTTCTGAAGATACAAATATTGAGTGTGAGGTTATGATCGGTTGGGTTGAGCCATTTTAGAGCAGTGTTAATATAAAGAGTTTAATGGAGCATGTAAATCAGTGCAGTGCAGCCGTACCCTGAATGATGGCCAGCAGAATGACGATGACAAAGAAGAAGAAGGTGATGTCAAACAGAATGCGGTAGAGCTCGTAAGGGTCGCCGGCCGGGTCCACGATTTCATCACCGATGCCACCGCCAGCCCTCACACCCACGTACATGTGGAACAGGTAGCACTGAGGATTCATGAGATTTGTTTTAGTTATTAATGATCTAGCAAAGCAGTTTGGGCATATACACACCCTTCTGTTTGTAAGACCAAGGCTGCATTTATTTGATCAAAACTACAGTAAAAACAGTATATATTGTTAAATATTATTACAATTTAAAATAACTTTTCTATTTGAATATATTTTTAAATGTAATTTATTCCTGTGATGCAAAACTGAATTTTCAGAATCATTACTCCAGTCTTCAGTCACATGATCCTTCAGAAATCATTTCAATATGCTGATTTGATGCTGAAGAAACATTTCTTATTGTTATCAATGTTGGAACCAGTTTTTAGTTTTCTTTTTCTGGATTCCTTGATGAATAGAAAGTTGAAAAATAAAATTATTTTGTAACATTATAAATGTCTTTATTGCAACTTTATTGATTTTTATCAATTTAATGCATCCTTGCTGAATAAAAGTATTAATTTCTTTCAAATAAATAGAACAGACCACAAACTTTTTAATGGTAGAGTACAATCTTTAAAAAATAAAAATGTAAAAATCAAGCTTTAAAGGCATTCTCAATAATAGAAATGCTCATTTATTTTTTTAATTGAATAGTAGGGAGCCACTAAAGGGACATAGTGATGGGGGAAAAAAATGAGATGGGAGGAAAAATTATGTCAATGCTTTTGCGTTCTCTCACAAGTGATTTGTGTTCCCCTGCAAAATGTTTGCCTTTCCCCAAGAAACTCCCAAGTTCGCTTGCAAAACATTTGAGTTCTTTTTGGGCAAAGCAAAGTTCCTCAGGGAAACACAGCAGTTTTGCAAGCAGATGCAAATGTTTTGAAATATATCTATTCCTCCACCTTTTTCCATTAGTGGCTCAATAGAATAGTACTTTTGAGAAAAAAAAAAGGATGATGAAAACAAATCGAGTTAATTTCAGAAGCATTAGGTCACATGACCATTTCATTTTATATATATATATAAAAATGATTAAATCCTGACTATAGACTGCATTTCTGCATTAATGTCTTAAACATTTTGTGCAATAACGCATCCACACCAAACAGTATGAGTCCAAGATGATTTCCAGATCAGACTAAATCCACATTCAAGCCCAGTGAACTTTCAAAACGAAAACATAAACTCACAGTCATCATATCATCACACTTCATGTCAGGTGCGTCCTCATCCTCGCTCTTGTTGTAGAACTTGCGGAAGAAGTTAAAAGCCACTACAGTGTACAGGTAGACCACGACAGCCAGGAGGCCCACGGTCAACACCAGCTGTTCAAATCAAGAAGGTGTTTTCATCAGATTTGAAGAATTTTGGTGGTAAAGCTGTACTGCAGTCACCCCCTGCTGGATGACACTTGCCTGTTTGCCATTGTGAGTCACAGAAGAGAGGATAGTCCTCAAGGTCTTGAAGCCCATCGCAATGTCCAGCAAATGAGCAGCAAAGAAGAAGTTATTGTAATGCCCCAGAATCGACATGGTGGTGTACCAGATCAGGTAGAGGTAAGACTAGAAATGAAAGACAAAACGTTATTGTCCTGGAATAGGACAATCTTCCTAACATTCTCAAATCTGAACCGTACTCACGTTGTCTGTCAACACCACCCCCATTTTCCAGATGTGGTACTTGGTATCAATTGAGCTCAACCTGCAATTGAAACCAAAACATGACTGAATACTTTAATGCTCCTTAAAACCAAATGTTTTTGGGTCCTGTCAGCTCACCAGGACAGCAGGGAGGCTTCCTTCACCACGGCCTCTTCAGTGGGATCAAAGTCCAGAGCACTCTTATCCAGACCCAGGAGTTCAGCTATGCGCTCGGCCCCGTACAAGTCACCGTATTTATTGATGACCTAAAGAAGACAGTGGAAATTGTGGAATGCAAGCACCGTAAATGAGTAAAATCACAAGTTTATTGTGATTCTGCTTACCTTCCTCTTAACAAATTTGTCCCAGTAATTGTTAGGAAAGGACCTGAAAGACAGGTAAGTTAGTTTTTAAGTACTCAAATCCATGATAAAATCAAGTAAAAAATTCAGTAATAATGGATGTTAACAGATGCATGACAATAATTAATGGATGATCTGAAGGATTAATGGTTTGTCTTATTTTAAAATGTAAAAAACTGTAACAGGTCACCATTAATTTTTTAATTAAATTTGCCTTCACTGTTTCTTTTTAAATGCTTTAAATATATATAAGTTACAAATATTGTAGCCTCTCAATAAATATTAAATCATAAAAGTACCATAAATAATACTTTATTTATTTGCATTGTACTTTTGATTGAAAAGTAAAATGTTTCTTTATGTTGATTGTTTATGACATTCTTTTTTCTGTGAAAATGTTTCGATATGCATATTTATTTTAAATTCTAGTACAGCATATCAACTTTCTACAGTATTTAATGCCATTGTACATACACTACAATTCAATAGTTTAGGGCCAGTAAGATTTTGAATTTTTAAAGAAATTAATACTATTTGGATTCAGCAAGAACATATTAAATTAATCAAAAGTGACGGTAAATTTATGTCACAAAAGATGTGGAATGTGTATGTATGTGGTGCTCAATGCTATAGAAAAAATAATATTTTTTGAAACACACTGTATTGTAAATGTAACATAAGGGACTGAATGAAAGGGCCTGTTTACACCCTGGTATTAAGATGCGTTTTGGTTGATATGATCACAAGCTGATGATGCAAAATACAAATGTAAATGGGGTGGTTTGAAGGTGAAAATGGTAAAAAAGTTTCAAGCTTGTCCACTTTGGACCTCTTCAAAACGCATTCGACCGGATTGCTTTTGTAGTATAGACACTCATGTGGTTGAATGTGTTCGAACAGCCACAAAAGACCACCTACTCTCCATCTACTAACCTAACTTGTAAACATTTTGGGAAGAGTGCAAGCCAGACAGGATTTAAACGTTGTCGGCTGAAGACCCAAGTTTGGTTTGAAGATGAAAATGTACTAAGCACAATGTTCTCTCGCCATTCCCGATTTCTAACACACACTCACAGCGTTTGGCATGGTCTTGCGGCTATTAGAGCAGAAACAAAAGTTGCTGCTCTCCATATGTTTTTCGCCGTCTCTAGTCGCATTCATATGTAAATTGCGCAAGCTTACTGTATTGCCTCCATTAGATTGAAAGATCTGAAAAAGCTCATACATTTACCCGCCCATAGACTCTCCCCTCAAAAAATCAGGACAGAAGTGGTTGAAAGTGGACAAAAGAGACGGATTAAAACACCAGGAGTAAACCGGAATGTGTCTCCCTCATCTACTTGTGATCCAAGTGACCAAATCACTTGGGCCTAAGAGAATGTCAAAAGTGTTTCTTACGGAGTTGCAATGACCAAACGATCCCACTGTCCTTTGATGTCATCATCAGACGGCTGCTCGGTAATATACAAACCATCAAACTCAAGCTTCCTAGCAATCTCCTTCTCCCGCTTGAACACGACTAAAGGAACCTAAAGTGAAGAGAAAACAAGGACACAAATCATGGACACTGTTGTGCAGCATCTGGCTTTGACACTCTTAATCCTGATAAGTATAACCAAACTAGAGGAAACGGGATAAACCTTAAGGCAGTAATATCCAAAGACACAGAGCAAGGAGATGACCGTGTGAGTTATAGCCAAGAAAGTCAATGTGGGAGCCATGTAGCCAGTGCTCTCCTGAAGAATGAAGTATTCCAGTCCTTCATCATCTTCATCACCCTCCTCCTCTTCTCCACCCCAGGATCCCTCCTCCTCGTCATCGAAACCTCCAGTCACCTTTAGAGTGGCAATATTCAAACTAATTAGAGAGCAACTACAAAATGACCAAATAGGTAATTTAAAATGTCTTTATACTATAAATGTTTACTTCATATTTATAAGCACAATTAAAGTTAATAGAAAGGTTATTTGCATGACACCTTGTAGAAGAGCAGGATGAAGTTGATGGCGAAGGCCACAAACAGAGCCAGAAAACGAAGGTTGTAGAAATTACGAGCCAGGTAGTTCTACAGAGAAGAAGTAAACTTACATTTTTCATGTTTGCCACTTTAACAACATTTCCTGTTTAACTAAAAATGTGAATGGAGCTTTTTCTTACTAGCGTTTTGGTTTTGTAGACTTCAAGCACTACAAAGAAACTGGCCATGAATGCTGGAGCTCTTTCTTTTGATGAGCCACGTTTGGCTTTTGGAGCTGGTTTTTCTGCTGCTGGTTCCTCGGGCGTTTCCTCTTTAACCTTGTCTTCTTTCTCCTGATTCTCGGTGCTAAAAAAAAAAATTGCCATGTCAGAACATTTTGACAAAATAAATAATATGACAATATTTTATTACAATAGTCAACTTACTCAGCTTTCTCTGGCTCAGATTCTGGCTTCTCTGCTGCTATTTTCTGTGTAATAAAAAAACAATATAATTTGCCAAATCTAGAAATTGCATGATACACTGCAGTGCATCATATTTCATTAAAATAATAGACCAAACTGGCTATTGAAACCAGTCTGGGAAGCACCATATTTAAATTTGAACAGGAATGAAATTGAGGCTATGAGTGATAGAAGTACAGTGGAATTGTGCTGTTGTTTAAAAACATGCCAACTGTTCATCTGACTGAAATCTTTCCAAACACCTTTCACTACACAAAAAATAAAAATAAAACAGTTTTAAAAGTTGTGAAAATTACATGTAATCTAAAAACTTAAAATCAAAATTTAAGACTGAATTTTCTCTTTTGAAGACTCACAGCCTCATTTTCATTTCTGTAAAAATTCAATATGGTGTCTATTCTGACTAAAGTCTATGACCCAGTTTCACAGAGAGGGTTTAGATTAAGCCAGGATTAGGCCTTTTAAATTAGTACATTTAAAAAGTTCCGTAGAAAAAACATTACTTGTGTGCATCTTGAGTCAAAACAATGGCACCGATATATTTTAAGGTATGTAAGTGCAAGTTGCTTTCAGTTAAGACAGCTCAAACATGCATTTTAGTCTGGGACCAGGCTGAAGCCTTGTCTGTGAAACTGGGTATATAAGATACAAACCTGGCTTTTTTTCTTCTCAGCAGGGGCACTAGCTTCATTCAGGACTTCACAGACATCGCCCAGACCGGGTTCTGCTCCATGCTTGCCTTCTTTCTTTACACCAGTATTAAGTAAATCCATGACCATATCCGGCTCCAGCTTCTCAGCACCAGCACCGGTCATCTGCATCATATCTGCTGACACCACCAGCTCACTGCTCTCAGTTTTTTCTGCTTCCAGTACATCGCCATGGATCCCAAACTGTGTTGGATCAGGCATATTACCCAAAATATCTGTCACTTTCATGTTTTTAGCTCCCTCTACAAAACCCCCTCCAAACATGGAGGACCAAATTATATGGAAGAACCCGAAGATGATGCCGAAAATGCCTTTGAAGAACCCGGTGAAGAGCATCCAGAAGAAGGAGAAGAACCCTGTGATCATTTCTTTGATGGTCAGCTTCTTGAACTTCTTAAACTGCTTCCTCATACCCTTAAATGTCAGCATTTGACGGAAATTAGACATGCTCTTCTTCACAGAGACGCAGGCTGCCGTGAAGGCCGAGGCGGATTCAAGAGATGTGTCTTCCTCCTCTGACAAGCCTTCAAGCAGACTGTACAACTCTTCATCTTCATCCTCCTCAGGTCGTTCTGCGGCATCTGGCTCGGAGATCTGAGAGGCCAACTGCATTTCAAAAATGGTGTCCTCACAGAAGTTTACAAATAACTCCATCTTCTCGCTCTCACCGCCTTCGTTAACGACATCGAAGATGAACTGTCGTTTGGACTCTTTGACTTGTGGCTTCTCCCACTGAGTTCTGCTAGACTCGCTGATCTCGAAGTAAACCCTCTCGATCCTCTTGGCACCCCCCATGATCTCAATACGGCCCAGGTACGGCTCAAAGTAATTGAGCACACTTTCAGCCAGGTCTAAGAAGGTGGATAGGCGCGAGTCGTGAGGCATGTGTTCTGAAAGATTAGTGAGAAGCACAACCACATTAAAGCCGATGTCCTTGGCTGGTTCATGGAAGCGTTCCACAAACTCCTCGTAGTTGAATACTTCATTTTCATCTGCCTCCACACAGGAGAGAAGAAACTCGATTTCAGACTGTGTGTATTGCTTCTGGCTCTCCATAGACTTCTGGAACTCCTTCTTGGATATAACGCCTTTGCAATCTGGGTCATACTCCTTGAAGTTATCAGATGTAGTGAGGTCCTTCAGTTTGAGGAACATGTCGAAGAACTTGAGAATCATTTCCACATTGCTGGAGGACTCCACTAAAGTGTCGACCATCTGCTTACCGATAGTTCCATTCACCACATTACCTGTAACATGCAGTTGACGATTACTAACCATTACTAGTCTCTCACTAGCTTGTAATGTTTGAAAGGTCAATACACTCTCACCCTCAAGAAGAGATAACATCATGACCACCATATCCTTCTGCAAATCCATCAGTTCCTTCAATAACTCTATTTGACTAGAATCCTGAAACAAATAGACAATATTCAGTTTTGACAGACACCATCTTTGGTAAAAGCTAGACATTAACAGTGCCCTGACGGGTTACCTGGGACAGTTTCATTTGCATGTTTGCGAAAACATGCAGGAACCCAACCACTGCATCCCACAACCTGCTGTGTGCCAAACTCTGCTGATTACCGATACAAGGGCCCTAAAAAGAGGAAATACCGTATTATGAAATGCAGACATCCATTTAAATCTAACATGCGCTGGTGCACTGGTGAAGAGTATATACATTACCTGAATGTACTCAGTGAGTGAGTTAAATATTTGTTTGGCTACTGCCAAAGCTTTGGAAAAGTTAAGTTGCCCGGCCTCGTCCATGACGTCTTTCCCAGAGTAATACCAGTAGAAATCGCTTATGGATTCCTGGTGGTGAAAACAAGCACAACCAATACCACAGACTGAAGATGAGAAGATTCATGAGGATTCAGAGCTATGTTGTTCTCATATATAACGCATCTACAAATGTATTTAGTTTGTGTTACTTGTAGACGTAATAGGTAGTCCACAGTGCTAATGATGATGTTGACTGTAGTAGTGTTTCCAGTCTGGGTCCGCAAGAAGTTTTGGAAATCTGTTAAGGATATTTAAAATGGAAAAAAGAAAATGGTAAAGAATAGGTAGACCCAGAATGGGTCATGGAGATATTTTTATTTCCAACAATTTGCTGCAAATTAAATATATTACTTTCTTTAAAAATAAGTAGCATTTCATTTAGAAAAATATATACAGTACCTATATATTTATATTTGTTATATAAATATATAATATTAAAACTATACAATTTTATATACAGTATCTCACAAAAGTGAGTACACGCCTCACATTTTAGCAAACATTTTAGTATATCTACTCAAGGGACAATACTATAGAAATGGAACTTGGATATATTTTAGAGTAGTCAATGTGCTGCTTGTATAGCAGTATATATATATTTACTGTCCTCTGAAAATAACTCAACATACAGCCATTATTGTCAAAATAGCTGGCAACAAAAGTGAGTACACCCTAAGTGATAATAGCTGTACGTCGTTTAACCATACAAAGCCACATGTCTATTCATCATGTTCATGTTTTTGTCTGCTTGACAGGACCATACAAATTGTTGTATCTTGTATTAGAGCAGTTCAAATTGGTGCTTTGAGCACAATTCTCTCATACTGACCACTGGATGTTCAACATGGCACCTCAGGGCAAAAAACTCTAAGAATTAGAATTGTTGCTCTCCACAAAGATGGCCTAGGCTATAAGAAGATTGGTAAGATTGCTGTACATCAGGTGCAGAAGCTGGCTTCAAAAAACAGACGCATGTGTGCTGCCAGCATTGCTTTAGAGGTTGCAGAAGCATAAGGTCAGCTTGTCAGTGCTCAGACCATACACCAAAGTCGGTTTGCAAGGCCGTCGTCCCAGAAGGAAGCCTCTTCTGAAGCTGGCTCACAAGAAAGCCTGCAAACAGTTTGCTGAAAGCAACCTGTCCAAGAGCATGAATTACTGGAACTATGTCCTGTGGTCTGATGAGACTAAGATAAACTTGTTTGGCTGAGATGGTGTCCAGCATGTGTGGCAATGCCCCGGTAAGGAGTACCAAGAAAATTGTGTCTTGCCTAAAGTCGAGCATGGTGGTGGTGGCATCATGGTTTGGGGCTGCACGAGCCAAGATGACTGCTGAGGAAGCTGAAGGTGATGGAGTGGCCAAGTATGTCTCCAGACCTGAACCCTATTGAACACTGTGGGGCGTCCTCAAGCGGAAGGTGGAGAGGCACCATGTGTCTAACAGCCAGCAGCTCCATGATGTCATTATGGAAGAGTGGAAGAGGATCCCAGCAACAACCTGTGCAGCTCTGGTGAATTCCATGCCAAGGAGGATTAAGGCAGTGCTAGATAACATTGGTGCTCACACAAAATACTAACACTTTGGACATTTTGACATGTTCACTTAGAGTGTACCCACTTTTTTGCCAGCTATTTTGACAATAATGGCTGTATGTTGAGTTATTTTCAGGACAGTAAATATATACTGCTATACAAGTATATTTATCACAATGACTCAAATATATCCAAGTTTCATTTCTATAGTATTGTCCCTTAAGAAGATATACTAAAATGTTTGCTGAAATGTGAGGGGTGTCCTAACTTTTGTGAGATACTGTATATTTATCTATTTTTTACAAGAAATTACAAGTCTTACCATTATTGTGGCCCTCGCACAGAAGTTGCAAAAACCTGAATAGATCCTTTGTAAAGTCATCATTTTGTAGTACTTTGGAACCTTGAAACATGACAGAGAAATAAAATTATTTCTGGTCCATATGGTTAAAGCAAAACTAAATAACAAATTTACATCAGTCTCAAGCAAGTAGTTGACTAGCACATATTTTGGGAGCTTGCTTCACTTAGGATGAGGAGCTTTAGATTGCAGGCTCGCAACAGCATCCCAAGAGCTGACTGGAGAAAGAAAAGCTTGTCGATTAATACACTGAAATTTCAAGAAGCTGGGTTAGCGAGGTAACTTTCACAAGGATGGTGTACAGTATATATTCTGGAGATACAAACAGATTATACTGCAACCTGACAAAAATAGTGCTATATTTTATAGAATTTCATTATTATACACTGCACACATAAAGAGGATCCTGTTGTATTTATTATGTTCTACACAATGTCATACTTGTGAAAGTTAGTCATGTGAAGAACCAGCTTTGTGAAATCGCCACAGATTCACAGCCTGGCAAAGCTCTTTGCTCATTGTGTAGCTGTGTTCTAATCTTTAGCTGAATGTACACCTATTTTTAACATGTATTCATCTTTTTCAACAAAGTATGAGTACAGATGATTCATAATGTTCACATGGAAGAATTTTTTCCCCCATTGAGTCTACTAGTTTAGTAAAGGGAGTAAGGCAAATGAGCCTGGCTTTGGTCTTAGTTATATCTTAATACTGTGTCAGCATGCATTAGTCTCTACAAGCACTGAAGAGTAGTACATTCATATCACTAGTAGCAGGAGAAGAGAAAAGTTACGAGAAATGGAGACATGCCAGGGAACAGCATTAAGAAATGAGTAGCTAAACTTTATTTACCCCGCTCTCTCATGTTGGCTGCAATCCAGTATAAAATGATGGAAAACAAACAAAGAGAGCAGACATAAGCAAATGGAGAGAGACTGAATTTCAGAAAGAAAAGAAGAGTCATTAAACTTTTAGTCAGCGGATGGACATGCAGTTACAGATGTGAACAGAGACAGACTTCAGACGTGTTTCATGAAATGTAGACCTCTGGTTTTTAATTAGATGCAATCCATAACAATGAACCTAAAGTTGGACCACATACTGTGTAACACATACAGCATATTATTCGCTGGTATTGGACAAGGCTTTATTTGTTTAGTTGTGAGTACACAGTCATCCAGCAAAATAAGTAGTTAAAGAAGGTGTTAGTATTATTTCCAGTGCAGTGATTTCAATCATGTTCTGTATCATACTTGATATCTGATGCCTTTCATATGATATCTGATGCCAAAGGCAACAATATGTCTAATAAAATAAAGCTATTAGGTTACACTCATCAAGCCTTTCAAGAATATGTCTAGGTTCATATTTATATATAAAATGTATATATATAATATTTAGTAAGAAGTTGTATGAAAAAAACTGCTAATTGTATAAAATATCTCTTCATTACAGTAATGCTGAATTTATTTAAAATGTAGCTTATTACATAATTTTACATTTTAACTTGTTTTAAAAAATCTGGACAAAATTATTCTCATTATTTATAGTAATTATAATCTAATGAGAAAAATCATTAAGAATAATAAAAATTGCAAACATCTGGACGGATTACAGTATGAGGAGGACTTGTCAAGAAAATGATGTCACAATGCAACAAAAAAAAATTGTTTCAATAAACCAATGTTGACATTTCTTTATTTTTTGTGCACAGCATCATCACACAACTGTGGTCCTTCATTTCACCTTTGAAGATGAAGCCCTTTAATTACTGGATAATAAAACATGTAGGGCTCTATCATACACCCGGCGCCAGGCGTGACGCAAGTGTTTTTCGCTGTGTATATTGTTGGCGCCTTGCTATTTTGAGGCAACTCAAATAGACAGCGCCCTTGACCACAGTTTTTTGTAAATAGCGAATCCGCCATGTAAATAGCCAATCCGCATTGGCGCAACTGGCTTTTAAAGGGAATGGGAGATGAGACTCTGATTGGTTTATTGCACTTTATGCCCAAAACACACCCATTACTGATTAAGAGAATAAGGACAACCCTTTTACACCATGCACCAAGCGTGCCAACCTTTTTTCCCGTCGTTAAACTAGCAAAAGTGGATTCGGACACGGCCTATGTGCACTTGCGCCGTGCGCTTTAGACCATGCGCTTATATCGTTAAAATAGGGCCCCTAATGTTAATGGTATCCCATAGACATTTGACATTGCACGAGAAGAATACTGCAACTTCCACTGTTGCAGTGAATCCATGTACACACATTAACAATGCACTTCACAAAGTAATCAGGGTGCAGCATTTGCCAGCTAGCCAAAGGAAGGACCAGAACTGGAACCACTTTCAATCCTGACAGTACTAAAAAAAGGCAAATATACTCTGCACATTATAAACACAAGACTTTTGTCTGTATTGTAGTATAATGGCAGGACAGATATTATGCAGATGTCGTTATCAAATACATTAACTAATTACTCATGGTAACATTAAAACATTGCAGATAAAGAAGAATAAAATGTATATGCTTACTTGACCCCTCTTCAGTCATCATTCCAAGACTCTCTGCTTTATTTTGCCTTTCAAATGCATTCAAATCCAGCACACTGTCAGAGATAAAGAGATACTGTCAAAATGAATAATCACAGTAGGGTCAAATGGATAATCAGTGCAGGTCTGTGTTCACACCCACCTGCAAGACATCATTAGTCCAGATAAACTTTTAAAGAAGCCGGCATCTCGCTTTTCCTTCAAATAATCCAGCATTTTCTAAAAAATTATAAATTACAAGTATTTACTGAGCTCAGTATCCTCTGTGGGACAAAATAACATAATCTGCCCAGTCAAGCTCTTTACCTGCTGGACAAGAACGTTGCCTCCATTTAGGATAGAAATACCCAGTTTAAGGGTGCCAGTAACCATAGGACCAAGTCGGCCTGTAAACAAACAAATGGAAAATCAAATGGATTAAGAGAGAGACCGAAAGCAAGTCAGAAATAGAGAAGTGTACCTTTACTGGAACTGATCATCTGTAGCACCATTTCAGCAGCCCCACGGGCATGAAGTCTGGCCTGCTGGTACAGAATCTTCTGCTTCTCCATTTCTTTTTCCTGTGAGACGAGAAATGCATTCAAATTGACCAGAATATTGCAGTCCATGAAACATCGTATGAACTCTTTTTATTGGTGTTTTGTGTGACAATACAGATTGGTACATTGATGATGAGGTAAAGAGTAAGACATTGTCCTTTATTAAAGGGATAGTTCACCCAAAAATGAAAATTCTGTCAGTAATTACTCACCCTCATGTTGTTCCAACCCCAAAAGACTTTCATTCATCTTCGGAACACAAATTAAGATATTTTTGATTAAATCTGAGCGCTGGATCACTCCTCCATAGGCTTCTTAAGGGATCGAAACTGGCCGGCCCAAAAGTTATGAAAGACATCGTTAAAATAGTCCGAGTGACTACAATGGCTAAATCTTACGTTTATCAAGCGACGAGAATACTTTTTGTACGCAAAAAACAAACAGAGAGTTTGAGAGTTTAAAGTTTTATTTGCCATTTGTACCAGTACAGCTATACAGGTAAATAGGAATTTTTGTAGCAGAGCTCGTTGAGTCAGCATAAAAATAAACATAGAAAACCAGCTAACAAGCTACACACAACACACTACACACAATAAATAGACTAAATAGAAGAAATACAATAAAGACCTTAAAAAATACATTCAACGAAGGGCAGCTTAAACCTGTCAAGCAACCCCCCACACTTACAATTGTTACTTTAAGATTACGATTAAATTTAAGATTGCTCCACGTTGAAAAAAAATATTGCACTATCCCAAATTACTACGTGATATAAATATTTAAAAACTTACTATAATAAACATTTTCTATCTAACAGAGACCGCCACATGAACATTGCATAGCCTTCCTGTACCACCTCTATACAAAAAGAGATAACACCTGTCATTTTACAAAAAATGAGGCAGACACATTTGTTCCTTCTGCCATGTCCTTCGCCATCAGTCTCACCGTGGCTGGAAAGAAACTGTTATAGAACCGCACTCTGTGTGAAATAATACTGTCCGGTCTGCTATATCTCAAGTTATATATTGAGTGTTTAGGTTTGAACATGGAGTGTGCAGGGTGGTGTGTGTCCCTTAGAATGTTCTTAGCTCTCTTCCTGCAGCGTTGTGTGAATAAAGTGTCCATAGAAAAAAGGTCCGATCCAATGATCTTCTCCGCTGTCGTTATTACCCTCTGGAGAGCTCTCCTTTCTGCCTGGGTGGTGCTTCCAAACCAGACAATGATACCATTTGTTAGAATGCTTTCCACAAGTCCTCTATAGGCCTGGATGAGTCCTGCCTTCCTTAGCAGCCTGATAAAATAAAGCCGCTGTTGGGCCTTCTTCACTGTGACAGCAGTGTTTATGGTCCAACTCAAATTTGAAGACACTTGCAGGCCTAGGAACTTGTGACTCTCAACTTTTTCCACCTCAATCCCCTTGATGATCAGTGGCTGTAGAATGGATTTCTTCCTAAAATCCATGATTAGTTCTTTTGTTTTATCTATATTCAGAATGAGACCATTGTCATCCCCCAAGCGTATATCTCCGTTAAACCACCACTTTTGGTTTCGAAAAACACGGATAGTTCTAGAAGGGATACAGATAGATGTACACCAATTGATATAGTAACTAACAGTCTTTGTGTAGTCATGAATATCATCCGAAGCATCCTTGAAGATATTCATTTCTGTAGTCTCTAGGCAGCCCTGCAAGTTCATCAATGCACTTTCAGACCAGATGTTAACAACTTTAGTTGTGGTTGGATTATCCTTGAATCTTCTAATATAGGTTGGCTTTAGCAGAATTGCTATATGGTCAGCTTTCCCACAATGAGGTTTGGGCTCTGCTGTATAGGCATTTTTAATTTTACTATAACAGTGGTCCAAAGTATTATTTCCTCTAGTGGGAAAATTCACAAACTGGTAAAATTTGGGCATACTCTTCAGGAGGTTGCATTGGTTAAAATCGCCCAGGATAATAAAAGGAGCGCCAGGATACATATTCTCATGCTCATTGATCATGTTCTGCAGTTCTTTTAATGCTTCCTCCTCCTTGGCAGAGGGGGGGACGTACACAACACTCACAACAATGCACTGCACTTCTCTGGGTAAATAAAAAAAGGTCTACACATCAAACAAAAATAACGACTTTATTCAACTACTAATTTCCTTCCCTGTGGGCCTTGAGATTTCACGTAGTGGAACTGCGCAAAGCTTCTGTGTTGTACGTCACACGTAGGCTCACTATTGGCCGACGCTGGTCATGTGTGTGATGCGTGAGACGTACAACACAGAAGCTTTGCGCAGTTCTTAAAAAATCTTAAAATATCTTAATTTGTATTCCGAAGACGAACGAAAGTCTTACGGGGTTGGAACAACATGAGGGTGAGTAATTACTGACAGAATTTTCATTTTTGGGTGAACTAACCCTTTAATACCTTCGATGATCCATTTGAACTCAAATGGACAAGAAACCAGCAAATAAAGAGAAAAGGTAATCTTTTTTTTTTTAAATACAATAGATTAAGAAAAAAAAGTCCTGTCTAATAGCTGACAAATATTATTTGTTGTCAGTTACCAGTGAGCAACGTAGGCCTTTAATGTAGTTCAAAACGGGATCCCAAGTCTTATAAAGGATTTAAGTGAGCCAGAGAGCGAGCATCTTAAATTTTCAAGTCTAATACAGTAAAAATGTCCTGTATCCACCCCTCGTGTGTAAGGGGAGAAGTATGCTTCCACTTAAGAAGGATAGCCCTTCTGGCCAGGATCGTAGTAAAAGCAACTACCTTGCGATCTTGGGCTGTTAAAGCGTGTCTAGAGGAAACCCCATAGAGGGCTAGCAAGAGATCAGGGTCTATTTTAGTGTTGAGATCTTTTTTAAGTGGTGAATGTTTGCAACAGTCGCTCCTGTCTGGGAAAAAATCTGTCAAATGTGGCATTGGTGCTCTGAATAGTACTTTACACAGTGGTAAACCATGCCTGGCACATATGGAAGATGAGTGTACCTGTTCATATGCATTATTTTTTAATTCAGGTATTGAATACCTCAAAAGTTTTTTCTTTTCCTTCCTCTTCTTCTTCTTCCTCATTCTCAGCACAGCTCTGTAAATTAAATATTGATTGATTGAATATTAACAACAACAAAAAAAAACAATTACAATTTAATGTAGAAGGATTAGTTGGATTCAATACAACACTGACTTTTGCCATCATGTCAGCATATGCAATAAAGAGAGGATCCTCTTCTAGGAAACTACAAAAACCCAGTAAGAAAATCAGTTGTTTATCCATTAATAAATGAACATGTATTTACTTCTATAATCTTTACAGCACATATATGAAAACATCACCTTCTCTCCGTCAGAGCATTGTGACTGAAGTGAAGGATGAGCTGATGAAGAGGGTCTGGCTGAACTTCAGCTTCCTCTTCCTCTTCTTCCTCTACCACAGCCATAGGAGTTTTCTGCAGGAAGAGCCACTGAAGTTATAAAGACTGCACTTCCCATAATCTGCTGATCACCAGCTTCCTCTCTAACTTGACTCCACACAAGCAAATGTGAACTTTTTTGTTGCTATAATCAGAGTTCTAATTTTATAAACCTTAGTTTATTTAACACCAGTCATTTATATTTTTATAAGCACACCCACCAGTTGAAATCAAAATAAAGCAAATGACGATGCACTAACACACTCTGACACTTCAATCACACTCTCACTAAAGCCATGCTCATCTGCTCTACTGCCAGTGTTATGCTAAATTCAGAATTTATGAATTAGCTCCCTTTTAATCACCGAGTGTAAATTTGGATTCAAAAGGTAATGTCCCAAGGGATGATTAACTGGAATTTTAAATTGGAATTACAAGCAAAGGAAATTATCTGAATTTAAATACACATTTCATGCGTCCAACAGAACTACAAAATGTTCAAGATCAGATCACTTCATGGAGTCTGACATTTTGAACAGGTAAATCATAGCAGTCTGGCAAATAAAGTATATATTAAATACATTAAAGTCACCATTATAGTCACCATGTTGCGTGTGTGATAATAAAAACGACTATGAATTTCTATGAATTCATTCCCTTTCTATTTCCTTAAAATGAAATTATAATTACTTTCTGCATCTTGCTTAACTTTTTTAATTTAGGAGCTAAATTCTCAATTCTAAATGGTGCACAACCCTGAACAAATAACTTCTATAGTTTAACAAATCAAACCATAACATCACATACATCAAAAAAGCTCATTAAAAACACAACAGAATATCTGTTCTCCTCATTGTGAGAATAAACATGAAATAACCACATGTGACACTTTATGCAAATTAGTTTCATTCCAGTCATTTTCAGCATTACGACTCCAATACTTTGCTTCCTGATCTTGTAACAAGGGTTTATATTAGACATGCAGATATTTTACACAAAGAAACACTTAAATGTAATCGAGATTAGTGTCTCTCTGTTCAGGTCCTGTGAAGCCACTTTAAATCAACATTTTAAAACATAAAAGAAACTACTGCTATGTTACTTGGATCAGATGTGCTGCACAACTGGGTTAAATGTGTTGGATCCTGGAATTCCACTGAGCCTGAGCTGAGAAACACTTATTCAGATGACATCATGGTCTGAGCATGGTCAATGGGGTCTGGTTGGATGCTCCATAATTACACAAGGACCAATGACCAGCTCAGGATAAACATGCAAATTCACATGGAGACACGGCAATGGAAATGGCTTTGCAGTGTATGTTAAGTGTTACATAATGATGTAAATTAACTTGTTTCATTATCAAAACAAATATTAAATATTACTAAAAGGGTGTCTTTATAAGATTTTAACAATGAGCGCCCAATTATCAAAATTTACCATTAAAAAAAAAAAAAGAATTAATTCTGTTAAATATTTCATGTAATTAATTCTCAAAATATTTCCAGCTCATTAATGAATAAATATATTCTTATTTAAGACGCAGAAATCAGGTGGGGCAACTTAGAGCGCAGACTAAACTTTAGCTGAGACATGATCTCTACATGAGGTGAACATGCCACCGACTCTCACAACAGAGACTTACGAAAGAAAGACGACACCCAAAGAACAAATTAGAGCGTCGCGGGGAACGTCCGCCCCTCTTACCAAAGCTGCGCTGAAACGGACTGCTTTTCTAGTGAGATGGCGGGGACTGAGGCTCAGCCGAAACTCATGCATGCCTTGGCTGCTGTGCCTCGGTCTGTAGTGTGTCACGCAACCAGCAGAGCTGAACACAGGCCAGGATGAGTACATGAAGCGGGCAGAGACGTGCTCCCGCGCCTGAGCAGGCACGGTGCTGGCCGCAGAGCATTCGGCCGCCGAGAAGGCACCAGCGGGCACACACAGCACACGGGGCAGCACTGATGCCAGCCCGGTACTTACTGCCAGGTCCTGCACTAGCTTCTCCTCAAAGGAGTACTCCTCTGTCTCTATCCAAAGTCTCTGATAGCCACTGAGGAAGAGGTTAATTGAGCGATGCCTGAGAAGTGGGGGGGGAGAGGGAGGTTAAGAGGAAGATGAGGGAAGGAGGTGCATTCTGTGGAGTGAGAGGAAGATGTACAGTCCATGGCCTGATCTGACTGGTCACCTTAATGAGGACTTCCATGAAAGCACGGCTACCATCTAAGTGATCATTGTTGCATGAAGACTTATCACAAAGAACTCATCAGGTGAACAACCTTCCACCCACTCTGAAACTGCCTGTCGCTATGTAAAGTTAAGAGACCCGTGGGAAACGGAAGGTGACCATTCAGAGTGGCGGCGCTAACTGTATGCTTGTGCTCAGCCCTTAGCTTGGAGAATGGAGGAGGAGGAGGTTGGGATCATGGGTTCTCTTAGTCTCACATTACCGTTAGCATGGAGAACAGACGGTCAAAGCTGGAGGTATGGTACACCTTTTCCAGCCAAACGTACCGATAGCCATTCAGGAAGTAATTATTATTTTTGTATCTGAAGTTTGTTATGGAGACAATAGAGGAAGAACAACAGGTTTTAGGAGGAGGAAGAAAGGAGCACGGAAAAACACCAATAAAACACATTTAAACAGAATGACACTAGAGCAGGGGTCTCTAACCTTATTTAATTTAAAAGTTACTTTTTAAAAATTAAAGTGGCTGAGAACTACAGTTCCCTTTCGTTGTCACTCCGAGTTACGTCGGATGACGACGAATGGGGTTTCGCTTAGAAAGCCTATCAGCTTCGAGTATTACAAAACGAGCCAATGGCAAAGAAATGCCATGGGTCTGCGGAATTTGCATAACGTAACTCCGCCCCACCTCGTGGGTATAAAAGGAGGACGCTGGCAACATGCAGTTATGTTTTCGCTTCGGAGCCAAGAAGTCCTCTTCACTCCTTAAAGCCATCTCTGAATTTGTCAGCTTTTTACAAACGAGTTCCTCTGGTGTTGGTGTTTGTGGGCGATTCCAGCGAGCGCGCGCTTCCTGCTGATCTGTGCAGTGATTTTGCCAGAGAGTGCGTGTCTCCCCGGCCGCCTCGACATCAGAGTGTTTCTCTCTCACTAAAAGAGCTTGCACGCGGCACGTCTTTTTAAAGATGCCTCGCCCGTGCACTTCTGGTTGCGGCAGATATGTGTCTGACTCTGATGGGCACGAGCGCTGCTTGGTGTGTTTGGGCATGGATCACGCTAGAGCAGCGCTCGTGGATGAGTCATGTTCTCTCTGCGGGAACATGACCATCGCGTCACTAAGGTCGAGACTCAGTGAACTCGCAAGAGTGAGAGTCCCCTCATCCACACCCCGATCTAGTGCTCCCCCGAGGAGTACTACTTCGGCTGGTGGCCAGGGTGACCTGAGGGTAACGGTCTGGAACCAGGCGCCGACTATGTGTCCGCGACCCCAGCCCCCCTCTTCAGTGACGGTGCCCGCTAGTGAGCCTCCGATTCTCGCGGGACCTTCGGGTGCCCCGCGGGCTTCGGTTGAAGCTACAGAGGAAGATGCCATGTCTGTAGCAGCATCACAAGGTGGGCTTGATTCTTCCGGAAGTGAAGATTCAGCGCAGCTGCCACCTTCCGGTGTGCATACGGCTGTGCCTGATTCGGATCCGGAAATGACGGCCATGCTTTCCCGGGCAGCCGCGAGCATTGGTTTAGAGTGGAGGCCTCCACCCTGTCCCGAGCGCTCGCGGCTGGACGATTGGTTTTTGGGTAAGGCTGCCGACCCCCGTGGTCCACGGCAAACCCCAATACCATTCTTCCCGGACGTGCATGATGAGATCTCGAAGTCCTGGAAGACCCCCCTGTCTTCCCGGGACCGCTCGCTGATCCCATCCGCCTTTCCTCCCCTCGATGAGGCGGCCGCCCGTGGGTACACTGGGCTTCCCCCGGTTGAACGCTCTGTTGCGATGCAACTGTGTCCTCAGAGTGCTTCTTCTCGGGGCGAGCCTAAGCACCCATCCAAGGCCTGTAGATTTTCGTCATCTATGGTGGCGAAGTCTTACAGAGCGGCGGGACAGGCGGCTACCTCTCTGCATGCTATGGCCACTCTGCAGGTCTACCAGGCCCAGATGCTCAGAAGCATGCACGAGGGTAGGACAGACCCAGGGCTCTTCAATGAGCTGCGTGCCGCAACCGACCTCGCTCTCCGGGCGACGAAGGTAGCCGCGCGCTCCCTGGGTTTGGTGATGTCCACCGCGGTGGTCCAGGAGAGACACCTGTGGCTGAACCTGGCTGACATGCGGGATTCCGAGCGGACTCGTCTGCTCGATGCGCCCCTGTCCCAGGCCGGCCTCTTCGGCGGCGCAGTTGAAGACTTTGCCCAACAGTTTTCGACTGCACAGAAGCAGACTGAGGCCATCAAACATATTCTGCCCCGCCGACCCGCTGCTGCCTCGTCGTCGGTCGGGCAGACGCCTCAGCCTGCTTCCCGCCGAGGGCGCCCTCCTAAAGCTCCCGCCCCTCCCGCTAAGCCCAAGCAGCAGCCTCCACCCGGGCCGACGCGCGGAGGAAGCCGCAGGAAGGCGCCCCAGCCCTCTCCAGCCCCGCCCCCCGCCAAGCGCCGGGCCAAGCGGCGCTCCTGAGACGGGCTGCTCAGGGATGATGTTTGTTTCGCAGGAGATGGTAGCAGGGCCACTCCTTCCCCCGGTGGAGGGCCGGGGGAGAATCCTTTGTTCTCCACTCCCCGCTGCTCACCCACGGGTGGGCAGCACCCTAATGTGGTTAAAGACAGAAACAAACCTCTCATCCCTGAGCACACAGAGTTCTCGGACGACCCAGAGCGCCGCCCACCAGCCGTGCTCTCCTCGTCCCCCTCTGTCCCAGAGTCGGTTGACACGGCGTGCCGCCCACGGGCCGTTTCGTCCCTGTCCCACTCTGTCGCCAGACCCCTGGCAGAGCAGGCCCCCGTGGAACGCTGGTCCTTCCCTGGCCTCCTCTGTCAGGGCGCGGAGCTTAACTGCGCCCCCACACCGGATCGCTATGCCGTCCACGTCCGGGCCAGTTACTCCGCTTCGCTGCCCCTCCGGGGGGACGCCGGTGGTCCGCATGACCCCGCTGGTACAGTTCCTGGAAGCCTGGTTAGAGCTTCCCCAACTGTCCCGCTGGGTCGCCCGCACCATCCGGTTCGGCTATGCGATTCAGTTCGCACGGTCTCCTCCCCGATACAGGGGAGTCCGCTCCACTTTGGTCGGTGGCAACGCCCCGATCATGCGAGCAGAGATTGCCACTCTGCTGGCGAAGGGTGCAATCGAGACTGTCCCTCCAGCCGAGATGAGGTCCGGCTTCTACAGCCCTTACTTCATTGTCCCCAAGAAAACCGGTGGGTTACGACCGATCCTGGACCTGCGAGTATTGAATCGCTCCCTTTACAGGATGCCGTTCAAAATGCTCACCGCCAAACGCATTTTCGAGTGTGTGCGGCCCCAGGATTGGTTTGCAGCGATCGACCTGAAGGACGCCTACTTTCATGTCTCCATTCTCCCTCGTCACAGACCGTTCCTCCGGTTTGCTTTCGAGGGACAGGCATATCAGTACGCGGTTCTCCCGTTCGGGCTGGCCCTGTCCCCTCGCGTCTTCACGAAGGTCGTCGAGGCAGCCCTTGTTCCCCTTCGGGTTCACGGGGTTCGCATCCTGAACTATCTCGACGACTGGCTGATTATAGCTCACTCTCGAGACCAGGTTTGCGAACACAGGGACCTTGTGCTCCGGCACTTAGCCCGTCTGGGCCTTCGGGTCAACTGGGAGAAGAGCAAACTTTGCCCCGTGCAGAGGATCTCTTTTCTCGGTATGGACATCGACTCGGTCGCCATGTCCGCGCAGCTTACGAGCGAGCGCGCGCAGTCACTGCTGACTTGTCTGAGACAAATACAGGGCAAGAAAGCGGTTCCACTGAAACATTTTCAGAGGCTCCTGGGGCATATGGCATCTGCAGCCGCGGTCACGCCGCTCGGATTGCTTCATATGAGACCGCTTCAGCTTTGGCTTCGCGACCGAGTCCCGAGGTGGGCATGGCAACAAGGCAAGCTCCGAGTTCCAGTGACTTCGAGCTGCCGTCAGACCTTCACCCCGTGGTTGAACCTCAGTTTTCTCAGGGCTGGTGTCCCCCTGGAACGAGCGTCGAGGCATGTTGTTGTGTCAACAGATGCCTCCACCACGGGCTGGGGCGCCATGTGCAATGGTCATGCTGCCGCAGGCTCCTGGACAGGACCCCGCCGCCTATGGCATGTGAATTGCCTCGAGTTGCTGGCAGTACGCCTTGCTCTGCACCGCTTCCGAGCGCTGCTCATGGGTCAACACGTACTAGTCCGATCAGACAATACCGCCACAGTAGCGTACATCAACCATCAAGGTGGTCTACGCTCCCGCCGTATGTCGCAACTCGCTCGCCACCTCCTCCTATGGAGTCAGAAGCATCTGAGGTCCCTTCGTGCTATTCACATTCCCGGAGCCCTGAACCGTGCTGCCGACGAGCTGTCACGGCTTCAGCCCCTCCCTGGAGAATGGCGACTCCATCCCCAGTCGGTCCAGCTGATTTGGGACCAGTTTGGCGACGCACAGATAGATCTGTTTGCCTCCCGCGACTCATCCCATTGCGCCCAGTTTTATTCTCTGACCGAGGGCACGCTCGGCACGGATGCACTGGCGCACAGCTGGCCGCGGGGCCGCAAGTATGCGTTTCCCCCAGTGAGCCTTCTTGCGCAGCTCCTGCGCAAGGTCAGGGAGGACGAGGAGCAAGTCCTTCTGGTTGCGCCGTACTGGCCCACCCGGACTTGGTTCTCCGAACTAGTGCTCCTCGCGACAGCCCCTCCTTGGCCAATTCCTCTGAGGAAGGACCTCCTTTCTCAGGGACGGGGCATTCTATGGCACCCTCGTCCCGATCTGTGGAACCTCCACGTGTGGCTCCTCGACGGGACGAGACAGGTTTGAGTACCCTACCACCTGCGGTGGTGGCTACCATCACTTCCGCTAGAGCGTCGTCCACGAGACATGCCTACGCGTTGAAGTGGAACCTATTCGTCAATTGGTGCTCTTCTCGCCGAGAAGATCCCCGGAGTTGTTCGATCAGTCTCGTGCTTTCCTTCCTTCAAGATGGGTTGGAGCGAAGGCTGTCTCCCTCCACCCTCAAAGTTTATGTTGCCGCTATCGCCGCTCACCACGACTTAGTGGAAGGTAAGTCCATAGGGAAGCACGACCTGATCGTCAGGTTCCTGAGGGGGGCGAGGAGACTGAATCCTCCTCGCTCTCCTCTCGTTCCCTCTTGGGACCTCTCAGTGGTTCTAAGTGCCCTGCGGAGTGCTCCCTTTGAGCCTTTGCAATCAGTGGAGCTTAAGTTCCTGTCAATGAAGACAGCGCTCCTGATTGCATTGGCTTCTCTCAAGAGGGTCGGGGACCTGCACGCATTCTCCGTTGACGAAGCGTGCCTAGAGTTCGGGCCGGCCGGTTCTCACGTGATCCTGAGACCCCGGCCTGGATATGTGCCCAAGGTTCCTACCACTCCCTTCCGGGACCAGGTGGTGAACCTGCAAGCGCTGCCCTCGGAGGAGGCAGACCCAGCCTTGGCACTGCTCTGTCCAGTACGCGCTCTCCGCGCTTATGTAGACAGGACGCAGTGTTTCAGGACCTCAGACCAGCTCTTTGTCTGTTATGGTGGGAAGCTGAAGGGAAAGGCTCTCTCAAAGCAGAGGTTGTCTCACTGGATCGTGGACACCATTGCTTTGGCTTACCAGCAGCAAGGTCGACCGTGCCCCCTTGGTGTGACCGCCCACTCCACCCGGAGTGTGGCATCCTCCTGGGCGCTGGCGCATGGCGCCTCGCTGGCAGACATCTGCAGAGCTGCAGGCTGGGCGACACCGAACACATTCGCCAGATTCTATAATCTCCGAGTGGAGCCAGTGTCCTCTCGTGTTCTCGCTTCAAACAGCTAGTTCCGGACCCGCTCAGGTGTCTTCGCTTGCTCGCCATTCCACTCCGCGGACTGGATGCGTGCGATATTCTGCTCAGGTGAGCTTCTCCGAAAGCCCTGAGTTCCTCCAGCACCCCTGATGCTAGCGCCAGTGTCTATTGCCTGAGCGTCGGCTAGGTGCCTCCGTGTGCATGGTACCTCCCATGAGCTACCCCCACACGTGTATTTCCACTGTAAGCCTCTTTGAGCATGTGTCTTTCCCTCGGCAAGCCACCTTGCCACCCCTGAGGTTGAAATATTCCACCTGCGGCTGGACACCTCAGAGTTTCTCCATATGTTACTATCAGGTCATATGTGTATTTTCAAATGCCCCCCCCACTGGGTTGGTGATAATTGCATATTTCCCCTTAAAAGCTTGGGATATGCTTCCCAGTGTACCTTGGTATTCCTGTGTTAAATAGGTGTCCTTCGTCCTAAGATCTCGAGGGCTCAGATTTTCGCAGGGCGCTGGAAGACAGCTGTGAAGGTGGCGTGATTTGACTGGTAACCCCATTCGTCGTCATCCGACGTAACTCGGAGTGACAACGAAAGGGAACGTCTCGGTTACGTATGTAACCCTCGTTCCCTGAGTAGGGAACGGAGACGTTACGTCTTCCTGCCACTTCCGCTGTTCGCGGGGATCGCCCGAGTTCAGTCTTGGCTCCTCAGCGATAAAACATAACTGCATGTTGCCAGCGTCCTCCTTTTATACCCACGAGGTGGGGCGGAGTTACGTTATGCAAATTCCGCAGACCCATGGCATTTCTTTGCCATTGGCTCGTTTTGTAATACTCGAAGCTGATAGGCTTTCTAAGCGAAACCCCATTCGTCGTCATCCGACGTAACGTCTCCGTTCCCTACTCAGGGAACGAGGGTTACATACGTAACCGAGACGTTGTTTTTATAGTGCAAGATGAAACGGTATGAAAATTTCATATCACGGTAATAGTAACCAAAATGCTTACGGTTATCATGGTATTGTTAAAATGTGCTGGAAATGAAATGATAAATCTATAAAATGATAAACCTCACATTTTAGCCTTATAAACTACTTTATTAGGCATTACACGGAGGGAAGATGAAAAGCAAATACCACTTTTCTGAAGACAGTTGGTTCCCTCTTAGATGTTCGTTCGTTCGTTCGTTCGTCCGTTCGTTCGTACGTTTATTCGTTCATTCATTCATTCATTCATCTAATTTCTCTTAGTACTCTGCCTATCGTCAGGTTTTGACAAAATGCTTCGCCTGCACGAGACTGTTTCTAATTTTGCTTAATGCTGAACAATATTTACCGCAAAATTTTCAGATCACGACAATCAAATATGGGTTTAATGTTAATTAAAATATGAAACGATAATATTTGTACAGAATTACGGAGTTTTTAAAAAAACTCATCCCGCCCCTCCACACACACACACACACCCCTCCCCTCTGTTCACGCCAACGCAAGATTAGCAACACATGAAATGTTCTAAACTCCCCACCACCATTAGTATACTACTACTAGTATTGCTAAGGTTTTCAGTAATTGTTAAAAAGCTATTTATGTAACACGTCACACCATAAAATTATAAATAAATGTTTAACGTTACCTGCTCAACAAAAAGTCAGCCGTGTCAGCGTCGGTTTTCAGTCCAAGATCTCCCCGAAGCTTCCTCCAACGATCAATGGTGGACCCTATATTTATTCTACTTTGCGTCCGTCACATTTTTTTTTTAACTCTGCTCTTTCCACTACAGACTTTCTCTTTCTTCCAAACTTTACACTAGCGGCAAGCAGGGGCCCTTTGCTGCTGTCTTTTATTTTTGATCCATTTTTTTATCTGATGCTACTTAGCTAGCTACCATAGACTGTCAGCTGCTTTTTCGCGCAATTTCATGTCGCAGGAGGGGGGCGGGTTCAGGTGCGGTGGGGTGGAGACGCGAGCGCCAGGCGGAGTTTCAAGTGGAGCTGGTGATTGGATGAGAGCAGTTGACCAATGTAAGCTGTCCGGCCGGACAGCTTACATTGGTCAACTTCTCTGCGGCTGTACAGCCAATAGAGTGAATGGATTTTTTCATTCTTTTTTCTATTCCTATTGTTAGGATTGTACTATATAACCATAACCAGCATCTAAACGAGGATATTAATAATGAACAATCTTTGAAATCGTATACCCTAGCTTTAAAAGAGCAACTTGAATGGAAAAGCCAAGAGGCTCAAGTTACTGAATTACAATCACCGCAAATTAGGCACACACATTTTTAGCCTATATTTGTAAAGAAAAACTCACTCTCCCATTCCTCGTGAAAATAGCATGTTTTTTCCCTTTTCTTCGCTTGAACGCTTTCTTTAATCGTCTAGATGCAAACAAAGTTTTCTAGCTAATACTGTCTTGAAGCCATATAAACATGATGACATGCTTGAGTGAAACTTCCTGATAATTTTTTCCCCCTGTTGTTGGTTGTTATTCTGTTATATTGTAATTACATCTGCATGTTCATAAATAAAACAAATAACCTCATGGTCGATATGTCAAATAGATACTTGATTTGCAATGGAGGGGGTGGGACAGCGGTCTTTATTAGCTCATATTAATTATATTAAGCTATATTAACATGATGAAAAGTACGGCTGTGTCCGAAATCACGTACTCTCGAGTAGATAGCTTCCTTATTTTGAATAAGTAATTACTTCATGACAGCTAAAAAAACTAATCTACATAATTCGAATGTGTGTAGTATGAATGTAATCAGGATATACTACATTCGCCATGTTATCATTATCATGTGACCTACCAGCTTCAGTTGTGTTGCTTCACTGCCATTCATAAATCCTCTCCTGTGGCCTCATGGGATAGTAAAGTGTCCATCGTATGCACACTTCAGAATCTCGCCGGAAGTAGTAGGTCATCCAAGTACTTTTTGTCTGCTCTTTTATGAGTACTGTGAATTTTGACATACTTTTTGTCATATACTGTTTTTCCCCTACTATATAGTAGGGAAGTATGCGATATCGGATGCAGCCATTGTCTTGGCGAGCTACCTCCAATCAGGCCACGAGCTACTGGTAGCTCACGAGCGACGTGTTGGAGACCCCTGCACTAGGAGTACGGAATGCATTCGGATGCATTTGGAAGGAAGGAATAGCTATCAAGGAAACTTTCAGAAGTATCTACAGTCCATTGAGTTAGTACATTTTAAAGCTGAATGCTGTGAATGTATATTGCAAAGTTGGAAATTTAATACAAAGGCTTCCAAGAACATACCTTGGTAAGTTGTAGAGTGGTGCCATTCGGAAACAGGCCACAACGGCACGCTTTCGTTGCTTTGACAGCAGCTTCTGAAACACCATCTTCTTGTTCCTAAGTGGCAGCTCAACCTGAGAGTGAAGTAAATGGTTAATGAACATTTTCAGTAATCACACTAGGAAGTAAAACATTCATTTATAAGTCTATTTGGTGTTCATGACAAAACAGGCTCACTAAATAAGATCAAGATAACATCTTTTGGATGAACAAATCACAATTTGGTGTTCATTTGGAGTTCATAGTAAGTGTCTGTTCATGATACAAAATAGAATTTTTACATTTTAAAATTAGGGTTGTTGATCAAAAAAAAAGATCAGAGTTATAAATATATTTTCACATTAAATCTCCAAATTGACGTAGAAGAAACATAAAGACAGTATTTTACATATTGAATTTTGTTTAATGGGATTTTTTTATAAAGTAGGCCTATTATGAATGACGGCTACATTATCATATTAGTTTAATTTTTCATTTATTAACAATTACAGAACATTACAAATATTACAACAACTTCTAATTTAAGTGTACCTAAAACTTAAAAGCTGTGAGTGGCGCACAGAGAGTGTGATCATGCACTGTAATGCTAGCCGAAGGATGTAAATGAAAGATATTAACAAAGCTATTGTACTTCAGGAAGTGAAAAAAACACTTAACGTGTTAAACAGCACATATTAATTGCAGAAATTAATGTTTTATTTTCCCAGACCTACATTTATTAGCATAGAGTATGTAGAAATTAACATGAACCTAGATTAATAAATGCTGTTAAGGTATTTTTTATTGTTAGTTCATGATAACTGATGCATTAACTAATTGAACCTTTCAAGTGTTAAGTGTTTTCTAATAAACAAGGTTGCTGACCCGGTGTAGGCAGATGTGTAATGGCATTATATTAGCATGGTGGATTTAATTTGTATGCCTATTGTACCTGATCAAGGTGGTAGACAGCAGCAGAGATGGCCTGAACTCTCTCCACATTTTGCTCTGGGTCTGGAGCTCCCTCACTCTTCACCACAACATTTTTATAGAGGTTCAGCTGCCACTGCACTGCTGGATCTGCCGACTGTGATGAGACAACACAAACCAATAAGCCAATGTCAACATTGCAGGATCTAATCATGTATGTTAAACTTTGCTACTCCAGACCTTCTCCTGAAGATGTTGGTTCTTCCTCAGGTAATCCTTAACCTCATCATCTGTGTCTTTCTGTTAAAGGGAGATATTGTTAGAGGCTTGTTGGAGATCCCTTATCGAGCATAATTAAGACAACAACACATACACTCACCAGACTGTAACGGATCTTGGCGAGGGAAATGAGCTCCTGGTCTCCAGGAGTGCACATGTTCAGGCCAATCGGCAGCATCTTCTTGTGAGCTGCTACAATAAGGGAAGTCTGGATGGAGTACAACTCTCCTTTTCTTTTTTTTCCTCTTCTCTCTTGGTCCTGACCTCCAGCCTAGTTTTATAAAGCAATATATTTTAAACACATATGGATCTATAGATTTTTGTTTCCAAGAGCACATGTTTACTGGGTAATTACCTCAGAGCTTTTGGGTACAATTTATTATAGCAGACAATTACTTTATAAACATACCTTTGACATCTTCGTCTTGCTGTCTCCAGTAAGGAATGCCAGGTTGTTAATTTCATTTTGCACCACAAAATTTTGCTCTTCCCTTTTAAAGTTCTATGGATAAAGAGCAGAAACAGCTTTTGGAAGTATTTTATTTAGCAAGTCCTTCAAATTATTCTTTGGAGCAATACAGAGAACTTACATGAGATTTACACCAAAGGATGAAAATCTCCGACACCATATTGAAAAGTTCTGTTGAATCTGAATCTGGTTCCTTCAGCCATTTGGATCTAGATTGTCAAAAGTGAGATGGTCATTGTTTTGGTAAGCTGATGCTTTACTTTCTATAAATTCCAGAAAGAGGACTTTTATTTAATGAATAACTAAATAAAACCATAATCAATAAAAATACTTTGTTGGACAAAAAAAAAAAAGATTGTTTTCATTATTGTTTATTGAAAAAGTTTAGCAGCTCCCTCTTAGGTTATGGCGTACATACCTGTTGTTGTCCACATAACGAATGAGCATCGGATAGAAGGCATACAGATCCCTGCAGAGAACAGCAAACTCATCCAGAATCTGCAGTTCAGCTTCCTGAGTGTCTACCCTGCTTTCAGACTTCAGCAGCTCCTCTTCAGTCACTATCTTCACTGTTTTCTTCTTCAGTTTCTCCAGCGTTGGCAGGAAGTGCGCTCTCAGGAGATCTGCGCTAGCCCTGCTAATGATCGGCTGGGTGTATACTACATATGAGGGAGTTGACAGATATTTGAGAATTGTCCTGATATTTTGCAATCATCCTGTATTAAAGCAGACTAAACATCATTTCCAATTCAAATTCAACCTCACCGGCAAGTCTTTTCATCCAGGGGGCATTATCAATGCCAAGGTTGTTGTTTAGAATCTTGAGAATATTGCCCAGGATGAGGCTGAGATGCTCAGATGTGACAGTTGTGCAGCAATTGGAATCAACTGGGCAGTTATCTGGACCTTTTGCCCACCAATAAGACAGGTAGTTACACAACATGGGAAGGATGACCTCGATGACCTGTGGCATCTCTGTATAGCGTGCTCCAGATTCAGAAATGTCCCCAATGTCCTTCATTAGGCCGTCAAGATGAGGCATCTCATGACACATCTCATCCACGGTGTCTGGCATGCTCAAAACTGTAAAACATTCAGTATTAGGCCTGGGAATTTTTGAAATCATGTTTTTTCTTTAGAAAAAGAAATAAGCCACTGTCATCAAAAGACCAATTTGCCTATTATGATTGGCTGAAAATGAACCATATTTTCATTGTATGGTTTCTTACTGAATTCCAAATGATTTAAAATAGTCTCAGTTCCTAAAAAAATAAATACTCACTAGCTCGTTCTCTTGGTGTCTTGGTGTTGAAGACAGATTGGGGATTGTGCATATTTAGGTGGGGTTCCAGGAAAGCAACAGGCATGGCTCCAACCAGAGTAGATAAACATTCACCCAGCGAGGGCAGCTGTCTGTAAAAACCAACATATTGGTCTCAGTTTCAAGAAGAAATGGATAGCTCCACCAGAAAAAAATAAAGTTTTTTGTACTTTTCCACATAGATGTTCTTGCCACAGCCCAATGAGTACAGGCTGGTCAGGATGCGGTAGCAGGACAGCTGAATGTCATCCACTAAAACATACCAGGGCAAATATTTTGAGGAATATAGACATTTTAAGAGCAAATAGTTGCATGCAAATTCTTTTTTTTTTTTTGGCTGGACTAGTTGCACTGTATGTTTTTGATTCACTAAAAATAACCAATTCATGAGACTAACATACTGTAGCTCACTTACATAGCAGCTCTACTCCAAACTGATGTTGGGTGATATGCTGAAAGACAACCGTCAGGATGGGCAGCAGCGCCACTGAGGTGTAGTTGATGATCTGGGTAACGCCCTTCATCTGAGAGCGTGACTGACCCAATTTGCCCAGCTTCAAGTTCTCCAGAGTCTTCTCCAGATCTTCCGCTGCATTCTCGAAGAAAGTCCTGACACCAGCTTTCACCAACTCTGAGCCAGACTTCATCACAGTCCTACAGTAAGAGCAGAATCAGATCAAAACAACTTAGACATCAATCACCATTGACTGATTCGTATTGCACTGAGATTTTGCTCACTACCTGAAGTCCAGTGAGCGTGACAGGATGTGTAAGCAGCTCACCATGGTGGTGGAGTCACTTCCTGAAAGAACAAACAGTCTTAAATCAGTGAAATGAGGTATAACCAGGCAAAATGAAGCTCATTTTTTTAAAGAATTTGAATGCTCTGAGATATCTTACCAAAGAGTGAAATCCTATGTCTGACAAGGGCTGCCAGCTTACAGAAAAGACTAAGAAAGAATGGTTCAAACAATTATTGCATCCAAATAGGCACACTTCTTTGCTACGCAATATAATAGATGAACTAATTATCTATTAATATTGCACCTTCTCAGGACAAACATGTATGATAAACATTAATAATGATATGGATTACAACAGAGTTGTAACAGCAGCACCTGGTGATCATCTCCTTCTCTTTGTTGGATGCGTAGCCACCGCTGCTAAGGTTGATGTTGGGGGTTGACAGGAAGTACATGCAGTGGTTCTTGAAGTACTGGTCTATGAGGGGCAGCAGAACCTGTGTTTTCACCGATCAAGAGAAAAACCTTTTAAAAACTGGCCTCTAACTCCCATAAAATATGAAGTTTGAAGACTGTTCTGCATATGGTAAAAGAGTGTCTGCTTGAAAACAGAAAGCTACCTTAGCAAAAAACTTGATCTCTTGATCATGGGGAGATTTGTCTGTCTTCCCACTGGAAGCCATAGCCTCTAAAAAAATGTTATGCAAAGAAAACAACTGATCAACTTTTTATGTAAACATATCAATCTTTAATTGTTTACAGTATATTTGTCATCTTTTCTCACCAAGATGGGCGATAAACTCCTGTGCAGAATCAACATAACTCAAGAGCCTCTTGAGGAACTTATAGGCAATCCTTTTTTCCATAGAAGAGGAATCTTGCTCCAGGTCCTTCAGACCTCTGCATACAGAAAAAAATAATGTATAAAGAGATCACAAACTGTTGCACACTTCCTGTAATACAGTACTTCAAGACCCAGATTGTAAATCAAGTGGCGAGCCAACACAGTACTAAAATTGTTTGTTGTACAAATGTAAGAAAAATGTCCTTAATATCGAATATGAAATATTACTCATGGTGCAAACACAGGACCAAATATTGTGTATATAATTATTATTATTATTATCTGAATACCTCTTATCTCTGTTTAGTATCTAAGTTTCATTTGGATTATTTATATAATTTGGATGTTTGTATAATAACAATCAAATAATTGGGTTAGTTTTTGAAAGAATTCTCTAATGCTCACCAAGGCTTTTTGAACAGCATATATTTGAAATATTTTGTAACATTATTAATATATAAATGCACCCATGCCAAATAAAAGTACAATTTCCTTAATTATTTATTTCATTTTTTTTCTGATTATACAAGAAAAAAATTGTTAGTGCACTGACCTGCTGATGGCATATCCATTAACCTGTAGAAATTTAAAGAGCTCCTGGGCCTTCTCTCTGTCTCTGTACTTCTCCTTCGCTGTCAGCGTGTCGTACGGTACCAACAATGGATGATTTCCTCCTCCTTTCAATGACAACACACAATGAGTCAATGCACCTGGGACTGCTTATACAGGATTGAGCCAAGCTGACTTTTCCAAGATAAAAGCGTCACCTTTACTGTCAAGTTCTTTCTTCTTCTTCTTTGCCCAAATGTTGTGGTAATTTTCTGCAACTGTTTCAACCATTGCCTGTTGAAATGATTACCGGTTTAATACAAAGCATATGAGATATGTGTTGTTTTTAACAATCTGATTCACACTTGCCTGTAGTTCCCTTGATAGAATAACATTTTCCAAATCTTGTGGGGCTGGATTAAACTCACCCTGTAAAGTGAAGAAGAGGCAACTCAATGTCCTAAATGCATTGGCTTGTTGATAAACACTATAAAGAAAGAAACTCTGTCCTCCGTTACCTGTGAGGACTCTGATACCTTGCGTTGTTTATCTGTTTCCCTTTGCTGCAACCTGGCCTCTCCTTCTCTGGTCCTCTCAATGTTCCATCCCATTGCCAACATGCTCTTTAGAGTCTCTTTCACAGGGTAGCGATAAGTCTCCCTTTCCTATACAAAGTTACAGAATTGAGTAGTTTGCATTTATGTTAGAGACAAAAGTCAATACAGAAAATGTATGTGTACCTTTTCACTTAGTGCTTTGTATGGTTTCAGAAGCGGATGAGTTTTAGCTTTGTCATCTAATTTATCTCCCGCAGACCAGCCAAGAGCGATCTATCACCATACAAGAAAAAACAAGCAGTCATCCTTTGTCTAATTCAACAGAAGAAGAGCTCTAGTGTCACAATGAACACACAAGATTAATGAGATGAGTTTTAACATTGTCCAACCTTCTCAGAGGACCATTTCTCATGAGTATGCTCTGCAAACTTGCTTGCAATGTAATCTAGTTTTTCAGGGAGCGAGATGCTGAAAAACAAAACAGTTTGTAATGAAGTCCAGATAAAGTTCAAATGAAAGGATGCAATTTTCAGTGTTTCTATGGTACTTACTTAGCAGTGCTAACAGGCTGAGGGTCGAAGTTGCCTTGCGCATCCACAGAGGCCTGCTTAACTAATGTGGAACCTGGGCTGGAGTCCACGTAGTCAGGTGGTAATGCACCGGCTATGGCACTCAGACACGGCATGGCCATTTTGAAAAGTTCTGCATCATATTTCTGCAAGACAGAATATGGAGTCAAAGAGTAAAGTTTATAAAAGTATTAATTTAGTGATATAGTAACATTTGTCGTGGAGCCTTAAATATAGTCTTTTCATTTATAATAATGTGTTTAAAAATTAACAGAATTGTTCATACTTCCTTAATCACACTACTACCAAAATGTAGGTGCATTTTTAAAAACTAAATCGTATTAAAATTAAAAAAATTTTTTTGAAAAACAGTGAGACTCGACAGGATGACCTCAGAAGTGTACCTTGACCAACAATTTAAAAATTATTGCAGACTTCCAAATCAACCTTTTTAATGTCTATCCACCGCATTTTCATATGTCATTATAATTAATAATAATTTGTACTACAAGTCATTACTATGAATACATTGTTTGTTTGATTGACACCCCACATTTACACTGAAGTATGTTTTGTACCTTTTGAGATAGAGCGTCAAAAAGTCCCCAGAAGAGTTTCTTGGTGAGGTGGAGTTCCTCCTCTGATGCCATTCCATAGCTGCCCAGGCCCGTTGGCAGACAGTAGTACTTCCAATTCTGCTCATAGTGATTCGTCAAAAGCTGCAAGGATAAACAGATATGTGGATTAGGCTGTCAACATTCAGGATACTTTAATATTCAAGTATTGTCTTGGGTAAAAAAATTAAAAAAAAACTAGTATAAAGGTTGATTTTGTATTTGGATTTAATTTAAGGAATTGTATTGGTTCACAGTGGTGTGTGGTCTACCAAGCACTCTTCTGATAACTGCCCTGTGGTAGGGGTGAGACAGCTACCAGCAGAGAGACAAGGTGCTGAGTCCTGCCTATCAAAGGCTCACAAATAGGAGGATCTGTGGTGACTCATATTGACAGTGTCAAATCACAGAAGTTAAAACTGTGAGTCGAGTGACCTCACTGTAATGAAGAGGAACTTTTCACCAGGGATGAAGTGTGCCCCGTTATCAGGTAAACACACTGACAAAATAAGTCCTTAATGCAATTAGCATGGAACACATCTTGTGGGTCAGAGTGCATCTGGCTTACTTGATTTAGCTCTTTAAAATGTCAAAAATGTGTTTGATTACACTTTGTGTTTCGATTTGTTTGGTAACAACACTCATCTCCACCATTTGATCATCATTTGATGACTCACTGCTGACATGATAAACAGAAAATGTACACAAATATATCTTTTAATGTATTGTATTTGTGAATATGGTGGAACTTACATAGTAATTTAAATCGAAATATGGCACATTTGCATTTAAAAGAATGACTGACTTTATTTAAATAGTCACGTTGCACAGTTGCAGTGCTATTTCAGTGCATTTAAAACCTTAGTAGAATTGCATGTGGGTGGTGAATAAGATTCAGGTTTTGGGCTAAAACTATGTTTAGTGAATTTGCCTCTTAAGGTTTTATTAAAGGAGCCAAATGGTAATAACGATAAAATGTACACTACCATTGTGGGTCATATTTCTATTTCAAATAAATGCTGTTCTTTTGAAATTTCTACTCATCAGTCCTAAAAAAAACATCAATAATTAGAAGAAATGTTTCTCAAGTGCCATGTCACCATATCAGAATGATTTCTGAAGGATTATGTGACACTCAAGACAATAAAATATATCAAATGTAACTTCTGTGATTCTGTGAAAATAATTTTAATTGTAACGATATTCAACATTTAATCAAATTTAATCAAACAAATGCAGCTTTGGTGATCATGAGAGACTTCTTTTAAAAACATTCCAAAAAAAATCATAACAACCCCCAACTTTAAAACGGTAGAGTATGGACATTTATGGTTCACTAGACTCACATTAATGGGCATCTTGCAGTACTCTGTAAGCTGTGGGACATCAAACACAAGACGACGCAAAAGTTGCTGTAGCATTGACGGCCGCAGATGCCTGTAGAAAGTATAAACATCAGATGAAAAGTGTAAAGTATAACATCAGATGATACCTAACCTCTAATAGAGTGTTATCTACAGCATGAAAATGCAGTTTGAGTTTTCACTGAGCTGAGGAAACCATCCCAGCCTCTCAGCTAAAGGTTTTTAGGAGGTTCTTACATGCAGATGGCCAGTAGACATTCATCAATAGCATCTCTCTGGGCCTTGGTGAGTGATCGGCCCTTTGAGAGGCGATAGATGGTGTGAAGCGTAGAGTCAACGAGCATTGCATGGTGCTCAGTGTGAGCGAACAGATGAGCACAGCGGGTCAACAGAGGAAGCACTGCGGATCCAATGTACCGGTTCATGGCCAGGGCTGTCTCAGTAGTCCTGAGGACCTCCTGATGAATGCAAAATAACATGAAAAACAAATCAGGCAACTGAGTTGTATGTTTACATTTTTTGCAAAATTACTAAATGCATTCTTAATTCTATAGCAATCATTCTAATTAAATAGGTTAAATATTATTTTTAGTATTCATATCTACTTTTTGCTACAGCTAAATCACTATGTTACAGTAAATGGTTGACATCACATTACACTTTTAGGCTTTTTCACACAAAGCATGATAAATTTATGTCTGTGACTTTTCTCTGTTTTTCTCCACAGAGCACCCTTACCGAGTCCAGGGAGGCTGAAGCTCGCAGGTCTGGCAGGAAGCCAACCTCAAGCAGGTGCAACAAGAAGCTTTGGTCGTCAATGCCATAGACACGGTCCAGGAAAAGCACCATGGGCGCCTTGTGCTCTGGACAAAAGCTTGCATTCATATCTGGCTCCGTCACAGTGCCATCTAAGCAGCCGAAAGAGTTAAACAAAAAGACATTAGGTTTATAATGACTGCGGAACAAGAAGCACAGATAATGAGACACGTAGGGATGAAGATGACATTGAAAGAGTAATAGCATCAATCAATCTTATGCGCATAATACGTTTCAGATTATGTCTTCAGATTCTTTCAAAGGCATCTAGTGACTTGTACAAACCTTTATTGACGACCGGCATTTGGAGAGGAATACTGATTATTCCAACCAAATCTTTAGTGGGTACTAGAGAACGGAGGATGGCACGGATACGCAACGCTTCACCTTTACCTTTGTTTATAAGCTGTAAAACAGCATCGGTATAACATTAAAGTGAGGCTGTGTACAGTTCAACAGCACTTTACCGAAGGAAACTGCATGCTTTGTCCTCAGCTTTGTAAATCAATAAAATGTGTCAGAAAGGAGCACTCACATGCATCTCAGGTGCACATCGGCCCAGAAGATCAATAAGGGCTGAGTAGAAGGACATAATAGAGTTGCCCATGTGGGCAACCTCCTCCTCCTCTTCATCCTTCCCTACCCTGTCAAAACAAAGAGCAGATTTGCTTATTTTAAATCATGCTCGCTCATTCCTGAGGTCAAAGGACATCTCAACTACAACTCAAACCTAACATAAAATGGCAGATTATGCAGGTATATGGAAGAATTAAGTGGTCTTACGTTGGTGCAACCCCTTCAGGTAAGTTGGGCAGGTCTAAAGCAGGATCTTCTGAGATCTTGATGGCTTCCTTCATGGCAGCAAGTAAACCTTGACCTCCCTCTCCTCTAAGAGCAGGTCCAAAGCACTCCGGACGCCTGATCAAAAGCTTCACAACGACATTAGCGTTCTCTTCAACACTTTCACCTGAGATGACCAGAACACACACAAAAGAAGAAACAATGTTTGCATAATGATCACAAAGTCTTTTTCTATTAACCAAGATACAAAAAGTAATCCAAAACAAGTATTATTGGTAAAAAGTACTAACCATTGACAAAAACAGCAAACCGTAGGAAGGACAAATAGCGTTCTCCTTCTATTGGGTTCCAGCCAATGTCTGGGTATCCCCTGGCAATGAGCATTGGGCAGTTCTGTAACCCACAGCCTGCCAGATATGTAACCACCTGAAACACACATGGACAGGATCCAAAATGAAATCCAAATGGCAATAAAAACTGGCTTAGGTAAATTTAGTTGGCAACCATTTGGCAGGAAACTTTATTAGGCATTGCAACACATTACATACATTAATTAAATCACAAGAAATATAGTCTGATCCTTGCTGTACTCTATTACAATCTCAGTGAATCTCATACTTCTTTTATAAGCTTCTACATCAATTGTTAATTTACATTAAATTATTTACCAGATGCTTTTATCCAAAGCCATTTACAAATGAGGAGAGCCTCATTTGTAAGTCGAAAATATACAGTACCATCAGAAGTTTATCTAGGGTGCTTAAACTGTTGTTTTTTCATCCCAAATTTCTGTGGCAACACATGTGAGGTATATTCCTCACACTGAACCACCAAAACTAAAGAATCAAAATATCAGCTTTTTAACTGATACCAAATTTTTTCCTTACAATCAACCCTTCTATAAGTAATTTTTATGAATTTTATTAAGAAGTATTACATGAACAGAGCTTATGTTGTAGTAACTGGTTACCTTCTCAAGATCAGGTTCCTCTAGTGCCAGAGCCAAACTGTTGTTGTCCATCACAGAGGACGCAGCTACGTCTAAAGGTGTGGAGCCTCTCATGGTTGGGCATGCTGGAGAGAAATAAGAAACTAGAGTTATATCCATATGGCCACGAGAGACAGAAGATATTCGGATTTACAATCACCAGCAGATGGCAGTCTTTACTTTTTTTTTTTTACTTTTTATACAGCTGCTCTGTATAACCCAATCAGTGAGCTTATTTTAATGAAATTAAATATTAAGACTACAACACAATCTATTCAGCATGAAGATATGTTAACATAAAACTGTACATCTTTGGATGCTTCACACCCTGGTTTGCAGCTTGCGGCATTATCTTCATCTGATCTGATCTGTCATTGATCTTGGAGTGATAAGGACTATAAAGGTGTGAGTGGGCTCTCAGCTGCTCAATAATGTGCTGTTATAGGAAACGACTCCTGCAGAGTCAGGTGGTCTTAGCTGCACAAGCAATTATTCACAGTCAAAACAGCGCACTGTGCAGTGTTGCCAGATCTTGCTCGAAAAACAAGTAACCTGGTCTGACAACACAAGCCTGCAATAAATGAGTTTCTGCACCAATATAAGCAGCAGTTTTGTTTTTGGGGAGGTGTTTATGGATCAAGGAGAATTGCCTGTTAAATTGATGTGATTTATTACAGCATAAACTTGCATAAAACTTTTATTCAGCAAGGACATTCAATTGAGCAAAAATGGCAGTAATGTCATTTATTAAGTTACAAAAAAATTATCATTTAATATAAATGCTGTTCTTTTGAACTTTCTGATCCACGAATCCTGAAAAAAATGTATCCTGTTTTCCACTAAATATAAAGCAGCACAACTGTTCAACTGTTCAATATTGCTAATAGAAAATGTTCTCTTTCAGTCTGTTACATTCAACGCTACGTCCTTCAGGGAACGAGGGTTACATACGAAACCAAGATGTTTTTTGAGGACCAAATCAGCATAGAATGATTTTTGAAGGATCGTGTAGAACTGAAGACTGGAGTAATGGCTACTGAAATGTTGTTTTGTCATCACAGGAATTAATTAAATTAAAATAGAAAACAGTTAAATTGTAACACTTTTTACTGTATTTTTGATCAAATAAATGCAGGCTTGGTGAGCATAAGAGGCCTTCAAGGACATAAATAAAAAACCTTACTGACCTCAGCCTTTATAATGGTAGTGTAATTTAAGAAAAAATACAATTCATTGAAAAGATAATTTATTAATTATATCCTTTTACAAAAATAAAGTTTCCTATGTACAACTGGCAATCTTAATCATGTACACACCATGGGAGTAGGGAATACGCTGATAAAGGCTAAAAAACAGGAGATAAAGACAAACAAAAAGTACAGTGATTAATAATAACAGACTGTGGCTCAAACCACAGGTGGGGATATTAGTGGCCTTTATTGTGCTATGGAGCACAATAGCAACTACCCTATTTTTAGGGGGTAAGTAACAAACATTTGCCACTCTCCTTTGAGTTGTGGCCCTATGTGTCATTTTCGTGCCCCACAGAAAGCTCAAATATGTGACTATTTCTAAATAAAAACTTAGAAAGAAAAAAAGCAGCCCAAAGTAATTTCAATAAGTGGACATGGCAACACAGACACTGTGATTCAGCCCTGCCTGACCTGCATCCCTAATGAACTGTGTGTGTGTGTGTGTGTGTGTGTGTGTGTGTGTGTGTGTGTGTGTGTGTGTGTGTGTGTGTGTGTGTGTGTGTGTGTGTGTGTGTGTGTGTGTGTGTGTGTGTGTGTGTGTGTGTGTGTGTGTGCGCGTGTGTGTGTGTGTGTGTATGTGTGTGTTACCCAGCCCCACGCTGCTGTTCTCCAGGAGGTAGCTCAGGTGGTCAAACATAGACTTCTGGTTTTGACGGCTGATGCGACAGAAGTAGCACAGAAAGCGACAACAGCTGGCCACCATCTTTGGGAAGGCAATCTCCTGAGAGTTAAAAACAGCATTCGTTTTTACTTCTGCACTGATGGAGATCATTTCCTTCACACTTCAAATTAATCTTTCATCTTTTTTGCGTGCATGTCCTCACGTGGTGGCTAAACGTGTGTAATGTAACATACTCAAGATATCGAAAGAAGCCCCTGAGACAGCTAAACCAGATTGAAACATGAGACGTGAGGCTCCACAGTGAATACAAGCAAATATGTTTTGTACTTCATCTGAGTAGGGAATATGGTCACCTTAAATGCCTGGAACCCAAATCCCTTTGCTTGAGGCCTCTTTAATGAGGCTGCCAAGCAGAAATGAGAGACACTGTGGCAATGTCATATCTGGCATAGTCAGTGGTATGAATTCACATCCCAGACTCCTGACAAACCCCAAAAAGATCTGGCATGAGAAGCAACCCATTCCTCTCTTCTTGTCTTAGCTTTCGCCCTATTGCCATCCTTAAGCATAAGAAGGTATTAAGCTGTTAGACACAAGGCACCGTAGGTACTGTATTTGCCCATGTACTACGTGTTATCTCTCAAGATATCGTGTTTAGTTTAGTCTGGCTGAGAGGGTTTTGGTCTGGACACAGTGGCCAAGTGTCCAACTGAGTCAAGGGATCTTATTAATATCATAAAAAATCAGTATTATCTAAAGACTATATTCTTGTTTTAATCATTTAAAAAAATGGACAGAAGAAAGTATGTGCATTACAGCCATCAGAATATAACACATCACATCAACAGAACATAATCAGACCCTCCCACCCCAGAAAAAGCACTTTTGGTGCAGTATTGCTAAAAAAAAAAAAGAAAATAGTACCTTATTCTTGTCTCCACCCAGCACATTGACCATGACCTCCATTACTGTCTCGTGCATGCCAAGAACACGCATCAGATTTGGATGCTGGTAAAACACTTTGTTGTTCATGATGTCCCTGAATGCAAGAATAAGATAAAACATTTATAGGATGTAGCTGTACAATGCAGAGATGCTTTGATATTAAAATTCTAGGCAATGCAATAAGGTGGATATTAAAATGATGTGCTATTTTGTCTAAACTAATTGAAAATAAAACAGTAAAAACTAAAATCATTCATTTTAAATACTAAAATTTAATTTAGGCATCAAAATACTATGATGTACAGAATGAAAAATTTATATTAATTTTAAGATTTGCTTAAGATTACATTTAACAGTTAATTAACTTTAAATGAGTATTAGATGAGTGTTACATTAAATCTTAATGTAAAACTATGACAAATGATTATGCACAATTAAATGTCCAATATTGGCCGATGTCGACCATTTAAAAATCTGATTACTAGTATGGAACAAAAATATTGTGCATATTCAGTAAAATGTAAACCTCATAAAGACTGGAAGATGAAAATTTACCCCAGGCCGTCAATCATGAGCTGGCCCTCCTCTTCGCCCATGCGGACGCTGAGTAGTGAACGGATCTGGCCCAGTGAGGCCAGCAGGTTGATCGCGTCCGCTACAGACTTGGCACTGATGGTGTAGCTCTTCCTCAAAGCTCTGAGCAGCTCACCGACCCCATCATACTGCCTCCTCAAAAGGCTGAACATGCTGCGAACCAGTGCCGGGTCTAGGATTTTGCACTCCTGAGCCCAGCTGACCATAGTCTGAGATATCAGCTCCTTCAGGTTGGCTGGAGATGACAACGGCAGAGGAAGAAAAAAAGATATTTGAATTAGTTTAGTATTCTGTATCTTTTGGTATGTTTTCCCCCTCTGTTGCTTTTAATTAGATCTCTGTAATGTGAAGCACTGGATATGGATCAATGCTATAATTGGTGAACTGGTATATTGTATATAGTATAATACTAATAAATGAGTGAGGGTGAATAGTAACTGTGTTACTGATATTAAATTTAAAAAATAATGTAAAAGATGCTTAATGTGTTAGGGCCATTAGTGTATGTCATTACATCTATTAATATTTTCTATTCACATATTTCCCCCGTATGCTGTTCTTAGATTAGCTGCTCTAATCACCTACTCTTCTCATCAAGAGAGAGTGCAGCACTGGCGCTTTTTATCCAGCATCAGCAAATTACATCCATTTTAATATCTACCTGTCCACCCATCGCTGGTAACATGATTCAAGCCTATGTTAATTTTCTTGCCATCTTAATACCCTTTTATGCTTACTTGCAGTTCAGTACTGACTTCATTCTGGAGGCTATATAACAAATACAAAGTAGAAATACATATCTAATCAGATAAGATTTTGCTGACCTTTTGAACAAAAATATACCACTTCATTCCAGAGGTGTGTATATACAACATTATCTTCCATATCTACTTCTTTGAGAGTCCAGCTAAGCTTTCAGCACATTCTGTACAAGTTAAACAATGTAAATGCTTTGCTTAACAAGTTGCCTAGAAGCTTTTATTTTTCATTAGAAATGTTTGCACACTTTGGTTTAGAATGTTCTGGCCAACAGGAGACAGTCTTTATAGCCAGATAAAGCAGAACAAAAGGCATAAAAAACAGTTAGAAATAAAAACTGTTAGAAAAATTTGTTTTTGACAAGAGCCTTACTAGGAGCAGCCTGCTCTTGCTCAGTTGGTTCTTCCTCAGTTTTTTGAGGACGACCTTTAATCTTGTATACCAGGGACATCAGGCGGCCTTTAAGAGATGTGTCTTGCTCCTCCTCCTCTTCTTCCATAGGGATGCCTGTATATTTACACAAAGATGAACACATTATAATCCAACTACAGTAGTACATAGTAAAGCAATATATAATTCACTTCACTTTGCCTCATTCATTCACTTTGCCTGCATGTTCCAATTATTTGCGCTGCAACTGGCATCTCACGGCATTAGGGTTGAATTGATAGTCTTTAAAATTCGAATTCCTGAATTTAAATTGTGTTAGAACAGCTTGTAGATTTGTAATTTAAACTTGAATTCAAGCAAGTAGAATTAAAATGGAAACTTCACAAGCTCATATAAAGTAGAATTTGAAATTGATTTGACCTTTCAACACACTTATATAGAGAGAAATAGGGTGAGAATGGAGGTGGACAATGGAAAAAATGGATAAATACAAACCACAATGTAGTCGAAGGTCATCATGGAAGCCTTGAAGTTCCTCTTGAAGCTCCTTGGGACAGGTGCAGTCATCACCAGCGCTGAAGTTCAACAGCATGTTTATCTGCAATGAAAAGTGATATGCTGCTTCAGGAAAAGAGCATCACTTCACCACAGCAAAAACTGAGAAGAAATTCTCAAAGAAGTAAGTCTTCTTTTTTTTATATGTTGGATCATGAAATATAGATTTCATAAGCCTAACCTTTCACAGAAGCTATGTAACATTCTAATGGAAATCAGCTGTATCAGTAGGAAACCTTTCTGTTGCCCTGGTTACAGAGACGGACAAGTTTATTTCCAACATGAGGTTATGATAGGCACACAGGCTAAAGCACAGAGGGGTTTCTCAGTTAGTAGATGTGTGTATTTTAAACAGGGTGAACGGTTCTGCCAAGCAGTCCTAATCAGTGTCTTTGAGAATAATGGAGTGGGTGCAGAAGATGCATCTTCTCAGTGACCGAAACAGACACAAGAAAGTAAACATGAATAATTTTGGAAAACGTCCATTCTGAATCAATCTTTGAGCTGTCCCAAGCACAAATCAAAAGAATATAATGTCAATACCTTGTCACTGGCACTACAAGCTCAAATAAAAGGCAAAAATCTGTTCTGATGCCAAGGTGTTTGTTTTCTAGTTCCCATCCAAAAGAATGTAGTTGCATTCACAACTTAGAAGAAACATGAACACAGCAGGAGGAACATTCCCCGGTCTACAACCCAGTGTTGCTTGTAATTAGTTTTGTATAATAACAACAAATACTGTATATTTGGAATTACATGACAGAAGGTGAAGTGAAACACATTGAGCGAAACATGCTGCATGTGATGAAGACATCGGAGATGGTCTGTCATAAAAGTGTCATTTAAAAGTTATTAAAGGCCTTTGAACATTCTGAGCTTTATAAAGAATGTGGCTCTGTTCGGGTTACCTGCTCTTGGGGAGGTGAGCGGAACTCTCTAGTCTTTTTGGCCGTGACAGCAGCTGACATGTTGAAGGCTTGCATCAACTCGTTGTAGCGGAACTTCTGATTGTACTGCAGCTTGGCTACAAAATCATCTGAGAAGCCCACGATAGCCTCAATACGCTGCTTCAGCTCACAGTCACAGAAATAGTGCAGTAGCTCACACATCTGCATGATAAATAAACAGAACCCACTTCATTTGAATCCATATATTGTATAGATACTTTAGAAGAGTAACAGAGAGTTGAGGTTAAAAGCCTGAACAATTTGTTAGAGATTTTCACTTCCACAGAAAGCTTTTACAGTTACTGTAAAATCGTCCATTTATTCAAACTCACTATACTTGCGCAAAAATGGCTGCCCACTGTGTCCAACCACGGCTCCGGGTGTTTGCAGTATGTATGTACACTACTCACTACTCCTAATGTGTGTGCACTAACTTGGATGGGTTAAAAGCAGAGGACAAATTCCAAGTATGGGTTACCACATGTCACTGTCTCTAAATGCACATAAATCTTGTAAACTTCTGTAAAGCATTAATCTTATAATTCAGGGTGATATTATACACAGAAAAAAGTTAAAGAAACACTTTTAGAGAAGGATTATTCTAGTATTATTCTTATACTTGTAACAAGTGGTTGTAATGAAGCGCACAAAGTAGTAGTATAAACAGTTTAAAAAATAAACAGAAAATACTATTATAATATAGAATAATATTTTGAATTATCTTTTATTTTTTATTTTCTGTATTCATTTTAATTTAAGTTTTAGTAATTTTGTTATGTGCTTTTGTGATTTTTTTTAGGTTTTGTTTTTAAAATATTTCTATATAGTTTTATTTAATTTTTATTGAATTTTTAGTAATTTTAGTACTTCAACTTAAACTTATTTATTTCAGTTAGTGGCCGAGGCAACATTAAAAATAAAATGTTTTTCATCTAACACTTATATTTAGTTTTATTTCCGAAAAAAAAACTTTTAATCGTTTTAGTTAACAATTACAACAGTTTTGAGAAGATTTTCTTAACTTTTTTATTTTAAATTTATTTAGTTAGTTAATAATACTTTTACTTATATTTTTTTATATATCTTTTGATATATTTTAAAGGGTTAGTTCACCCAAAAATGAAAATTCTGTCAGTAATTACTCACCCTCATGTTGTTCCAACCCCGTAAGACTTTCGTTTATCTTCGGAACACAAATTAAGATATTTTTGATGAATTTCTATGTAATTTCATTCAGCCGGCCCAGAAAAGTTAGTAAAAGCATCGTTAAAATAGTCCAAGTGACTACAGTGGCTCAACCTTAGGTTTATCAAGCGACGAGAATACTTTTGTGCACAAAACCCCCCAAAAATAACGACTTTATTCATCTATTAATTTTCTTTTGTGTAGTCCTCTGACGTGATCACGTTCACGAGAGCGCCACGATGCATGTGCGAGAACTGAGAAGATGACGCTCAGGATCATTTGATGGGAAAGTGTGAGAGGTAAGCGATTCATTTTCCGGCATTGGTAAGGCACTTTTACATTTTCTCGTTGATTTCTCAGGATTCGGATATCTAGGAAATGCACACTTTAGAACCATTTTAAACACTACATAGATGAAAAAAAGTCTTGCGGGGATGGAACAACATGAGGGTGAGTAATTACTGACAGTATTTTAATTTTTTGCTGAACTAACCCTTTAAGGAAAATTTGAATAGTTTAAATCATTAAATAAATTAAATATTAAATAATTATTAAATATCTGTCCAAAATTATTAGTATGTCAAGACCAAGAATATTCCAATAGCATGAGAATGAAGGTTTACTATAATATGGGCATTAATCAGAAAATTATGTGCATGGCAAACGACGAAGTCATCGAGAAAAAGACAAGTCATTCACCTGGCGTTTGACCGATTCAGGCAAGCTCTTCTCCAGAAGACCTTTGGGAAGCTGCTTGGCCTCTTGTCTCTCTTCCTCTCCCGCCTCCACAGCCTTCTCTTCATTACTGGTGGCCTCCTCTTTCTCGGCTCCTTGTTCTGAAACTGCTGTCTGTTTCTCCTCCTCCTTACCGTCTCCAAACACAATGGGGTCGATGAGGAGCAGAATGATTCGAACCTCCTCGCTGGTCAACGATCCCATTATCAGCAGTGTGCCAATCAACTTGAGAATCGGAACGAACTGATACTCGACGCTTCCGCCCACAGGATCTCGAATGTGGGTGCCTCCGCCATGCACAGCTTCCGTCAGCATACTGATGGCTTTTTCCTTCAGGATACCCAGAGGGATCTGGGGGCTGAAGAGAGGCTGATCACGCTTGGTGGTAATGAAACACGGAGGGGAGAAGTTGAGGCGAGTGGTAAGTGAGGTGCTAAGGCCCACTCCAGGAAGAGAGTGACGCTTTGAGTCGTCAAGAAAGAGGCGGATGCTCCTTGTCTCGTCCGTCACTGGGATTATAAACTCGTTGTTCATCATTAGATGGGCCTCTTTGGCTGTCTCCAGGTGAATGCTAATGAGGACACTGTAAAAGCCTTCACGTAGCTGACCAGTCAGGTATTGGTTATCAATGGTGTACAGGAGCTGCGATTGGTCGAGATGGCTGCAGAGGGCGTGAGCTACGCGAGTGTTGCCCAGGGCACAAAGGGAGCAAAAAAGCTTTAAAGTGTGATAGTGGAACTGCCGTAGACCTTCATTTTCCGACAGCTCCATGATGTCGATACACCTATGGTGGGGGAAACAGGAAGAGGTTTAAGATCATCTAACTCAGTTGGAATTAGAGTAAGGAGCCAAATGAGCACTTAAGGGGTTTTATTTCAATGAAAGGTCACACTCCCGGGATCACAAAGTTGCCAATTTGTAAAACTGAGTGCATGAGTAATGCATCACCTGTTCTCCTCTGGGATATGCACGCCCATCATCTGCAGGGGCTCCAGACATTGCACCACCCAGCCGTGCCTCTCACTCACACGGGCCGTCTCCACCGACAGGAAGGTGTTGGGCATTCTGCTCCACAGCACGGACACAATTGTCTGGACATCCAGCCGAGGAGGACACTGGGGCTCTGGGTTTTTTTGTAAACTCTTGAATATGGCTGAAGACAGGGGCATTGCATCCTGTGTGACAATTGATGCAGATGTTAGAGAATTACAAATATGTGAAACAGAGGAACTTGAGTACATTAGTGGTGTAGACTTACTGGGATTTTTGGAAACTCAAACTGGAAGAGGTTGGGACTCGTGGGTTGAACAAACACAGCAGGGAAGAGCTTAGTGTTAGGCTCAACCTAAGAAGGCAGATGAAGCATATGAAGTCCATTATGATTATAGTTTACTTGCTCTACTTGGACAAGCAAGTGTTGCACACTACTTAGTTTGCGCTACTTTTAATTTAAATCCAGTCTGCTCAGACATGATACAGCCTTTACATAATTGCTAATGTGAGTCTGATTCAAAATCAGAGTCTGAGGCAAACTAAGACTAGACTAAGCACAGAGCTGCATTAATGTTATATTGCAATAGCCTTTACTAGCTCCTCTGGAAAGTCTCAACCCAACTGACGTTCCAAATGCTTAACCCTGCAACGTCTGACATATAAAATAATAGTCCGAAAAATCTTCTTCTTCTTTTTTTTTTTAATGGAACAGTTTATTGAACCTTTAGACTTTAGAGGCCCAAACTGAGCAAAAATATGCAATTTGGTGCAGAGAATGTGATTTCGGATGCAGCCATTTTGAAAACCACTTAGTGTATGTGCCATTATTGTGCTCTGCACATTGTGACGTCTCATTGGTCCAAAATAACTGTACACTAAACATCAAATATCACCAAATTGCCTGGGACTGAGCCCCTGAAATGCACTGTCATTTGAAATTTTAATAGATCTATTTAAATAAATTTAATTAAAGTTTATTTTTTCTGTATCTTTTATGGTATACCTCTTAGTTGATCACTTATTTTATTATCTTTTCTAGCAAACCCTTATAGCAGCATTAATAGTCAAAATAAAAATCCTGAAAATGTTAATTTAATTATTGAACTATTTCCTCTTGTAGTGAGCTTTGTATTGTAATATTGCATTACAATACTAAGCTCTGTATGTTATTTACGTCTAGCGACATCCCTGTGCCCTATTTTGTTAAAGGTTTCGATGTTGAGATTACCTGGTATGCGTTAGGCAGCTCTCTGCCATTGGCAGTGAATGAGACCAGGCCTGAGGCAAGATCTATGGAGCAGCCAATCTCCAGATCAGTGTTACTACGGCCTGTGGAGTTGCTGACAATGTCGCCAGCACAGACCATGTAACAGTTACTTCTCCTCACACTGAATTAAGAGAGATGACAAAAAGACAACAATGAGGACATTCTGAGAAAATTTTTGGGCTATAATTTATGTTGGAGAGGTGTGAAAATGACTGTGTGAAAAAGGAACAGCAGTATGAATTGATGGGGTTTCTTTTGGTGTTCATTAGGGTAATGAGAACCAGTCTTTTGAACTGACCTCTCATGAACACGTCCCCGCTCGTCTCCCAGTGTTACTGTGACGGTGCGAACTGTGTTGAGGCTGAAATGTTTGCTGTAGTAATGGTAGTCTGGTGTTACCCAGCCCACCCAAACTGATGATGGATCTTGTCCGGCAAACACTCTCACAGAGTAAAAGTACTAAAGCACAAGTACATGGACATCAAAAGTCAAATAAAAACAATAATATGGTTCCCTCAATAAGGTTTTTTTATATATATATATATATATATATATATACCTTTGTAATGCTGCCATAATCAATCTTGCCTCCATCGTCCTTCTTGGCTCTTTGGGCATCAGCAATCACCTCATTGATATCAGTGACCTTCCGAGGGCCAGAGTGGAAATCAACAGGCATGCTCAGACGACAACAGACCATGTCGTCATTGCTGGTCTGGGTGCCGAATGTCTTGTGTGTCACCTTTAGACATGGAGGTGTGTCCACAGACCCATCTATTCTAGTAACCTAGACACAAAGGGATGCCAATTAAAGAACCCATCCCACTATTTTACAAGACAGTCCTGGGATATAATCCACAAGTTCAACATCATTCTTTACCTCAATATGGGGGTGCTCCTCTGGCACATTCACAAATGTTGGCAGGCGTTTGCTGAACCACATGGTGACCTCTCGATTCATGTTGACAGCAAAGGGTTCAAAGCCCTCCTGAAGGCCACACATAGTGTAGTACTTAAAAGTATTAGCATCTTTCCCCAAGTTCATGCGACCAATTTGGGAAAGACCCAGGCTGCACACTGGAATGAACCCTAAGGGTGACAAAGGTCAGTTTGTATCAACATTTTCCAGGTTGGACTGAAAACTGATGACCAGTCACTTAAATGAATGCCATGTTCTATTACGTTTATTTTGACCATGCAACTTTTTTAGTAATATAAGATATGTTACAGGTTTTGTTTTTATGAAGATTATTGTCTGTTTACCATCTTCAGTTTCAAAGTCAGCAAAGCAGAGCTCAGATCCCTTGTTGGTGATTAAGAGCTCTCCATTCAGGGTGAATATCATGGATTTGTCGTCCATGTTGATCATGCAGCCCACCACATCTCCTTTATTCCATGACCGCCCAAAGAAATGACTGCCCATATGCACCCGGCGGCCCTGGCAGCAATTTTTTTGGATTAGATCAAAACCATTAAAATCATTTATCATTATTGACTAATACATTATTAGCAAACATTATTTGTTTAATTTTGTGATCGGATGAAAGATAGTATTGTTCATGAATAAATACTTCTGTTTTGTTCAGTACATTCAAATGTGTTTACAGTTCACACTGAAAATCTTTTGGACCTCACTGAATGTCCTCAATAACTTGTATCAAATATACAATTTACTATATATCAAAAATAAAACTAATAACAGGCCAATGTGACAGTATCAGATAATCACCCTGTAGCCATCAAAGATGAAGGCTTGGTCATCTAGTCCCAGTTCCTTATCAGGTCTGCATCCAGGCCGTGCCCAGCCCACCCGCATGTCACCTCCAGTGAGCGCCTCAAACTCAAAATACCACTTCCCTGTCTTCACAGCGTAGGTCTTCTCCACACGGAAGAGACGGGTGGATTCAATGCCCTCCTCTCCATGTTGAGTAGCTAAAGAATTTGTGAAATAATTTATTGCATATTTATAAAATAAAGAATATACACAGACATGGACAAATTTGTTGATACCCTTACATCTCATTGAAAATGTTTCATTGCTCCTAAAACTGAGTAAATTAAAAGGAATTATCTCATGTATTTCTTTAGTATGTCATAGAGTAATGCAAATAAAGTGTGTTACAATTCCTGTCTTGTTTTGAGGACTTTTAATTTGAAGTGTATTTTCTTGATTCCATTGTTCCCAGTGTTCACCTCCTGTGTTTAGTTCCTGTTTACATTGTCTCCAGTCACCCTTGTTAGTTTCCATAGAGATTCATTACCCACACCTGTTCCTTGTTAGCCTCTTGTTATCCTGTGTATTTATATAGTTAATAATAAACATTTTAGTTGCAATTAGATCCTATCCTACATCTTTCTCAATTACCCCGCATTACAGTGAGAAGATTTTTGTTTATTAGAGAGAGAAAGAGAGAAAGAGAGAAAGAGAGAGAGAGAGAGAGAGAGAGAGAGAGAGGGAGAGCTAGAGCATTAAATCTCACACTCTTGATCAGGTGGATCAATGAAATATCCATATCCAACCAGAGTACGGATGGCCTCACGAAGACTGTCTCTGTTCGATTTCTTAGTGCGTTCATCTAATAAAGCATATGGCACCAACCGTGGATTACGACGGTTTTTCAAATCCTTTGAATAAAATGCAAAAGACATGATTGTACACAACTTTATGGGGGGGAAATGGTTCATTTTACTTTTAATCATTCTTAATGGGTTTGTTTGTCAATGCGCTTAAGGCAACATCATATCTAATGAATAATAAAAAAGGAAATTTTTACCTGCTGAATACCATAGGTCCATCCTTGTTTGATGCGATCTTTGGCCCAAACATTATGAGCATTTTCAGCCAGTTTATCAACTAGAACCTCTTGACCAGGTGTCAGTTTCACTTCAGAAAGGTCTAGTGGTGTAGGTTTATAACCATTTGCCATCATGTAGCTTTAAATTAATTAGGATACAAATGGGAAAGGAATTAAAGCAAAAACAAGAAAAATATTTAACAGTATCAAAACATTCATAAATCAAACTTTATCTAGACAGCTAGCTGAAAGAGGAACTTTATGGTATTGGTTTTTAAATGTGTTCTAGTTTTACTTCTTGGGGAGTTTCATCTTTTTCAAGTCTTCCTCAGCATCCATATTGACTTGTGCAACATGGCAGCCCAAAGCAAGTAGGGTCCTGAAAAAGAATAACTTTCAGAAAACTGAGGAATTGATAAGACAAACAGTATAAGCAATACTTTATGAAAGATGCAAGTCGAAGTGTCAAAGACAAGTAGTGCAAAAGAAATTAATCTGTTCAACACCTCATTGAGCTGGTTATTGCATTTCAATCTAAATACTGCTGAGTCTAGAGGCTGTATTGGAATAAATTTGCAGCCACAGCCTATCAATATTTACTAATGTGCATTTAATTACAATAAGCATTTTAATAATAGTAGCCTAAAGTAAAGCCTTTTACAGCATATGCAAGTCTGTATTATAGAGGACATTGAGGTAATACTCACTTCAAAGTTTCAGTTGACATTTGTAGGTTATAATTCTTTTCTGTTTCTGGCAGTTTAGAAAAGTCGACAAGACAAGGGTGCTGTCTCTTGTTGTCATCTCGAACCTAAAAAATAGCAATTTATATTAATTAGTGAGAGAAATCAACAAGGGCCGATTTCATGTGGAATATGGAAAGTCAAATACTCCAAAACTAATATCACTCTCTCTAATTCATGACCCGTAAAACTCTTTAGATTGATGTGATACGAGAGAGAATGCTAAAGTGTTTAGGATTGAATAATGGTGGCAGAATGAAAGTGGCATTGTGCTTGCCAAACCGCTCTTGTTCTGTAACCCCACACACTCACAACAATGAGCCAGGAAAATCTTATTAAAATCTGATTAATCAGAGACCAGCTGAGCCTCTGAAATATTTGTTATTAATAAATGCTAAGATCTGGCCTCAGGAGTAATGGCAGCACTCAACCACAATTCATTTTTCTGCCACGCTCTTGGACAGCATGCTGCTCATTAAGATTGTCTTAACTACAGTAATACTGCAAAGCTCTGTCATCAGAGTGCTTTTCCACTGTGCTCTGCAATTTTGCAGTTACTCCCCTGCAGCGATCAGTGGAAGAAATAAAACCGGATCAAAGTACTTTCCTTTTGCCATTACTATCTAAAAATAAGATCTGCATGGCCATCTGCTGTGTAGCTACTCGGGATGCTTAAATATTAATTTAGGCTGCAGCCAAGGACTCTCAATTCAGGTTGACATTTTCAATTATCCTCCTCTGGGTTCCTCCAGTAGTTAAAGTTACACAGCAGAAATTATCCTGATATACAAGCTTGTGCCATACAGAGAGGATCTTGCTTTTGCTGAGAAATTCTGATGATGCTATTTAGTATTTTCACAGTCCCCTGAAATGTTTTCCTACCTTGCCGTACATCCAACCAAGCTCTATTTTGTTCATGCCCCAGAGCTCATGGATGTTCTCAGCCAACTTGTCCCGCACATTTTCAAGATATGGAGGCAGGACAATCTGGATCATAAGACAACACCAACAACAACAAAAATACAAATGTAAAATTACAATACCAATATTTATGTCTGTCTTTGTCTTCATTTGATAATCACACTAAGCCATTTCAGTCTTTGATTAATCTTGAATTAATTGAGCAGCCCTAGCAGAGCTTGATAACAGGTAGAAAATAGTGTAAAAATATGGTGTATTACTCCGTCAATATCTCACCTGGCTGGTGTCGACAGGAACAGGAATGAAGGAAGCCTGGGACAGGAACTCTGTGGTGCCCAGCAGATCTCTCACTCCTTCCAGGTCTCTTTTATACTCCTTCACAGGCTCCACACGCATCTTTTCTTTGGGGAGCAGGGCTTCATAACATGGTGCATAACCCGCTGGAGGAAGGAACTTAAAGTCTCCATGGCGACCACCCAACAAGAAACGGACCCTTGAGGAAAAATAAAGAAAGATGGCATTTAAACTCATGATCAATTACTTGATTAATCCTAATACACCACCGGGTTGTTCAAAAATGTCTTGGTGCTACTTAATTTTGTTTGGATTTGGTTGAGAAGTCAAATGATGAGTAATGGCCTTTCTCTGTTGATTGAACATAAAGCGAAAGAAGAAAGGGTTCATTTGTCACACAGAACTACTCCTGTACAATAATTTCAGAAGAGCTAAGCTCAAAGTGAAAATGATAGAAACACATGTTGAATGATTGTTACAGAATTTTGTCCTCATTAATATTAAAACTAATGTATACTGTAAATCCGACTATATTTATTCTTGCTATTTATGTATCTGTAAGACAACCCGACAGATCAGCAGTGTTGGGCACTTTATATTGGAGAAACTCACTTGACCCCTGCAGAGAAACTGACGACGGGAAAGAAGAAGCCATCTACGTTGAAGTCTTCAAACATGCCTTGAACGGGTTGACCGTTAATTCGGAAAGACATGCTAGGGGCTCCGAGATCCAGACAGCAGCTCACCACATCATCTGAATTCAGCAAGTGCTGGTTAATAGAGGCCACGGCCCGTGGGATTCGCCCTATCAGACGTGGACAGAATAAAGAATTTAGTAGATTTGTGAAAATAATGCTGCTCAAACAAGAGTATCAGAAATTATTTATGAGTTACGTTCATATATGCGTTTTTCATAATGTCATATTAGATCAGCTAGTGAAGAACATGGGTAAAACAGCTTTAAATGTACCTGACCACAGATGAAGTCCATCAAAACTGTAGGAGTAAAGATCATCACCCACACCATTTCCTCCCCAACCCTCTCCACCCCCGGGATAGGGGGCGTAGCCTTTGGTGGTGGCCCAGCCAACTCGAAGGTGGGTGGGCTCACTGGTCACATAGTGGTCTACTTGATCGATGATCAGCTCAAAGTACCATTTCTTATACTGCGCAGAGCCCTCACTCATGCCCAGGAAGATGTTGGGTCTTATACTGTATAAAAAGGGATCACATTGAAATTATAAAGAAAAATACATAAATTATTAACAAATATTCCATTAACAAATAAGTCCATTGAGGATGTTTGAGTGTTGACAATGACTGTCAGCCTCACAAAAAAATATAATCGTCTTAATTTGTATTTTTTTGTCTTGTGGTCTAGTAAATTATGTACTGATATTTATCGTACTTTGTCGACAAACACTTTTTTTCTTGTTTTATTTATAAATCTAAAAAAGTGGTTCACGGTTTAAACAAGAACGGAGCAAAAAACAACTGAGTAAAAGTAATTTAAATACAATTTTAATCTTACATTTTAATTTAAATAGAAAATCTGACATTCTCTAAAAACAAGTCTTGTTTTCTTATGCAATTTTGCTTCTCAAATAAATCTTGTTTAAAGTTTTTGGCATACATTTTTTTAAAGAAATCAATACTTATATTTAGCAAGCACACATTATTGATCAAAATATTGGTCAAAGGTGACAGTAAAGCCTTTTACATTGTTACAAATGATTTCTTTTACAAATAAATGCTGTTTTGTTTTTTACATTCTATTATACAAAGAATCCTGACATTTTCTTTTAATAGTTTTCACACAAATATTAAGCAGCACGCTTGTTTTCAACATTGTTGATAATAAGAAATGTTTCTTGAGCAGCAGATCAGGATATTAGAATGATTTTTGAAGGATCATGTGACACTGAAGACTGGAGTATCGGCTGTGGAAAATTCAGCTTTAGCATCACAGGAATAAATTAAATTAAATAACTTCTAAATAAGAAACTTATTTGTATTTGTGTTTATGGGGGTGGGTGGGTGAGTGGTTTGTCTACCTTTGGACATCATTGACCAGACGTGTCTGGAGCAGCAGGTCTCTCTTGGGAAGCAGGTGATCACAGATGAAATTCTGATTGGCTCTCACAGCCACACCATTACAGACACACAGGGAACAGAGAACATCTAGAATCTGAAAAGGAGTGTGGGATGCAATTTAACAATTCTGTTGCTTTATTGCTTTAAACACATTTTATGCTGCACATTTTCCCTACGTGCAACTTTATAGTCTTGTGCTTACATATTCTCAAGTGCATACTTGAGAGGGTTTGCTAGCGTAAAATGCTGTGCAGCTCTTAGAATGTATTTACGAGTTTACATGACCTACATTTTATAAGACAGAGGAATTCTCAAGTCAAGCACCACGGGTCTAAACCAGCAGAAACACCTGCCCCTTGTTAAAATGTCTGGATGTTTGCACCTCTCATTGCACCTTGAGACGTTTAAGCACATTTTTTACTCTGCTGTTCAACAACTGGGGTCAGGAAGATTTTTTTTTATTTTAAAAGACATTAAAGGCAGTTATAATGTTACAAATTAAATCTATTTCAAATAAATGCTGTTCTTTATAATTTTATATTTATCAAAGAATTCTAACAAAAACTTTAACACAAAAATCCACAAAAATATTAAGCAGCACAACTGTTTTGAACATTGATATAATAAGGAATGTTTCTTGAGCAACAAATCAGCATATTAGAATGATTTCAGAAGAATCATGTGACACTGAAGACTGGAGTAATGACTGCTAAAAAAAATCAGCAAAACTGTTTTTACTGTATCTTTTTGATCAAATAAATGCAGCTGTGGTGAGCATAAGAGACTTTTTTTTTTTTTTTTTTAATCTTGCCGTCCGCAAACTTTTGAACAGAATTGTATGTCTCCCCCATAATATAGAAATGTACAGATTCACACTAAATCTGACGGATTTATCTATGAAACTGCATTTTCAGCTCTTCATATAATATTTATACTATTCAGGACTGCGGGTCTTAGTTTCCATCTAAAGACTTTGGATGGTCAGCAACATCCTTTATATTCCATACTCTACTATACATAAAGTGTGCATGTGTGTGTGATTGTAGAAATAGCAAATGCTGACCTTGTGGTTGCGCCCATGCTTGTACAGCAGAGAAATAATGGATTTGATGTGGACCTTCTTGATGATGTTCAGAGATTCTGGACTCTCGATAAGGACACAATGAAGCACCTCTAAAATGCCTGTATAGAATTGCTTTATTAATATTGCATTGCAGTAAACACAAGAATGATAAATGATAAAGGCATTTCATAATCAGATAGCAGAGAATAAGCAATTGTATAAGCAAATTACTACAATTGTCCACATGATGCTATGAATCCCATGTAATACTACAGTGACATGAAGCTAAAGCTAAAACCATTGATATACGTGCAGATGCTGATGGTGGATTACTCATTTTTGGCTACGTAAGACAGACTGGATAATGTATAACCCCTCTATAATCAGTGCTAATGAATATGTCTAATTTGACATATAGCGGTATTTACCTGATGAGGACTCCAATCGCTCTAGCTTGCTGACTAGCCAATCCAGCTTGCGAGAGAACTGTGTGCAGTTGGTTCTGTTGCCTCGAATCAGAGCGGCTAATGGACAAAAATCAATGGCAATAAGCTCAATGTTACACTGATTTTCCTACATACCTCAGACAAATCCCTTTCACTATCCTTCACACAAGGTTTCCCACCTAAATGGTCATATTCTAAAATGAATGCAATCAATCAAACTCAACCCCAGTGCTAAAGGTAATTTGCTGAGAGATTGTCTAGGCGGTTTTGAAGCCCTAACACCCTGAAAAGAGCTGCTTCCTGTGGCAGCAAATGCATCCGTATGGAGCCTTTAAAAACTGGCTGTTGTCACTAGCCTAATGTATCACGCTACTGTTCGCCAGACAGACTCAGCACGGCACCCTCGAGGGTGACCTTAGCAAATGGAGCGAGCAAAATTTTGAGCGAGCCTCGATGGGGGCTCTGATAAATGCCAAGCCAGTCAAGGTGAACCGAGGAGAGTGTTTACGCTCACTTGATGCTGATTTGTTGTAAAAATTTAAAACAAAAATAATTTGCTAAAGATACTGTTCTATAGAGTGCTGCAAGAAAAAGTACCATAACTCTGAAATAAGTTAGCATTTTTGGACTTTCGCTTTCATGGTCCCAAAGTAAATGTTTTTTTTTGAATGAGTATTTGTTTAAATGCCTGACAATATGTACTCAATATTCAATATTAATTCTATATTTATATAAAATACATAAAGAAAAAAAAATAATTACGTGTCTTGAAAAAGGCAGGAGACTATAAGACTATAGAGGTTGTTGGGGACCTTAAATGTCATCAAACCGAGCAGGAATTCTCTAGTCTGCTTTACATTGTGTTTACAAATTGTGCTCTTGCAAACTATTATAAATACAATTTTCAAATTTGTAGATTTTAAATAAAAAGTCATCAAAAACTTAGTATTGATGACCAGTGTTGTGGATAACGAGATACAAATAGCACACGTTACATAATCAGATTACTTTTTTTCAAGTAATGAGTAAAGTAACGCATTATTTTTAAAGTTGAACAAAATATCTGAGTTGCATTTTCAATTAAGTAATGCAGCTAAAAGGACTTTACATGTGCAAAAAATAGAACTTGTAAATTAAAAAGGATAATAATATAGCACGCTCACTCAGCATGATGCTATATTGGTCTGAAAAAGACAGAAAGAGCCAAAGCCAGCTAAGGTCAGAAAAAGTATTGCATAATTAATGTAACACATTGCTTTCCATAATAAGTAACATAATTAGTTACTTTTTTAAGGGGGTAATCCATTACTTTCCCTAACAAAAAAAATTCATGAAAGTTTTGTTAATTTGTGAAAATTAACTTGCAATGTTGTAATGCATTTCTTTTAAAAGTAACTTTCCCCAACACTGGTGGTGACTTATTTTATTATAGCCTTATTTTAGCTTTTTGCCTTAGCCGATTTAGGCTTAAAAAAAAAGTGTGTTCATTTGTGAAGATTATCAAATTCAACTTTTGTTGATCATAGAGCTTCTTTTCTGCAATAATCCAAAAGTCAGTGGAAAATCCTATTGAGTTTTTTGTCAAAGGGAAAACTTTTGGGTTGGCCTACAAAAATATGTAATCCCAGCAGAAAAATTAACAGAAATAAAATGGTCTTCATAAATTTCTGAAGCAATTTTGCTTCGATCCTAAACTTTTGATATCTTGAACAAGGTCCTTCTTCTCTAACTGTATGTTTACCCTCCATAAGTCAGGCTGAGAGTCAACAACAAGGTGATAAAAGAGAATAGAATTGCTATTTAACTGCCTCTAATAACTGTCATGTCTCTCCATCATCACCTTCTGTGAACAGCTGAGGGCTTTGGGCATGTGATTGAATTCTCACCCAGAAGCTCATAGAGGAGGTTGAGAATGTCCTTCCATGCCTCTCCAGCCTCCTCGCCAGCTAGCTCCTCAAACTCAGCGGCACTGTTGTATACGTTTAGCCGATCGATGCAGTGTGAGACCAAGGTTAGCATTCCCTAAAATAATCATAATAAGTGTCAGCCTGTACATTGTATGATCCTAAATCTAATAAGGCATGTGTGAGTTGTATTCAACCTCCTCTTTGAAGAGATCTTGACGCTTAATGAGAGATCGAAGCTGCCTCTGTTTCTCCTCATGTTCCAGCTCAGAGTCTGGCTGTTGGAAGTACACAATGAGGTCGTTGAGGGTCTGCAGCACTTCACACACAGGCAGAGTCACCTCTGTAGCCTTTTCTCCATTCAAACCATCCAGACCCCTAAGACCAGGATAATATACATTTATTATTTAAATTAAATTATTATTTAATACGAATTTAATAACTAGTCTCATAGTACATGGCACTCAGTTATGAGAGGAGGAACTTTTCTATTGTACTATTTGAGCATTTGAGCTCTGTGATTTCGAGTCGTGTACCTGATGAACTGAGTGAAGAGGTGGGTGGTATTACGAATGATGCGAGCCGCCCTGGACTCCTCGTGCTGGCAGAGCTGCAGAGTCAGCCCGTCATCCATATGGCCCTCAAGAGACAGGACAGCCTGTACACATCGTAAATGTACATGAGCATGACCGAAATGTAAAACAGCTGACGAACCAGTTCAGATATACAAGGTTCAAAAGTTTCGCTTTTTTATTTATTTAAAGGGTTAGTTCACCCAAAAATTTTAATTCTGTCATCATTTACTCACCCTCATGTTCCCTCAAGATTTCCATCTTCGGAACACAAATGGAGATATGATATTTTAATCATGAAATCTAAAGGAGATCTCTGTCCTTCCATTGACAGTCTACACAACTACTAATTTGACGCTTCAAAAAATTCATAAACAGATCATAAAACTGATCCATATGAATTGAGATATTTAGTCTGTATTTTCTGAAGAGACATAATCGCTTTATATGACAAACAGACTGAATTTAGACTTTCACACATCAGCTGTGGTAAACGTGCTTAATGTGTGAGAACTAATGAGGTTCATTCTCGTGTGTTACACAGCATGTTTGAGCTTCCACAAGAACCAATGAGGTTTGTCCTCGCGCAATACGGTTGAGCTTCTGTTTATGTTTGCTGATCAATGTTTATATTTGAATAAAAGCCTAAATTCAAAATGTTCTCTGTTCTCAACTGTATCTCTTTTGGAAATGTTCTAAAGGTTTGGAACGACATGAGGGAGAGTAAATGATGACAAAATGTTTTTATTTATTTATCACAAATTATATTATCAGTATAACAATTTGAATTTTCTGAAAAAAAAAATTCAGAGTGTATTAGCATTTGTAATGTTTGAACATCTGACAATCTGTACCAAGAAATAGTGCAGAATCTGAAATATTGCTAATTTATTTTAAGCTGCAATTTTGTCCATTTTCAAGTTTGAATTTAATTCTAAATCCCAGATTTTAAATGTGGTACATACTAGCTACATCAGATTATGTCGGTCACCCTGCTCTGGCCATTATAAATCCCGCATCGATGCATTACCAGTTTTGCTATAATGTAACACCATGTCCTAACTACACGCGACGCGATGCAGCGACACGCGATAAAAGGTATCTTAATTTCCATGCTAATCAGAGTTTTTGTCCTAATCAGTCGCAATGGCGACAGGCGACGATTCTATTTTAGAAACAGTTCCTATTTCTGCGACGTCGCGGAGAACAGAAAGTATGATAATCTCAGGTAGGCTACTGTTTATATGCTTTATTTAATGTTATAACCGTCTGTGTAGGTTGAATATCATTTAGTGTGTCTTTTATAGCCGTACTGAAAGCAAGGTAAGTGTCTGGTTAGGACACGGTGTCAGAGTCTGTGGTCATACTGTATTTATCACTCCTTTTCTAATCTAGCATTTGGACAGGATGCTCATGAAGCCACTTTTTAATGTCAACATTAGTGCTTAGATTCAGGCCACTTACTGTAGTAATTTCAGTGGCCATTACAAATCTATAGGCTAAGAAATGTATTCAACTTGGCACCTCCTCCTCACAGGAGAGTCAGAGTCTGTCCAGCAGACTTCATAAGCTAAAAAAAAATCAATATTGGTTTATTATTTTCAAAGTGAAAATCAAATCAAGTGTCACCAAAGTTACGACTTTGGCTGCCTGGACTGTGCGTAAAGGTGGCATGCTTTTTCTGGCCTTTAGCCCAGAGTTAAGCTGCATACCAGAAGGCTGGAAAGATGTGCAGTCCATGTGAACGTGTAATCCTGACCACTCCCCAAAAACACACTGTCACCATGCCTACCTCATTATCACATTTAAACCATGGCCTCGAATATCCTACACTCTTCACAGAAGCCACTGCGATTAAGCTTGAGCCAACATTAAACCATCCTGTAAGCCCCATAATCTTTAATGGGGTCATTTCTTACGGCACATGATGTCATAAAAGATGTGTGTGTCATTCAAAGTCGTTGTAATTATGTATGTGTGACCTGGAGAGGGAGCTCGATGATAGTTTCAGCTTCTTAGAACAAAAAAAGCACAAGGACGCTATATCTCTCACCCTTCTCTTCAGAGGTCCCAGGCGAGAAGATTTTGCATCAGGCGCTTGGTAGGACAGCCACAGGCCCGTGGACACGTGCATGATGAAGCAGAACGAATCACCATATTTGATCTCTGCAACCCCCATACCATCAATATCACGCTTTGGGCCAGAGTCAATCTTTTCCTGCGAAGAGAAAGACAAATTGCACAAGTCCTGCCATTACTGTGCAAACTCACTGTCATGTGGTCATGTGTAAGCTTTAGTGAGATAAAATAGACAAATAGGGCAGCTTGTTTTATGACCTCTCTGCTTGCTGCAGCAGAGCAAGGCTGATGAAACACCAATATACAGTAATAATGCACTGAGGATTAGTAATTGGGAAACAGATGTAGCAATTACAGAGTCTGAGCACTGACTAGCAGGGCTACAATCTAATAAAGTTAGTTTGTCCAATAGCTGAAGCTGTCTAGCTCTGAAAAGCATTAATTCGTCTCATTTATTTAATTTTCTATTAAATAATAAGGAATGTTACTGGCTCAGTTGACTACATTTGTGGCATAAAGTTGATTAGCACAAACAAAAATTGAAAGCTAAAATCAGGGTTAAAATATATGGTTCAAACCTTGCTTGCCCGGAAACAAAAGGCAGTTGCAGTGGTGTCAGACTTCTTTCTGTCTATCAGTATCAGGCCATGATCCTCTGTCTGGCCCAGGTAGTGACCGGTGGAGAGATGGCGCAGGCGGAAGGGTTGACCCCATCTGATGTGGCTCCCACTCCAGCTATAATTCAAGAAAAAATACTCCTCTGTGAGTATGCATCTTTTCATCTTCAAATATGAGACGCTAACAATTTTAATACTTAATCAATCCATAGAACTTTGCAGAAGATTAGGAAACCTTTCAATTTTCTAAGTCATGGATTACAAGCACTGCTCACTGACTTGACTTTGAACTACCCTTTTGGGCATAATTGGAAAAGACAGAGGAGGAGAAACCAGTGTGGGTCATAAAAAATGTACTGCCGCTTCAACCCAAAGGATTTGTGTCTGTGTGTGTGTGTGTGTGTGTGTGTGTGTGTGTGTGTGTGTGTGTGTGTGTGTGTGTGTGTGTGTGTGTGTGTGTGTGTGTGTGTGTGTGTGTGTGTGTGTGTGTGTGTGTGTGTGTGTGTGTGTGTGTGTGTGTGTGTGAATTCACACAAGCAGGTAAGAAAGTGTGTATTTGATTTTACCTAATCCGAAGAGGCTCCAATCTCCATAAAGACCTGGCCTTGGACCCTCCTTTACCAGTCTCATAGTTCACCACTCTATAGGAAATAAAGAGATTAATAGACATATTTTCTCAGATCGATGAATGGATATTTTCTATTTTGCCAATTTCTGAAATTGTCTTTATAATTCTTTAGATAGACAATGATTGATAGATAGACATACAGATATAGATGGATGGATGGATGGATGGATGGATGGATGGATGGATGGATGGATGGATGGATGGATGGATGGATGGATGGATGGATGGATGGATGGATGGATGGATGGATGGATGGATGGATGGATGGATGGATGGATGGATGGATGGATGGATGGATGGATGGATGGATGGATGGATGGATGGATGGATGGATGGATGGATGGATGGATGGATGGATGGATGGATGGATGGATGGATGGATGGATAGATAGATAGATAGATAGATAGATAGATAGATAGATAGATAGATAGATAGATAGATAGATAGATAGATAGATACATACCTCTGTTGCGCTTCACTTTGTTCAGATCCTGGTATAGTGAGACTCTCGTCGTGCCCATGGAACAAGCGCATCACTTGCCCACCCAGAAGATATCCTACAGAGACAAGGGAACAGAGAGACAATTCCCAACATCAACAGTGCTTTAACAATTAGTAAAGCTAGATTTTTGAAAGCCCACAGCATTAACTTAACTCACCCACTGCCACGTTGCTTCTGGAGCAGGTAGGCTGAACATTCCACAGTGTTTGCATGAAAGAAGCATCCACTTGAATACTTCCATTGGAGATGGAGAGGTGCTGCAAAAGAGAGAAAGAGACAAGTGTTTTACTAAACTAACTATGGGTGCATGTTTGTGCTTGCAGAATCGGAAAAAAAGTGAAAGGAGGTGAGAGCAAGCTAGACAGAGAGAAAGAGATATAGCTAAAGGGAACAGGAAAAGAGATACTACCATGTGGCCTTGATGCTGCCAGCCTGTCTGTGTTGTCAGCATCTGAGTTACAAATCTGTTTTTAAAAGATTACTGTCTAGAAAAATACAAACAGGACTGCCTTTCCCAGAATATGAGCTCTCTGCATAAGCAGCTGCCCAACCTCTTCCAAGGGACTTAGAGGCTGTTTTAGTTCATTCATAGCTAGAACAAAAACAATGAGACTGACCTGATCAAAAATGGGAGCAGTGCCTGAACTATAATAATGACTTTCAGAGGTGAAATATTTCTGTATATTTATGTAATATGTATACTTGTTTAAACTTACTTCATTTTTAACAAGAAAATTGTGTTTTTTATACATTTTAATCTGGTTTTAGATCAGGTCATAGCATAGAATCAGCTCTTCTTTGAGTAGATGATGACATTTTATTGAAAACTGACTCTGGTAGCGGTGTTGTTTTGCTGGATCTTAGCACAGCATTTGACATGATTGAACATTCTATCCTTATTGAACATCTAACGCAGCATGTGGGCATCCAAGGAACTGCCCTAAGTTAGTTTGCCTCTCATATTCAAAATAGAACCTTTTCTGTTAAAATGCAAATTTCTCATTATCTATAGCTTCTATTACCTGTGGGGTCCCTTAAGGTTCAATTTTGGGACCAGTGTTATTTTCATTACATATGCTTCCTCTTGGTTCTATTTTAAAAAAATATATATAGTATTTCATATAATTTTTATGCTGATGACACCCAGATGTATTTGCCTATGAAGTCTGTAGATAATAAATTCATTAAATCAAGTTCTGAATGTCTAAATCTCTTTGTAAAATACTGGATGAATAATAAATCTTTTCAGTTAAATGAGAAAAAAAAAACAGAAATTATTCTATTTGGGCCTAGTAGCAATGCAAATAATATAGCAACGACTGTGGGTCCTCTATCATCCAATCTGCATAATTATGTCAAGAATATGGGATTCAGTTTTCAACTGTTCTTACCAACCCCAGACTTATACCCACTTGTAAACGATAGTGTATTTCATAAGACAACCAATGTTCTTTTCCTCTTTCTTTTTTTACATTCGTTTTGGGGATAAAACTTTTATTTAGGGTTTTACACCCTCCAAAATAATTTGCACTCTGCAGGTCAGATATAATACAATAAGCCTGAAACAGGACAAACTGGGGTAAAACCTCTTTCTCTCTCTCAGTGCATCCATTCTTCTCCAGTACATCTAGGGGAACTCAGTGCTCTTGTCATGATTCCTGTTTTGTGTTCTCCTTGTCTTGTGTGGACTTTTGTTGTTTCCTGTTCTGTGCCATGTTTTGTAGTACTTTATAGTTTTTCTTGTTTATTAGTCTCTCCAGGTGTTTCTATTTAGCCTCACCCCCTTGTTATATTGTTTAGCTTGTTTGGCTCTGTATTTAAACCCTGTCTTGGTCCTGAGTCTTGGTCCTGAGTCTTGGTCCTGAGTCTTGGTCCTGAGTCTTGGTCCTGAGTCTTGGTCCTGAGTCTTGGTCCTGAGTCTATCTGTGAAGTTCTGAGTTTATTTAATAAAGTGCTGCATATGGATTTGGATCAGAGACCATTCACCGTTCACGTCACTTCCACCGATCCAGAGACGGTTCATGTCACTTCCACCGATCCAGTGACCGTTCATGTCACTTCCGCCGATCCAGTGTCCCCGGACAAGATGGCCGAGTCAGTGTCCCCGGACAAGATGGCCGCCGCCGAGCCAGAGTCTACGGACAAGATGGCTGCCGCCAGGTCACCTGAGCCCTCAGCAGAGATGGCCGCCACCACGTCACCTGAGCCCTCAGCAGAGATGGCCGCCACCACGTCACCTGAGCCCTCAGCAGAGATGGCCACCACGTCGCCTGAGCCCTCAGCAGAGATGGCCGCCGCCACGCTGTCTGTTCCTGTTCCTGAGCCGGTGTCTGTTCCTGTTCCTGAGCCGGTGCCTGTTGCTGTGCATAACCCCATAGCCGCCCTCAAGAAAATTTTGGGGGGAGGGCATTTTGTCCCTCCCCCCCAAAAATAAAGTGCTGATAGGGTCATGGAGACCGCGCCTCGATGGTCCCCTGAACTATCTGGTCCGCCCTGGCCGCCTGAAGGGTCCTCTCCGCCCTGGCCGCCTGAAGGGTTGTCTCCTCCATGACCGCCTGAAGGGTCGTCTCCTCCATGGACGCCTGAAGGGTCCTCTCCACCCTGGCCGCCTGAAGGGTCCTCTCCGCCCTGGCCACCTGAAGGGTCGTCTCCTCCCTGGCCGCTTGAAAGGTTGTCTCCGACTTGGTCGCTTGCACAGCCTGATCCACCCTGGTCGCCTGTACTGCCAGCTTCGCCCTGGCCTTCCGTCCTACCGCAGTCTCCAGGCCCTCTTCCGCTCCCCGGGCCTGGCCCTCCATCCCGCCCCTGGGTCTGCCTCCGCTCCACCACCCTCCTGGACTGTTTTCCTGAGGAGCGTCTGGAATCTGCTCCTTAAGTGGGGGGCTATGTCATGATTCCTATATTGTGTTTTCCTTGTCTTGTGTGGACTTTTGTTGTTTCCTGTTCTGTCCCATGTTTTGTAGTTTTTCTTGTTTATTAGTCTCTCCAGGTCTTTCTAATTAGCCCCGCCCCCTTGTTATCTTGTTTAGCTTGTTTGCCTCTGTATTCAAACCCTGTGTCTAGTATCAGTGTTTGTGGGTTCTTGATTTTGAATGCTGTTCTGTTCCTGAGTCTTGGTCCTGAGTCTTGGTCCTGAGTCTTGGTCCTGAGTCTTGGTCCTGAGTCTTGGTCCTGAGTCTTGGTCCTCAATCTATCTGTGAAGTTCTGAGTTTATTTATGTCTGCATCTGTGAAGTTCTGGATCCTTTTGGATCCTGCTTCCTCCTTTGAATCTATCTCAGCGTTACAGCTCTGTTTGCAGGCTGAGTACGTCACCATGACAACTTACTTGATTAAAACTGATGGTACAACACACTGCTACAAAATAGTCCGACCAACCGACCAATCAGAGCACATTGAGCTTTTCGGAAGGAGGGGCTTTGTAACACTAAACAGAGCTTTACTGACAGACTAGGAAGAGAGGTGCAGCAACGATGTAAAATATGTCAAAATTATGAGTCTTTTGAACATTCAAGCATGAAAACCTATTTTAGTAGACCCCAAAAAACAAAATCAAGACTTTGTAAAATGGCATAATATTGCCTCTTTAATTATGTATGAGATAAAGAATTTCAGTCTGTTGCTCACACAAAGCTATCATGACTTCAGAAAAAAGTCAGATGGAGTTGGATGGACTATTTATAAGGTGTTCTAGTGGGGCTTGAAAGACATGGTCACTATGACTTGGTGTTGTAAGGAAAGAGCTGCATTGCTTTTTTAACCTTAAACACAGCAGGTACTCACCAGGAACCTCTCAGAAGACACGCTGACTAAGATGAGGTCATCCCCAATGCGCACTTTCTCACCCTCTGACCTCTGCTTGGATGCCGGGTGAATTGTCCACCAACAAGCTTCCCCTTTGATTGAACAAATCATCAGTTAAAGGACATTAACCAGATGTACTGTAAATAAAGAAACAGCTCATCAATATCCCCCAGCTCTCAATGATTCAATCAATTTTGACCATAATGAATTGAGATTGCCTATAAGATCTTTTGGGTGTTTGCAAACTTAAATGTTGATACGGATATTCATGTTTCTCTATTCTGGGTGACACAATACACAAAAATAGTAAGATATCTAAGTTTAATTTTGGATCTCTTTTCAAAGCTTGGGAAGTAGTCCTTGCACTGCATCTGTTACCTACAGTTTAAATGTCAATCACAGCCGGAAAGAGGCCTGTAAGGGATGATTCATTAAAAAATTTAAATTGTGATCATTTTTAATTAAACATTTTGAGTCCATTGAAGCACACCATTACAGTAATAAAAAAAAAAAAAAAAAACATTAGATGAAAAAAACTTAAGCTTAAAATTTGAAGATTAAAAATCTTTGGCAGCTAAATTAAAAAAAAATTTAATTTAGGGTACTAAAATTACTTAAACTAAACCTGAAATAAAAATAAACAAAAAAAATTTGAAATGACAAATTAACACAAACTAAAATTAAAATGAAAAATGTAAAAATACAAACAATAACTAATTTAAAATATGAATAACTATAATAGTATATAAATAATACTAAAATAACACTTTTGTTATTACCAATAGAATCCTCTTCTAGCCCAACATCAAAAGACAGTTTGTCTGTAAGAGACCTGGAAGTCTTTAGACATGTAAGATACTGTGGGAAAACAGAGAAACAAGTGTAAATTCTACTAATAAATCATGACAGATAAGGTTCCCATACACTTTAGCAATGCAATATTGGTAAATGCCTCCAGAAGGACCAGTTCAATAAGCTTCAAGCTTTATAGTTAATGTTAATCAACAATATAAACACATAATTATCCCATTTAAACATAAGCCGTCCTGTCATTTGTGGTGTTAAAGCATTTTCACTTATCCCCATCTCCCCCCAATATACTGTTGGGAGTCATTGATCATGAAGTTGATGTGTGTGACCTGTAAGCTGTGACAGGCTGTTTAATCCTTCTCCCCACTGGCTTCAATTTGTGTGGTGCATTCTCACCATTCCACTGAAGGAATGCCTAAGGAGGATAGCGTGACCGTAGAGCAGTGTCCGATGTCCACCTCCTTGTGCTGCCTACAGAAGAGAGAGTAAAATGCTGTTAGTACACACAAGGCAAAGGTTCAGAGACATGGACAGAATGGTCACTGCTAAAACAAAGTTAAGAGTCACTGAAACAGAAAACACTGGGAAGAACATGCTGGACGGATGTTAAATGGAAATTTCTCGTTCAGATATTTGAACGAGAACAAAATTTCGTCGTTGTACCGTAGATGAGGAAATGTGAGGAGGGTGTGGAAAAATACTAGAATGAAAAAGTAAAACCTGCCCACAAGAAATAGAGGAATAAATATACTTACCCGTCTTATAAGCCTCTGAGTGCATTGGGGAAAAAGATGTTTCTCTTATTTAAATATAAGTATAATGTAGAACCTCAGGTAAAACTCATGTTTTAGTCTGCAGCTGGTGATTGTGTTCACTAATCTATCATGATTACCAATAATAATGAACGCATGTTTGACAACCATATTTTTAATCTGACTGTGTGACCCCTCACTGGCAGTCCAAAAACGAATGACTTTGACAAAGAGGAAAGCTGAAACTTGTGTTCCCTACTCCCAGCTGTTGCTGTATGCCTGCTGTCTAACTGAAATATCAGATGATACACAACAGTCCGTTGCTGTTTGTCACTGTGATATCATACAGTTTAGCGCCACATTTAAGCAAAAACGGCAACTTCCAAACAGTTTGCAGTTTGTTTGTTTTTTTTCCTGGTAAATCTGACTGTGTTCACTGTCAGCTTATTAAAAATGGCAAGATCTCTGGACTGTTGATATAAAGGTCAAGAAGCCATCTTGATGCATAAATGTTAAATGAATATACAGTACATTTTACACAGTACAGGGATTTTATGATGTTTTTGAAAGAAAACTTTTATGCTCACCAAGGCTGCATTTATTTGATCACAATACAGCAATAATACATATTATTAACATTTAAAATAACTATTTTCTATTTTAATACATTTTAAAATAAATATTAAAATGTATTACTGTGATAGCAAAGCTGAATTTTCAGCATCATTACTCCATTCTTCATTGTCACATGAACTTTCGGAAATCATACTAATATCCTGATTTGGTGCTAAAAAAAACACTTCTTATTATTATCAATGTTGTTAATAGTTGTTTAAATTTCTTTAAAAAAAATCTTACTGACTTTAAACTTCGAACGGTAGAGTATTATAAACTAAAGTAGCATGATATACTATTTTGACGCAGAAAAACAAGCAATACATACAAAGAAGAGACCAAAAAATTAAAAAAAAGACACATTCTTTCTGGAATCAGCATTCAAGATAATTTCCTCGTCATTGGTACTCCTGAAATTTGACAGTGTTAGAGCCCAAATGCAAGAAGAAACAGTTCACATGTCAAACTACAAATAATCAACACAAAAAAGGCATTAAAAAGGCAGTTTCTCGTGACAGGTTTATCAGAAACTGAATTCATTACATAAATGACACGATAGGAAACTTTATAGTGAAGTACTGTATGTAGAAACTCACTCTGTCCTAGACATTAATGATAGCACAACAGATAGACAGCACTGAGCTAATAAAATATATGCTGTGACAATCTCAATTCAAAATGCTGCAGTAAATAAATAAAGAAACATGAAATAAAATATTGGGCATGCCATTTTGTGCTGAAGGGAGGGTGAATAAAGCATTCAAATGGCCCTGTGCAGAACATGCTTAGCCAGTAGATTTTATTTAGGGATTTGCATAATTCTTGGCCACTAGCTACTAGGTTTGACAAGTTCATTTATATTGTTTGTGCTAAAGGAACATTTTCACACTCTCAATCATAACAAAGGGGGAGACGAGTCTGAGATAAAGAAGAGAAAACTTGATTCTCTGACAGGGTTAGCACTGTGAACTGTATTAGTAGGGTTATGTCATGTCTCATGAGTTAAATCACACTTAAAAATCAGTTAATGGCAGGTGAAGTGGTTGGGATGCTCAAAAGGAGCAGTAGGTGTAATTATGTAAGTAAACTTTTTTTTTTTTTTGCATAATTTGGATTAACATTCATGCATACTTGTTGGTCAACAAATTGTGAACATACCCATCGCTCATGATCAGGATTCTTGCAATGATGAACAAAGATACAGATATAATTAAAGAAGGCAGTTGGGAAACCCTCGCCAATTCAGTACATTCAGTTCATTATGTCTCAGCAAAAACCCAATTAATTAATTATACCCACTCTTGCTACAGTTGTTTTTAAAGAAATAAAAGTCAAGTATTGATATTGGTTGGATACATGGATATGATAAACTGAATGTTGCCAAATTATGAGGCAACCCATGAGCAAAACACTGTAAATAACTTTAAGTATATTTATGAAGTCATTCTATAAAAAATAAATTATAAAAAAACACACAAAAAAAACATTTAATTTCACCTTCTGCTGAAAGCAGAATAGACGTGGAGCAGTGTAATTAGTCTATGAAAAGCAGAGGGTGAGGTATGACACTAGGCATTAAAAGGATGGCAGTATTTTATCCATTTTTGACAATACATAAATACATTTGTTAGTAAGCATGTGTTTAAATGATTATGGGATAATGGATTTGTATTACTATCACATTGAAAATATAAAGTAATTTCTGGCATCCGAGGACTGAGGACCAATTCATAAAACTCTCCCAATCAGACCTGCCAGTATGAATTGTAGTTGTGATTTACCCCACGCAAAAAGAACTACAGTTAATGGGATAGTTTTAGCAATAAAAACTAATGTTTGGGGTCGGTAAGATTTTTTTCATGTTTCTGAAAGAAGACTCTAATGCTCAGGCTGCATTTATTTGTTAAAAAAAAAAAAACTAATCAAAACAGCAATATTATGAAATATTAGTACAATTAAAAATAACTTTTTTCTAAGTTAAAATTGTTTAAAATGTAATTTATCCCTGTGATGTCAAAGCTGAATTTTCAGCATCATAACTCAAGTCTTTAGTGTCACATGATATTTCTGAAATAATTCTGATATCCTGATTTGGTGCTTAAGAAACATTTCTTATTATTATCAATGTTGAAAATATTTTTGTGCTGCTAAAAGCCAGCATGAAATCAAAATTGAATATTCTTTTTTCTTTTTTACTAAATGTTGCAGTTTATTATAAATTATTTATTCATGCACATCATTCTTTTTTTTAAATTATGTGCTTGTGTGATCTTTAATCAAAAACTAAAATATTAATCACTTTTAAAAAAATCTTACTGACCCCAGACTTTTGATTGGTAGTGTATATAATTTTCCAGCTACTATAACTTTCCATGACAGTGCAATGAATATGATTTTCTTTGTTGTTGCTTTTAAAACACATGAATTATTGTCTATATCAAAATGCATTGTATTGATGTACAAACATAATTAGTGGTTCTACCATCACTAAATTTAGAATTCCTCATCAATGTTAATGGGGCCTCACAAATTATACTTTTATTTAACTTCAGGGTGCGTTTTCAGCACCATTATACTTTCCGATTGACATGGTAAATGTACTCAAAAGTAAAAAGTTTTAAAGGATTCTTACTATAAAGGTTGAGATACTGTATATTCAGTATAGTAAACCCTGTAATTGCTGTGATTTGTTGACTTACTCCTTCACCGTTCTGCCCGGCAAGCATCTCCTGTAGGGCCCGCACTGAGAGCGACTGCTCCAGCACAAAGTTACAGATGCATAGGTCAGGAGGAAAATACTGTGGAGAGAGAAATATAGTGTGGGTATTTTTGCTTACTTTTGATTATGGATGAAGTCATTCTGTATAACTGGTAGAGTGGTTTATAACTATATCAATTTGTAAATGTTTACAAATTTAAAGGGTTAGTTCACCCAAATATTACAATTCTGTCATTAATTACTCACCCTCATGTCATTCCAAACCTGTAAGCCCTTTGTTCATCTTCGGAACACAAATGAAGATATTTTTGATGAAATCTGAGAGCTTTCTGTCCCTCCATTGACAGTATAGTCATTGCAACTTTCAAGGCCCAGAACGGTGGTAAAAACATTGATAAAATAGTCCATGTGACTACAGTAGTTCAACCTTAACGTTATGACGTGATGAGAATACTTTTAACAATGTTTTTACTACCTTGCTAGGCCTTGAAAGTTACAATGATGTTGCTGTCAATGGAGGGACAGAAAGCTCTCAGATTTCATCCAAAATATCTTCATTTGTGTTCCAAAGATAAACGAAGGTCTTACAGAACTTTCATTTTTGGGTGAACTAACCCTTTAAGTCAATCATTAGGCCTAAATAGATGTTTTGTTTTTGATATGTGTTCATTAGGATTAGCTTGAGAGGCCAGCGAGGATTTACATGGGCAAGTGGTGAACTCCACCCTTGGTCTAGAGAAGTCTTATCTATCTATCTATCTATCTATCTATCTATATATATATATATATATATATATATCTATATATATATATATATATATATATATATATATATATATATATATATATATATATATATAAACTGGACACACTTGATAATAAAAATGAATGACCTTAATTTATGATGGTAAAGGCTGACAGTTATCTTCTTTGTCACTCAGGCAATTACAGCAGATGTCTCAGTGTCACTGTGGGTTATCCGTTTCATAACTGGTAACCCATAAGAATGAATTTATTGATATGCATGAAGACCAATACTTTATATGATAATGGAAAGATCATTATCATCCACCTTCAATTTTTCAATGTATGAACAAGGTCAGGCCCAGTAGACAATACACATAACCATAGAGATGCCCACACATCTTCTACTGCCTTGCCTCCTGATGCATAGAAAATATGGTGCAGAGCACTAGGATCAATTGCTGTTGCCATGGTTTTCAACTACATGAATCTCTTCCCATTAATTTGATGTATTGCTAGAGGACAACATATCAAAGGCAAATATCTTCAAACATATTTAAGTCTCCCTACTTTACTCTACATATATTTTTAACCATGACATTTTCTTTCCACATGAAGAGGAACATAATTTCTTAAGAAAGTATTTCTTAATCGGCATACCTAAAGCAAATCAGATTCTGTAATTCTAACATTATGCACTTGTACATTGTAGTTATCTAACCATTAAATTAAAAAAAAACATTAAACCATTGTCTAACCATTATAGGTGGGGGACTTAAGCACATTTTCGTAACAAAAACGTAACTGGAATAGTGACTTCCTGGCCAATGGCCATAAAAAGGCATTTGTCCAGACTGTCGACAGCGATGTTGTCATCCTTGCCATCCGCTTCTTCAACACACTCGGGGCTCACAGAGCTCTGGATCGGCTTTGCAGGTGGAAAAACTATAGGGACATTCCTGCTCGTGATATCAGCAAGGATCTTGGTCCCCAGAAGTCACTGGCCTTACCACTCTTCCACACTTCAACAGGCTGTGACACAACCTCAGACTTCCTGTCCCATGGGGAAAAGAGTGCATGGGCAGCTTGGGAGGCAACACCAGATCTCACAGAATCCCTGGTTACCCTCACCTTGGAGTCTTAAAAGATCAACAATGACGTTCATGTCCAAAGAGTGGAGCATATGGTCGTCATCATGTACAGCAAGAGCTGTGGTTCCAGCCGCGTAGATGAAGCTAAACATCACCTTTTCTTGAATGGTACCAATTCTCTCGAGAACCTGCCTCCCACCCAAGCTGCACTGATTCAGCACATCAAAAGAGCACTGCTGCAGGCCAGCTTCTACTGGAATCAGGCAACTGCTGTCCAGCAAGATATCCCAGAGTTCAATGCATGGGGATGGTATCGGGACTATACGAGCAAGACTTGGGAACCTTACTGGACTAATCTCGGAGACGCCAGTAAAGCCTGCACCATTCTCATCCACTGTGGCTGCAAGACAGCATGTAGAGGGCACTGTAAGTGCTGTAAAGCCGGAGTTTGTTGCACTTCTATATGTGCATGTGAGGGTGCTTGTACAAACAATGATGGTGGAGACGATGAGAGATGCGGTGATTGTGAGTGATAATGATAATTCATGTGAGAGACCATGAGAATTTGCTTGTTGTTTTTTTATGTTATTGCTGTTTTTTTGTTATGCTAAGCAAACCTTTAAGAATTTTGGACAAATTGACTATATTATTCTTTTAACAATTTGACATACAATTATTATTGCAAGGCAATATGTATATTGTCTTATTCTTTCTTATAGGATTAAACTGGTTATGTATTCACCTGTTGTACACTGAAAAGCATTTCACTTTTATAAGGAAATGAATCAACATTGAGAATAACCTTCAAACTTGTGGTAAAAAAAAGGATTTTCAACCACAGTCTTGAAAAGAATACAGGTTCTAGACTTACACAAGCATAAATATAAATATGCCAATGGACTTCCTGTGGTCAATAAACATAAAATAGACACCACATCCTCATTAGTAGCGCATTTGGTTAAAAATTTGTAGCCAAAACCCTTTTTCAGACAGCGGCCATATTGAATTTAGGTAATTTGGGGGGTCCTGATATACCTAATCATAAATGTGAGTATTTCTATGGGTTTCCCATGGTAAAAGAGGTAAAATAGACATCAAGTTTGTATTTGTATCTCATCTGGTTCAAAATATGCAGCCGAAACCCCTTTCAGGTGGCGGCCATACTGGATTTGGATTTTTGGATTTTATCGCCATCTTGGTCTCAGGGACCATTGGATCGGGCACCCTGGCTAAATCATTTCAGTATGTCCTCAGCTACATCTGTGCCAAATCTGGTGGTTGTAGATGAATTTGTGCAAAATGATCTATTTATGTGCTTAAGGCCCCTGACTATTAAACCTTTAAAAAAAAAATTACAAAAAATCAGTTTTTCATAAATTGCTTTGCTTCGATCTGCATTGTGGTATGTGTTGAGAGGTTCAGGCATACTGAAACAGTGATAAGTTCTTCAGAACACATGAAGCCTTACCTTCGCCTCTGATGTTGGCTCTAGATAACACAGGCGGTTGCCGAGTCCCTCTGCTGAAAGGCAGAATTTGCGATTCTCCTTCTGAATGGCGGCGACACACTGCAGCACCACCTCATCTTCCTGCCAGAACAAAAACAATAAATTAAACTTATGTTTAAAAGCAAAAACGCTCAAAATACTGTCCCTCAAAGTAGTCCCAAGAGCTTGACACAATATAAAGGTGCGAAAGCAATTTCTGAGAAACGCAGTTGAAACTTTAAATCAACACCTAAACTAACAATTTTGCGAATATTTGCTATATGTCTGTTCTGTGTGTGTGCAGAAAAATAATATTGTTTTTGTACATAGTCCTGGCTGCATAAATAGGAAAAAAAAAAGTGGATCGGGTAGATCCACAGAGCAACAAAACACTCTTGTAAACATTCAGCAATATCCACTCATGATGGAGAGTGAGCAAGCGGGTCATTTGCAGAAAGACTGTAAAAAGAGAGATGGGTGACATACTACCAAAGAGGAAATGGTCAGATGAATATAATTGGAAGAAGAAGGGCAAGAGCTAAGACCCCCGTTAATATTAGAAAAGCTTTCCAACGCTGGAGAGATGTTTGAAAGCAGAAGGATCTGAAAACAGACACAGAGATTGCTTTGTTTCTCCTCGATATATTAGTAACTTTGGTTTTGCTATGTTTCACAGAACCAAGATATGCTTTTGTATGCTGTTGTTGAATCACAGCTGATTCATCCATACTTGTGCAAGGTGTCTGATGCGCCAGCTGTTAGTGGTTGCCTGTGTTACATAGCATATTTGTTGTTTGTTTGGGTCTCTTTTTCAAATATCAACAGTGTTTCTCAGAAATCGCTTACTGCACCTTTAAAGCTGAAGTGTGTAATTTCTGTGAAACCAGCATCACCAAGCAAAACTGCAAAATATTTGTTTTTAAATGTTGTTTTCAAACAAGTTTCTTGGCCACTCCCCCTGTCTACCATTGGTTAGCCAAACAGAACTAATTGTTTAAATACACAGAAGGAGTAATTAACCATGTGATTCGTGATTAGAGCTAATTAACAACCAAGGAGACTAACTAGGAACAGACAGGCAGGAAGACAGGGAAAATTAACACAAAGACAATAAAACCGAATATAACCCCTTTTAAACTTTAAACAAAGAAAAAAAGTCCAACAGAGGAGGAAGGGTGGGGACTCTGGAGGCGGAAGTGGGGCTGGTGAAGGACAGTGAACAGAAAATGGCGTCAGGAGAAACCAGGGAGGCGTTGACGGTGGGGGGAACCAGGAGCAGGAGGAGCCAGGCGGAGACCCAGGCCACAGCCAGGGCTAAGGCCCACGGTGGAGTTTAAAGAGGGAGGTGCCATGGTGGAGACTTGGCAGGTTTAACCAGGGGGATGACAGACGGCGACGTAGCCGATAGAGGTGGAGACCCAGGTGGAGCCGAAGAGCCAATGAGACCAGGCGATTGGAGAGATCAGGGATCATGGATCAGGAGATTGAGACAGAGCTGCAACGACGAGCGTCCAAGGTGGAGTCAGAGTACCGATGGGACTGAGGACCAAGGCGAAGCAGGAGGGAGGGCAAAGCCTGATGGAGCCACAGAGGTGGAGGGACAAAGCGCAGCTGAAGGCCCGGAAGTCCGTGACACGGGAAGAACAATGTCTGACCATGGTGGAGCCAGAGGGTTGAGGGGGTCCGGTGGATCCGTAAGGACGAGGGAGGGAGGAGCCAAGGTGGAGCCAACTGGTTGACAAGCCGAGGTGGAGTGACGGGCTGGAAACAGCGGAGGCGAGGAACTGAGGAACTTTCTGTTATAGGCAGAGGAGGTGGGGAGGATAGGGAGGCTTGGTGGGATCACTGGAGATGCAGGAGGTGTACGCTCCATGCAGGGTTTAGAAGGTGGCTGGCTGGGCTCTGGGTCCACAGCAGGGCAGATGGTAAACGCCAAACCATGGTTCACCAGCACCCAATCCACAAACGTGGGGAAATTTCCACAAGAACCGTCACCAGGCAGGCGTGCTTTTGTGCATTCGTTCAGGCTGGTCCAGAAAAACACGCACGGAGAGCGGTCTGGAAAGTTCGCCAGGTCTAAAGAATCCTTGATGTGGTCCTCAACAATGAAAAGACAGAACTAAGGGTTTAAATACACAGGTGGAGTAATCAAAGTAAAACAGAATCGATGTGGAGCTAATTAATAACCAATGATACTAACTAGGAACACAGATGGGCAGGAAGACAGGGAAAACCAATAAAACCTTTACATTTTAACATTCAAAAAAATAACATTAAAAAAATTGCACACTTTACTTACACAATGATCAATTAGCAGCAATATTTCTATCTAAAATAGTTATCAATAGCCAAATATATGAATTATAAAATAAAATTAAAAAATAGAAACAGATATGGAAGAAAAAAACATTTATAAAGAACTTTTCAAGTTCCTGAAAAATAAATGTAATTGAAAGGAATATCATGTCAAGTCATAAATAAGTAAATACTGAATTTAAATTATATTGAAATAACAACAGCTAAATTATCTCAATGTTGTCACTGAAGGAAAGGAAGAAGAGTGGAGACACTTATGTCATTAGAATTCACAATGAATCTCCGTACATCCTCATTCTCTCTCAGGATGAATATATTGATTTCTGTCTCATTTGTTTCCAACCCGGTGCTTTTCTTGTGTGCCAGATCACGTATCACATTAATCCTAGCCGATGGTTGCCATGGTTCTGATGAACACCACCAGAGCAGTAACAATTCTTTAACACAGTCACGGCATGGAAGTTCATTTTATATTTCATTCATCAGGTTCAGGATGTGTTAATATGATGGGAGCTAGCAGGAATTTCCAGAATTCTGAATAGACAGATAATAACCTGTGTATATTTGGGCTTGAGTTATGCTAATTAAATTGGGCTGTCAAACGCCGCTGTCTAAGCTATGCTAAAACTCTGACAGTAAAGCAGTGGGAGCGCCTAGTAAAATAATCCAGATGCCAAACCAACATTTGATGAAAACAAATAACCCTAATATAACATTACCCACCATATTACCCCGATTTTAAAATACATAAATTAATACTTTTATTCAGCAAGGATGCATTCGATTTAACAAATGTGACAGAAGAGACATTTTTAATGTTACAAAATGTTTGTTTAAATATAAAAATATATATATATATATATATATATATATATATTTATCAAAGATTCTTTAAAAAAAAAAAGTAGGCTTTGTATCTCAGTTTCCACAAAAATATTAAGCAGCACAACTGTTTTCAACATTGGTAATAATAAGAATTGTTTCTTGAGCACCAAATCAGCATATTACAATGATTGCTACTGCATATTAGCTGAAGCATAACATAACTGGGGGTACATATTATTTTGTGATTTCACTGTAATGGAGAGCAGGCCACAGAGCAGATTTGGTGTCTGAGGTATGGGGCACATTGATATTCTAAGCTAATTTGTTTGGACTGAGTACACTTTCTAAATGGAGCTGAAATGTGTGTACTGGTTCTGAACTGAAGCCTACAGGATTGACAAACAAATTGAAAGCAATTTCCAAATCGTTCTAATCCAATTTTGCTCCTCATTATAACCTGAAAATTATATTTTCAGTGCTTGCTTTTCTACTGACAAATTAAACGATCAGCCTTGTCTTTAAACAATACAATACTCTATAGATCAATCAAGGCTGCTGACTTGACATCTTTCAAAAACATTTGTAAAAAATCATACCAACCCCAGTCTTTTGAACAGCAGTGTATTGATTATTGTTTGAGTCCAAATGATAATCCTTTTTGTTGTTGTTATGCTTAAAAAAAAAGTGCTTTCATACAATAAAAGTCAATGAGGTCCAGTGTTGTTTTGGATCCCACTAACTTTCATTGTCTAGAGAAAAACAGTTGAAACATTCTTCAAAATATTTTATTTTGTGTTCCACAGAGGAAATAATGTCATAAAGGATTGTAAGAACATTAAGGTTAAATCAATTTTCTATCCCTTTACCACTCTGCATAATATCATATGCAATAGTACCGTGCAACACATCTCATACGCAATATGCAAAATCCAGTCATATTTTTTAAACTGTACATGCATGCATTTTATCACAAATTCAGTGCACCGCTTTTCCCTTTGCACATCTATTGAAGATTTATGTATATATGTTAAGTTTATCTGTGCTTTGGGTATTTCTAATTATATTCTATTTACTTTATTTTATACATATTTTATTTGTGACTTTTGGCAATAAAAGCTCATTCTGATTAACAGCATTAGTATAAGACAGATGGTGTACCTATACAGATATATGCAAGTATGTATTTACAATACAGCGTTATCTGCCTAATGCAGTCGAGTGGTCTTTATCTAAAACAGGAGACCTTCCCTTTCTTAAGTCCCACCTAGATCCCCTGCCAAGGAATCCGGTGAATCTGCAGCAAAGTGATCCAGGGGAAAGCCGCAAAGCCATCTGCAAAACAGCTAAGTGGCAGAGTCACAGTCTATCTATAGGGGTGTTGCGTGTTTAAGGATGCTGGGGGGGTGGGGTGCGTCTGCTCCAAATCACAAGGGCAAGTACCAGAACTCTCCAAACTCTCTGTTATGCATTCATATTCCATACGCCTGACTTCCTGGACTATATCTGCCAAGCCAATCTGGACCTTACTGACCAACCCTATTCATGCTTGTGAGTTTAAACACAAGTGCAGCAGAGATATACAGATCCCTCCACCCCCCTCCTCTACCATACTCAGTGTGTGTCTTTAAGGACATGAACAGGTGTGGGTGTGTGGCCTGAAGACTTCAGGGGCTGTAACTTGAGAGGTCCTGATGTGCTCTGGTGCCAAATAAATGCTCACAACTCACCCGGCCCTGCGACTGACATGAACTTGAGAAAAGGTGAATACACAGCGTCGCCCCTCCCACTATGCTATTTTGAAATGTATGCAAATGCTCAGTCAGCCAAAGTCTTGAACACTGTAGAATTGTTCAGTTATCTGAAAGATGGAAAGGCTGTTCACTGCAGAGCCAATGGGTGGAGCTTGACATCTAGCTCCCCCTCTCTAGGTGCCATGGGTTGCTAAACATAACTCCACCCATTAGGTCCAGAGGTGGAGCTGTACTAGGTCAAGCTCCACCCATTAGGTCCAGAGAGGGGGATTTGTCAGGATCATCATTCGTATCTGTAGTGAGCACCACTTGAGATGAGGTTTCTGTGTCTCGAACACATCATAAATCTCTGTATGTACAATGGGGTTCAAACTAGTAAAAATGCATTTTTCTTCAAAGTCTTCTAATTGATTGCATTTTAATATATTGTCAGCATAACAATTTGAGATTGGTTTAATCAGCTGAAGTATTATTCCTTGACTCAAATTCATTGCCAGCTACTGTTCACAGACACACCCTCAGGAGATAGCAATAGCCAATTGGGCTATTGGGTTTTAGAATTAAAAAATACTTTTTCATATTTTTTCAATTCATGATAAATTGTCAAATTATTACTAAAGCACTACACTACCAACAAACATAAAACAAGATCTACCAATCAGGGGTGTGTTTACCGTACAATGACATAACTAACTGCTTAACTAGTACGCTACAGAAATCAACTAGCTTGTCACGACTGTTTCCAGAAACTGTATTGTCGCAAATTTGTCGTTCAACTACGTTGGTTAATGATGTCACAGTGGAGTGTGGAGTAATAACTTATTTTATTTTTTTAATAATAATTAATTTTTTAATTAATGAGTTTGAGTTCAAATTAATGGCAGAAATGTTTGCTTTAAATTACAGACATGGAGGACTAATTCTAATTCTTTCAGTTATTTTGCATCTTTTCCAGATTCAAACATAGGCTCCTTATTCTTACGACCTAGAGCACGTGTACATGTGCACTCTTGAAAAACGGTGCTTGACAAACAAAAATACGTGAATAACATTTGTATATATTAGAAATAAAAGATATAGATTGCACTGAATGTCAGCTTGCTTATTTTGCTCAAGATAAGGATTTATCTAAGGGGTCATCAGATGCAAAATTCACTTTTATATGGTGTTTGCATATAATGAGTCTTTGCAGTGTGTGGACACAACCACCATACAATGAAAAAAATCCATTCACTCCTTTTTTTTAATCCTCAAAAAGTCTAAACACTCTCAATAATCAAGCCGTTTGGATTTTCGGAGCAATATGATGTCATTTTGCTTATGCTCCGCCCACGACCACTGACAGACTGTCCCATATTAGCATATTTGTATACTATCCACCAAGGCAGGTTGCCAAGGCAGAACTTTATGTGTCTTGTGTGACACCCCCAATGAAAGAGAGGAGTGGGGTGAGCAGTTGCTCATTATCATTTAAAGAGACATGCACCGAAACGGGTTGCTGTGAACAGAGCTGTTTTTGAGGAGGTTAAAAGGGTGTTGTTTTACACAACCATTGCGGAATTATAACCAACGTATGTTACAAACTTTACATTAAAGGGATACTCCACCGGTTTTTCATATTAAACTATGTTATTCCCTTAACTAAGACGAGTTGATACATACCTCTCTCATCTCAGTGCGTGCACTATATCGCTCTGTATTGCCGCAAAACTATGTTAGCACTTAGCTTAGCCCAGTGCATTAAATATGGGCCGAAAAGAAGCGACCAAACACTTACTCATTTTCCCTATTTAAACACAGCTACTCGAGTAGTGTAACTCGACCTAGGCTGGTGACACAAAATAAAACGTTGTGTTTTTCTAAGCGTTTAAAATTGATGACTATATTGTATGGCGGAATACCATAGCAAGTGCTTTTGAGCAGTTCGACTTTGCGCAAAAATATCTTCACTCGTGAAAAGTCCTCTCCTTGTGTTGGAATTCGGTGATAAATGACAGCACTATGTACATTCTCCTTATTTTCACAACCCTTTACGATGCACGTTTTAACCATGATTGTACACAAACTAGCTTCCAACAACCTGTTACTTCGTCAACTCCGCTCAAACTACTACCGGCGCATGTCACGTTGGTTGTATTGACGGAAATGAGAGGGAGGGGGAGAGGAAGTGGGAGCCGGTAAGAGGACTTTTCACGAGTGAAGATATTATTGCGCCAAGTCGAAGTGCTCAAAAGCACTTGTTATGGTATTCCACTATACAATATAGTCATCAATTTTAAACGCTTAGAAAAGCGCAACGTTTTATTTTGTGTCACCAGCCTAGGTCGAGTTACACTACTCGAGTAACTGTGTTTAAATAGGGAAAACGAGGAAGTGTTTGGTCGCTTCTCTTTTTGGCCCATATTTAATGCACTGGGCTAAGCTAAGTGCTAACATAGTATTGCGGCAATACAGAGCGATATAGTGCACGCACTGAGACGAGAGAGGTATGTATCAACTCGTCTTAGTTAAGGGAATAACATGGTGGAGTATCCCTTTAAGACCCTAAAGAATCATACCAACTTGTGGAAAATGGGCATCTGATGACCCCTTTAAGTCCACATGTCATGCAAACAAGACAGTAGGCTTCAGTTCAAGAGCTGTCATTCCAACCACACAACTTTGCAATGCCGTTTGTGAATGTTTGTTGGAAACGATAGTTTCGGGAAACAACAACTCGTTGAACTATGCTGTTAACGATGAAACTTGCGACCATAGTTGGCTAACAATGCTTTTGGAAAACACACCCCAAAACACAACATTTATTTTTATCAATATAATTCAATATCAATTTTATTTTTCCATCTAAATTCAGTGAAAGGCAGTAGTTCTAGAATATTTTATGATGATTGATGATGTTGAAAATAAAAAAGGAAAATATACTCTGAGAACCCCAAAAATGGACTGTCACTATATCTGCACTCTAATAATATTACTTGTCATGAGTTTTTATCTTCTCAATTAAGAAATTTTCCACAGACCTCCTGGCTATCTGATACTGAGAGACAGTTTCACTGTGCTCAAGATTTGCTTTGTGCTGTATTAAATCCATGTCTAACTATGGATGAATGATTCTAAAGTAATGTCTTTTCACACTTTAAAAAACTGATTTCATTTCAGAGACATCCTCAAAGAAATTATTAATTTATCAAAAATAGAGTTGTTTTGTGCAGTTAATGCAGTTAATGTGTGTTTTTTTCACTCTCAATTCTCAAGCAAATGTAATCACACACAACATAACTAAAGAGGCTGGATACACACAGAAGAATATAATTACACACTACTAACTGTAAGTGACTCTCTTATTTGTCCTACAACTGATGTAGATTATTTTTATTGGTGATTAGACTCTCGAAGATCCAGCTTCCTTTACATAAGATCCGAAGTTCAGTAGAACAGGTATAACACAACAAGAGGACATTCATAGAAAGTCAATTAAAAATGCAAAAGCAAAGTTTCCCTAAGTGACACAGCAGAAGGTATGCTTTGATGTTTGATGTTTAGCACTGCTAAAAATGTGATTGGGTCAGGGAGACGAGCTTCAGTGTCACAGACAGCAAATACTGTATCTTCCACTACAGACAAATTACAAAATGTATTACTCAGCAACCTAAGCTAACTTAGCATGCGCACTGCTGGGAAAAATAGCCTCATGCAATCGAAAGTGGCTTGCATGCATGCCTGAGTGAGTTCCATCTACACTAACAAATGAATTCAGAAAGACTACCGGTAGACAGAGATATCTCTATAAAATACTGTATCAGTATAGAATACTGATGCACCAGATGAGGTTTGGTCAGTGAAGAAGGACTGAACTCCGAGTTCATCATTTATGGCCGGAGGAACAATTAATGGACTGGGAAAGATCCCAAAAAGACTATCATTTCCTCATCCTCATGTTGTTCCAAACCTCTATGACATTAATCCAAAATAAAAAAAAAAAAATAATGTACTGTACGCTTTTTCCATACAATTGCAAAGACACAAAATGTTATTTTTGGAATATAAATGAGAACTTTTAAAAGCTGTTAAAAATGGCAATCATCATAAAATATCAAAAAAGTAGTCCATCCGACTTGTGCACTTTATTTTAAAGGGGTCAAATTATGCTCTTTTACCAAGTCTTGATTTTGTTTTTGGGGTGTTCTAGAATATGTTTTCATGCTTGATACTTGCTGTGTTTTCGGGACATGTCCCGCCCCTCCATAACTGCAAGTTCTGCTCTAGTATGAAATGAATAAGGATGGCATCAATTTCAAACCAATTCTAGCTCGATTCAGACCCTGACAATGTTAACGAACAAGAGGACAGTGCAGAGCGGATTTCATGGACAGAATTTGCAAGCACGGATTTCACAGGACATTTCAGAGTGTTATGTTTGTAATTTTCTTATACATTAGGCTATAGATGCAATGTTATCCACCATTTAATCTTGATATTTGTCGGAAAACTAAGGTAATACAGGCAATAAGGTAAACTTTTCTGTTTTATTATATTTTAAAATGTAATTTATTCCTGTGATGGAGAACCTGAACTTTATTCAAGAAACATTTATTATTATTATCATTGCTGAAACAGTTTTACCACATAGTATTTTTGTGGAAACCATGATACATTCTTTGAAGAACAGAAAGTTCAAAAGAAATCATTCTAAATGTCTTTACTCCACTTTTGATCAATTTAATGATTCCTTGTTGAATCAAAGCATTACTTTAAGTCATAAGGGTTTGCAACGACATGGTGAATAAATAGTGACAGAATATTAATTCATAGCTATAACTATCAAGAACTTGTTTGGGTACTTCCTCTAAGCAATGCTGTTGTCATCTTGAGTAAGCTGTCAGCTCCAGGGGCCGCCTCGCTGCTATGAGGCCTGTGTGTCAGACAAGCAAAAGCTATGCCACACATGTGCTGACTTTGCTGTGACAAGAATTCTTGTGTAATCCTGGCATAGCTAATTGCCTGAAGTGGATTTTAGAACAGTTAACAAGCTCAACCTATACACCAGTTTGATGGAATCCTGTCAGATAAATTATACACTAAACATGCTTTACTAATGTTGGTACAGTAAACACCCACACAAACACTTTTAATCTTGAGCACTTGTGTTGTCCTTTAGCACAGATGGCTTGTTCCCTTTGGGATAAACCAAGAGGGCACAATAAGAGCAGTGACATCAGTCTGGGTTTAATTAATCTGAAGGAAGCTCAATGAGCTGAAGCTGCCACATAAGGCTCATAGACCGCAGACGAATCTTATACAAAAACCACAGGGTTGCACACACAAAATTTAATTCACATACTGCGGATGTCAGCTGTGCCCCAAAGCTCTTTGGTTTACCTTTTACCAGGGCACCACTCACTACTCATAGTAGTCAAGCTTTCTACACTCAGCACAATCTCAGTGATGGTGGAATAGTGGGAGCAGATAAGCACAAAATTCCTTAAAAATATCCACCTCAATTGCTGATCAAAGATAGACACTAAGAGCTGTCAAAACAGTCTGCTGTCCTGCAAATGTACTGGTGTAAATTAAAGGTTATGTCTCTCGGAGGTGTTGTTTCTAAAACAAATGGGTGCTACCTTGTAAAAATATGCTGTTAAATTTGTGGCTAAACAAAAAAAATGGCAACTGTGTTTTATATGGAAAAAATTTCATTATGCAATGGCATATTGATTTAAAGGTAAAAGACTGTAAAAATGCTACAGTGAAAAACTGTTAATTGGTTAACAGAAAGCTTCCTTACTATATACGGTAATTAAAACTGTGATAGATCTAATGGTACACTTAATGTAATTTTACTGTAAAATACTGTAAAAAAAACTGTAAATTGACATTCCCACAATTCCCTGCGTGACACTTCACATTTGATGTGTTTTTGTTGAAATAACTTTCTTCATAGTTTTCTTAGCTTTTTTCTAATCAGTTATGTACATTAAGGTTTTATGTTACATTTAATGTTGTTAAATTAATGTTTGTTGCATTTTTTAAATTTCATGTGTGTTACCATGATGGTGTTTAATGTTTGTGCGAATGAGACTGTGCCATTTCTATATATTAGTAATAACTTCCTTGTGGAAAAGCTGCTTGTGTTGAGCTTTAATAGATCATGTGTTATGACGAGAGCAGATGAACCCAATCTCAGAACGTATGCAAACTCACTAGGTTTATTAAGAACAGAAAACTAAACCCACGAGGGGGCAAAACGAAGGCAAGACGAACAATGGGTAACAAAACTAGACTTCACTTGACAAGAACAAGACAATAAACTGACAGTAAATACAAGATGCAAACTAACACAAGACTTCTTACTAGACAGGGTACTCACAGGTAGAATATCACAAAGTTTGACAATGAACTGGCACAGGACAGCAAACACAAGGGGATTAAATGGGGAGAAACTAATGAGGGGAACAGGTGACGCTAACTAGGCAATAATGACAAGAGGATAACAAGGGGCGGGGTAACGTAACGAGACAACACAAGCACACGGCCCAAACAGGCCATGCGCGTGTACACAAAAAATGATTCTGTCATGATCCTGCCTCAAGACTAGAGAAAATCAAGGACACAGGGCAGAATCATGACATCATGTGTCTTACACTGCTGTGATTATTGGTTGTCAGTGTATTACAATGGTACAAAACAGATATTAATACTTCAATAGATCGGTAAATTAACATTATAAAAGATAATGAAATACGGTTTATTACTGTTAATTTTAAGTTAAGTCTGTAAAACCAGTAACGTTGCTACCGTGTTTTTGACAGTAAAGTTCTGGCAACCACAGCTGCCGTTTTATTTTTTAAAGTGTGGGGTGTTAAAGTGTTTATTTTTTAAAGTCAATAAAACTTAGCTGCTCTACAGTAGAAAGGCAAAAAAAGGCTGTTGTCTTACATTTTGCCAAATAGGTAAGAAAACTTCTATACCCATAATGCACTGGGCATATTGACATCCAAGGCCACTCCCACCAGTCTGCTATGGATGAGCTTACCAGAGTCAAATTCCGCCATGCATTAGTAGGAAATAGTTTTTAGCAAACTTTTAGTCAAAATGTTGTCGACTTGTATTGTTCCTGGTTGTAAGAATTAAAAGAGTAAACATTTAATGGGAGAGAGTTACTTTCGGTTTTCAGTGAAGGATCCAGCATGTTGTAGGCAGTGGCTAAATGCTTCAAAGAATCGTAAAATACAGAGAGAACGCTGCAAAGGAAACCTCTGTGTTTGTAGTCAACATTTCAAACTGGATGACCACGATTTCACGAACACAGTGTTTTAGGCCAAACGGAGGGGAAAAACTGAAAGAAACTGCTGTTGTGTACATTTTTTTGCATCATCCACCAGATTTTTTATTAACAAATTAACATGAATTTATTAATTGATGCTGAAGTACTCCAAGGCCATTTTACTGTAGTTGCAGAAAGCGAATGTGGTGTAATATGCTGATATGGAGAAGGGTCAAATGTACACTTTATAGCTTTGAGATTATAGTGTAGCCATCATTATACAAAGATATTCTACCACTCATGCCACGATTGACAAATAATCAAGTATTCTAGTCCGCCATGTAGTAAGGTGATGATATGGTATACTAATCCAGGTTTGCGATACTCTTTGCAGTATTTTTTTAATATCTTAGCACATGTTGTCGTAGTTGTTGACTTTAAAATACGATACTGTGCAAATAAAAACAGTGTTGAAACATCAGTGGCCTGGCTTGTTAAACTAGCTGATGCAATGACCTATGAAGATGGAGCCTGAGAACTGTGTGTGTATGTGCGGTGGAAGTATTAACTTTTAAGAGGCTAAATTTAAACCCTGGAATGTAGAAGGCTTCCAGAACAACCTAAACTCCAAATAAGCCCACTGCAACTGTACTGGCCAACTCTACATCTGGATTTATAGAAGTGCCCCCAAACAACACTGTCAAGTAACATTTGACCAACACTGCACATTGGACAATGCATTTCTTGCCATTTCTCTTAAAGCTGCAGTCGGCAAGTCTGGCAGATTGAGTGGACTTAGGCAAAATTTTGAATTTAACAACTCTCATGCCCCTCCCCCACTATCAACGAATACCCTCCCACCGAGTTGGTGTTCGTCAGTGCGTGTGCACCACGAACCTGCCCAACAAGTGCCAACGTTAGCTATCCATACCAACACATTAATTGGGCAAACATACTTAGATTACTAACATAACACGAAGAAATAAAGTAACTGGTTGACAAAGCAAAATTACCTGTCGAGAAGAAATTTTGCAAGCTATGCATCCAGCTTGAACCCAATTAAATCACGTAAATCTCTCCACCTTTCAAATGCCGATCCGATGTTGATCCTGGTTTTATTACGGGCACGGTCGCTTTCTTTCTTTACTTCTTTCTTTTCAGCAGGTGTTCTCTTTTCCTGTGTTGTTTTTACCTCCTAGCTCTTGAGGTTAACTGAGGAATTGGAATCTTTTCCGCCATCACTCTTCGGTACTGCGCGAACTTCAAGCGTGTGCATGTGATTGTAACGTGTGCGAGGGGTGGCGTGTGCACGACCTGTGATTGACAGTCAGATCTCACACCCCCCTGCGCTGATTGGACCCGATGAACCGGGAGCGGTGGATTTTTACAAAACAAATAACACGCTCCAGGTGGAGTTAGAAGCTCGGGGTTTTTTTCTAAAACCACTTTATTTATGTTGTTCTGTCGGATTATAGTGTCGATTTCACTGAATATGATCAAAAAAATGTTGCCGACGGCAGCTATAAGAGAACATCTGAGTTTTGGTAACCTGTGGAGGCCCTATGAAACTGTTTTTGATTGTTTGTTTCTTTGTGTTTTTACTATTAAATTTGTATTAATAATGTTTTCCCCTGAGAAATTAATCTCCACTTATTTTATTATAGCTTAACCAAACTATATGCTGCCAATTATTGATGTAATTCAGAGTAAATTGCCTTGATTGTCTGAACAAACTATTCACTACCAAATATAAGCTAAAGAGAAGGGATTACATCCTGATGCATAAAATGACCAGCAACTGGGGTGTGAAAACCATGCAACTGCTATTTTGTGTGCAGTGTACACAGCCAACCAACAGCAAAGACAGAATCGGGGCACCTTTCACAGACATCTAGAGTGCATTAATGTCCCCTATTTAGTGAGATTGTAACCTTCACTGCCAGAGTTCTCACTTTAACGCTTTAACAGGGAAGTGATATGTCACACACCTGCCTAATGCAAGATGCTATAACAGACTGCAATAAATTGGTGTGATGGATTTGATTGATGTTGCATATGCAAATGATAGATGATAAAAATCAACAATGCTAACATAAATTCTTCAAAACCATAACTCGATACAATATGTTTTAAACACTTTATATAAAAATTCTAACAGGGGCTAGAATGTATCTAACTATATTTTCATATACAGGTCCTTCTAAAAACATTAGCATATTGTGAAAAAGTTCATTATTTTCCATAATATAATGATAAAAATTAAACTTTCATATGTTTTAGATTCATTGCACACCAACTGAAATATTTCAGGTGTTTTATTGTTTTAATACTGATGATGTTGGCATACAGCTCATGAAAACCCAAAATTCCTATCTTAAAAAATTTGCATATCATGAAAAGGTTCTCTAAACAAGCTATTAAACGAATCATCTGAATCAACTAATTAACTCTAAACACCTGCAAAAGATTCCTGAGGCTTTTAAAAACTCCCAGCCTGTTTCATTACTCAAAACCGCAATCATGGGTAAGACTGCCGACCTGACTGCTGTCCAGAAGGCCATCATTGACACCCTCAAGCAAGAGGGTAAGACACAGAAAGAAATTTCTGAACAAATAGGCTGTTCCCAGAGTGCTGTATCAAGGCACCTCAGTGGGAAGTCTGTGGGAAGGAAAAAGTGTTGCAAAAAACGCTGCACAACGAGAAGAGGTGACCGGACCCTGAGGAAGATTGTGGAAAAGGACCGATTCCAGACCTTGGGGGACCTGCGGAAGCAGTGGACTGAGTCTGGAGTAGAAACTTACAGAGTCACCGTGCACAGGCGTGTGCAGGAAATGGGCTACAGGTGCCGCATTCCCCAGGTCAAGCCACTTTTGAACCAGAAACACGCCTGACCTGGGCTACAGAGAAGCAGCACTGGACTGCTGCTCAGTGGTTGCATGTCATTCGGAAATCAAGGTGCCAGAGTCTGGAGGAAGACTGGGGAGAAGGAAATGCCAAAATGCCTGAAGTCCAGTGTCAAGTACCCACAGTCAGTGATGGTCTGGGGTGCCATGTCAGCTGCTGGTGTTGGTCCACTGTGTTTTATCAAGGGCAGGGTCAATGCAGCTAGCTATCAGGAGATTTTGGAGCACTTCATGCTTCCATCTGCTGAAAAGCTTTATGGAGATGACGATTTTATTTTTCAGCACAACCTGGCACCTGCTCACAGTGCCAAAACCACTGGTAAATGGTTTACTGACCATGGTATTACTGTGCTCAATTGGCCTGCCAACTCTCCTGACCTGAACCCCATAGAGAATCTGTGGGATATTTTGAAGACAAAGTTGAGAGAGGCAAGACCCAACACTTTGGATGAGCTTAAGGCCGCTATCGAAGCATCCTGGGCCTCAATAACACCTCAGCAGTGCCACAGGCTGATTGCCTTCATGCCACGCCTCATTGAAGCAGTCATTTCTGCAAAAGGATTCCCAACCAAGTATTGAGTGCATAACTGAACATAATTATTTGAAGGTTGACTTTTTTTTTTGTATTAAAAACACTTATTTTATTGGTCAGATGAAATATGCAAATTTTTTGAGACAGGAATTTGGGGTTTTCATGAGCTGTATGCCAAAATCATCAGTATTAAAACAATAAAAGACCTGAAATATTTCAGTTGGTGTGCAATGAATCTAAAATATATGAAAGTTTAATTTTTATCATTACATTATGGAAAATAATGAACTTTATCACAATATGCTAATTTTTTGAGAAGGACCTGTATAGTAGGCTATATACATGCATAAATGCATTATTTAAAGCACTGTGTCCTAACCTAAACTGTGACTTGTCTTAATAGGCTACTCCTAATTTACTATTTTATGAATGCTGTGTCCCTGCAGCACTCCCATTCAGGAACATTACCAAAGCCACATCAGAAACTGTCCTGTTTTCAAAATATAGCACTTTGGCAAGTACTCTCAGAATGCCCTTTTATCCATGTCTACTAAGTTTTGTGAAGTTTGGATATTTTGATATTGTTCTCACAAGATACCCTGCCAATCATTCATTAAGCCAAACTCTCTCAAAAAGTATCAGTCCGTATCTGCTAAATTAATATTATGTCAAAAGCGTCTGTAGGTAGCTTTATTATTTGTGTCGATCAGACGAACAGCCTAGAATGAGAAAAGTTTGTTTTTTAAAGAATTTTTTTAAGATTTGTTTTCTAGCAGAAATGGAAAAACCATATGACATTTAGATTTATGGACAAAAGGGTTCTGGTGCTATTTGCAAAAATGTAAATTAGCTTAGCCTTGTGAATGGTTATCACAACGGTTGGTACAATGCCTCATCTAGACACCTTGTATGAATATGCCAAATTTTATAGATAATGATCAGCAGTCCACAGTTTAAGATATTACTGTAGTTGCTGAAAGTGAAAAGTAGATTTTTCAGAAGATTCAACATACTGTAAAAAAAAGTGAACGGACAAAGATATCATTAATTGCATCGCAAACCATGTACTATTCACTGTTCATTTACACTACAAAATATTTATACTATGGCAGAGTATATGAGTTTTAGAAAGGCAGTGTGATCTCAAATCAAACTTATCAAATGTGAAAATGCTATTCTTGCTATGCTGCAAAATGGCGTAGAAGTACAGAACACAAAATGGGACACACTGTGATACCCACACTTGTATGCCTGAGTAGGGATTTGTGACTATCCCATCAAGTTTCGGATCTTTGTGATTTAATATCTCTTTGCCCAAACAGTTTTAGTGCAGAAAAATGATAATAAAGGAGAAAATTATGTGTAGCCTATATGTAACAACCTCTAAAGTATACTAAGCAGTCCTCAAGACACCTATACTCAACCGCCTCTTCATTTTCATAACTAACTAACAAAGTGTGACAAGTAATTCACACCACAGAGTCCTATCCTATCATATCGTTTACACAGGTAACTGCCATGCGTCATGGCATCTATGTAACCTATCTGCGTTGAACCACAGAAATAGAAAAGTCCTAAAGAAGGTGAGAGGATCGTATCAAATGTAATCGCATGCGGGAGAACACACAAACCTTGTACTAATTTATGGAATGAAAAATGCTGCAGAATTAAGCTCGACAACCAGTGCACACGCGCCAAATGGATTCATTTAGTATTCGCGCGCTCAGTAACTCATCTGTAGCGTTCTAGACCATTACAACACCACAAAACACGTATTTAAATCTTCTTAGACAGACATGCACATCTCACTCTCGCTAAAATTGAAGTGGCATAAACATCATTTGTCCTTGCACCTGCCTGATGCTCATTGAATTCCCATTCATGTGCGTTGACTACAGGTGCGTCGCGAGAGAAAACTCGCAACTGACTCAAGTTCCAAAAAAGGAATAATACTTAAAAAGCTGCTAACATGACACATTGCTATCATATATGCGTAAGGACGGAAAATAAATCAATATGACCAATGAGAAAAGCTCAACAGCGTTGCTTTAAACCCGGAGTACAAGCCAACATTTTTGATGTCTCAGCATTACACTGTCTTTATCGTAATTAATCATCAACAATGCGCAAAACAAAAAAAAAACAAAAAAAAAATCAATATTGCATTTGCAAAAAAAGAACGTGTTTTACTTACAGTTCGTAAGAACTGGACCTCATCTTCCCCTTCACCACCTTCGGCCATGGCTGTAGAAGAGCCTGCCTAGACTCCGAAAGCCACCACTGACAGCAGGCAGCGGAGCGGTGCTTCTCCTGTTCTGCCGATATTAGTATAGCGCTCCATCCACAGCCATATAAGGGAGAGCGGGCAAGCCCACTGCCGCTGCTGTCAGTCAGTGCCTCAATGCCACCACGAGGACGAGCGCATCTGCATCACCTGCGATCTTCCAGTCAATCGGAAAATATGGGGGCGTTAAGTCAGCATGCAAAAATACTCTCCATGCTGCAATATTAAACGTTCCTTAAAAGCAGGTGAATGTGAAAAGGAATGATGCTGTATAAGCATTTTTCGCTTCATTAAAGCCACTGGGACGGTGTTATAAACACACCAAACAAAGAAATAATTGCATAATTTGCACTTTGATAAAGATTAAGATCTATGCCGATACGACCATGAAGAAATAATGTTATTTCTGCTGTATTTCTAATGCACTTTGGTAGCTAAAATAAACATGAATCATTATCAATTTTAGAGGTAGCCTACTTAATTGCCATAATTATTTTACATAACGTAGGTTATAATAGTCAAAGCATTAACAAAAAAAAGTGCAGGAAAATAAAAAAGAGAGGAAAACCGATAATAAGCTGCCAAAAATAAAATAATAAAAAAATAACAAATAAAAATGACATGTAAAATATAAAATTGAATAATATTTTGTTTTCAATTTCAAAGTTAGACCTATTGAAATTGGTATATTTAGGCTACATACAATAATCTATTCAGCGTTATTAGCCTACACACCAAAATGTGACGGGTAAAACAAAAAATGAAACCATCGTAGGCCTAATCTAAATAAAATTAAATAAAATAGCTAATGGTTTAATCAGTCAACTCTTAAAATAAAACAAAAGATAAAATGACATTCAAACAGACATTAGGTTAATGACTGCATCTTATACAGGTCCTTCTAAAAAAAATTGCATATTGTGATAAAGTTCATTATTTTCCATAATGTAATGATAAAAATTAAACTGTCATATATTTTAGATCCATTGCACACCAACTGAAATATTTCTGGTGTTTTATTGTTTTAATACTGATGATTTTGGCATACAGCTCATGAAAACCCAAAATTCCTATCTCAAAAAATTTGCATATTTCATCCAACTAATAAAATAAGTTTTTTTTTAATACAAAAAAAAGTCAACCTTCAGATCAAATTATGCTTAGGGCCCCCAAAAGGCTCGGACCGGCTCTGCGTCACATTCACGGTCGTAAAGGTAGTTGGGTCTCTAGAATTAAATTCTGGAGTAACAGCTCTATCTGGCGGCCAACTCTGAACTGCAGTCACTGTAGTAACACACTATCAGTCATTTCCCCCTGCTAGATCATGCCTCCAAACACACACAATTTTAAATATTATACTGATTTTTTTTTTTTTTTTTTTTTTTAACCTTTGCCTGCCCAAATAATATCTCTCCCATCTGTATCCTTCCTGCTTTTTTTTTTTTTTACAGAATACTTTGACATTGACCTCAGATCTTGGATTTGGATCATTCCTGTTAAAGTCAGTGTTGATTGGACAATTATGTGTCAATCACAGCCAGAGGGGACTATACAGGAAAGACTCATGGGGACAGACTACAGTTCGAATGAATACAGTGAAGTAGCCAGAGGATGATGCTGGTAAGAAAGTTCTATGGATTTTACATAAGCATTGGTTGTGGATTTTATAAAGACTTTTACTTGCTTTATTTTGCAACCATGTTTAAGGCATTTAATATTTACTCGGATTTGTGGTGGAAAAAATGAATTTTCAATTTTCATTGTCACATGATCCTTCAGAAATCACTCTAATGTGCTGATTTGGTGCTCAAGAAACAGTTATTATTATCAGTTATATTACTATTAACAGTTATCATTTTTATGGAAACCGTGCTACAGTTTTTTCAGACTTCTTTAATGAGTAGAAAGTTTAAACAGCATTTATTTGCAACTCATTTGGATATATATATTTTTTTTAGAAAGACCGTCATAATGGTTAGCAGCACTCTAATAACGAAGCAGACTGTCAATGAGGGCACCGGCACTGTTCTTCAGCTTTACAAATCAATCAGAGAGAAAAAAAAGATAAGTTTTTCCCAGTCATTAATGGTCCGGGCTCCGAAGGGAAGGGCAGCTCTTAGGGCAAAGCTTTGATTAGTTCTGGCATGAAGGAGGTGGGACTGACGGAAACTGAGCGTAAGGGTCTTGATAAAGACAAATGAAGTCAGAAAAAAGCTGCTTTTTGAGGGCCTGTTGGATCTACGCGCGGATTGCAAATCGAGACTATAATGGGAAATCAACAGGGGAACAAGAGTTCAGACTTGGAAAGTGACCATGGGAGTGGAGTGGATCTGTGTTGCACCAGCAGCCTGGAGCACAAGCTCATCATTTCTCCTAAAAGCCTGAGAAAAGCCTCCAGAGGACGGAAAGAGAAGAAATTGTGGATGATGAGCTCGGTGAATGTGGAGAGGATTATGAGCACTACTGAACCACTCTCACTCAAAGTTTTGAAAAATGAAAAGGGGCAATGCGAGAATGAAGGTCCCAGGACGCCGGCTGAATTGAAAAATAAAGAAATAGCTAAGGATTCAAGGAGTTTTGAGGAAGATCTGTCCAGTGAGCACTCCGAATATGAAAATGGATTTGAAATTGACTCAGATGAGACACACAATCTACATCGGATGAAGAATACTAAGCATAGTCCTCAAGAGAAGTCTAAAACAACAGACATGATTCAGCTGTACCAGTGTGGGAATGAAGGAATGGAGCAGCAGGTAGCAACGTACAGAGTGAGAGACAAAATAGTCGAAGTGGAGAACATTATTCATCAAGTTTTCTCCAGTTTAGACAGTTTGAGAGGTAGCACGGATGCCTCAACCACAGGTAGGTTTTTGCATAAGGACAGTCACATACCCACCCAGCCCATGGAGAGTTTGCCTTTGGAGCTCTGCAAAGAATTTAAGCAACCAAATATAACATCAGGAATGAAGAACATTTCTTTCTCTTCTTTAGATGCTGTCTCTGCAATATCAACAAGCCTGGACACAGTATCCACACCATTATCCCGTCTATCCTCACAAACATCCAGGCCCCTGCCGCAATATCGTATTCTTCCGCTACCTGAAGGGGATGCAGTGGACTACGACAGAATTTATGTATACGGCAGCACAGAAACAAGCAACTATAATGGATCTGTATCAACAGTCATTGAGCAGAGTGTCAGTTGGACCCCATCCACTACAACAACCATCCCCACCTCTTCAACTATAGGTGTGTTATGTCTCTGTCTTCAAGAAAAGAACGCTTTCTGATTCTGTTCTTCTGTCTCCTACTTTTTTATGCTAAAACACATTTCATGAAATGCATGACATTTAGTACTGGCCTGTGATTAATTTCTACAGGGCAACTGTCAGTGATTTATTATTGATCGATTATTTTAAAGAAATGAACACTTTAATTTAGTAAAAACGCATTAAATCGATCAAAAGTGACAGTTGACATTTATACATTCTTATTGTTACAAAAGATTCTCTATTCATCAAAGATTCCTGAAAAAAATGCTCTGAAAAAAACTGTGTTTCCACAAATACATTAAGTGTTTTCAAAGGTAATAATTATAAGAAACATATAACATATTTACATTTTTTATTTTAATTTTATTTACATGAACATATTTTGTTTACACTTTATTTTGATGGTCCTCTTTAGACTTATGTTGCCTATAATAATAAGTTGAAGTAGTAATATTTTTTAATGTATTTTTTTAATCAATAAATGCTGCCTTGGTGAGATTAAGAGACTTCTAAAAAATCTTAACCACAAACAAACTTTTGAATAGTAGAGATTATACACTATACACACTTTACACAAACACACACACACACACACACACACACACACATAAACACAGACAGTATATACACTGACGAGCCAAAACATTATGACCAGCAAATATCATTGATCATCTCCTAACAAGGCCACATATTAAGGTCTGGGTAGATTAGATGGTAAGCAAACAATCAATTCTCATGACTAACATGTTGGATGCAGGACTCCCAGTCCCTCAAAGAATTAGATTTCTGACACGTAAGGCTCATTTTTTAAATAAAGAAACTTTACTAATGTTAGCAAATGCTCTAATTCAGCCACTCTTCGATTATGCCTGTACTACATGGTACAGTAGTACCCCCAAGAGGATACAAGTTCAACTCCAAACAGCACAGAATAAATTAGTCAGGTTGATTTTAAACATTAAAAATAGGAACCATGTTGGCTCTTTTGAACTTAAGAATTTAAAGTGGTTGACAGTCGAAAATAGGGTGAGACAGTTGAAACTGAGATTAACAAAAAAGATTTTGCATAGGAATGAGCCAAGGTATTTTAAAGATTATTTTAAGCTTATTAGGAACTCTCATAGCTACTCAACTAGAAGCAGTGCCACAGACATAGTACCTTGTAGATTTAAGAGTTGTTCTGGGCAAAACACCTTTTTGTACATGGCAGCAATTGAATGGAACAAACTCCCAGTTGAGATTAAGTTAAGCCAGTCAGATCGCTGTTTTAATCAAGCATGTGGTGAATGGTTGCTAAATGCTAATTAGATTTAGTTTTATGTAGTCTTAAGGAATATCTACAACTGATGTGTATGTATTTGTGTGGTTGAGTGTACAAGGTGCTCTATAGTCATCTGTGGTTTGTTTGCCATCTTTATCGGACTACAACGAGGACCACAATGGAAATAAGTTTTGTAACTTGTGTTATCCTTGACAGTTCTGATAAATGTGTAGTGTCATTGTAATGGCATCTTGTTATGCATTTATTTTTATTTCTACTGTCTAATAAATCAACAAAAGTCAGCAGTGGTGAGATTTTACCAACAGTAGCCCGAGGAGGGACAAACCACAAACCGGCGACTTTCAGCAGGATAATTCACCCTGCCACACTGCACACATTGTTCAGGAATAGTTTGCCTCCAAATACCCCCGATCTCAATCCAATCCAAGTTCGATCTATAGCTGCTTCACCTCGCAACCTACTGGACTTGAAGGATCTGCTGCTAATGTCTTGGTGCCAGATACTACAGGACACCTTCAGTGGTCTTGTACAATCCATGCCTCAATGCTGTTTTGGCTGCACGCGGAGGACCAACAGCATATTAGGCAGGTGGTCATAATGTTTTGGCTCATTGGTGTGTGTGTGTGTCTATATATATATATATATATATATATATGGTTATAAACATGGAGCTAAAGAGGCAAGATTAAGATGTGCAGCATTAATTCCTTATGCAATGCTCTTCAGCTTCAGTATTATGTTTTGAAGGTACTTAGGTGTTTTGAAAGTAGAAACACATTGAGGAGGGGTTAAGAATACAGCAAAGCATAGGCTATTACTCCTCACAGAGTCTGTGATCACTGAGGTGGATAGGAATGCTAAACCTAAACCTTGTGATGGTTGTCATGATACAGATTAGCACGGGTGAGACGCTGAAACACTGAAGACTTCCCGTCCAAAAATTTGAGGCATGCTGTGTCAACCTCAAAACTACTATATTTTGGAGACGATCATATGATTTCAGGGGTTAAAGAATGAAACGTTATGGGCCTGTGGTCTGTTAACTGGTGGTGCTTGAGGTTTTCAGGAATGTGAACAGGAATGTGAACATTAAAACGCAAATGAGTCATCCTATCATGAAAGATTGTAGATGACTTTTGATCTCCCTGCTCTTGTTGAAATAATGCCCAACTAATGCCCCAACAATGAGGAAGTCTCTTCTGGCTTACTTGCAGTTGTGGTTAATCTCTTGGGAAATTCTTTCAGTCCATATATGTTGAACACACATCCGTTAATAAGATTGTGTTATTTGTTGTGGGCTTACACCTGTTCATCCATTGGCAGTAGGACACTCTGTTCCAGATAAAGCTAGTCAACTAATTCTTCAGGCTTGTGATCTATCACTTGTTATTAGAAGTGCAGTGAACAGACCATGACATGTGGATGAGCAATCATATCTTGTGTGAAATTGGTTATTTAGAAATATATTTTTATTGCTTTCTTTAACATATCTGCCCTGTATTGATTTTGCAATGACAGGCCTAAACTCCTTGGCTTTGATCTTATTTAAATTTCCTTTAGACATGTCGTCAATGCATGGACCCCATAGAATACAGGATGCTAGAGAAAGCAATGAGAATGTGGCTACCTGTCCAATTGTGTTAAGACTCTCACGTATCACAGTAGCAGCAGTTGCAACCCAACAGCTAGCTGTTAATGTTCCAATCCCTTGAGCTTTACAGGAAATGATATCCTGAAGATGAGTCAAGCCTGAAATGAGATTAAAGGCACACAAAATGATCTGAGTGTGTGTGTGTGTGTGTGTGTGTGTGTGTGTGTGTGTGTGTGTGTGTGTGTGTGTGTGTGTGTGTGTGTGTGTGTGTGTGTGTGTGTGTGTGTGTGTGTGTGTGTGTGTGTGTGTGTGTGTGTGTGTGTGTGTCAGAATTGAATTGAGAATGAACAAAATTTGAACTGGTGTAGTAATTTAAATTTGAATTCAAGGAAGTAGAATTGAAAAATAATGAAATTCTAGATTGCATATTGAAGTAAAAAATATGCAATCTAGAATTTCATTATTTTTCAATTGAACAAAATTATAAACGCAACACATTTGGTTTGGCCCCCATTCTTCATGAGCTGAACTCAAAGATCTAAGACTTTTTCTATGTACACAAAAGGCCTATTTCTCTCAAATATGTCTAAATCTTTGTTAGTGAGCACTTCTCCTTTGCCGAAATAATCCATCCACCTCACAGGTGTGGCATATCAAGATGCTGATAAGACAGCATGATTATTGCACAGGTGTTCCTTAGGCTGGCCACAATAAAAGTCCACTCTAAAATGTGCAGAAGTGCCTTATCAATGGCACAAAATGAATGGCTTCCCTTTCACACTTTCCCATCAAATGATCGTGATCAAGCACAGTAGCGCGGGAAGGGGGGTGCTGCAGGGGCTGCAGCCCCCCTCGTCATAGCCACAGCCCCCCTAGTGGGGGCTGTGAACTAACATAATATTGTACTAAGAAACGTGAGAAAAAAAGAAAAGAAAACAGACATGCTGTGTTTGATAATGTAGTGTTCAAGCTACGGAGAAAATGAAATAAATTTTGAATTTGTCATGCTTGTTCCGATCAGAGCATGAGCAGAGAGCGCATCTGAATATTACTGAATATCAACCCAGAATGTCCTGCTGGTTCGAAAATACGTGGAATAAGGGCTGCCTCCGACTAAAGTTTTTTCGCTAGTCGACTAGTAGTTGTTCATTTTAGCCACCGTGGACACATCGCCCCTTTATATTGATTTAATTACTTAAATAGGCTATACAGGATGAGCGTTTACATAGCTTAATTTTGCCGCGCTCAAAAAGCTTGCCACAAAGAACTGGCGAAAGTAATGATTATTAATGTGTCAAAAATAGCAAGGAGACATTTAATTGTTTATTAATAAACAGGTGTTTTCTGTGTCGCTGCAAAGATGAAGTTACGCGGACTCACCATGAACGCCAGAGAGAAATGCAGATTTGATTAGGCCTACATAATCAGAGAGTAGCCTATATTTCTTTTTGTTTTGAATAGTTTCGTTTAAAAGTAGACATTTCAAGCTAATAGATACCCTATATTTCTCAAATCTGTGAGGCACAAGCTGAGTTTCGGCGCCCTCCAGTTCACGTGCAATGCAAGTGATCGCCGGCGCCTTACATTGTCTGCTATATATTTGCTTCTTATTTATTAAATACAGGCAATTGGTTAATAAAACATTTATCAAAATTAAGATACAATTCATACTAAACGAAAATCTTTTAAAAAAAGAGTCTTTCTACAAACAAAAAAACTTAGTGAAGGTAAAAATTATGTATTACCCACTCCATGTGACATGTCTCCAGGCATTTTGGATATCTCATGATCTCATGTATCATATCTTTCTCGCTGCATGCTCACTTTCATAATCAACATTGATTAAATAAAAAAAACATTAGCCTATAATATTCAAACATACATATGAAACTAAATGTTTTCTTTAATGCTACAACACATATAGGCTACAGTACAGAGAAATGTCATGTCTTGTCGTCAGCCATAACGTAATGACGTCACATATTTTCCAACCCTCAGCCCCCCTCGCGTGAAACAGCTTCCAGCGCCCCTGATCACGCATGCGTCGTGGCGCTCTCGTGAACTCACGTCAGAGGCCCACACAGAAGAAAATGAATAGTTGAATAAAGTCGTTATTGTTGTTTGTTTTTGTGCACAAAAAGTATTCTCGTCGCTTGATAAACTTAAGGTTGAGCCACTGTAGTCACTTTTTTAACAATGTCTTTAATAACTTTTCTGGGCCGCCAGATGCAATTACATAGCAGCCTATGAAGGAGTGAAACAGCTCTCAGATTTAATCAAAAATATCTTCATTTGTGTTCCGAAGATAAACGAAAGTAATTACTGACATCATTTTCATTTTTGGGTGAACTAACCCTTTAAGATCACAGAAATAAATTACATTTTAAAAGATATAAACATAAAAAACAGTTATTTAAAATTTTAATAATATTTCACAATTGTACTATTTTATTGTATTTTGAACAAATAAATGCAGCATTGATGAGCATGAGACTTCTTTCAAAAACATTAAAAATCTTACGACCCAACATTTTTGATTGGTAGTTTAGAACCAATTTAGAACTAATTCAGTCAAATGCATACTGCAATTTTAAATCAAATTCCACTAAATGAATTGCCTACTTAATGATTTGAAAGGGAGTCAATTATAAATTTTGTCCAACCCTGGTCTCTGTGCCACAAAGTGTTTGAGCTATTGACATTTTTTTAACCTCTTTTTGTTTGAGCTATTTTAATCGAACAGTTCGTAGAGTAGAATGCTTAAATAAGGACAATGTGCTTGTTTCCACACTACTATCTCTCAACTCTTTTAACCTACAGTATCTGGACCAAACAACAGTTTGCATAACTCCTCTCAGGGTTCTGTCCTGTCTTTGGTTCTGTCCACTGCTTACTAAAAAAAACTCGCACTATGAAGCTATGACATTACCTCTGCATGTCTACTAGCCTACTATAGAGTTGTCCAAAAATAATGTTTAATCACAATGGATAAAAACTAAACTCCCAAGATAAATCAAAAGTGACCATCACATCACATGTAGCCTACAATAAACCGGAATATTGCTCTGGGGCTGATCGGACACATTAGTCTAAACAGTCCCAAGAATTATACAGTTTTGTAAAAAAAAAAAAAAAAAAAAAAAAAAAAATATATATATATATATATATATATATATATATATATATATATATATATATATATATATATATTGGGGGGGGGGGGGGTTACCTCAGGATATTTGTGCAGGAGTAGGCTAGTGCACGAGAAATGTGACCGTTATGATTACCATGCAGGGGAAACACAATTGCATATTTCTATTTAAGAAAATGCACAACACTTTTATATACATTTTATATGAAATTATTGTGATTTATATTAATTTACATTAAACATTGCAACTAGACGGTATTATTTCAATTTGAATGTATGATCTCGTTTTGTTAATGAAAGTAGGCTACATATGGATCTATAATAATGAGCCTACATTTTATTTGAAACTATAGTGTTTATTTGTTTACGCCTGTTAATCTGCGCGACTCTGATGTCGTCTGTATTTGATGACGTCACAGCCCGGCGTTGCAAATAAAGAACGCATTTCGTCAAATGTTTGCCAAATATCATAGCCTATATTCTTACATAAATGCAGATTACTTAAATGTTTATTTGAGTACTTAATTGTAGCTCAGCTAGATGCACATTCTTTAATATGCATCCTTCAGACAATGTAGCCTACCATTGAAGCTTTTCCACTGACTGTGTGTAACTGTCTGCTGTCTGCACCGCACACTCCTGTTCTCTCCTGCACATTCAATGAAATCTGTCCATTGATTGTTTGTTCATTGTTTCCTGCTCTGCGGGGGGGAGGCCTGGGGAGAGGAGTGGATCTCAGGTCTCCTACACTCCAGCTGAACCTCAGCTGTATATTGGATAAAAGCTTTATTGATTCTTAGAGCTGTGTAGAGATTTTCCATGTGTTTGTCTCATTTATGTTCACTTTCATAATGTCCAGTTATTGGGATCTGCATTTTTGTTTTTACTCTATATTAGAATTGTAGACTATTTTAAAATGAAAGGTAATGAGATAAACTAACTGAAGAATGGAGTCAATTCATGAACCTCTAAATTGCAGTACACTTCAATGTCCACTTTGTGGCAGTCTGTATATTCCTGTTAGCTATGCTCACAGCAATAAGGAAAAGCATGGATTCTCATATATTTCAATTCATATGTTGACAAATACATCAAATGATGTGCAACCGTTTGTAGCTATAAATATGTATGCTTTTATTTTCTTCACTTTACTCGGGTCTACAAAGAGCTAGCGGCAGTCACTGACAAAACAACTTTTGGCTCATGCATCTGGCTAGTGCATTGCATATTCATTATATTCTTTGTTGCAGAGTCCAAATCTAAAGCCACCTGTCTGGTGGGTTATTTTGAGTCATTAAAAACCTTGATTATGAATAAATTTGTTTAGTTTAGTTTTGTTTGTTTGTGTTTTCACAGAGGAGAACGAGAACAGGGTGCATGCAGAAGAGAAGTGGCCATTTGAGCACAGTGAAAATGTGTCCAAGCACAAACAAGCTGGAGTAGAAGAGATCGTCATTGTCCCACATGTCTCTCCTGACCATGACCTCACTGTGAGTATTAGTTTTATTTTTGACAGAATTGTAGTGAACCATAATTGTGTATTATTTTATACATTGATGTATGTGTCACACTCAAAAAACAGTATTAAGAAAGAAAAAAACTATATTATATATTTTCATGTGATATAAAAATGTATATTTATTATTATTAGGTCTATTATTTCAAACGTGCTAAAGAATCTCTATTTACATTGTTTCTTCCTTGTGGATTACTGTAGTAAAAACTTTCCTGTGACAGTGTCAGGATGACTAGTCTCTATAAACAAAACCATAGGTGACAAAACAAGGATGTAGGCGGGGTTAACAGGTTAATCGTGGTGATTAATGTGATGTTATCCAGTGTGAATTGGACAGAAGGAGATATCCAGCTTTAAAGAAGTAGGATAGACTGTCTTGTCTGGACATTTACTCTTACTGGAGTTTTGTGTGCTCTTCTGGGTGTGGTACTGAGATGCTACTTCTTTCTCATGGATGACTGAGAGCGGAACCAGAAATCCTGTAATGTGGCAGAAAATAAGTGGGTGGAGCACTCACTGCCTGTATGCGTATCTCAGGATTTAATGTTTTGCCGTATGCGCTTTTGTTGCGAATTGTGGATTAAGAGCAAGTACAAAATCTAACATGGAAAAGAGGCTGAATAAAAAAATAAAGGCTGGATAACAGGCTGCATGCTGGCACCCTTTTGGAATGTCGTTGTGGAATGTTTTTTCCATTTCTTCAGCTCTCCTTTAATGAGAGCCTTAGAACAGCATCTCTGGTCTTTAATGCACATTTTCCTGGCATCCATGATTCTGGAAACTTCATGTAAGGACAACATGTTACGAAAGATAAAGACACATTAGACTTTAACCAAACTCAGATTTTTTTAGTAAAACAGCAGTTTTTCATACCAGTAGAAGACTAATAAATGGAACTCATACTGAGTATAGTAGGAATAAATTCGTATTCATAATTTGTCAATGGTTGTTCAGCTTGGGCTTGACATTCAGGGATGGGTGAATGGATTTGGAAAGGCTATTGGAAAGCTGGATTTTTTTTTTTTTTTTACTGCAAACAGAGACATCAGTTTTACTTATAGTTTGAATTTTGACTTTGTTTTTGGTTTTAATCACTTGTGGAATATTCTTGTTTGAATACAGACTAAATTTGATCTGAAAGAGACTGTGACCCATACTGGAAGGAAATGGAGAGTAAGCCCATCAATAATTTTTTTGACAAATTAACAAACTTTTTTAATCACCATGAAAAACATGAACTCCAAACACTGACTGAGGAGAGTCCAGATTTGACTTCTTTTTGCTCGTTGACTAAGGGAAGAGAGGTTAATGGTCAGCAAAAAGTTGTTCAAAGGCAGGATGGTTTTGATGATCAAGGAGAGGATTTTTCCATAATTGATAGGATTTTACATACAAATGCTAAGGAAGACAGGACAAAGGACCATGTCAACAGATCGGAGCATCAGAATGTTAATGAAATAGATTTTTCTCCAGAAAAGGAGGATGTGGACTTAGACCTCAGTGTTATGCACCAGAGAGATAATTGCAGTAAAACATCAGTTGTGCGCCAGACTGTCCAGGATGTAACAGATGGTCAAGCTGACACACCGTCTAAATCACTTAGCAAAGTCTCAGCCAGTGGCAGTGCTAACAGACTGGACAAACAACTTGAGGATCCAGTAATCGGTACAGTGGATAATAAAGAACCTGTTTTTAGAGAAGGGCACAGACTCAATCAGGACACATCTGCAAATGAGACAGTTGTTATGGAATCAGATAACTCCAGCAATGAGGAGCTGTTTGCTGAGGAAGAACCATTGAAAGAGAGAGTCCTCACAGACAATCAAAGCAGAAATTATTTTTTTATAAAAGAGTCTTCAGTGCAAAGTCACCAGGAAGTATCTGCTCCTGAGATCAAAATAGAGTCTGGTGGAAATCTTCAAAACACTGCAGATGTTCCAGAGGTAACCAAATCTGGTGGAAATGAACAAACTCTGACTAACCACAAGGCATCTGCCAACATGGACATTCAGACCACATTAGCACATTGTGAAGTTCAAAATCTCACTGATAAAAAGGTTCTTTCATCAAACTCACCTGTGAACACCAGAACTGTGGTCATCACCCTTACACGTGTTGAAGCTCTTTCTGCAGGACCGTGTGTTGATACTGAAGAGATCCAACTGAGAGATGAGGCTGCAGGTAGCCAAGCTATATGCAATGAAAGCAGCGCAGGTTCAGACAGCATTTTTGTGGATGTCCATCCACCTACCACAAGCCAGGAGAACCAAATGACACATTTTGAGGCTGGAGGTGTGATTTTAACATGTTCTGACCTCTGTGACACTGGAGAACACAGTTCCAGTTCGTCTGAGCTAGATAATAAGACTAATTCAGAAACAGAACCGGTGCCTTCAGTCATCCAGATGGAGACAAAAATGCGTACAGAGGGAGAAATGAATAAAGAGATTGTGGAAGAAATAATACAAGAAGACACCATGTTAGATACAGATTCATCTTCCACTGAGAAGACCACAAAAGACCAAACCGTACTCTCCCCCACTGCAGTAAAAGAGAAACCGCTCCAACTGTCGTCCCTCTTCACTGGACTGCTCAGCCCCAAGAAAGAAGCAGTTGAGGAAAATGAAACTACTGAGCAGCCCCAAAGCCCTACCAAACGAGGACTTTTTACCGATCAGTCTAAGAAAGAAGTCAAGGGAGACTTCCTGGAACAGCTCACCCAATTCCTCAGCAAGGGGGAAGGGAAGAGAAAGCAAGAGAGCATGTCAAGCCCCCCACTGTCTCCAATTGGTCAGGACCCTGTTGAAAAGCCAGAGACTACTGTAGAGGAGTCGGTCATTCCCCAGTCTGAGGAAACCAACAAATCTACAAATGCAGAGACGGCCTTAGGGGCATTGAAGGCTTTCTTCACAGTTAAATCTGCTAAAAAAGACACTTCAAATCGCATGGACCTGGACATTGTAAAGAAGATCAACAGGGACAAAGACGTCCTCAGAGCTTTCTTTGACAGGAACTCAAGCAAGTCTCCAGACAACAAAGAAACTACGGATTCTAAAGTATGAAGTCAACAGATGATTACATTTATTGGTGACATCTCAGTATCAATGCATAAATAGTCTTCCTTTATGTACACCTAAAAAATATATATATTTTTTTTTCATTCCTCTGCAGGGTCGTGGGGATGCAGCATTTTTTTTTATTTCGTATTTATTTATTATAACTATTATATTTATTTATTTTTTATTCATCCATCTGCAGGGTCGTGGGGATGCTGCATCCTTATTTTATTTCTTTTCATTTATTTATTTCTTTTTTGTATTTTTTAATTAGGTCCTTTAATTCAACAGATATTAATCGTACAATGCACATTAATTGTTGCTGTTTTGTGTCTTAGGCTCATGTGAGTGAGGAGCACACCCCAAAGCGACTTCAGACTGTCTGGCCTCCTCTAAAACTGAAAAATGAGGAGGAGAAGATTGGTCTCAAATACACGGAAGCTGGTAAGGGCTTATTGCATAATTGAACAAGAAAACAAGGAGTAAGTGTAAATGTTTGCTCTAATTCAAATATTTGCCTTTTTATAAATTGTAACAACAGTCCATTTAAATTCCACTACACCCCCACCCTAAATGTGTTCCTAAAGGGCAACTCTGCAGATGAAATAACTTACTTTGGATACAATGTCACATTGTTTGTTACTTGTAAGAAAATTAGTTTTCTCAGCAATACAGTCTTTTTGCATTGAATACATACATTTTTAGATTAAATACTATTGTTTTATAATCAACCTTATTGACCATCCATAACATTGCCCGTATTGCAGTATCTTGTAGATTTAAAGGGTGTGGAGTCCTCAAACACACCTAAGCACACATTCAGTGTGTGTTGTTGTCATATGTCTAAATATACTTGAGGAAATTAGGTTTTCCCATGGTTCTCTAGACAAGGCAGTGATCACCCCTAAATAACAGTCCTACCACTGCCATCTATTGGAAAGTTTACTTCTACAATTTTTTAATGGATATCCAATTCTTCATATCATATACACTACCATTCAAAAGTTTGGGGTCAGGAAGAAAAAATTACAGAAACTAATACTTTTATTCAGTACAGATGCATTCAATTGATCAAAATTTGTGACAGTAAGAAATTTTTTAATGTTAAAAAATATTTTTATTTCAAATAAATGCTGTTCTTTTGAACTTTTTATTAATCAAAGAATCCTGAAACATTTTTTATCACTGTTTCCATAAGAATATTAAGCAGCACAACTGTTTTCAACATTGATAATAAAATGTTTCTTAATCAACAAATCAGCATATTAGAATGATTTCTGAAGAACCATGTGACACTGAAGACTGGAGTAAAGATGCAAAAAATTCAGCTTTACCATCACAGGAATTTATTACATTATAAAACATAATTAAATAGAAAACAGTTATTTAAAATTGTAATAACATTACTTTTTTTACTATATTTATACAGGTGAGCATAAAAGGCTTTTTCCAAAGACATTAAAAAGTCTTACTGATCTCAAATGTTTGAACAGTAGTACATTTGTATTTATTAGTTAGAGCACTATTTTATTGGGTTTCTGGCACTATTCAATGCGTTTTGTGATATATTTAGCCATAATGATGTCCTTGTTTTATATTCTCAGAGCATCAGGCTGCTCTTCTGCAACTAAAAAGAGAATGTAATGAAGAGCTGGAGAAGTTACAGGTGAGAAACTCAAGAACAGTATTTTACAACTGAAGGGAAACAGTTTACTTATAGCATCAAGAATTTTAAACTTCTCCCAGAAAAGGTGTGTTTCCAGAATCAGGGCTTTTACAAATGTATTGTACTATGCTGCTTATTGAATATAGTCACACTTAAGCCACACTTCTTCTATAGAAGTATCAATCCAAATTACATTTCATTTAAAGAAAGGAAAACCCACTTTTCAAGAAAAAACATTCACAAAAAAGGTTTAAAGATTTCAAAGATTGTGTTGTCTGCTAGGACACTACTGAATATGTTTCCATTTACTTTACATTATATTTATCCATTTAGCAGACACTTTTATCAAACGTTATACATTTTTTATTAACATTTTGTTGTTTGGACTCTTTAATACAGGCCGACTTCAAACTTGAGCTCTTCCGGTTAAAAGAGAAGAGCGAAGAGGATCTGTCCAGACTAGCATTAACCATTGCAAGCTTACAAAGAGAGAAAGACAAAGATCTTCACAGAGATCACAGAGATGTTGCCGTGTCCACTGACGACAACATCAAAACATGGGCCTTCCACTCTGTGTCCATTCAGACAGACAGAGAGACATTCATCAGGTCTGAGGAGGCCAAGGAAGTGCAGAGCAGGAGTCTCGACCCCCTGCCTACAAATGCTGACCTCAACTCAACAAAAAACTGTACTGAAAGACTAAAGACAGTTCCTCCACCAGCTGCCCCACCTGTATCACCTGAGTTACAGATGGATAGAAACAAGATTCCACCTCCTCCTCCTCCAACACCACTTGGCCCTTGCATTCCTAATATACCTTCACTTCCTGCTCCGCCACTGGATAAGCCAGGATGTGTGCCTCCTCCACCTGGCCCTTACACTCCTAATGTACCTCCACTTTCTGCTCCGCCACTGGATAAGCCAGGAAGTGTGCCTCCTCCTCCTCCACCACCTACACCTCCACCTGGTCCTTGTACTCTTAATGCACCTCCACTTCCTGCTCCGCCACTGGATAAGCCAGGAAGTGTGCCTCCTCCACTACCTCCACCTCCACCTGGTCCTTGTACTCCTAATGCACCTCCACTTCCTGCTCCGCCACTGGATAAGCCAGGAAGTGTGCCTCCTCCACTACCTCCACCTCCACCTGGTCCTTGTACTCCTAATGCACCTCCACTTCCTGCTCCGCCACTGGATAAGCCAGGAAGTGTGCCTCCTCCACTACCTCCACCTCCACCTGGTCCTTGTACTCCTAATGCACCTCCACTTCCTGCTCCGCCACTGGATAAGCCAGGAAGTGTGCCTCCTCCACTACCTCCACCTCCACCTGGTCCTTGTACTCTTAATGCACCTCCACTTCCTGCTCCGCCACTGGATAAGCCAGGAAGTGTGCCTCCTCCTCCTCCACTACCTCCACCTCCACCTGGTCCTTGTACTCCTAATGCACCTCCACTTCCTGCTCCGCCCCTTGATATGCCAGGAAGTGTGCCTCCTCCTCCTCCTCTGCCACCTCCACCCATGACAGGATGTGGTCTTCCACCGCCACCACCCGTCCTCAACTCGATGTCTAATCCTGCTCATGGAGTTGGTATCTTCCTCAGTACAGCAGCAGACAATCCTCCTCGCAAACGTTTAGTGGAGCCAATCTGTCCAATGAAATCGCTCTACTGGACACGAATACAGATTCAAGAAAACAGGTATCTCTCATCACCTTACCTCATGTTTTAATTGACATGGGGTAATGACATGATGCTCATTTGTTTAATTGTATCATTCCTTTTATTGTTTAATTTCTGGGTTATTTTTATGGGGGAATAGTAAAAAATGCTTATAATGAAGAAAAAGCTCAATAAGGAAATAATAAATGCTTATAATGAAGAAAGAAAACTCAATAATAATAATAACTATTATCTATCTAAAATAGAAAATATTTGATCATATCTGCTACACTACAGCGTCATTGAGTGTAACCACAAAAAAAACATAAAACAGGAAAATGTATTTTATAGAAGGCCCCTCATGACGGTTTGAATGTCAATAAATATCAGATAAGTATTTAAAGTCTTTAATTTAATTTGATTTAAGATATAATGATAAAGGGTTTAGCCACTGACACAATCTGTGTTGTTATAGTATTATTTATTAAGTATTGCGAAACCACTTATATTTGTATATTTTCATACATTATTTACATTACATGAACATTATTTTAAGGTTTAGTACTTTTGTTTAGTGCGTTTGACGTTTTTATTAGATCTTTTTAGACAACAATAACAACATTGAACACAATTTCACTTTTACAAATAGATAAAAAGTACTTTAAACTAAAAATAAACATCATCCCACTCTACCTGTATTCAACCATAGACCTATAAACAACATTTCCATTGTTCCTCAATCAAAAGTTTCATCAAACACGCAATGTATGTCCACAAGTGACGCTGACATTTTCAACTCTCCCTCGTCAGACCTCATGGGAAGTTTAAGACAGACCACTGCAGACATTTGTCTGCATGAGGGGCCAGCCACAGGCTGAGCTGCAGTCTTTCCAGGACCTCTAGTGGCGGTGTGGATTTCTGTGGGATTCGGCTCCCCGGCCACCTCTGTGCTGTTGTAATGTTATTTGACTCCTCATGAAAGCTTTCTGCTCTCTTCTTGAGCATTTTGTCAAGCCAAAGCCGAACCCAGTCAAGCTTAGCTGTGCGCCGTCGTCCTGGCTCCTTACTTATTTTTATGGGAGAGAAAATTTAGCATGTTAGATTACTCACATGCTGCTCCTGTTGATTTTCTTTTTCCTGAATTCAGCCAAGGTTGCTCAGCAACAGTAAATAACTTGCTTTACTCGTGTAACATGGTTTTACAGATGCTAATATTAGGAAATGCTTTGGTTGGTAGCCTGTATGACTTTGAAGTGTGAAGATTCAATCACGATAAGCCTTAGACTGAGCAGAAACTGTTATTAATGTCAAATATTTGAAGAAAAAAAAATCTCTCATCATCTCTCTCTGTCTTATCTTAGGAGTGATATGCTATGGAGTTCCCTGGAAGAGCCACAGATAATAAACACCAATGATTTTGCGCAACTGTTTGCTAAAGCCACATCGCCCACCAAAAGAAAGCCCCTATCCGAAGCCTATGAGAAGAAAACCAAAGCCAGGAAGGTACCGCTCTGCCCTGAAGATAAGAAACAATTATATGACATAGAGAGGACCTTATTCTGAATGGCAGTCCCGTTTATTTTACACATTTGCTTTTTTGCCTTTTTATATCTATATAGCAAATGCAGTTTTTATAGCAAATGCGAGGTTGTGGGTTTGATTCAGCTAATTAAAAAAAAATTCTGTAAATTGCTTTGGATGAAAACATCTGCTAAAATGCAGAAATGTTATGCACTGCTTGGTAAGTTCAGAAAGTTCAGATATGGGACGTGTCCACTAGGTGGAGTAGTTGTCAACACTTCCGAATTATATAAACGACTGGAACACTAGCCCAACTGATGCATTCATCCATTCACCTTTGCTAATTACCTTTCTTAAACAGAAACATCATTTGTCAGGTGCAGTCACTTTAGACTTTAAAATCCATTCATTTTAATACAAATGCTTGTGCGTAATATCAGGAGCCCACAAATGCGTCTGCAATTGCCTTTGAAATTGATATAATTATATAGGAAATGAGGATAATTTGAAATAAATAAACCTGTGCATGAAATGTGATCATGCCATTGTTACCTTTGGGAGGCGGATTTTATAATGCAGGTTTGGAATTTCCCAAAGGTTCTTTTGTTATTTATTTGTTCCACTTTTGCGTAATACAAGCATGAGTCCTAAAGACATTGTATTCATATGGTAGTGTAAGCAGAAGGCACTTATCTTATGATCAAGATCATCTTATGAGTCATTTACAAGCGTGGGTTGTCTTCTGAATGTGGACTTTTTTTGATTGATGAACTTTTTTAGGTCATTAAATTACTGGATGGCAAGCGCTCTCAGGCTGTGGGCATCTTAATCTCAAGTCTCCACCTGGAGATGAAGGACATCCAGCGAGGTAAATCACACTGAACAGACTCATATATGCCGAGAAATACTCAACCGCTAGCTCAGCAGTGTCTTTTTTTTTATTCTGTCCAGACTAATTTTGCCTCCACTAATAATAAACAGACATGTTAAAATGATACGTATTTATGTGGCCTGGTTAGAAAAGGCAAGCTAAGACATGATGTTGAAATATTTCTGTATATAAAGACATATCTTGCAACAATGTAATTGGCTCCAGCTCTTATCAAGGATAAATTGGCCTATATGTTTGTTAAATAAACTTGTCTTGTGGTTTACCACTAGAAATATTCTTTTGCATGTATAGCTATCAGCCCCATTTACCAAACATATACTTTTAACATTGACAATCTTGAATTCATCACAGCTTGCCTTAACATAGTCAGACAGGCAGATTTTTTTGATGATTTTAGTAAAATGAGCGAATTCAAAGTATATGTTTGGTAAGTGGGGCTGGTGGGGGTTTGGTTGCAAGGTGGGAACACTCTTAATTACATATTTAGACTTTTACATTCACATATCACATCCATGACACGTATGTTCAATAACTAATCAGTCTTCTTGTCTAGAGGCTAATACTTCTTCATTTCACAGCTGTTTTGAATCTGGACAATTCTGTGGTTGACTTGGATGCTATTGAAGCCCTGTATGAAAATGTAAGTATCCTGCCACATTGGAAACGTACTTATGTACAGGCCAACACTAAATCATAGCCTCCAAAACAGTAGAACTACGCAGGTCCTACACATTCACATCCCTTGCATGTTTTTTCCTTTTCAACTAGTAAAAATTGAGGTTGAGTATAAGTGTATGATGACAATTTTTTGAGGAGTTAGAAATATGGATACTATAATTGTATATAAAGCACTTGCGTTAATTATTCTATTAAACTATTGTATTGTGTAATCCGCAAAACTATTTAAATCATAATTTGTAGTCATTTTAGCGATTATGGTGTTTGTCATGGTGACAAAGTTGTAAAACTGGATATAACTTTGAAAATTGAAAATATAACTAAACAATTTCACATTTTTTCCACACTAAAATCATGGTAACGTTCTTTTTTAATATTTTGTGGCTATTCTAAAATAGCAAATACTGAATATACTGAAAAATACTGAAATAGTGAGTATTTAATGTTTATGTATTGCACCCATTAACTTCCATTGTAAGTGTTTCACTGCAACTCAGAGATTAGTGGAAATTTATTTTGTTGTAATCAAGGAATAGGGATAGTCCTTTTTTTTTTAAAAATGATGATACTTTCAGAGACCAATAAGATTTATTTTATTGTGTTTAAGTTAATTCTACACACATTTCTCCCCAAAATCACTTCAGAAAATGCACAAAAGGTCTTCAGATTCTGTCTCACCCTTCTTGTCTCTCTAGTTCCAGTTCCAACATACCAGTAACTAAATAATAGATAGTTCCAGTGTGGTTTCATAAGTTTATGTGTGTATCATTGGTCAGTTTTCATATGAATGCGTCTGTTCTGTTTCTCCCAGAGAGCTCAGCCTGAGGAGTTAGAGAAGATTAAGAAACACTATGAAACCTCAGACGATGAGCAGGTCAAACTACTGGACAAGCCTGAACAGTGAGATATTCCAGAAACACTCACTTTTCTATGCAACTAGTGATACATCAATTGTCACTCACAAGGGCACTTTCTATTTGCTCTTTGCAATGTATACTTCTCTAAAGTTCCTTCATTTGAAAAAAAAAACGAAGAAAAAGTAGTGTTTTCAACACTACGCACTTTAGGTTGACAGATGTTCATTGCTTTTCCTTGACAGATTCCTGTATGAACTCTCCCAGATCCCTGAGTTCTCCAGTCGAGTTCACTGTTTCATTTTTCAGTCGAAGTTCACTGACGCCGTTGCCTCCATACAGCGCAAGACTGACATTATTCTCCACGTCTGCAAGGTACAAAGGCATTTTCAAACAGGTCAGACCTCAGATATTATCAAACATTGGATAAAGTATAGACGCTGGCATTCTTAAGAGCAAAAAACAGCCCTTCAGGCTGCTGCAGTTTATTCAAGAGAGGTCTAAGTGCTTGCTTTGTCTCCAACATCTCCATGTGATAAATGCACAAATAAATGTTGATGTGTCTTTTGTGTTTTAGTGTCTTTTGGAGAAAGATAGTGTGAGGAAGGTGATGGGACTGGTGCTTGCTCTGGGAAACTACATGAATGGAGGGAGCAGAGCTAGAGGACAGGCCGATGGCTTTGGGCTTGAGATTCTTCCCAAGCTTAAGGATGTCAAGAGCAGGGTAAAGATTTTCTACATTTCATGAGCCTATGTTTGGCACTGTGAAAACACTATAACCTCACACACTGGGGTGTTTGATAGAGCACGATTTGTTCTTTTTGTTTGCTAGCAGTTTGTAGAGAATGACATGCGTTTTTGACATAATTCTCTATTAATCTACAGGAAAATCACATTAGTCTGTTGGACTACATTGTTTCCTACTATCTGCGTCACTTTGATGAGGTAAAACATCAACATGTAACCTTTCACATGCAGTTTGTTTATTTTGCACACTGCAGATCTTCATCTGTTCACATTGTTTGCAGTCAGTGACATGACTCATTTTTCATCCTATCTATTAATTTATGGAGTGATACATGACAAATGCAATTTGTGTTCAATTAACCTTTTCTATTATAAACGTGTTTTTAATTTCTAAATTGAAATTCATTTTGATAGGTGGCATAAACTAAAAAATGTCAAGGTGCTTTAGTAATAAAAAAATAAAAAAAATTGCTTCACGGTGTATTAAATGTAAACTTTTATTGTAAGGACATTTATAATGTTTCAAAAGATTTCTATTTCATGTAAACGCTGTTCTTTTGAACTTTCTATTCATCAGAGAATCCTGAGAAAAAAATGATCACAGTTTGCCCAAGATTATTAGATTGATTTCTGAAGGATCATGTGACATTGAAGACTGGCTTAATGTCTGCTTAAAAAAAATCACAGGAACAAATTACATTTTAAAATAAATTAAGTTAGAAAACAAATGTTTTAAATTGTAATAATATTTAACAATATTAGTGTTTTCACTGTATTTTTGATCAAATAAATGTAGGTGAGCATAAGAGACTTTCAAAAACATTACAAAATCTTTCCAACCACAAATATTTCTAAGAACATGTGTTTTAATCTAGATCTTTAAGTCTTTCTTGACCGTGGATACTCATATGTTTCACTGACCCTTCAATCTCTCTCCAGAACGCTGGGACAGAAAAGAGCGTCTTTCCTTTGCCTGAACCTCAAGATGTTTTCCTTTCTTCTCAAGTGAAGTTCGATGACCTCTCAAAGGATCTCAGGAAGATGAACAGAGACTTGACAAGTAAGAATTACCAAAAACACTCTCAAGGTCTTCAGAAACTATTTTAGCGTGCCACTGATTTACTATAGCATCAAAAGCAGCAAGATTACGTGGGTTTGGGTGGATGGATGTCTGCAATCCTGCAACATGGCTCCAGCTGAATCCTGAGGACTTTACAGCATCTGTTAGCAACAACTCATTATTAAACCACATTAGATCAGGTGGAATATACAGACGTGTTTGCCTATGTATATATGTGCATGCACAGATGCAGAGACGAAGTGGAGTCTGTGTGATTTTGCCATGGCGCCTTTTAGATATGACTTTAATCCTGCCCATCAGATGCTCTGGCATTGTGTGATTCTTTAGCTCCGTCGCAGGGGCCAAAGGCTACAGTGCTTTGGCGCTTATGTAATCTGAGAGAAGAGCAGCTTATCGCTGGCGGGATGGGCTTTATCTGCGCAGAGATGTACTGCCATTCTCCTGCTACACTGTATCAGTTCGTGTTCAGTGTGGCCCCGCAGATGTGTGTCAGAGATTCTTTTCTTTACCTCTCAACAAGCCTTTCTTATCGGGCGACGGAGAGACTGCCAAATCTGGCCCATCTCGCTCTCCCTTTTTTGTCCTGCTGTTTGAACTCCCCTCATGACTGAGAGAGAATCATGTCTTTGTTTTTTATGCAGTGTTTGTTCGATTTTTTCGAATTACTTACAGCCCCACTGAGGTTTTGGCTGCTCAAGGCGACCGCATTTGTCTGCGATGTAATTTTGCGGAGCAAAAAAGTGCTGCACTAATCAAATTAGTCACTGTGTGCCTACACAAAAAGGGAATGTCCCTGTGATTTTATTTTCCAGAGACAATGATGACAACATTGTGAAGCACATCTAATGCATTGAGACTCGACAGCTGATTCATCTGGCTTGCGTTTGAGACATCTTTTTGATCTCTTTGAGATCATTGTGGCAGTGGTTTGGTTCGCCGAGGTCCACAGTTGAGAAAACCTGAATGTAGCTGTGAGCCGCCTTGGTGGACACACTATATGAGGATCTAATCAATTTAAACTATAATTGATATTTTGTGTGGAAATGCTGAGGAAAAGATTCCTAACCGTTTCTTCATTTCCAGCTGTGTTCACAGTTTATACAAATGCTCAATGAAAACAGTAGTATGTGTAGCCTTATCCGGGGTGAGATGCAGATGGAGCGTATCCAACAGTCCCGGGTTCCCATCAGGGTGTATTATGACTGAGGCAGGAGACTGGCTCCTCTGATCCTCTGATTGGACGTTGAACAAAAAGTGCTGTGTAGGTCCACGGGTGATACAGTGACTATCTGAGGATGTGATCAGAGGTGCATCAAAACAGATCTCAGAGAAAAAGACATTTGATAACCTCTGACTCTGTCACAAGTGGAGTTTTAGCTCTATGGTGTTTTCTTGACAATAGGTTATGAACAAGTGCACACTAAAAAAGTTTAAATAGATAGTTTTCCCAGAAAAGAAAAAAAAGTAATAATTTATTCACCCTCATTAAATTGTATGATTTTCTTTCTTCTGTGGAAGAAGATATTTTGAGAAATGTCATCATACAATGAAATTCATTGGGGTCCAGTGCTGTTTTGGACCCCATTGACTTTCATTGTTGGAGCAGTTGTATGTTATTACAATATCCAACATACATAGAAGGCTGACACTCAGCATGTTTATAGACTTTGGAAGTTCCCCCATTACTGTAACCATTGTTTTTACAGATGTAATCGACATAATTCACTGCACTGATGCCATAATTAAGGCACTAACAGCATTTGCTTCATCAGCAGAAAGTGCTTTCATTCTATGTGCAAGTAATCAGTGATGCGCTAATGGCTTTGACCGCAGTAGCTGTTGTTTTAGATGACTTGTTAAAACCAACTTGAGCTGAAGTTGTGAATGATTGTTGGACATCTGGTAAAAAAGCAGTTGGTGCCTACTCAGAATGTGAGCGGAGGAATAAACATGGCCACATACATTCTATTTAGTACATTATATTAAGTAAATGTGTTTTATTAGTTTCACCAATGATATATTTTGAAATACTGTATATGTTTTTGAAAGAAGTCTCTTATGCCGTCCAAAGCTGCATCTATTTAACCATAAAAACAAAAAAGGTTCTATTTTTCTATTTCTATTTCAAATGTATTTTTTCCTGTGATGGCACAGCTGAATTTTCTGCATTGCTCCAGTCTTCAGTGTCACATGATCCTTCAGAAATCATTATAATAAGCTGATTTGTTGCTTTAGAAACATTTCTTACTATTATCAGTGTTGAAAACAGTTGTGTTGGTGAGTATTTTTGTAGATAAATATTTTCAGGATTATTTGGTGAATAGAAAGTTAAAAAATGTTGTAACATTATAAATGTCTTTACTGTGACCTTCAATTTAATGCATCCTTGCTGAGTAAAAGTACTGATTTCTTTCACAATAAGTCTTACTGACCCCCAACTTCTGAACAGTAGTATATATTTAATTTTTATTATTATTTATTTTGAACTTTTTATTAGTGTCACCAATAATGCCAATTTAACTTATCTTTATCATCTTAATCCACATTATCTACTTGTAAAATAACATACTGGTTAAATATTATTATATAAGCTTATTAGTAATGTGATTAGAAAGAGCTTTACTATATTTGCAGTTGTGTGCTTCTTGGCTTTTTTCAAGATCTGGGTGATTGGAATAAAAAGTAAGCGCTCATGGTGGTCTAACAGAAAAAAAAACTGTTTAGTTTAGGATAAAATATTGCTTTAAAGTTAGTGTAAACTTTGTTTTACAATGACTTGGCTTCTGAAAATTGGACCTGGTCGGGGATTTTACTCTAACCCAGTGTTATTCCTTTTGTCTCGTACAGTTTGTGAAAAGGATGCTCTAACCGTGTGTACCAACTCGTCTCAAGAGCACATACATCCCTTCAAGGAGAAAATTGACTTTTTCATTGCCAACGGTGAGCTAAGCTATGCTATGATGCGTGAGATTAGCCCACCTTTAGTAGAGGATCTGAATTCAAAGTTTTTAAGTCTTCTAATTATGTGCTCCGTCACATCAGCCGATCCCTCTTGTCTTCCTTGTTCAGGTATAAAGTCTAGTAGGTCTCTGAGACGACCTGTCTCTCTAGAAGATTGATGGAGAGGAGTTCAAATGTTTGCTTAGATTGTACAGGATTGTTTTGTTTTGCAGATCATAGAGCCAGATATATGGAGATATAAACTGGATGAGACAACGCTAGTGAACTAGACAAATAAGATTAATAAGATTAAGGGCGCTATCATACACCCGGCGCAATGTGTTTTTCGCTAGTTTCAGCCCGACGCAGTTATCATTTTCACGTCTTGCGCCACGTTGTTTAAATAGCAAATGCATTTGCACCCATTTTTGCACCCATGGGCGTGCTGGTCTGAAAACAAGGTGTGATCGGGCGCATTAATGGCGCGTTGCTATTTTGAGGCAACTGAAATAGACCTCGCCATTGACCAACTGAAACCTGGTCTAAAGTCAATGGTATAATATTGTTTTTGTTATTTAAAGAGCGCGTTAGTAATGTGAGCCTATAGGAGGGCCCACAACGCGCGTCCACTCTGCTTAAAGGGACAAGCACCCGCACACAAACATGACAAATATTACAAACAAAAGACTTACAATGTAAACGATTATTATTGTGTACATAAAGATATGGTGGAATCTAGCTTGTCCCTTAGATGGTCTGCTTGCGCGCTTTAACCTTCTGTTTCCTCTCTGGAGAAGCGTTCAGTCTTTCCACTATCAAACTCCGTCATGTAAATAGCGAATCCGCCATGGCACGAGCGCAACTGGCATGGGAGATGAGACACTACTTGGTTTATTGCACGGAAAGTCCAAAACACACCCATTACTCATTAAGAGAATAGGGACAACCCTTTAGACCATTTTTCACTTGTGCCGTGCACTTTAGACCATGCGCTTCGATCGTTAAAATAGGGCCCTAATTCTGTATGTAGTTAATGTATATAGCAGCATGTTTAAAACAAATCTTTTCCTTTCCTTACATTCTTCCTACTACAATTATTTGATTGTCTCCACTACAGAGATAAGACAGCACACATCCTGCAGTCATGAAGAATATCTGCCGTATGCCCTTTTGGGGACCTGATAAGTGTCTGTGACTGCCTACCTGTACAAGATTGCTGGTCAGGTTCAGAAGACAGACGCAGAGATAGGAATCAGAGAGACTTTGGCTATGAAGGAGACTTCTTAGTAAAGGAGAAACATCAGTTTTAACATTGTCTTTGAGGCCCTGGTAGAAAGGGTCGGAATTTGGGACCATAATGTTATTGGTAGCATGACTGAAAGCAGTGCAGGAACGTTCTGCAAGGTTCTCTTAAAGTAATCCACTAACATGAATAGAATGTTCATTTAGAGTTATCTGATCTAATATTCTCAAAATGTTAGCACAAAAACATCATTCATGGAATTTTTTTCTTGAAACATTTTAGTTGGACGTTTTTCTAAAATTGTTTAATTGTTATTGCCGGTTTAAGAACAGTCAGAACATTCAAAAATAATGTTCCCATAATGTTTGCAAAATTCTAAAATGGAATGTGTCCTTATTGTTTGCTTGGCAAAAAAAAAAAAACTGGTCATTTTGAACATTCAGAAATAATGTTTTCATAACTGCATGGGAACGTCAGACCGTTCTTAGAACATAATTTTGTTAGCTGGGATACGGCTGCTAAAGAGGTAAAATTAAGATCCTTAAGTAATAGAAGAGATATTGGCTCTCATATTGAAACCATTTGCAGGAGTCTGTATGAAAATGAAAAATGTGGTACTGATTATGATACAATCTAAATGCAAATGTTGATACACATCTTTTCATTTTACAGCACAAAAAGAGCTAACTGCTGTGGAACACCAAGTGATATCAGCACGTAAAAGGTACAGGCACATCACTCTTGTTGAAAATGTTTTAAAAACTTCTTACATTTTTTACATTTAGTTACGTTAATTTACAATTATGGCCATCCTGAAAAGCCTGTTTTCTGGTGCTTCATGTTTTATCTTCATCAGCTTCTCTTACCTAGTGGAGTATTTTGGACTGCAGTCACGTTCCGGGGAGCAAGAGATTGTGCCAGGCCATGTTTTCACATTTTGGTTTGAATTTTGCAATGACTTCAAGATCAGATGGAAGAGAGAGAACAAGGTCATGTCCAAACTGAGGTGAGAAGTTAACAGCATCTTGAGTATCTAGCATCATATATTCTGGTTTACAGCTGCTCTAACCAACCACACAATGTGATAACTAAGTTAAGGTTAATTTTGTCACTGACAGTTGATGCTTTTATTGAATCTCAGCATTAAAACTTGCTGGATTTGAAACATTGCCGATAAATAAAATGCAATCCATCTGCAATTTTATTTTTTACTTCAGAATCAAAGAGGCCCAACAGTCAGTGCTCAACATGACAGCAGAGAAAAAGATTGAGACCAGAAGGGCCAATGCGAATGGACTGGTAAGCGTCTGTCTTCATTGGTGGCAGATAGATAAGCAAACACTAGTAGCTATTGTTCTTTTATGCTTTTTAAACATTCATGAATAATGTAAGCACAGCTGAATAAGAGTTCAAAATGATGTTTGTTTCTGTATGTTTTTTTTTTTTGACAGAAAGAGAGACTGCGTCTGAAAGAAGCAAGTCTGACCACCAGCTGACCCTTTCTCCAGACTGCATGTTACTGTACAGGATGACAGCCTCTCCGTCACATTAGTGGATCCTAGCCCAACAGCCAATCACTCACTTGCACATTTATGATCCAAAGATCCCTTTGACTATGGTTTAGATATGAATGAATGCTGTTCAAAGTGAGAAACATTTATGAAATGTTTATATTACAAGTTTACTCAATCTGCTCTGGAATATTCACCAGTCTAAACAATTAAGCCTTCAAACGTGTTAAAAATCTCGATATCTGACTTGGAAAAAGCAGTAACTTTTATTTTGTATATTGAGTAACAAAGTTGTGTAACTTTTTATTGTCATATTAAATAATTACAGAATATTACAAAACATAAAGATAATGTACATGTAAAATAATATAATTTTAAACTATCCTTATGAGTTTTATTTTGATCAACATCACACATTCTTTATTGATGTCAGTTGTTGCTTCATCACATCTCAATGCCATTTAATCACAGTAATGTGGTTCCTTTTGCGATAAACACAGCATTGAAAAAAGTTTTCATTGTTATACATACATAATTGTCCATCCATTTAACTGTTTCCTTATCAGTCATGAAATTCAAAGTGATCAAGAAGGTTGTAACTCTGGCACCTCATTCATTTGACATTACAAATTATTGGAATGTTTTTGTTTGTTTGTTTACAAAATTACTTATTTACACCCAAATGTATCTACATTACAAAGGTATCTACATTGATCCACACAGTGGAAAATAATAAGCATATTGTTAATATGTCATTCTTTTTAATAGTATTATAACTAATGCAACTTTGTTTTATAGTAATGGCATCAATTGTATTTCTTCACAATATAAAGGCCACATTTAATGACTTTTTGACTGAACGAGTAACGATGTAGGAAACAAATCGATAATGCTCCTTCATTATTAAGCTATAGGAGTGCATTGAATATTGACTTTCGGACAAACATACACACACAAGTTGCCTACAACAATGACGTGAGCATGTTTAATCCAAGTCGACAGAAGTACAGCGGCACTGTTTCACGCGGCGCACGCGCTTCTTCTTGGTGCTGGGGATCTGCCCGGGACAGATGAGCGTGTAAGTGACAGTCGTGTAACTCTTTGGCTTACACACGGAGCACGACTGAAACGCACCGTCCTCTTGATAAACGTGTCGAGGTATGTAGAATGAGTTGCACTGTCCGTAACAAAAGCGATTGATGATGGTGCGCGGCTGGCACCCGTCCTCGTAAATCATCAGTTTCAGCGGCTGCGTTTTACACCAGTCAAGTTTGAGATAACGGCGTTCCGTTACGTGTAAAGCCTCCTGGCTGGAGTCCAGCACCTCGTCCCCGACTGAAGGCGGTCCCATTCCCCCAGAACTAGCCTGCGGTGTCTGCGGTGACTGTTCCGACTGGTTTGGGCTGTATTTATTTGGGTGAGGAATGGCGCCTTGAAATCCCCCGGTTCCCCTGATCCTCGCCGGATTGCAGAGCAGCCACAAGACCACGATAGTGACAGCTAATGCTTCTTTAGTCATTCTTTCACAAGAAATAAGAAAAACAACATTATTTTATTTTATAATATATATATATATATATATATATATATATATATATATATATATATATATATATATATATTTATATAATATTGTGTTTGTGTATATATATATATATATATATATATATACAATATTAGTTTTTATAAAACTTTTCATAAAATTAACACATACAGCTACCAAACCTATTTGAAAGCATTTATAAAGTTATTAATTATTTAACCAAATAAAAAAAATACTATTCAAGTTCTCTACATAATTTTGAGAGCCAACTGCTATTTCCCTCTTATTTCTTTAAACACATTTCAGATGCGATTTAAACTAAATGTCCAGTAGATATGCACACTTACCTCAGATTAATAATGGTTAAAAATTCTTCACATGGACTTCAGCTGTTCACAAAGGTCTTTGTATATCATCACAAACTACAATTAAAAATAGGTTGAACCAAAAGCTCCAGAGCTCAGAGTCAAAATAAGGTATGGAGCTCTGTTCTAAGCGCTGACATTTAAGAGAATGGGGCAGTCCACGCCTCCTCGCCTAAAATCATTCACAGCACTTTGGGGATGGTCCAGTGCTTTTAGAGAGTACGGTCCTTCACGATGCAGGCATATCGGATGCGTATTGTGATATTTGTAAGTTAGATTAATCATAAAGTCAAAAACACATGCCCCTGATTATCTGCACATGAACATATACTTCATTTTTATTTAATTAAGTGGTATTACAACAAAAGTTGTGTCGAGAATAATCATTCATGTTACAATCACCATTTGCACCCTTGCTCTAGTAATAATATGATTTATTTGAATATCACACATAATTTAATGCTTACTTTCCTGTGAAACAGAAAAGTAATTTTTATACAAATTTTGTGAACATGATGTTCAGGCCTTGATATTGCTTGTAGCAGTTTCAACTTCATCTTCCTCAGGGAAATGTGGCACTGATTTCTTGGCCACCACGTTATCCAGCCTCTGTCCCATCAGATATGGATTTGCACTCTGAAACACAGTCAGTGACAGATCCTGTGACATTTTACTGAAAATACGAGACATGTATGTAATAATAAAATCGTATAATTCTTGTGCTGGTCTATTGAGAAGAACACAGCAAAAAAATGCAAAGAAAAATAATGTTTTAGTTATTTCATATTTATAGCATACCCTTTTTCTTCTCTTTGGCCCACCCTTCAGCTTTTCATACAACAGTTCTTTATTCTGAAAAAAAAAAAAGATATTTAAGTGCAGTCCAGCCGGTTTTGTATATACAAACCAGTATATACATACCTGTACATTATACATTCTCTGTACATTAACTTGTACAATACACTCTCATGGCAATTCGTAACTATTTAACATTTTGGTGAATTGGTGGCTAAGTCATATGAATTGCTATGATCTCATTTAAAAATATAAAGGGATAGTTCACCCAGAAATGAAAATTCTGTCATTAATTACTCATTCTCATGTCGTTCCAAACCCGTAACACTTTTGTTCATTTTCGGAACACAAATAAAGATCTTTTTGATGAAATCTGAGAGCTTTTTGTCCCTCCATAGACAGCTACACAACTACCACTTTGACGCTTCAAAAAGTTAGTAAAGAAATCGGAAAATTAATCCATATGAATTGAGCGGTTTAGTCCAAATTTTCTGAAGAGAATTTTAGCTTAGCAATAGCTTTATAAGATGAACAGATTCAATTTAAGCTTTTATTCACATATATACATTATTAGCGAACACAAACAGAAGCTCAACCAAACCTGCTTGACGCGCGAGAACAAACCCCATTGGTTCTTGCAGAGGCTCAAACGTGCTGCGTATGTAAGTACAGGAAAGGTACTTGACAAAATCATCAAATAAGATTAGTATAATAAAAGTCTGATAACTAGAGAAAGTAACTTCACTGCACTTTTCACTAAATTAATCATTCATTTCATTTAAATGAAAAAACAGAAGTCCGGCCTGTTTCAAGGTGTCAAGTGTGAACTTACCCACTTCGCCAGCGCAGGGTAGTCATGCTCAGGGTCATAGAGGTGCTGATGTTTCTGGAATTCTCGACTGAACTCAGCAGTGTCAGGAGCGTTCTCTAAACATCCATCAGCAGCTATAAAGACATGACCACATTTTTTCAACCAGGAGAAATGCATCCCATTCTCAAACCATTCACAGAAGTTTAGATTTCTTTAGGAGGATATAGTAAACATTTTCACTATAATCAAATATTAAAAATGGATTTCCTCTTGGTTTTTATGAGATTGATAATCGAAATGAATGGTGACATCACTGTATATTTGTGCACTGCATTTGGATCTGCATACCAGTCTTTCCAAGGGGGCAAGGATTGGGAGGGTCGGGGTAGCCATGGTCCTCGCTGAAGTCTTTGGAAACACTATCCCCAGTTAACTCTGCAACAATGTTAGGGATGTTCCCATACGGCCCGAGATGCTGGAGTCCCTCATGGGCACCACCTATTGGATAAAGTGTAAAATTACATATAAAGGTAACCGCGTCATGAGTACTTTTATACAGTTCTTATATCCCCATTCCCCTGTATAATCATTTGCATCTTTTAAAACCTGCGCTTATACAGAAAAACCCTTACCTTGGATGCTTAGAGGACCCACTATGTTGGTGGCCTGGTGCGCGGGATACTCGACCCTGGGCCGCGCGATTCCCAGCTGCTCCATCACTCCATGAAGCAGGCGCTGGATATCCGCCTCCGACACCTGATCCACCGTGCGTGGACTGCGGCCAGAAACCACGGCCATCGAGCATATAACGACACTCAGAAGAACCGTGTGTGTCATTTTCGGAGCCGAACCCATCGTTGACTTTCACTACCCACCGACAATAAACACAACATGTAACATTAGTGTAAAAAAAAATATTGCAGGGATATGCTAGCTAACACTTCAGATGTAAACAAAATATATTCATCATTTTTTTATTATTGTTTTATATTCACCGACCAGCTAATGTTGAAATTGGGTTATAAACTTGATACCATGATCTATAATTTAGATATTAAAACGCACATCCCAGATTGTAACTACGTAACGTAAATAACGTCACAAGGCTTGATAAAAACATAGGCCGTTATTTTATACGCACACATTAAAAAAACATTAACGTTAGGCTAGTTGTTCAGTATTGTAGACTATACAGAATAAAGATTTAAGCAAACACAAATAGGTAACCTACCATGTAATCTGGATTGAGAAAGAGTGTGTCGAGTTCAACACAGATGCCGTCCTCCTCCTCTTCCTCCTCCTCCTCCACCTCCTCCTCGCTTCATTTGCTCTGTTGCCAAGCAGCAGAATTATCACACTTATTGGTTCAGGCTACGTAGTGACTAGCACATAGCCGTTAAAACATGCTGCTGTATTTTATAGGAAACGGTAGGCTTATGAGGCTGAAAAAATCATTCTATATCATTATTTTTATTTATATTATAAATAAATCACTTGGCGGCCTACATGTAGTGTCGTCATAGTTCTTTAATGTTCTGGACCTGTCAGTTTAATCAAATTATAATTATAGATTAACGTTTACAATGCAAATACAGCAAAGAATAGGCTAATAGCCAACAACAACATGTTTAATTATTCAATGAGTTCCTTGGTAGTCTATTCTGCTAAACAGGCATGAATTCATCTGTAAGCTAGGCCTAGCCTATTATGGAATATGGCCTATCTTATATCATTCGATTTTGCAATTCATTAAGTGTGAAATACCGGTGCCAGTTTAACCCTTTCATGCATAGAGGTCACAGTGGACAGCTATTAAAACAGCATTTTCTTGAATTTGCACAGGTATTGATGGCATATAGTTGCACATCAATCTCTATTCTCTACAGTGGACACTGGTGCATCATCCTATTCATTGCAACCAAGTTGCAAGCCGCTGTGTGTCGATTTTTCCCCCCTCCAAACCAAGATGGCAAAGGGTCAGTCAGAAATGCCAAGTTGCTCCAGATTATCCAACCCTTCCTTCTATTTTAGGAGACTCTTGCTGGTAAAAAAAAATAAAAAATTTTTTTTAGCATCAATCAATATCTAATTAATCTAATGAGTCACATCACAGTTACATTTTCAAAGTTTTGGTTTTAGATTGGGAGAAAATTCTGATTAATCATCTGTCCATAGTGGACCTTATGCATCAATGGCTATATTTCAGATACAATTCATACTTATACTATGAATGCTGTTTTTGAAAATAAACAGCATATTTTTGACTGTAAATAAATGTATTTGTATTATTAGAATGTAATTTTCATTGACATCAATGTAATGCATTACTCATCTCATCAAAAAAGTAATCTAATTATGTAATGCACGTTACTTGTAATTAATTACTTGTTAGATCAAAAAGTAATCTGATTACGTAATGCATGTTACTTGAAATACATTATTTACTCGTAACATTTAAAAAAATCTGATTACGTAAAGCACATTATTGTAACATTAAAAAGTAATCTGATTTAATCTGATTTGCGTTATGCATGTTACTTGTAATGCATTACCCCAACACTGCTCATTTCAGATGAGATTGAAAACACCTGATCGTTAGGTTTTCTCAGAAGAGGGCTATGCTAGACATGTGTCCATCTTGAACATAATCAGAATTTTCAGCTAATAAAGGTAAATTGACATACTCTGGCTCACTGGAGGGAGCATCTGACTGGTTTGTACCTTGACAGGCTGTACCTTAACAGGCTGTAGAAATTTCTGATGGAAGCACGTCCTCATGTTCTGATATCAAAGATAGTCGAAGTCCAACCTGTATGAAATTCAATTGCCTTTGCAATATTTCACATTTTAATTTTTTGTATATATTTTATAGTTTTCACATGATTGTATATAATTGTATTAATTGGTTTGTATACACACACTATATCTGTTTGATTATTGTATAATGTTTAATACATTATCTCTTCAGTTTAAACCAGAAATGTATGCTAGTGTCCACTCAAGTGGACATCTGAACATCTCTTTGAAAAATGTGTAAAAAAAAAAAAATTCAAATCTTTTTTTTATGCCCCATGAGCAATATAAACACATAGGTCACAAAAAATCCTGACTGAAGTTATCATAATTCATGCATGAAAGGGTTAATTGTGTTCACTTGTTTACACCGCAGTTAATAAAATATGAGGTATTGACATTTTATCCCATTTTTGTAAAATGCAATAAAATCAAGAATCTGTTATTTGTTAATTCTCTTTAATCTTTAATTAACTTACAAAAGATTTTCAATATATTTTATATATTCAATAGATTTACCACTGTGTTTACCACTGTCACATCACCTTTGCTTTTATTAATTTTGATTCATTTGGGAGTTGCATGAGGATACTAACTTTTTTTTTTCAATCTGTCCTGATACAAGACAACAGACTGTGGTCGCCTCGGCGGTGTCTGATTCTTCTTTTCATGATGGGCCATTCATTTACAGTAGAAGACAGAACTGGACTGCAGGCAGGAAACTCTAGTCTAGAAAACACTGTTGTAGCACGTGCAGACTGCAGAATGAGGCCTGGCATTGTCTTACATACAGCATCTCTGCATAGAATTGATGTAGGGCCAATAGATTTCTCCTTGCATAACAGAGCTTCAAGTTGTTTTCCAAAGTACTTCCGAGCACATATGGCTATTAACACAGTAGCATGACTGTTTCTCATGCAGTGCCATCTGAGGGTTCGAAGGTCACACTCAACAGAGGTTTCCTGCCTTGCCCTAAACTGAGATTTCTCTGGTTCCCTTTTGTTGTCACTCCGAGTTACGTCGGATGACGACGAATGGGGTTTCGCTTAGAAAGCCTACCAGCTTCGAGTATTACAAAACGAGCCAATGGCAAAGAAATGCCATGGGTCTGCGGAATTTGCATGACGTAACTCCGCCCCACCTCGTGGGTATAAAAGGAGGACGCTGGCAACATGCAGTTATGTTTTCGCTTCGGAGCCAAGAGCATCTCTTCACTCCACAAGCCATCTCTGAGAATTGTCAGCTTTTACAAACGAGTTCCTCTGGTGTTGGTGTTTGTGGGCGATTCCAGCGAGCGCGCGCTTCCTGCTGATCTGTGCAGTGATTTTGCCAGAGAGTGCGTGTCTCCCCGGCCGCCTCGACATCAGAGTGTTTCTCTCTCACAAAAAGAGCTTGCACGCGGCACTTCTTTTTAAAGATGCCTCGCCCGTGCACTTCTGGTTGCGGCAGATATGTGTCTGACTCTGATGGGCACGAGCGCTGCCTAGTGTGTTTGGGCATGGATCACGCTAGAGCAGCGCTCGTGGATGAGTCATGTTCTCTCTGTGGGAACATGACCATCGCGTCACTAAGGTCGAGACTCAGTGAACTCGCAAGAGTGAGAGTCCCCTCATCCACACCCTGATCTAATGCTCCCCCGAGGAGTGCTACTTCGGCTGGTGGCCAGGGTGACCTGAGGGTAACGGCCTGGAACCAGGCACCGACTATGTGTCCGCGACCCCAGCCCCCCTCTTCAGTGACGGTGCCCGCTAGTGAGCCTCCGATTCCCGCGGGTCTACCTTCGGGTGCCCCGCGGGCTTCGGTTGAAGCTACAGAGGAAGACGCCATGTCTGTAGCAGCATCACAAGGTGGGCTTGATTCTTCCGGAAGTGAAGATTCAGCGCAGCTGCCACCTTCCGGTGTGCATACGGCTGTGCCTGAATCGGATCCGGAAATGACGGCCATGCTTTCCCGGGCAGCCGCGTGCATTGGTTTAGAGTGGAGGCCTCCACCCTGTCCCGAGCGCTCGCGGCTGGACGATTGGTTTTTGGGTAAGGCTGCCGACCCCCGTGGTCCACGGCAAACCCCAATACCATTCTTCCCGGATGTGCATGATGAGATCTCGAAGTCCTGGAAGACCCCCCTGTCTTCTCGGGACCGCTCGCTGATCCCATCCGCCTTTCCTCCCCTCGATGAGGCGGCCGCCCGTGGGTACACTGGGCTTCCCCCGGTTGAACGCTCTGTTGCGATGCAACTGTGTCCTCAGAGTGCTTCTTCTCGGGGCGAGCCTAAGCATCCATCCAAGGCCTGTAGATTTTCGTCGTCTATGGCGGCGAAGTCTTACAGAGCGGCGGGACAGGCGGCTACCTCTCTGCATGCTATGGCCACTCTGCAGGTCTACCAGGCCCAGATGCTCAGAAACATGCACGAGGGCAGGACAGACCCAGGGCTCTTCAATGAGCTGCGTGCCGCAACCGACCTCGCTCTCCGGGCGACGAAGGTAGCCGCGCGCTCCCTGGGTTTGGTGATGTCCACTGCGGTGGTCCAGGAGAGACACCTGTGGCTGAACCTGGCTGACAAGCGGGATTCCGAGCGGACTCGTCTGCTCGATGCGCCCCTGTCCCAGGCCGGCCTCTTCGGCGGCGCAGTTGAGGACTTTGCCCAACAGTTCTCAACTGCACAGAAACAGACTGAGGCCATCAAACATATTCTGCCCCGCCGACCCGCTGCTGCCTCGTCGTCGGTCGGGCAGACGCCCCAGCCTGTTTCCCGCCGAGGGCGCCCTCCTAAAGCTCACGCCCCTCCCGCTAGGCCAAAGCAGCAGCCTTCACCCAGGCCGACGCGCGGAGGAAGCTGCAGGAAGGCGCCCCAGCCCTCTCCAGCCCCGCCCCCCGCCAAGCGCCGGGCCAAGCGGCGCTCCTGAGACGGGCTGCTCAGGGATGACGTTTGTTTCACAGGAGATGGTAGCAGGGCCACTCCTTCCCCCGGTGGAGGGCCGGGGTAGAATCTTTTGTTCTCCACTCCCCGCTGCTCACCCACGGGTGGGCAGCACCCTAATGTGGTTAAAGACAGAAACAAACCTCTCACCCCTGAGCACACAGAGTTCTCGGACGACCCAGAGCGCCGCCCACCAGCCGTGCTCTCCTCGTCCCCCTCTGTCCCAGAGTCGGTTGACACGGCGTGCCGCCCACGGGCCGTTTCGTCCCTGTCCCACTCTGTCGCCAGACCCCTGGCAGAGCAGGCCCCCGTGGAACGTTGGTCCTTCCCTGGCCTCCTCTGTCAGGGCGCGGAGCTTAACTGCGCCCCCACACCGGATCGCTATGCCATCCACGTCCGGGCCAGTTACTCCGCTTCGCTGCCCCTCCGGGGGGACGCCGGTGGTCCGCATGACCCCGCTGGTACAGTTCCTAGAAGCCTGGCTAGAGCTTCCCCAACTGTCCCGCTGGGTCGCCCGCACCGTCCGGTTCGGCTATGCGATTCAGTTCGCACGGTCTCCTCCCCGATACAGGGGAGTCCGCTCCACTTTGGTCGGTGGCAACGCCCCGATCATGCGAGCAGAGATTGCCACTCTGCTGGCGAAGGGTGCAATCGAGACTGTCCCTCCAGCCGAGATGAGGTCCGGCTTCTACAGCCCTTACTTCATTGTCCCCAAGAAAACCGGTGGGTTACGACCAATCCTGGACCTGCGAGTATTGAATCGCTCCCTTTACAGGATGCCGTTCAAAATGCTTACCGCCAAACGCATTTTCGAGTGTGTGCGGCCCCAGGATTGGTTTGCAGCGATCGACCTGAAGGACGCCTACTTTCATGTCTCCATTCTCCCTCGTCACAGACCGTTCCTCCGGTTTGCTTTCGAGGGACAGGCATATCAGTATGCGGTTCTCCCGTTCGGGCTAGCCCTGTCCCCTCGCGTCTTCACGAAGGTCGTCGAGGCAGCCCTTGTTCCCCTTCGGGTTCACGGGGTTCGCATCCTGAACTATCTCGACGACTGGCTGATTATAGCTCACTCTCGAGACCAGGTTTGCGAACACAGGGACCTTGTGCTCCGGCACTTAGCCCGTGTGGGCCTTCGGGTCAACTGGGAGAAGAGCAAACTTTGCCCCGTGCAGAGGATCTCTTTTCTCGGTATGGACATCGACTCGGTCGCCATGTCCGCGCAGCTTACGAGCGAGCGCGCGCAGTCACTGCTGACTTGTCTGAGACAAATACAGGGCAAGAAAGCGGTTCCACTGAAACATTTTCAGAGGCTCCTGGGGCATATGGCATCTGCAGCCGCGGTCACGCCGCTCGGATTGCTTCATATGAGACCGCTTCAGCTTTGGCTTCGCGACCGAGTCCCGAGGTGGGCATGGCAACAAGGCAAGCTCCGAGTTCCAGTGACTTCGAGCTGCTGTCAGACCTTCACCCCGTGGTTGAACCTCAGTTTTCTCAGGGCTGGTGTCCCCCTGGAACGAGCGTCGAGGCATGTTGTTGTCTCAACAGATGCCTCCACCACGGGCTGGGGCGCCATGTGCAATGGTCATGCTGCCGCGGGCTCCTGGACAGGACCCCAGCGCCTATGGCATGTGAATTGCCTCGAGTTGCTGGCAGTACGCCTTGCTCTGCACCGCTTCCGAGCGCTGCTCATGGGTCAACACGTACTAGTCCGATCAGACAATACCGCCACAGTAGCGTACATCAACCATCAAGGTGGTCTACGCTCCCGCCGTATGTCGCAACTCGCTCGCCACCTCCTCCTATGGAGTCAGAAGCATATGAGGTCCCTTCGTGCTATTTACATTCCCGGAGCCCTGAACCGTGCTGCCGACGAGCTGTCACGGCTTCAGCCCCTCCCTGGAGAATGGCGACTCCATCCCCAGTCGGTCCAGCTGATTTGGGACCAGTTTGGCGACGCACAGATAGATCTGTTTGCCTCCCGCGACTCATCCCATTGCGCCCAGTTTTATTCTCTGACCGAGGGCACGCTCGGCACGGATGCACTGGCGCACAGCTGGCCGCGGGGCCGCAAGTATGCGTTTCCCCCAGTGAGCCTTCTTGCGCAGCTCCTGCGCAAGGTCAGGGAGGACGAGGAGCAAGTCCTTCTGGTTGCGCCGTACTGGCCCACCCGGACTTGGTTCTCCGAACTAGTGCTCCTCGCGACAGCACCTCCTTGGCCAATTCCTCTGAGGAAGGACCTCCTTTCTCAGGGACGGGGCACTCTATGGCACCCTCGTCCCGATCTCTGGAACCTCCACGTGTGGCTCCTTGACGGGACGAGACAGGTTTGAGTACCCTACCACCTGCGGTGGTGGCTACCATCACTTCCGCTAGAGCGTCGTCCACGAGACATGCCTACGCGTTGAAGTGGAACCTATTCGTCAATTGGTGCTCTTCTCGCCGAGAAGACCCCCGGAGTTGTTCGATCAGTTTCGTGCTTTCCTTCCTTCAAGATGGGTTGGAGCGAAGGCTGTCTCCCTCCACCCTCAAAGTTTATGTTGCCGCTATTGCCGCTCACCACGACTTAGTGGAAGGTAAGTCCATAGGGAAGCACGACCTGATCGTCAGGTTCCTGAGGGGGCTGAGGAGACTGAATCCTCCTCGCTCTCCTCTCGTTCCCTCTTGGGACCTCTCAGTGGTCTTAAGTGCCCTGCGGAGTGCTCCCTTTGAGCCTTTGCAATCAGTGGAGCTTAAGTTCCTGTCAATGAAGACAGCGCTCCTGATTGCATTGGCCTCTCTCAAGAGGGTCGGGGACCTGCACGCATTCTCCGTTGACGAAGTGTGCCTAGAGTTCGGGCCGGCCGGTTCTCACGTGATCCTGAGACCCCGGCCTGGATATGTGCCCAAGGTTCCTACCACTCCCTTCCGGGACCAGGTGGTGAACCTGCAAGCGCTGCCCTCGGAGGAGGCAGACCCAGCCTTGGCACTGCTCTGTCCAGTACGCGCTCTCCGCGCTTATGTAGACAGGACGCAGTGTTTCAGGACCTCAGACCAGCTCTTTGTCTGTTATGGTGGGAAGCTGAAGGGAAAGGCTCTCTCAAAGCAGAGGTTGTCTCACTGGATTGTGGACACCATTGCTTTGGCTTACCAGCAGCAAGGCCGACCGTGCCCCCTTGGTGTGACCGCCCACTCCACCCGGAGTGTGGCATCCTCCTGGGCGCTGGCGCATGGCGCCTCGCTAGCAGACATCTGCAGAGCTGCAGGCTGGGCGACACCTAACACATTCGCCAGATTCTATAATCTCCGAGTGGAGCCAGTGTCCTCTCGTGTTCTCGCTTCAAACAGCTAGTTCCGGACCCGCTCAGGTGTCTTCGCTTGCTCGCCATTCCACTCCGCGGACTGGATACGTGCAATATTCTGCTCAGGTGAGCTTCTCCGAAAGCCCTGAGTTCCTCCAGCACCCCTGATGCTAGCGCCAGTGTCTATTGCCTGGGCGTCGGCTAGGTGCCTCCGTGTGCACCCATGAGCTACCCCCACACGTGTATTTCCACTGTAAGCCTCTTTGAGCATGTGTCTTTCCCTCGGCAAGCCACCTTGCCACCCCTGAGGTTGAAATATTCCACCTGCGGCTGGACACCTCAGAGTTTCCCCATATGTTACTATCAGGTCATATGTGTATTTTCAAATGCCCCCCCCCCCCCACTGGGTTGGTGATAATTGCATATTTCCCCTTAAAAGCTTGGGATATGCTTCCCAGTGTACCTTGGTATTCCTGTGTTAAATAGGAGTCCTTCGTCCTAATATCTCGAGGGCTCAGATTTTTCGCAGGGCGCTGGAAGACAGCTGTGAAGGTGGCGTGATTTGACTGGTAACCCCATTCGTCGTCATCCGACGTAACTCGGAGTGACAACGAAAGGGAACGTCTCGGTTACGTATGTAACCCTCGTTCCCTGAGTAGGGAACGGAGACGTTACGTCTTCCTGCCACTTCCGCTGTTTCGCGGGGATCGCCCGAGTTCAGTCTTGGCTCCTCAGCGAGAAAACATAACTGCATGTTACCAGCGTCCTCCTTTTATACCCACGAGGTGGGGCGGAGTTACGTCATGCAAATTCCGTAGACCCATGGCATTTCTTTGCCATTGGCTCGTTTTGTAATACTCGAAGCTGATAGGCCTACTAAGCGAAACCCCATTCGTCGTCATCCGACGTAACGTCTCCGTTCCCTACTCAGGGAACGAGGGTTACATACGTAACCGAGACGATCCCCTGAATCTTTTCACAATGTTATGTAAGGTGGTGTAAGACCTACATACCTTGCAATCTTGCATTGAGAAATTCCATTTTTGAATTGTTTGACAATTCTCTCATGTAATTTGCCACAAAGGGATGAGTCATGACCTATTTGCTTGCTAAGACAGTCTTTTATACCCAAACACGATACCCTTACCTATTACCAATTCACCTACTTATTGTGACTGTTTAAAAACAGTTTAACTTGAATATTCTGTAATCTTTTCACTTTTATTGTGCCTCTGCCCCAACTTTTTTGGAGAGTGTTGCTTCAAATTCAAAATTGGTTTATATTTTGGGACAGTGAAAAGGAATTGGATTTTTTTTTTCTTTGTACTTTTGTCAGTTAAACAAAGTTTCAAGAGAATTAACTTATCACAGATTGTTGATTATTTTAGCATTTTACTAAATATCCCAACTTCTCTGAAATTGGGGCTGTAATTTTTGAGGATTTTAAAAATGCTAGAGAAAAGTATTTTTGCTCTTGGACATTTTGGACCTTTTTACACTTGGACTTGGTCGATTTTCCACATTTTGTGTAAAGTTTTGTGGATTTCTAGAAATCAAAAACAAAAAATATGTAGCCTACCAAATTTACAGATATGAATAAAGTGAGAGCTTTTGTTGAGTAAATGAGGAATAGCTGCATTTTCTTCATTAAATATTCCAAGACAAAACACAAAGAGTACATTTACACTTCACAACTTTTATTACAACAGTAAATGTATATACAGCACAAGGCACAGTAATAAATGCATACGGAGGGTTAGATGGATTGACTTGAGGAGGATTGAAGGTTTAGAAGCACTTTCTATGAACGATGGAGGGACCTGCCTCATCATATTCCTGCTTGCTGATCCACATCTGCTGGAAGGTGGAGAGGGAAGCCAGGATGGAACCACCAATCCAGACGGAGTACTTACGTTCAGGGGGAGCAATGATCTAGAGGACAACACAAGAACATGAAGTTAGACGTCAAAACTGGAACTATAAAGCAAACAAGAGCTCATTTAGAAAAGTCTACCTTGATCTTCATTGTGCTAGGGGCCAGAGCAGTGATCTCCTTCTGCATACGGTCAGCAATACCAGGGTACATGGTGGTACCACCAGACAGAACATTGTTGGCATACAGATCCTTGCGGATGTCAATGTCACACTTCATAATGCTGTTGTAGGCGGTTTCATGGATGCCAGCAGACTCCATACCTGTGAGGTGCAATGTCACAAACTGTGTTAGTGATATTTCCATATTTCAGAAGGGAGCACTTGAGATGTATGGACAGCAACATGGGTTGATGTAATGAAGTCATTTGAGGCCCAACTAAAACATACCAATGAAAGAGGGCTGGAAGAGGGTCTCGGGGCAGCGGAAACGCTCGTTTCCAATGGTGATGACCTGGCCGTCAGGTAACTCATAGGACTTCTCCAAAGAAGAGGAAGAGGCAGCAGTGGCCATCTCATTCTCAAAGTCCAGAGCGACGTAGCACAGCTTCTCCTTAATATCACGCACAATCTCACGCTCAGCTGTGGAAGAGAAAAGAGAGTAGTGGGAAATTGGGAAAAGACAATGAAAACATTTGTTTTGAGATAATGACAATACATGACTGTACGTGATCCTGTTTATTGCATGGCTTCTCACTGAATAAATTAATAACTTGGATATTAAAAATATTGATTTGCAATGGAATTATTTAACTGTATAGTATCTTATAGTGTTTGATACAATTTTATTTGACAAAACCGATCTGCTTAGCAATGATACAAACAATTTTACATTAAAACAATGAGGTAATTTCTTTTTAGTGTTTACTAATTTCTAAACAAAATCATTAAAAGAAGTATGATTCTTCATAGAGCACCCACCAGTTGTCACGAAAGAGTAACCACGCTCTGTCAGGATCTTCATCAGGTAGTCAGTGAGATCTCGACCGGCCAGATCCAGACGCATGATGGCGTGAGGTAGAGCATAACCCTCATAGATGGGGACATTGTGGGTCACACCATCACCAGAGTCCAGCACGATACCTGTAACATGATGCATTGGCATTTCAAGTTTTCTACTGGCATGTTAAGTATGTATTGCTTTCTATTACAGATTTATAGGATTTAATGCCTATAATGTTATGTATTGTTTCTGGTGATTTGATTGACACTGACCAGTGGTACGGCCAGAGGCGTACAGGGAGAGAACAGCCTGAATGGCAACATACATGGCAGGGACGTTGAAGGTTTCAAACATGATCTGAAAAAAGAGAAAAATATTATCCTTAAATAAAACTACAATCATAAAAACATTTTCATTACTTGAAATAAAATAAACAAATGAAATATGTATATATATTATATAGATAGATAGATAGATTTTAAGATGACATAGTAGCATTGTACTTACTCAAATAAGCACTGAGTAAAATTAATTAACTACATTTACTTACTATAGAGTTAGGGTTTGGTTTAGGGTTAGTTACTTGTAATTATGCATAATTTACTGTTATTAGTAAGCACATGTAGTAACGTGTAACTACTTCACCTTAAAATAAAGTGCTACACAATTTTATTTTTTACAGTATAACTGTATTTGAATATTTGGCTGCTGTTATACGCTTCCACATCAAAGGGTCCCACACAAGGGGACATTAATATTTGGGGTCCGTGTCAAAAAAAAAGTATATAACCCCCTGCATTAGCTTACCTGTGTCATCTTCTCCCTGTTGGCTTTAGGGTTGAGGGGGGCCTCAGTGAGCAGAGTGGGGTGCTCCTCAGGGGCCACACGAAGCTCATTGTAGAAGGTGTGGTGCCAGATCTGAAGAAATATATTTTAAATGAATGGATGAATGCATGGTGTGAATCCCTTGGTGACCAAACTAATAGGGAAAACTTCCTTATCTTTGTTTAATGGATGAAAAACAAATCAGCATTCTGTAATAATTCTGTGATTGCTACCTTCTCCATGTCATCCCAGTTGGTGATGATGCCGTGCTCGATGGGATATTTCAGAGTGAGGATACCCCTCTTGCTCTGAGCCTCATCTCCCACATAGCTGTCTTTCTGACCCATACCGACCATCACACCCTGAGGTACAAGAGTCATGAATTAGATCTATAATCTGTAGTTCAGTTAGATATGTCTACATCTATGAAAATGTCTATTGCATACGTTTTCCAATGTACAATATTGTAAAACATGCTTTGGAGGCCCACCTGGTGACGGGGTCTGCCAACAATAGAGGGAAAGACAGCGCGGGGAGCATCATCACCGGCGAATCCAGCCTTGACCAAACCAGAACCATTGTCGCACACGAGTGCAGTAGTCTCATCGTCGTCACACATGATTGGTCTTTTTTTTAATGGTCCTGAGAGAAAGAAAACATGTTAGGAGAGCGTGTAATTGTACAACAATGGTAAATATTACATCTTTATATGTTTTTAGCTTCAAAATGGTCAAGATAGAGCCTGCAGTAGAAAACGTAGCATCAGGTAAAGTCAATAAAAGGCCAAAAGCAGCACAGCAGAACCCCTTTAAACTATTTTAGGAATCAGCTCTTGTCATTGTGAGCAAAAGCCCCTGACCGAGTGTCCTATCTGCAGCTATTTCGCAGTTGTCTGATGACGAATGACAACAGGACCTAAGGGTCGCCTCCTCAGCTGTCTAGAAACTGTAAGAGATCCACTGCAACATGTGTCACTTCACTACATCTGTTGATGACTCTCTTTATTAGAGCATTTTCAAGTGACCCTTATGAGATAGACAACTAATACAACTATAGTTACCACTGCTTCATCCTGCTATCCTTCATTACTTCAGTGTTATTTCTTTATGCCCAACCATCTGTTTTCATACATTTCTCTAGCTACAGCTACATTATCAAAGAGGATGAGCAAAAGTCTTTATCAGAAAAAGCATTTTCTGTTAAGACCATCGATGTAAAATCAGCCAATTATCCACCATCCGCATCAACAATTCCAGAAATGTATGTTCCTTCCCATGAAGGAGATGAAGTGTTGGGTTATTCCATCTCAAATCTTTCTCTCTCTGTCTCTCTGAAGAAGTCCATAGATAAAGGTAGTAGCAAACACTCACCAAGTTGTAGCACAAGACTGGGGTTTCCACTGGGATGAAGGGTATCGGAGAAGGATGCCCCTTAAATATGCTGGTGGGTGGAGGGCGGGTTCAGGATTTCACACAACACCAAATAAGAGATGCTAGAAAACGTCCCACAGCCAGTATATCCTGTATATTCTCCTGCATGATTACCAAAATGGATAGATGTTTCTTAAGAGGGGACAGATCCTCTTTGGCAGCTAAATAAGCAGTGGAAAACTGTTTGTTATGATTTCAGAGCCAAATGGAAGTCCAAAAGAAGCCAAGTACTATTCTTTCGTCATTCTCCATCTCTTTTAATATATTATGTAATGTTTTGTCATGTTCTGTTATTATGTGTGAAAAAAAAGAAAAAAAAGATCTTAATGATGACTGAATGTTACTAGATGTAATTTAGTAAATAGCATTGTTTTCTATGAATGTGGCTGTTTCACTGTTTCATGATGCCATTCTTCTAAAGAATACCATAGCGGTTATCGGACCATATTCCATATTTAAAAAAATTCTGCTATCATCTAACACTTTAATAAAGTAATGTTTACATTTTTTTTTTTTTACAATTTAACACTGTTAAACTTTAGCAAATATCAAAATGAATATTTATTTTTCATACTGTACATTATAAAATAATGGCAAAACCAGTGTTGTTAATGTTTACTAAAACCATTAAAATGTGTTACTGTTACTTGAATACAGCTGAAATAAAATAAAATATAATTATTTGTTGGAAAAGTTAAATGTAAAAAAAATAAAATAATTGGAAATGCTGCCTTGGCAGATGACTGAAATAAAATAAGTTGAATTTGAAGAACTGAAAAAACAAAGTAATTTAAAGTTAAATAAAAATATTCAAAAGTTATTAACAAAAGTGACAAAAGCACATACAATTACTAAAACATTGAAATTAAACTTTAAAGTAAAAATAAATAAAAGCTATTTAAAAATATTACTAAATACCATAAAAGTATAAAAATAATACTAAAATAGCCAACATTTTCTTGTACCATTTAAAATGTCTGATTTTTTTTAATTATTATTATTATTATTTAGACAAAATAGGATAAAATTTAAACATTGACCACAATAGTGTAGTAATACTAAAATAACCAAAATTCACTTAGTATTGTAATATTGACATTTTCTTGGCCAATAACAATCATATCAACCAGAATTTAAATATACAATTTAGGCAAAAGGAGACAATAGCACATGCATAATAATTGGTTTGTGATGCCATTACACACACCAAACAAATAAACTTAAAGGAATGTCAGGAAATCACACATCATGACCTTTGACAGTATTTATGTGTACGGTCAGTCGGTCACTGATGACACGGTGTAAAAAAAAAATGATTTGACTTCACAGGCATTGGAAAGTTCAGAGCACAGCGGATGTAACACGTGTGGGGTCACATAGGAGCCGGACCTGAGTAACACCACCTTTGTCAAATGGCCTGGGCCCTGGTATGCGATCTGGCCCATGACATGCCAGACAGCTGAGAGGTGTGGGGGTGTTAGGAAGGACCTGTGTCCTTTCTCTGTAACTGCTGTTCTCTGATTGGCTCAGCTCTGTCCTTTTAGGGTCATGGTGAGTGACAGGTGCTCCTGGCGACACATCAGTGCAGCTCCTCGGTGCTGCTTGCTTGGCTCCAACTCCTTATTTGTCACCTTCTCCCCCGTTATCTCTTTCACTCGACACTGTGAGAAAACAGAGAATGTTTCCTCTGTATATTACCCTATATTTGCGAAAAACTGTAGTTTGATGCTACGCATATAATTTGGGTTAAAACATGCATTTTACAGATTCATTTGGTATTAAAGGTGCTATTGCCTCCTGTTATGGTGTGTACGTGTTATCTTGTGTTGTTTCAGGCTTGGTGAAGAGGAGATTATGTTCTATTTGTGACCCTCAAAGCTCAAACCTGACTGAAAAAGGCCGTGATATCAGCGTGATAGTATTTTCTAACCTTTGTTATCAGATTTCTGGAGTTTCTTACAGACTCTTCGGCTTGCTGTGCCAAAGTTGGATTATGTGTGAGCATTTTTGAGCATCATCCTCTTTCCTCTCTGTTAGATGTGCTATTATTAGCAGTTTTTCTCACCCTAGCTTGATAGATATCTACAGCACACAATCCATTCGGATTCCCTCGAACCCTTACGTATACTGTGACTGATACTAGCATCTTAGTATAGCTCAGATTATGCTGTTTACCAAAATGAGATCATTGCTAATGATTTCTTTCCAATTGTAGTGTGGTTTAGTATCTTTCTGGTGAAAAGCGTGGCTTGCCGCATGATGCTCAGGAAAGATAAATGTGTCTTGTTGGGCTATTAAAGTACAGTAACAGTTGTAATTCTACCATGGCAATATTTACTGGGTTGATGATCTATTAGCGTCAGTTAAGAAGCACTGCTGTATGGGAGGCCCAGTGGTCAAACAAAGCAGGCAACCAACACAAGCACTTTGACAGGGTCCTGTCTCCTTAAAAGGGCATGGAGGGGACACAGGATTTGCCTGTTTCAGACAGCTGTGCTTACCAGTAGACCACCACTTGGAGTGTGGCAACTGTTGGGCCCAAATGCTTTTTAACATTCATTACATTGGGAACAATGGTTTGTTGATCAACCTGTTTGTGACATGAGCCTGCAGGGCCGTACCAGCAAGTGATGTGGATCATATGATGGGCTGTTGATCCACATCATGTACTGTTTGCAGGGATTTTAATATACATGGTAAGGATGAATTCACCTTAAGTATCAAATGTGAGTACATAAAAGATGAGTAAATATCTATATTTCAGAATATCAAAAACAAATGACAAAATGGCTAAAAAATTGAGGGGGAAATGCCAGTAAATAAGTCAGTGCTGTTATAGTTAACTAAAACTATTGAAAATTGTTTTTAATAATTGAAATGAAGCTGAAAAAAAATATATATATATATATATATATATATATATATATATATATATATAAATTTACATCAAATGAGGAACACTATACTTTAATACTTTTACTACCTGTTTTGCCTCTGGGCTGTTTCAGTGATATGTCTGCTAACAAGATGTAATGTGTGTCAATGTGTCTGCTAAAGCAGCTGTTAACTCTTCAGAATGACGAGCCACTGACAGGCATGATAATAAGAAAAACCGCCTATAAATGATCCTCACAGTAATGTACATGTCCCAGAGTCAATCACTGTTCATATTCAGACACTCATACTGACTCAGACAGGAAGCCTCACGTTCATGACTATCCATTACCATGTTTTCACAGCAGTTACAGCGGCACAGATCAACTGGCAAGTCAATGACAGTTGTGCCACACTGATATAACAGTGTGGCATTATAGGAAAAATATACGTTTTAGTAAATGCAAAAGAAAACTGATATCAGCATATCTAAATAAGCATAAAAGATTAATTGGCCTATTTTAAAGCAGGCCGGACAATGTTAACGCTTTGTTCTTCGTGTTTAAGGAATGCGTTCCTACAACTTAAAGTTAATGCCATCCCATGCAGAAACTGTTTCGAAATGTCCTGAGAGCACTTAGAGGAGAACAGCCGGTCACCAGCTCATGCCATGAGTGCCCCAGATAATGACTACTATAAATATATTGAGTGCTAGAAGTTTCCATGTCAGAAATGTTGTTCATTACAGGTGTGCACAGAAAACTATATAATCCACTAAGCGCATTTAAACAATAAGTTATGATTAACCTTGAGAAGTTGAAAAAAAAAGGAAATCAAAAAATTGCAATGTGACTTTTATATTGACCATTCAACAGCCAATAGTTACTGGCTTATTGTATTGACCAGCATTCCAAGATCAGTTATGACCTTACACTCTTTCAAATCAACTCAACCTCCAAGATCAAACAGAGACTGGTTGAAGTCAGTTTGGGCAGAAGCTAAAAAGCTTAATATCAGCTGAAATAATTCATTAAACCTGTGTAGGCAACAGCAGCAGCTAGGAGAAAAAAATTGCCAAATGTTATACATTTTTAAGTGGGATGTTTTGGATTTAAGGAAGTTCATCTGCACTATACATGTACCAACACAGACATTTTACTCTCCTGTTCAATAAAACTATTGAAGAGGTACTTTATTGAAGCACTGATTTAAGTGCTCGGGCTTCCACGAGAGGTGATTGTATGGTGCCTTACAGACGTACTACATTTGGACAAAATGTATTGTCAATTAAGGGGTCAGAGATCTGGAAAAAGTTACCGGTTGACGTGAGAGAATGTCCAACTTAGCCCAGTTTTAAGAACCAACTCAAACACTGGCTCAAAACACACCAAATTTGTAACCATTAATGGTATTTGTTGTATTTTATGTGTATGCTCACTATTGTATTGTTTAAGCATATGAATGTATACCATATTTTATTTTTGCCAGCACTTTACTACATTAAATAGCACTTTAACATAATTCAAATGTACCTCATGTACATCGAATAGCACTTTACTGTGTATGTGTATGAGTCTGCCATACTAGATGCAGCACCTTTTTTTTGACTGAACATTAATTCATAGAACGGCACTTTACTGCATAAACAGCACTTTAGATTATATAATCCCTTTGCAAACTGTGGTGCCTTGTATAATGTTGTTGAAATTTGTAGCATCTTTAAAATTGTATTGCATTCAATTTCTATGTTTAGGTGTGTTAATTTATACTGCGATGACCTGATGGGAGACTACAGATGTAAAATAGCCTTTGGGCTAATTCTGCCATATTTACATTGCTGAAAAGCTAAGATGTCCATTAATATGCACTGTCCCCAATGCATCAGCAGGGTACCCCCAGGATCCTCCAACTTAAATTCAAGGCTTTTTAAGACCTTTTTAATACCATTTCAAATGAAATTCAATGCCAACTTCGTACCCATTCCGACAGAAGTATGAGGGGAAAATGTCAAATCTGTATACATTTTAAACCCTAGAAAATAATTATGTACAAGGAGGTTACTTGAATTAAATATATATTGAATTATATATCAGTCATATTTAATACATACGCAACAGCATTGTAGCGCGCACGTGTGTGTAGGCCAGTGTTAATTTTGGCAGCCATTTTTGATTTAGTCTTAGTCTTCAGACGAAAATGCTTATTGGTCTTAATCACATTTGAGTCATCCTGTTTTTTTATAGTTGTAGTTGACAAAGTCTTTGCATTTTTTGTCAATTTTTAGTCAAACTGCAGTTACTTTACTTTTGGTAAAAACTAAATAAGACCTTTGTAACGAAATCCAAGACTTTGTATACTAAATTCAAGGCTTTTAAGGCCTTAATTTGAGATGATCAAATTCAAGACTTTTAAGACCCGCGGGTACCCTGATCAGTCACATTAAAAACTCCCAGGCCCAATTTCACAGACGGTTTAGATTAGGTCATAGTTTAATCAAGGCATTTAAGTAGGTTTAATAAATGTGCCTTGGAAGGAAATATTACTGGTGTGCATCTTGACAAAACAATGGCACTAATAATCTTTAAGATATGTCAGTGCAAGTTGCTTTGTTAAAACAGCTCAAACATGCATTTTAGACAAACCAGGGGCCAGAGTTGTAGACAAATGTTTAATCCTTGTCTCTGCCATACCCTAGAGGCAAAGCAATGAGTAGAAAAGCCAATAGATTCTAGGTTCTTTTTATTATCATTTAAAACAACAAAAATAAAAAGTCATTTTAGTGGAAGACATCATTAAAACAAATGAATAGTTAAAGAAATCATGTAAACTAGAATAAGTGAGGCTGAATCTCCTTAGAGTTCAAAGGGTCCATAGCTTACAAGTGTCCATTCAGGCACTCAACTTTAAAAATCAGCATCCAGTCTGAAAGTGTTATCTGTAGATCCAGACATGACTCCCATCCGCTGGTACTCGCCAACTCGCTTCTCAAAGAAGTTGGTCTTGCCCTCCAAGGAAATGTTCTCCATAAAGTCAAAAGGGTTTTCCACCTTATAAACCTAGAAAGAAATTTAGGTTATTGACACTTGAAATGCCATCTTTTAAACTGAAGGCACAGAACAAGCTTGATTTGTAGTCTGATATTAGGCAATAAGGCTAATGACCTGAGGTCAGTCACAAAAACTATACTGCCATGAGCAAAGATGCAAAACTACCACAAAACGCAGTTTAACATGTCAGTTTAAATGAGTAAAATAAAATTGGCTTTATTAAGGTTACCAAATAAACCTACCTTGTCAAATCCCAACTCCAGGAGTAGCCTGTCAGCCACAAACTCAATGTATTGTTTCATTAGGTCACAGTTCATGCCAATAAGCTTTACTGGCAGCGCATCAGTCAGGAACTCCTAGGAAGAAAAAGACAAAATCGCATGAGTTTCTTGCCAGTAGCATGCATTTCATTCAAAGCAGTTTAAAGTATAGCACTATAGCTTCTACACAAAAACAGGCACAACTTGAAACCCTGAAAGGGACTGTTTTATGCAAGCACACAAACCTGTTCAATTTCAACTGCATTTATGATGATTTTCTTTACTGTAGCTTCTGATGGTTTGTTGATCAAGTGCTTGAACATGAGGCAGGCGAAGTCACAATGAAGACCCTGTGAAGAGAATGAGAATAAAAATTAAGATCACATCTTCAACTTTCTCACAAGATATCCGAAAGCATTAATGCCCATGTTAGAAGATATTTCTAAATGGTTACCTCATCTCTGCTGATGAGTTCATTGGAGAAGGTGAGTCCAGGCATGAGTCCTCTCTTCTTTAGCCAGAAAATAGAAGCAAAAGACCCAGAAAAGAAGATTCCTTCCACTGCAGCAAAAGCCACCACTCTCTCCCCTAAATACAGACTTAAATTAGCTCAGGCCATAATTTAAAGTCATTAGTAAATAAACATCTACAGTAGTATGTTAGTACAACATACCGAATTGTGCATTTTTGTCACCAATCCAGTTGAGAGCCCAGTCAGCCTTCTTCTTTACACAAGGCATCGTCTCAATAGCATTGAACAGAAATTCTCTACAGGAGCAAAACAAACACTTCATTATTTATTAGTTAAATGTCTAGATAGATTGAAGTTAGACAAGCACACAGTTTAAGGAGCTCAGTTACGGCGATAGTTTCGTGCTGACACCCTACAACCAGCAGACCACACGTCCACTGATCTTGAGCAGTCAACACTCAGCTCCCATTATCAGCTGAGGTACGTACCCCTGCGCCACTCATCATTGCCCCCAATAACTTCCACGTGTATAATAGCTCACCTCTCTTTGGGATCTTTGATGTAGGTATTGATCAACAGGCTGTACATTTCAGAGTGAATGTTTTCCATTGCAATCTGGAAACCGTAGAAGCAACGGGCTTCTGTCACTTGAACTTCCTGAGTAAATCGCTCAACCTAGATTAAAGCACAGAAAACATGCAATAAGAAAAGTGTGACTTCTTACAGAAGTTTAAAAATCTTGTGAAAGTTTGCCTCCGAACGCACCAAATTCTCATTGACAATGCCATCACTCGCAGCAAAGAAAGCCAAAACATGAGAGATGAAATATCTCTCCTCTTCTTTCAGGGAATCCCAATGCTGAAGATCTTTGGACAGGTCAACCTTGGAAAAAATAAAATTTAAAAACACTGCAATATAAAAAAACAACCTTAAGCTGTTTGTATGCTTGCTTTGTCATGGTTTTAAAAACCATAATAATGTGGAACAAACTTAATTTCTTCTGGTCTCAAATATACATTGAAGCTCACCTCCTCAGCGGTCCAGAAGGAGGCCTCTGCCTTCTTGTACATCTGCCAGATGTCATGGTACTGAATTGGGAAGATGACAAAGCGACGGGGGTTCTCCTTTAGAAGGGGCTCTTCCACCAAAGCTCCTTTCCTGACTTTTATCTGCTCCTTAAAGTTATAAAAAAAACCACACCTTTAAAATCACCAGTGCCTATTATGTTGGATGTGAATGTTAAAAACAATGCACAAACATTTCATGATTGACCATTCAAATGCATGACACATTTTGAAGATTTGATTTAATTACATGCATTTTCCCCCACAAAAAGTTAAATCTCAACTTTGCAGCAATTAAATGAGCCACTTCAAAATATTTACCATTTTGACCAATTTGCATGAAAAGCTAGTTTCACCTGGATTTGTTGCTTTGATAACCAGACTTTTTTTCCTATACTAAAAAGGTAGAAGTTAGAGCCTTAATAAAAAGCATTAGCATGTTATTTTCTGTAACTCTTTATGTAGTACTAACGTTACTTCCAGAGAATGTAGTCGGACTCTGTTACTACTATAAACATAAACGCGTGGTGATTCCCCCCCACCCCCTTGCCCCACTACTTCCGGTCTAGCTTGCCGGTGAAACAAGAGTGTTCTTCCGGTTGACAATAAAACTCAAAATAAAATATGGTAATGTAAACATCGCTTGAAACATGTACATAATTTTTACATATTTAATTGTACTTTTTTGCATAATTTCTGCGTAGTTTACACAACGAATCAGCTCAAGATTCCGACCGCCAAATCAGCATAAACCCCAATAAATTAACTGGCTTAAAATACATAGTAACCCCCCATTTTAGGTTACCATATAGCATGGTTTTCAGTTAGATTCGTTTTAAAAAGCCATTCTCATCACAGGCCTTGATAGTTTTGATAGACCAGCCCAACTTGGCGCCAAATTGTATCTAGCTACCACTTTAAAACATCACTCGAGAAATCAATAGTTAATCAGTAGCGAATATATATATTTTACATGCATTACTTCTGTAAATCCTGAAGAAACGTGCAGGCATGCAGTTAAAGTAAGCGTAACTTACCTCTGAATCATCAAAGATTTTGCGCGCCGTTTTGGACGCCAGAATTCTGGTGGAGTTCAGGCTGGGTGGCTGAGGACAAAACAAATCACATTTCACAATCTGCATCATGACTAACGGGTTCATATTTGTCTCTTAATTCAACAGAAGAAATACTTCTGTCATAGTATATAGTATTGATCTAGTAGGATACTCCCGAAAAATAAAGTATCTCAGTAACGTTACATGTCTTAGAATTTCATGTAAGGATATCTAAAAAAAGCCCAAAAAACGCGCTTACCGTGTTTTCTTTGTCCACCAAGGACATGTTAGTTATTTTTGCAGAAACTGTGTTTTCATTCTTGGCCTTCAGTGGAGAGCGAGTTGACATCATTGTAAATTTTAAAGCGTTGGGTAAAACAGAAAATGAGGTTAAATTAAAAAAAATATATATATATATATATGTAACAACTTCTAAAAACAAAGCCCGATACAAATAAATATTAGCAAAAGTATGAGCTTGAAGGTCCACTGTCCAGCTGAAGCGAAGAAATCGAAGAATGAATGCCAGGGAAACTCTTTTATATTCGATTCTTGGCGCTCATTCTCAGCCAATAGGAAAAGGGTAAACTTTACTGCTTTGTTTGGTCCTTTTAAATCTTTCATCAGATGAACCAATCAGAATTATCCACGACGTCACGTGAGGACTACGCCTCGTAAGGCTACGCCTTCATGTTACACAAAACCGAAAATGTAGTTACACAAGCAGGTTTAAAAGGGCGCGAATTAAGGGGAAAAAAACGGTATTTATTTTTGAAAACTTGATTTACAATATATTGTGCGAAATGTGTGTTACGGTTAACTACCCACTAAAGAAAATATTACATTTACAGGATATGGGATTTCTGGTTAACGTACACTTTATCATAATGAGTTGTTATAATTTATCATTCCAATCGAACAGAATAAGGTAAAATAAAATCACAGAAGTGCAATTTAAATCACTCTAGTCTGCAGTTGTCAATTACATACAGATGCCACATTTAAACAGCACACACAATAAATATTGTTAAGGTACAACTGATGTATGAGGAAAAATCCATGAACAGTGGGGGACGAAAAAAAGAGTCATATAACAAGTTTTATAACAAGTCAACAACAAACCCAAGCCTATTTTCCACAACAATAAAACTACCAGGAAGTACTTTTCGCGCTAGATTTGAGTAAACAATTAAAATACATAACGTCAACCAGTTCTACATATTAATTTGTAATGATAAACTAGATATGTGATCTTTAAAACAACTACTAACTTCATAAAATCATGGAGGAAAATGTTTTGTTTTTCTTCTTGTTTCTCTTGTCAACAAGCACAAAGATCACGGTGACCATCATTAATTAATATAAACTGTAGACTTTGGTGTTTAAAAATAGGGATTATAAGTATTTTATTGACGATTAAACATTACGCCACATTAAACTATCTGCTGTTAGGTCATTTGCTCACCACAGCCAAACCAAAATACGAATTCCTACGAGCTTTGTGATTAATTAATAGTCGGAATAACCCGAATTGTGTTGAAAATATTGAAATCCTTTGTTATAACAAAAAAAAAATATTTTCAGGACGCGGGACGAGGAACAACAAAAACGCCCAAGAGGTCACTTCCTGGGATAAAATATTGAATGCTTTTGGGATACTGTTTCCTAGTGGCGGGAGGACAATAATCGAAGATGTGATATGTTTTGTAGAAACTCTCATCAGATAAATTGTGGTAACAAAGTTAAACATCTGTACAACATTTTTAAAAATGGTTAGCTGCATATACATTGTCTACAATCTTCTATTTCACTCGCAGACGACATTACATTACTTATTTAGCTAAGATATTGATTGATGACTATTCAACTATTTCATTTTTTACAATATAAATAACAATGCAAAGATAAAAACTGAACAAAATACACATACACACACAAAACATTTAGATGCTCTGAATGCGAAAATTGGATTAACACTGTCGAGGAAATAAAACAAATCTTCGTATATTATGCGATATTATGCAATAAACTGCCTGTTATGCTAGAGACAGCAGGGGGCGCGCTTCACCTATATTAAAATTTTCCGTTCGCATTAATGAAAAGTTGTTAAAAGGCTATGTTTTATCGTAAATTATAATAATTACAACGATTCTGTAAAGTATAACTAAAATAAAAAAGCCATTGTGTTCCGTCTGCCAATTGCTTTTTTTATCAAAAAGACAGTTGTTCACGTAATAGACCATCGTCGAGTTTTCCAATTTTTATTTACTTTCACTTTGGTTTAGTTAATAATAATTTAAACAGAAAATACTGTATCTTAAATCGACTTTTAGTCCAGGTTCTGTTTTTGTTTATTTTGTTTCCTTTTCCCGTTTGGAAATATCGGTCAGTAAGGCAAATGGGCGGAAACCAAAGTTGTCAGTCAAGCTGCTGCTGCCATATTTCCAACTCGTCATCCTCTGTGATTGGTCGCGCCCCCTAACCGCTCCACAATGAAGCGATGTGATTGGATGAGGTTTGTTACTGGGTGCTGTGGGATGACAAAGCTGAGTATTGATGTTGAGCTGGTGTTGTGTAACTGTGTCGTCACACCAGTTCGTGGCTATGTAGTTCATTTATTGTTTTCTTTATCCACGTTTTACGCGTTGAGTAACATTTGTCAGGCTATGTTCATATTAATGTTTTTTAATGTCTGAGTTTAATCTTTCTTTTGTAAAACATATTTGAAACATTTCAAGTGGTTTTTGTTTTTTTCCTTTTAAGAAAAAGTAATGTTTTTAAAATGCCTTGAACACTTAAATGTATCTAACTAGACTTCAGTCATTTATTTTCATTTGTTTATCAGAGGTACCAAATAAAACAAATAATATATTCTTACTACAAATGTTTATTATTAAATAATATGGAATATTGCAGGTAGTATCACATTACAGGAATACTGTCCAATTAACAGAAGTAACATCAATAACATTTATTTATAGATCAACAATAAATGCTAATTTGAATACACATTACATTCATATAGATAGTAATATTTATATACAAATATACAACAAGAGTAAGTTACAGATGAACTGATGCAAAGACTTTGGCAAAGGGAGTAAAAACATATTGGGAGACATAACTTATATAAAAGTAAACAAGGATTCCTTATAAACAACCATGATTAAAGTAAAAATCCAGTGCAATGTCACATTGTTTTATGTACATGGATGTGTAGCAGCCTTGGTTTTCTTGTATTTCCCCTGTTAAATGGTCAGTGGGATATTGTCCTGAGGTGACTGGTCTGAGTCTCAACTTAGTTTGAGGCAGGAAGAAGCACACTAAGGGGTATGGAAGATGGTGCTTGGGAAGGGGCCATTTTGTTTACAACACGAACTTCGTTAGGCCAAACTGTAGACCTCTTGGTTGTCATATGACGGCGTGCGTGCTTGGTCAGGTGGTCGCTTCGCATAAACCGACGCTCGCAGACAGTACAGACGAACTTCTTTTCACCCGTGTGTGTCCGACGATGCCTGGAGAGTTCATCTGAACGGGCAAATTTTTTGTCACACCCTTCCCAATGACAACTGAAAGGCTTCTCGCCTGAGAAATAGAGGGATATGATCAATAAACATGTTTATGGATGCAACCTTTTAGCACAAAATCATATTTTCTGCTAAGTGAATACAAACCTGTATGGGTTCTTAAATGAGCCTTCAAGTGGGAACTTTTAAAGTAAGTCTTCTTGCATCCTTGGAAGTTGCAGACATAGTTCCGCCTGCGTGAGAAGTCAGACTGTGTCACTCCGCAGCTCTGACCTGAGGGCATGTACACTGGAGCGGGTGCCAAAGGTAAGAGCTTTGTGTTCCCAAGCGTAACAACGCTTTGCTGGCAGGTGGAGGATTGGGATACCTGAGACTGTGGGACTACAAACATCACAGTGCCCTGAGCCACAGATGAGCTCACCAGAAGAGATTGAGAATGTGGAAGAATGGGCTTTGACCCTGAGGTCTGCATCTGAACTGGAGTCTGAACGAACGCTGAGATGATTCCAGTCTGGCCATTAACAGGAAACACCTGACAGAGCACCGGCGGGCTGGAAATGGGCGACTGTGGAACGGCGGACTGTGTAGTGGGGATAGCAAAGCATGGGGAGCCAGGAGAAGGGGCCATTCTCTCTGTTTCTGCAGTGTCACATGGGCTGCTGGAGCTTTGCAGTTCTGCTTTGAGGTTGGCACTGGGCTCTGTGTGCTGTAGAGGGATTTCTGCAGAACATGGCTTTTCCTGCCCTGTGGTCGGAGACGGAATGTTGTGGTCCACGGATCTGTCGGCGGTGTGCCGTATAACACTGGTGGCTCTGCGCAGTGAGGACTGTTCTGCCATCTGTGGCGGAGCCGGGTTGAGAAGGACTGTGGTACTGGGATGCAAGTTGATGTGACATGCAGCCCTGTTGGTCAAGGCTGAGCATAGTCTGGGGTGTGGTTTGAGACTTGAGCAGGCCACTGAGGTACTGAGAACCGCTGTGCCTGAAGTTTCTGCAAAGCTTGGGCTGTGGGGCGGGGTCATGCACTGGTGGGAGAGAAGAGATTTGCATGAGCATTGGGAATTTAATAGGAATTTTAATTTAAAATTTTAATTGCAGATTTTGGAAAGTCAGAATTATCTGATTTCACAGAAATTCATATAGCCTAGTTTATGATGGGAACAGACTCCAATTTTGCAGCTTCAGGCTTCGATTCTATCCGGTCAAAACATGTTTGTTATTTTGGGCCGATTTTAGAACAAATATTGTTTTCATTTGTCATGTGTCTCCTAGCAATTAGGTGTATGAATTTATTGTGTTCGTAATGACTTGAAAGTGTGATAGTCATTTAGTGAATGATGAACAGTTTTTCTGGAACAAAAGTTGACTAGTTTATTCCAGCCTAGTATGCTAACAACTCTACACTTCCTGTTTTAAAATAATGTGGGCCATAACAGCTTTCATTTATGCAGCATCCACAAACCATTTTTGGAAAAATGTATTTATAATGCTCACACAGTCCAATTTCGAGTCACTCACCAGTGATGAGAGGGAGACCAGATCTTTAGGGGACTCAGTGAGTTCAGGCTGCAAGGCAAGAGAATCACAGGAGTCTGAGGTGGGCGTCAGTGGGCGAGGCTTGTGCGTCCTCTGGACCCAGGAGCTCATGCACACCAAAGCCTCCGCAGCCTCCAGGTCATTGTATTCCAGAGAGGAGGAGCAGGACTTCTCACTGTCATGCCTGTTTCTCTCCATCATCACCTCGCAGATGTCCACAAGACTGGACTATAGATTATAAAAAAGCACATTTCTAATTTTAATGCCACAGTGGGCAGGTTTATAACCCACAACACACGGAATCCAAATTGACACCATCACGATAACGGTTCCTAGAATTCTATCTAATTGCATGACATACAATGAAAGTTGCAAGAAGATGGTGATGTTTGTTATCCATCTTCTGGTAAAAGCTGCTGCTGCCATTCAGAAGCAAAGAAAGGGCCCCCAGTACTTTGCGACTACACCCACCCTGCGCCTTGCATAGCGTTAACGTTAGCTGCTGGGAACCTCCCATCGCCAAATATAGATTTAAGAGTGACGCGCACCCAACCAAAAAGCCATGTGAGTATGCCATGCAAAAAAAAGTATAATCTAAGTGGTTAACCATATCAAGACGTTTTGCACTAAGGTTACTCTTTTTGTCAAAGCGGAGCCCTTTGATACACCAAGCATGATAGGAAAATGCAGAACGTTGTTGTAATAACACAAACAATGCAAAATAACTGACAATTTAATGTATAAATTAAGAATAAGACAAATTTGGTTCAAACTCGAGTGTGTTCAGGGGGCACATAAGGTCGCTAACAACAAAAAAACTGATGACAACAGTTTGAACGTAAAAGTAGCACTGCAGCTTAATGCAGGAGGGAAATGTACAACAATGATTGCGGCAAATGGCTCATGACATAATTTAATAAAAGCAATTTAACACAAAGAATGTGGTTTATTTCAAGTGTCAATACGATCAAGTACGTTTTGTGTGTGTGTGTGTGTGTGTGTGTGTGTAAACAGAAATTATAAACATTGCTTTGCTCAAAGTCAGCTGTTCTCCATCAATGAGCATGGCATTTTTTTAATGGGGCACAACTTACAGCAAAAGCGGATGTCATTAGTGGGTCAATGCGCAAATACTAAAAAGTAGCAGTAAAGCCACTTTGTCAATAAAATCAACTTACCCGGCCGAAGTCTGAAGTAAAATTCAGCATATGTATACGTATCTTAAAAGCAACGAGAAAGACAGCTGTGATACGAAGCCCGGGTACATAAGTCTAACCACTTTTTTTACAGCAAGGTCCAACCTCAGTTGAGTGAATCAGAAGCGAAAAAAAACAACAGAAAGAAGAAGAAAAAAACAGAAACAAAATTCAGATCACTCTGGCGGGTGGTAACATGTTACCAATCAAAAACAAAGGTGTAGCGGAAACGGACCAATGGAAAAGCAGGCAGCGCGTGATCAGTACGTGATCGTTCACTGATTGGCTGAAACGGGGTGCGTGGCTGTTGGGGGGCGTTTCAGAGGAGTCAGCGGTGTCAGTGTAAACCCGATGAACCCGGTGCTCGAGAACTGGGGGAAAGGTCGGCGCAGCGAATGAGCGAAATCGTGAGATACTCGCACGCGTCTGGCTAGCTGTGCCAGCGGAGTGTGGCATGCGCAGACGAGCACAGTCCACACTGGAAGTACGTGAGCCAACGCCTGCATTCAAGACAAAACTGAAATAAAGAAGCGAAAACCGCATCGTACATATTTTGTTTAAAATATGACTTGTTTTTTTATGGGTAGTCTTTATTGCTTTTATTATATAAAGTGTTGTCATGTATGTTCAGCAGCCTCACGCGACTGCACAAAGGGGAAACACAGAGAGATGCTGCCTATAAAATAAAGAATGAATAATAGCTAAAATAAAATGAAACAACAATGGGACTAATAGCAATAATATCGAAATATATAAAGGGATTTACTTCGCCCTTTTAACAAATACCAACACTTTTAGAAAAAATACGGTTGTGCGAGGATGCCAATTTTTTGCACACAACCCCATTTTTGTCATTTGTATTTGTCTCTATAAAAAAACAATTGTCACAAGCGCGGTCCGGAAATCATTACATATTCCACATGCGTACACAGTTTTAGTGAACTCAGCTGAACTGAACTCAGGAACCTCGAACAGCTTTCTGTGAAAGAATCCAGGGCGGAGTCTATATGAGTATGCTGCATCTCTTTGTTGTAGCTACGCTAATCTTTATGTGTCTCTCTCTTTGTCTGTTTTTTTCTTGATAATTAGCTGTTCTTACACTGAAATGATTAGTGGGAACAGGTGTAAATGCGTGCAAATCATACAGGTATATCGTAACTGTGCGTCCCTGCAGGAGGGCTGTGATTTTGCTGGTCTGAGGTTAGCAGAGCTGAGAGGACAAAAGGCTTCATCAGTCGCCCTCCTCTTCAGAGATTCAGATATCCGGTGAAAAAGACAGAGGAGATTGTATTTCTCTGTCTGTGATGTGTTGTACAGCTGAGGAAGACATTTGCTGTCCTTATGTTCAACATTCAGTAATGTGCTTAGCAATAAAAGAAATGTATTGACATTCGTTTAAAAAAAGTATATGGGCAACAGTTAATGTCTTTTAAATAATAATTAAATAATTTACATAATTGCCCCCCCCCCCCCCCCCCCCAAAGATGATCCAATGATAAAAATCTATGTGAAGTCCTAAACACGTAATTGACAAGAACAAACTATAATTAAAGTGTAATATTGAATTCTGTATATATTATAGCCTATGTAAGGAAGGTTCAGCCATTTTGTCTGATTATAAAGACTGAATGTTTCTGCTGCAGATCTGGAAATATGTAATACCATGCAACAAATTCAAACTAATTGGACATAATAACAAAATAATTGCTTCTTAAGCCTGCACAAAGTGCTGAACAACACATTTAAACAAAAAAGAGGAGTTTTACTTGTGAAACACGTTTCTTTATATGCATTGAGGTTTAGAAGGCAACATCTGGTTTTGCTTCATTACATTTTGATGGCATAATTGAGATTTTTCTGTTGTCTTTATATCTGTTGAAACTGGTGTTGTGGGAGTCAGATGTAAAGAGAAAAGACAAAGGTCTTTAATAAAGATGATTCCATGTAAATAAGGAGCATGTCTTCAGTTTGCAAAAGCAAAAGACATCTCCTGTGTTGTTGGAACAAGAAAACAGGTCATGAAAAGTTGCACATAAGCTAAAAACACTTTATTATTAAATATAAAATGCATACAAGAAAAAAAAACGTTTTAAGGGAAATACATACTGTTCATAACAATAAATATCATAACAGATATAAACTGCAAGTCAGTAAAGTCATCTACAACCTTTGCTTTGCAAACCATTTCAAATGAAGCTGAGACATTACAAATCTTTATATAAATTGTTAGACCTAAAACAACCTAATTTTGCTGTGTTATGTGTTCTACATCACAACAACTATTCATCACCATAGCTTGTGTTTTCGAAAATGAGCTGTGTGAACCCAGAGACTGGAATCTTGGGCGGGTAGTGAGGCCATGTATGGGGGTTAGGCTGCTAGCCAGGGGAGGCAGTTTGTGTGTCTGTGTGTGAAAGAGAGAGGCCAAACAGGGCATGCAAACACAGGCTATGACGAGGGTTGGGTGGCAGATGTGCTGTCCGCTTTGGGCTGCCGAGGAAAAACAGTTGAAACTTTGGGGCTTCATCCATGTGCTGCTGCAGCGCATCTGAACTGAATGACTTGAGCTCAGATAGGTGGAGTTCTCAAAAAGTAGGTCAGCCAAAAAGGGCGGGCTTGCTTTTAACCTCTGAGATGCAAAATGCTTACCGTAGCCCGAATCTTCCAGTTCATGGCCGTTAGAAATAAATATTATTGGTAAATTAACATTATAAATCAAAGTAAGAGCGTTGGTGCTTTATTCTCACAGTTTTTGTACTTGAATGAGACTTACTCAGCATTTTGAGTAAGTTACATGAATTCTCAGAGGCACCATCACGACTATGAGCAAACAGCTCGCCTCCACACCCACGACTTCACAAAAATTCACAATATTCACATCACACCCCTTCTGAATATGCAACATAGTGCAAGAAAGGATAAATGCATATTGACTCATGATGGCCCATCTTCTTGGTTTAGCATTAGTTAATGCATATTCTGATTCTGTTTTATATTTTGCTGAGCATTATAAAAAGGGAATGTTGCATATGATGCACACAAATGAGTCCACACAGTCTGTAAGCAATTATTTCTTATTTCTGAGAAATGTATCATGATAATAGCATAGTTTGGGGTCTGTAGAATTTTTTTTTAAATGTTTTTGAAAAAAGTCTCTTATGGTCACAAAGACTGCATTTATTTGTTAAAAAATACAGAAAAACATTAATACAATTTTAAATAATTGTTTTGTATTTTAATATAATAATATAAAATTTGATTTATTCCTGTTCCTAAACTTTATTCCTGAGTTTTCAGCAGCCATTATTTCAGACTTCAGTGTCATACGATCCTTCAAAAATCATTCTAATAGGCTTATGTTGAACTGGTACTCAAGAAACTTATTTTTTATCAGTGTTGAAAACAGAGGTGCTGCGTAATATTTTTTCTTGAAACTGTGACTTTTTTTTTTTTTTAGGATTCCTTGATTATAGAAAGTTAAAAAGAACAGCATTTATTTAAAATATCGTTAGGAATCTATTGTAACATTGTAAATGTCTTCACTTACTTTACTGCCAAGAAAAATATTTTATTTAAAACAAATCCCTTTCTAAAGAAAAACTATCTTATCCCCTAATTTTGAATGGTGTGTATTCTATATAATCCAGTAGTAAATGTAGAGTTGAGATAGTTTATCAATTGAATATGCTTGATAAGATTACTGGCCAGATGTTTGACCAATGTCTTTAATGTACATAAACTGCATGTAAATCATGTTCACATTTTTTCAGTATTAGGCCAACACAATTTTATTTTAGGCTAGGCCTACTTTGAATGTAGGCTACAATTAGAAAGGATTTTAAGGGGAAGTGGCTTTTACGACTGCTTCCAACAGGAAAAGTCTCTGTTATAAGCAGTGAAATTTCCTTTCGGATTTTTCTAACTGCAATTTTATAATATGAAAAATAATATAAATGGGCGCGAACATTTCCACAAGACAAGTTAACATTATTAGACATATACATCGATCGACCTAAACCTTAGCGTCAAATACTGACAAAAAACACTGTGGCGCCCGTTAAAGAATGAAAGAGAAGCAGCGGTGGGGAAAGGAGAGAAGGTGAATTGTGAGATAAAAAACGAAAGATAAGACCGTCGGTTGTTTACAATGAAATTGTGTCGGTCTGTTTATCTGTGTGTAAACAGAACACTAGCCAGTAAGCAAAGGTTAAAACCCGTTCGTGGAGTGCAATCCCCAGACCGAGTGTTTTCCGTTTGGCACCATGGAGTGTGATCAGCTCAAAAATAGCGCTGTCTGTTTGGGAGAGCCCAAGAAAAACAGAAAACATGCCAGGAAAGCTGTCTCTCTACACGTGAGAAGGGAAAACAACCCTGAAAAGCATGCTGGGCAATTTGTTTCGCTGGAAACGAGAATGTTTCTGTGAGAGTTAGAACCGGTACATGTTTGTGCACGCCAGGGCTTTTCGTGCAAAGCATGTGGACGGTGTTTACATGCACATACGCTCAGTCAGCTGGTTTGGTTGAGGAACAGTGCCAGAAAAACACCCTTGACACCACACAGGCTCTTTCCTGGTTTTCCCTTCTCACCCAGCCCCCAACTGGCTCAATCTTTCTCAAATTTCTCCCTCCAGCCCTGCTGTTCTCATGTTTATCTCTCTGGATTACCCTTTTTAGCCAACGGGATTGTACTCTTCGGTCAAAAAGTTTGAATTTTTTTTTTTTTATTTTTTTGTAAAAGAGAAAAAACGCAATTATAATAAAAAGTTTCCAAAATATTCTTGAATATAGGTGTCAATCAACTTAGCAAATAAATATCTTTAGCCTGTCAAAGCAGCTTAAGTAATAATAATAATATAAAGAAATCATGTGCTCTTCTCATCGGTAGCCTTATCACATATGTTATTTCAATAGGTGATATTTTTGAGATGAATAAAAACAAATGTGGCACTTGACAATATAATGTGATACAATTGAGCCATACTGAATGAAAGAACATGTATGAAAAGTTTCGAGACTGCAGTGGGCCACAATACATACATCTAGAGCAGTGGAGGAATTTGTATATACGCAATTACTTTGTCACAGTATGATCGAATATAAGCCACATTCTCCTACAGGAGTCATTTATTGGACTAAAAATGTGAAATGGTCTTTGTTCCTTTACCCAGGTCTATTAAGACAGACTGCAAGAACAAAGAAAGCTGCTCAGACACAAAACCCACAGGCAGTACATCTACCCAGCAGAATTACTTACAATTTTCCACCATCAATTTTGCTTGCACAAAATAACAGACAAAATTTTAGTAAGCTGCAGGACAAAAGAATCTATCACTCAATTATGAAGCGCATTACTCCCCCTGCTGGTTTATCGGTGTAGCTACAACCAATTTAAGTAAATTCAAAATATAAAATGCATACAAGAAAAAGAGCATTTTTGAGAAAAATAGATACTCTCATAACAGATATAAACTGTGCAAGACACTATTGAAAAAGAATGTACACGTGAAAATCTTGCACAACCAAAAAAAAAAAAAAATTGTTGCTGCCATTCTGATGGAGGGGTTCTTGGAAAAGGGTTCTTGGAAAATGATGTGCACATTTCATACTCTGTCAGTGGTATCAGTGGTTTTTTCTTTAGCAACACGGGTTGCAGTTTTGGACTTTTTTTTGGCGGGCAGTTTTTTTTTCTTTGTGAGGGAACAATAAGTCCATTCAATCTTGGACTGATGACTTCTGCTCAAGAAGCGACGCTCAACATTGAGGACCTCTTGGTAGACTTCTGCCTGACGGACCCCCAGAATGAAAGAGAAAAGATCAAGGACCCACACGTACATCTTGGGTAACCAGGGCTCCATTTCTGAGTAATGATTACCGCATGACCTATGAAGGGGAAAGTGAATGAGAAAATATATTTTACACATTACATTGTATATTTTATAATATAAATTCTATTAAAATACAATATAGTGTTATAATATGTCATTGAAAAAAAGCATTTGCAATGACTCACTTCTTAACGCATAACCGCAGTTCAGGATGCCAGTATTTTCGGTTGGCGAGGTACTTGACACCATTTTTCTTAAAGGTACAGTCCAAACGCTTGTTATACATACTGGGTCCATCTGAACCCTCCTCTTTTCCCCAGCTGAAGCGAAAGCTGGAGTAAGGGTTTGTGGTGGAAGGCAGTTGCTCTGGTGCAGAGTCAGTTAACTTGTGAAATCTCTGCTCCAAATAATCAGCCACACCTAAAGATGTGAAAGTAGCATTGGATGAGAGACAGAGACACACTACTGAGAACATTACGGAGATGTGACCAGACCGGCTTACGTCTTTTTTTGAGGATCAAGCTCTTTTGTTGCAATGATGTAATGAAAGGATTAGTGGGCTTCCATCGCCGCCTGAAAGAAAAAGATTGTAGTAAAAGATTTGTCAATAAAAGTCATGGAAACTATTGAAATAATAGGGTCTTACAGGGCTTCTTCGTGTTCCTCATTCTGTCTGGCTTTCTCCAAGACGGGTTGTATAATATCAAACCAGCCTTTTAACCTGAAGACTGTGAAAAGCTCATGAGAGCATGTCGTGACCCCCAAAAAACAAACAAAACAAAAATGATACACATCAAAATGAAAACTAGCTAAATAGTTACTTGTCTTTTTCTTCTTGGCCGCTTCCTCAGATAACTTCCTTGAGATATTAATGAAAAAAAAGAGAAACATTCCGAATCAGCAAAGATTTAATTTTACAAAAACAGTCTTAACCCCCCCTAAAGATAACAGCAAAACCCTCAGTTACAAGTAATGAAGTGACGCACCACTCCACGTGATCATCCAACTTGAAAAGGAGCTTCATGGCAACAATGATGACAGCTGCTGCCTGAATTTCATAGCGCAAGAGACCAGGGTTCTCTCTTTTGGGGTCAAAGGTCAGGTATGATTCGTCATCCATAGCTGCCCCCCTAATAACCTTGTGGACCCAAATATGAAGGGCATCTGAGGAGGATCAGAGACATATCAAACAAAAAGATAAAAAGAGGATTATGCGTGTTGAATAAATTAGTATTAAATCTAAAACCATCATTTGCCACAACCTCTCCACTACAGTCAAAAACACTCACCTGGGAGGTTTGCATCCAACAGATATCGGACAGTGAGTGGAAGTGGGTGAAGAAGGCAATCCTGGGAAACCGTTGGGAAGGAGGGTAATTGTATGATCTGAGCCAGATTAAAAGCTTCTCTATGGACCGTTGAGTAGGACGGAAGATGCTGTAGAAATCGTCATAGCTATTAGAAATACAACACTGATTTATGACTAAAGAAGTGTGAACTGGTTGTCATTCTCACCCAAACTCGAAAGATATGGACATCTTTTCCAAACAGCCTCATCTCCTCTGGAAAAGCCTCTTGAATGTCCATATAAGGGACACGTCTCTCTGAGACCAACCTGCAAAATCACATTTTTCACATGATCCCGTACAAGTGTAAAAAGCATCATGTCATCACTAATAATACATCTAAATACACAGGCTGGAAAGACTGACAGCAATATCTGATGCTGCACACCATGCACAAATATAGCTGGGGCAAAAAAAAAAACTTGGGCCTATAAATTGTCCAAAGCAAACATATCAAACACATTTAAACAGCATCGAGTCAGCATGACATCAAAATCCCATTGAAATGCATGTAAATGAAGAATGACTAATTTGGTGCATGTTATTCCAAAAAAAAAAAAAGTCTTTATAACCTTAATCTTAACTTAAAAGTAGAGCAGCATGATTTAGGATTTTTTTTTTTTTTTAAAGCTACAGGTTTGCTGTGTTGGCCCAAAATGCGAGTTTGTATCAATATGACTACAAAATAACAAGTACAAAATTAGAAAAACTTAATTTTTACACATTATTTTGATGGAAAACCACAGAGAAGCCTTACGGTTTTTCTTTTGTTGACAACTGCCGGTTTTAAGCACTTCTCATTAAAAGTGTGGTATCCATTCAGACATTCTTTTAGTAAACTTGAATTCAGGTCTGGCTCCCTTTTAGTACGTAACGTCCACTTTTCACAATCCAATAAATTCCCAATGGATTCAATTATAAATAAAATCATAACCTGCCCTATATCTTATTTCACTCGTAAAATGTCACATTCTGAAGTACAGTATTTTTCCGAATATTCGACCCTGATTATAAGATGACCCCTCTTTTTCAAGATGTACCTTTTGGAAAGGCTTTTTGAGGACTAAATCTTGACTTTTGAACAGAAAATGATTTTATTTGAAAAATGATTATAATATTGGATATTTTTCACATTTAAATTTTTATATTGAAAGTATGGTTAATACAGGGTAAAAATGTGCCGATAATCAAATTTAAAAATAAACGCTTCATGGCATAACATAAAAATAAATCTCAAATTAGGTAGATCTCATTTCCAGTAGATTTCACAATGACTTATTTCTCATATTTTTTTTTTATGTACAGTGACAGATGTTGGCATGTCAAAAAACACAGGTGTTTGATCCGCATTACATATCTGATCCAAGGGAGATGAATGTTTTTTCCTCAGGCCGATCACATAGCGCTGAAAAGACAGCAGTTTCTCCCTGAAGTCGGAGGGCAAGCGCTGGGCTAACCTTTACACTCTGACACTGTATATCTTGGCTGCTTAAATGAGAGATGTTTGATGACTCCGCTGCATTTATCACTCGTGCGGCCCACACTCGTTTTACACGCATTTGGCACTCCCTGTTGTTGCGGGTGTATTATTGACATGTAAAAGTCTAGACCCTAAATATAAGATGATCGCATTTTTTTCAGATTCATTTCCAAGAAAAGAAAAGAAAAAGTTTTATATTCAGAACGATAAGGTAAATGGATTGCAAAAGGCAATTTGTGTTGAAATAAGCATTGTTTGTACTCCAAACCTCAGTAAGTCAGCCAGAGTGATGGCCTCTCGGACCCAAAGCAAAGCCAGATAGCACAGGGCCAGTGTCCGTGGCATGTTCATAAGAGTGTACGTATGATGGTAAGCTTCTGAACATAGTGATGACTGTACATCAGTGGTGCCACCTGCAGCACAAAAAAAATGCAGCTCAACTGACACTTTAAATAAGGTGTAAATATGCCAGCTGACAGCAAATAATAATATTTGTACCCGAGGCTGACAGTTCTGTTTCTGAAGAAATCGCACTACTGTGAAATGACAGCTCGCTCTGAGTGTCAGACTCTGGCTCACTCTTCGGCTTCATGTACTTGAGGAAAAAACATTAGGAAGAAAGCAGAGGAGTGGTTATTGTTAATTAAAACTTGTAAAAATCATTATGTAACTGTTGGCCCTCTAGCGGTTAAAAAGCAAAACTGCATGCATTTTTCAGATTTTAAATGAACATGTTTTGGTTGTGCTTCAGCTCTGCGTGACAGTGAAGATGAATACGGTTCCTTCTCATAACCAAAAAAGAGAGGGAGATTATCCTTCTGCTCATAAATCATTCACTACTAGGCTTAAGAGATATAACCAGTATAGATGGATAGAATCTCAAGCTGACTAGCTAAAGATGTTTCTGTAGCTCTACCCATTAATAGACACGGTACTTCCCTGAAAATGAATACCAGCACAGCACTGCAAACATAATAAAATGACCCTTCACAATAGATGAAATCTGAAAGATAAAATCCCTTTCCAATGAAATCTGTTAGAGCTACATATGGTAATTTATCTGTTTAATAAACCATCTCTTTTTATGGATATGACGAGACATGCACATGTGAGTGATGCATGTACGCAATTTCCCGCAATAACCATTGCGACAGGTCTAAAATATAACACTTATAATAGGCTTACTATAGTGATCATGGCAAGACAAAAACACATTTTAGATGAAGGATTGACTATAATTTAAATTTTTAACAAAAAAAAGGTACATAGTGTACCAAAATAAAAATACATAAAACCAAATTTAAATATTAATAAGTACTGTAATAGAATATAAATAATACTAAAATAACACCGGAGCAGAGAGGTTTTGTGGTTTTTTTACACTACTCTTTTTTTCTTCAAAATTACAATCAACATCAAACTTACCACTGTGAATCTTGGAGTGTATACTGCATTTTCGGTGAAAGCTTGCCGTGTGTTCTGCAGGTATTTCTTCCAGAAATTCCATAGAACTTCTGTCTGTCAAAACAAAATATGACAGATCTTACAGAGACACTTTTTCTTGTCATCTATAGAGGGCCTTTCACACTGAGTGCGATTAAGTGAAGCGAATGTACGACGCGATGGCACTTTTGAATCGAAACAGTAGAACCCTATGGAGGTATTCACACAGAGCACAATTAATCATGGCGTGACAAAGCAAGATTTTTAGATTTGAGGTTTAGATCATGTGCCTGCCTCTGCACAAAAGGGCGAGATTAGTGGCACGATTTTGGAAACCAGTGTAAACACAGAAGTATTAGAGAGAAGAGAATGCATGTTGAGTTCATTATCAATGGTGTCTGATTTATTCCCACGTTTACTTAATATTTCTTTATAAAGAATATAATTTCTATTTATTTTGAATATGTGATCTGAAGAGCTTGAAACTGTACAGAGTCTCTTAAACTTTATAAATAGTTTGTGTTTCTGGTGTAGTATCAAACTTTATTTATCTAGCTTAATTCACTGTTGTGTGTTGAGTTGAGAAGTGGACAAGGTTAAAGCCAAAGGAAAAAAACTTTCAGATATATGTATACACGAGGAAAAAATGCATTCTCGGTCAGTGCTGTATGACATCACTTTGTAGGCCAATACGCTGAAGCGAGTTAGCATTTTAGCACTTTCGGTTCCATCGTCCAATGGGTTTTTTGAAAGGGATTTTGGTTAAATGGCTGAACTAAGGTCTGTGGTGCACACAAGCTCTTTGAGACACTTTCGAGTTTTACGACTTAAAATGCATCAATATTACCCCGACTCGTGATTTTTTTAAACGGTTATGTGTGAAAATGCCGGTTGCTAACAAGTGCCTAAATGGGACTACAGAGGCTGTCGAGGAGATTAAACATCCCGCCGAACAGGTCAGCTCAGTTCGCCCTTCACAGCCTCATTATGCTCATAATTGTGCTCTTATAAACTATTCTAACTCAAACGTTCTGGGAAAATGTTTTAGATAAAAACTAAAAGACTTGTCTGAACCTTACTGATGGTGATGTTGAATTTGTGGGACCGTGGTGTAGTTCGTTTATAGCCTACCTTTAGCTTTTTACTTCTGGCGACTACATTTAAGCTTCAAAATTCATAAAAGGTGTTTTCTGTGAAAATTATCTTGATGGACAAACATGTAAGTCTCAAACTTTTGTTGATCACAGAGCTTGTTTCTAGTGATAATCCAAAAGCCTATAGAAAATCCTTTAGTTTTTTTGTCGAGGGAACCAGTGTGATGCTAACTGCCGATTGGCCTACAAAGTGACGTCATACCTGTACCACTCTATTGCGTAGCCGTGAATAACCAAAAATAGATCAGTCGTTTTGCTTTTGATGTGAAAGCGCAGTTTGTTGGAGATTCACTTCGCTTTATCTTGTCGTGCTCAGTATGAAAGGGCCTTAAGACTATGATATAGTACACTAAGTCCTGGTTTCACAAACAGTGCTTAGATTAAGCCAGGATTAGGCCTAAATTCAATTAGGATATTGAAGTAACTTTTCTAAACATGCCTTGGAAAAACATATTACTGGGTGTGCATCTTTAGACAAAACAATGGCACTGATATATTTTAAAGGGGTGATTGATTACGATTTCACTTTTCTAACTTTAGTTAGTGTGTAATGTTGCTGTTTGAGCATAAATAACATTTGCAAAGTTGCAACGCTCAAAGTTCAAAGCAAAGGAAGATATTTCATTTTTTGAAGGACTACAACAAATGGTTGGTAGGGACTACACGACATTCCTCCCGGGTAAGTGACATCATTAACCCTACAATTTACATAAACCCCGCCCCCGGGAACACGCAGTCCATGTTGAGAAAAGGACGAGTTGTTGTAGTCCAGCACATTTGTGAGTATGCTAAAGCTGTCGCATCTGTCTTTTCACATGCAATACAGTACAGTACGTAACACAAATGCAATAGCATGTCACTCTGTAGGCATCTTACAACAGTTCCCACACGAGCGATTTTATAGATCATGACAGAATATGCTTATCAAAGACTTGAAGATAGTTAAAGGAGAACTCCGGTCAATTTTAACATTGAGCTAATTTTTTTGTACATTCTGAGTGCTGTCAGTACAGACAAAAATCGGTGTTGCCTACACCGTTTTATCCTCTTTTTAAAATTCGCACCCTGTTGACTTCAAAGGGGCAAGTTCTAAAGCCTGCTTTTAGCCTCTTAACATCCTTGATTTGTCCTTACAAGTGCACAGCCATGTGAGTGGTGTTATTAAGAGTGACCACGGTCAATCTGACTGCAGTAGATGTGAAAGATATTAATAAAAATGATGTTAATTCAGCCAGCTCACATACCTGTATTTACTTCCTGTTTTCGGTCGAAGTCCACAGTAGTCGATTGTCGAGTTCGCGCGCGCGATCATTGGTAACTAAGCAACAGTGTAGACTTAGACTGTCAGCCGTCAGCCGATGACAGTGCTGTGTGGTGTTCTGATATTATGATATTCTGACATTATGATATGATGTTGCTTAGTTACCAATTATCGCGCGCGCGAACTCGACAATCGACTACTGTGGACTTCGACCGAAAACAGGAAGTAAATACAGATATGTGAGCTGGCTGAATTAACATCCTTTTCTTTCACATCTACTGCAGTCAGATTGACCATGGTCACTCTTAATAACACCACACACATGGCTGTGCACTTGTAATGACAAATCAAGAATGTTAAGAGGCTAAAAGCAGGTTTAGAACTTGGCCCATTGAAGTCAACAGGGTGCGAATTTTAAAAAGAGGATAACACGGCGTAGGCAACACCGATTTTTGTCGTTTTTGCCTGTACTGACAGCACTCCAAATATACAAAAAAAATTAGCTCAATGTTAAAATTGACTGGAGTTCTCCTTTAACTCCACATCAGCAACATAAATTTATCAACTATGCATTCAGAAACGTCCTGTTGCATTCTACATGTTGTCACTTCTTCTTGAGTCTCCCCATTATTGTCCGACTCCAGTTTAAACATATAAGGCAGAACAGTTTCTCAGGGCTCTCAAGTGTCACGCGTTGAGCGTGACAGTGACTCATTTCGGTCTTTTGTCACGCACTCCCGCCACACATAGTATTTCTCATGCGGAAAAACTATTTATAATATATTTAATATGCCGCAGCGCCCAAAATTTCTCTGGCCGCGCCGCTCTCACTATGTAACCGGCAGGAATCAAGCGCGTCTCCCCTGGAGTTCTTAGCCGAGCCTGCCACTTATCAGCCAATCAAAAAAAAGAAAGGGGCTACACAATAGCCAATCAGAAAATAGCACTATTGTATCTGGGTAAGATTTAACGCAACAACCAATGAAAAAAAAAAAGCATATCTTAGAATTGTTCACGTGATTCTGCTACAACATCTTCCAAAAGTTTCGTTCACCCACAGAGGAACCCACTTGAGCTCAGAGCATCACTTTGAGCATAGAATAAAGGTCCTTGCACACTGAGTCCGAACTTTTCGTACACATTTTTTTTGCATTCGTGATTCGGTTGCTCTGAAATGTCAAAACACTATTCAAAATGGGGATGTCACTCTTGCTTGTCTTCAAAACTTGAGAGCCCTGGTTTCTGACATTTTAGTGCGTGTCTGCGTGAGGTAATCGGAGCTGCTAACACACACAAGCTAGTGAAGATCCGTCCTCTGTGGCGGGAGCAGCGACTCATTTGCATTTAAAGGGACACACACAAAACGTCACGTTTTTGCTCACCCTCAAAAGGGACAATTTTAACATACTGTAAAAAATAAGATGTGGGGTATTTTTAGCTAAACCTTCACATACACACTCAGAGACTTATTTTACATCTTGTGATTATACCACCCCTTTAAAGGGTCACTCCACCGATTTTGACATGAATGTGTATTGAAAGTGGGTAATATGTGTAGTAGAATAGTAGCAGAAATTTTTAATTTTGTTCCTTCCTGTACAATAAAATGCCGAAAATGACTTTTTAGTGCTTGTGGATTATAGACAACAATCTCCATAGTGCATTGCAATACTCAGCTCCACAGGCCACTCCCACTACTCCGAAAGTAGGTCTCCAGGACGCCGCTATCGATATGTGGTGCGAAACTCGGGTGATCAACCACACACACGTCCGTGTCATCCTCCGAATATATAATTTCATACAGGAGAAATTCGCACCGCTGGAATTCGCGGCAGCAGACTGACTCTTCTTCTGTGTCCATTGGCGCACAGTGAGAGCACAGGCACCACCAATCTGTCCCAGCTCGAGGCATTGCGGGCTCCTCGTCCGCGGCAGGCAGATCGGCTGTGGTGGAAGCAGGTTCAGCCGCCTCCTGTTCCTCCATAGCCCTCAGCTGCTCGTCGCTGTACTCAGGCTCATAAAGGTAGCCACGAACATCTGTTTCTGCCATATTAAAATCCCAATCCTCCATAATGTGTCCGTCTTCGTTTTCAGAACCTTCGGCGTCCATTTTTTCAAAAAGTTTCGCCACTGGCACTGATCTGTGATAGGTCTGTTAGCGCATTAGGTCCATCCCCCAATGGGCGGGTTGGAAAGGGTGGGAACTAGTGCTTGTAGTCTTTACAGAAATACCCCATTCTTACACTTCCTCCTACAATGACGCAAATTGACGATTTTTGCGTCATTGTAGGCGGAAGTGAAAAAGGTAAATAGTGGATTTCTCTCGTTTCAGGGGACAATGAAAGATTTTTTCAGGACCATTCAATAGTATTACTGGGTTTCTAACAATGGAAAGCTTAATGCAAATGGATGGAGTGTCCCTTTAAGATATGTCGGTGCAAGTTGCTTTCAGTTAAAACAGCTCCAACATGCATTTAAGTCTCGGACTAAGTCAAGGCAAGCCTTGCCTGTGAAACCAGGGGTAAGGCTACTAACCTCAAATTTCATGCAAACACCAAGACTGACCAAAGCCTTGGCCTGGAGTTTCAGGATGAACTGAAATCCCTCACACACCATCCACTCTCGTTCATCTTCTGAAAAAAAAAAAAAAAACAGAAGACATGAGATCATAAAAGGACAGTTTGAAACTCTAAATGTCTCATACCAGCTTATCAAAAGTAGATAGAAGACGGACCCGATCTCTTTCTCTTGGGTTTCTTTATTTGTGAGATCCTGCTATATTTACAATATAGGGCGGTGGAATCCACCACCTCCCTCGTTTTCTAGGGAAAGATGCAAAATTATAATGTTTTGGTCATTTGCATTACTGGATGAATGCCGTTTTTAAATGATTGTATGGAAACAACATTTACAAAGAGAATATGTACAACGAAAAACACGTATATAGTCCAATTGTTCATTATTTTCAAAAATAAAAATAAATTAAATTAGCGTTAGATTTTTTTAAAGGGGATATTTACAAACCTCGATCACATTGTGGCAGTTCTTGCAGAAGAAGTGACCCCCATCTGAAACTCCCCAGTCCACAGCGCCGCACTGGCCACATGGCTCACTGAATCCATCCTAGAAGAGCCCAGCAGTAACATCATCATAAGGTCACATATCGAAATACCAGTGCAAATCGCCTAACAACGCTAACTTCAGGAGAAACTCACAATAAGTTCGTCCATGATTTTAATTAAAGGTTCAGAAAACTTCCATATCTAACTATCATGCGCAAACAGTTTCTTTGCCTTCTGTGATCAAGCAGCGTAGGAAAACACGCTTTCAAAATGGCCACCAATATATATTTCATAATAAAAGTCCAAGTCATCTAAAAATCTATTTACTTCTAATATTGCTCTTTATTATTTTTATGTACCATAGTTTATGATATAATACATGCATTTGTTTTATATATGTCTAATGCAAGAAACCGTGTAATGATTGGTATATATATTTAAATATGTTATAGGCCTATAATTAAATATAAATTACAATACATAATAGAGAAGTTAAAATGAGTAAAAAGCGTACTAGCTCATAATAATGCATAGTTGCACACTGTATGCAAAGAATACTAATTATTATACACCTTATTTTATATATTTATTTCAAATTTGGTTTATTATTATTTATATATTATTATTATTATATTGTATCCATATGCTTAATTATATAATTATACATAGGCCTAATTATATTAATAATACAATTATGTTACATATTTATAAAACTTAATAAATAATTATTTATTCTGGATTTTTTTTTACTTGCACAGCACTCTCTCGTGTATGTAGAAATAAATAACAAAGTTATTTTATTCTATTATTTTTATAGGCTGCAATTTGTATTATGTTTTGTTATCAATTGCTATCATTAATTTACGCACTTTTTGTTTGTTTGTTTGCACCAATGTTTGCTTTGGCAAAACAAATGCATAGTTATTAATTTTAAAGCCTGTAAAACATGTCTCTCCTGAATAACTTGACATATGTCAGCATGGACAATGAACAGTAGATGGCGTATAAGTGCATGAATCTGTCAGTGCCTTGGTGTGTAAACAATATCATAGGCCATACCTGACTGCATCAGCTCCCTCCAAATTTCCTTCTCAAAAAGACCTGAGAACATTCTCTTCCTATTGCTCTCCTCACTCCATGGCGACAGTTATATGGCTAAATAGTGTCCTTGTCTGTATGACTGTGTTATTATGACACTGTGGAAGACTTTGGAAGCTACAAAGTAAATGTTTAGCAGTATTCATATCAAACATTACCGTTTTATGTAATTTCTCCTGCCACGTATAAGCACACCATATTTTTTTAATATGATTTATGAACATTTCTGTCCAGATTATGCATTTAAAGTTCAAAATAAAGATCTGCTGGGAAATTTAACACATTAGCAGCAATTATATGGGACAGACAAAATAATGTGCAATGTGACATTTGTCTTTTGTCATTTGGCTTCAGCAAAGCAAACCTCCCTTGCTCCTCCCCACTTTTTTCAAGAAAGCTGCTTCTTTCACCACTGGGCCAATTTCATGGTGTACTGCCTCCCATGCTTTCTCTTGTGTCCTCTATGCTAAATGCAGCATTGTTGCCAATGGAAATCAGGAATAGTCAGTAACTGCAGTTGGTATTATTCTTGACACTAATAATGCAGCGGATTGCTCTTCCTCCAGTAGCCTATGGCACGTTTTACATCCTCACAGACGTTGCATGGCGTGGATAGAGATAGTGGGAGGCTGTGGGCGAAGAGAAAATTGTACTTGAGTCTCACTCACTTGGTTCCTATCTGGTATAAATATTACATGCTCTCACTGCTTTCCCATCACGACTCTGCTTCCTGCTGTTCACGGCAGCTGAGGTTCGCCCAAAAAAATAAACAAAAAACAAACAGCCACGGCTTGCTGTGAGCTGCACCATCCAGTAGAGAGAGATACTTCATCTGTAATTAAAGCCTGAAACAGAATTGACTATCATAACACTTATGTGTAGATCGCCTAAATGTGTACGTAAGTATGTGTAGTTTGAAGTAACCGCTAAGCCGGATCAGTAGCCTATACTTTACATGGACCACTCCGATTAACTCAAACTTGTTCGACCAATTCAACAGGAGAAAAAAATCCAATAAAAAAAAATTCACACGAAAATAGCAATTCTCAACTACAAACAAACTTTAAAAAGCTACATGATTTAAAATGAGAAATGTAGTGAAACTAATTTAAACAAATTTTACCGATGTTACCGCACATCACTATTAACCTCTCTTGGTCAACCAGCTTCATCAGAAAGACATTTTTGTTGGTGAATAACATAGTTTTGCTGTTCCAAAGAAAAGACCAGGACAAAACCAGCATAAACTACCTTGGACTAACATGGTCTTCGTTATTCTGGATAAATGCTGGTATGATCCAATAATGTTATTAATGTTGCAAAGCACTGTATTGGCATACTAAAACCTTCTGTACACATTTCTGTCATAACAACTCTCGGAGAGATTAGCACAGTCGTGGATATGGTAATGAATGTTAATGTATTGTTCTTGGCGGAATAGATCTGCTATGCTCGCTGCTGCAGAGCAAGTACCGGGACTATACTGCCAATACATTCACATACAATGTTGAGAGCATGTAAGAAATGCTGCTGCACATGTAACATGAATAACGCCCGTAGCAGATCTATACAGGTGGAGCTGGGGAAAGTGGAGGGTTTCTGAAAGCGCGCTGCAACAGCAACCAATAGCTGCGCTAGATGTGATCGCTACCAATTGACTTATGGACCTCAGCCTGCGCCATCTAGAGTTTCATGCCAGAACTTGGTATTGCTGTATTAACTAATTAAATTGCAACAAATATAAACATATAGCCTACACTATTTATTAAATAAACCTAAAATATTGAATCTATAACTTAAAACATGCTTCACTTTTACAGATATTATCCATCGTCAAACACATCTTTTGATATGTTGAGGTGGAGGCAGGGGAATCTTCACTCACTCTCACACACTACACATGGAAAATCCTATTGTTGCCCACCTCAGGTCTGCATATCGTCGGTTACTATGGCAACTCCACCACGTAGTTGCAGCCGGATCGAACGGAGGGGGTAGTTCATGCATAATCAAAGATGAGAGCGAGTGCATGTGCACAGCTCTCATCTCAAAGAGGCTATCAGAACCCCTAGAATTATGCGCCCACAAAGGATCTGATGTGTTGTGGGGTCTGGAGGATCAACCACCGTTTTTACTGAGAGCAATTAAATGTAAACAGGTATATTCAGATGATTTGAATTTACCTGTTTTAATAAGTAGGCATATCTAGGGTTAATATGCAGAAAACTAATGCTGTGGTGTTGTTAAGCATAATTTTCTGATTTTATGTTCATGTTTGGGGTCCTGAAACCCCAATGCTATAAAAAATAGTAATAGTAATTTAAATTTATTGTGGTATTAACTTGTTTTTTGGATCACAAAGTACACTTTCAGAAATATAGCCTAACTGTTATTATTATATTTATTATATTAGACCCCAGCAAAAACACAAATAGAAAATGCAATAAAAGATTTATTTATTAGAGTAAAAGGTAAGATGCAATATGTAATATTCATATTATTGTTTCAAATAATGCCATTCTCATATAATTAAGAAAAGTCACGAGGAGTCAACCTGACGCTTCAAGGTTAAATATATCTTTGAGCTAATAAAATGGCCTTGAAAATGAGAGTCAGATTGATCAATAAGCGACACAACCATGTTCTTGCTGAGCAAATTATCTAAATGTTACATGATCAGGTACACACTTTTAGCTTTATTCTTTGTTTATAATCCAGAACGTTCAAACCATGACCAGGCCTATATTTGTTGTTTTCCCTTGAAGCATTAAAATCTTTATAGCTGTTTACCCACTGGGCTGTAATTAATAGGCTGCATATTTCTTTTAACAATATCCACACTTCATACAGCGAAATTACGGTAGTTCAAACAAGTACGGTATACACTTTCACTACATCATGGTGAGGCTACACATAGACATACACATCAGATTTTAGTTCCTCCCTTCACTCTGGAACAAATGACCTCATATCCATCATTAGTCAATGCGGTAGCCTGTCAGCAGACCCGCTGTTTACTCAGCCCGCCATCACCATGGTGATAAGAGCTGCACTTATTTCCCTTCTTTTAAAAATACTTTGGACAGGCAGAAGACAGCAGAAGTCAGACTGTCCCATACGTTTGCTTACACAATCTGCTGTAAGACTAACACATCTCTAGAACGCTAAAGCTCAACATACTTCCTAGAATCTCTGGATCAATGAGCTGCTCAGATTCTTGTTTTCCATGTGTCTATTTATTCATTGCAGACAGCTGTTTATTCCTGCTTTATTGCAAACAAAAGACTAAAGACCTATACTTCCCCACAACAGCAATATGGTCCTCAGAGCATGACCGGTTCTTGACTGACGTTTCTCTACCAGCCTCATTAGAATAAACTGTGGTCAGCAGAAAGGAATGAGGCATTTCCCAGTATCCTGGGATGGCCTTTGAAATACAGCTGGCTCCTTAAGCATCTGCTTCAACTTTCTACAATTGCGGGTATAATTAATCAATAAGCTTGCAATTAATTTACAATAGCCTTCAGAACCACATATTCCTGCAGTAGCCTAAGAAACAAATGTTTAAACAAATTATCAGAAATGGAATAACAAAGTGACTCTACAAAGATATTATTTTTGAGGAATAAGTCATATACAAAACACATGAGAAAATGCAGCCAATATGCATATGCACAGCTAGTAATAAACACGATCGCATGTATAGGCCTATTTAAACTGTTTTATATGTGTTTTAAATGGTTTTGAAAATTGGCTCTCAAACATGCTCTCAGAAGAAAGCAGGGAATGAGAAGTGTACAGAGAGCATGTGTTTTATGAAAATAACAATCTCTCTCTCTCTCTCTCTCTCTCTCTCTCTCTCTCTCCCCCTCTCTCTCTCTCTCTCTCCCTCTCTCTCTCTCTCTCTCTCTCTCTCTCTTTTAGAATATTTCAGATTCATGTAGCAACAACAATAGAGTGCAACATTTGGGTGACCGTGATTTCACCAAGTACCACATGTTCCTGGATCAACATCTTTGTTGATCCTGGATCATCTTTCCAATCAACCAATCAGATTTGAGGGACAAGTTTACAGTTTATGTCAAGTTTAGGCTTAGAACCAGGGTGAGGTACTTAAACATCAGGGTTATTCACCTATCATTACCCTCTGATTTTAGGGAAAAGTTATGGGTAGGGTTAGGTTTAGGGGTAGGGACTGGGTAAGGAATACATTTTGGGACAGGAATGTTGATCCAGGATCAACAAAATATGTTGATCCAGGAACATGTCTTGGCAAAATCACTGTGACCCCAACATTTGGGTTCAAGAAGTAAAAACTCCAGTCATTTTCTTCATAAGAAAATTGATTTTGAGCCTTTCAAGACAGACCTATTGTGAGCTACGAGGTTGTTAATAGGCTATGGTATTTGTTTCTGTTGAAGCCGTCAGCCCACATTATTTCATTTCATTATTTTATAATAATCGTGGAATTCCTGGGGAAAAACTACATTACCCATGATGCGATAAAGATAAATTGTACCAATCAGAGAGTTGAAACCCTCCAAAATAGCACTTTAGCTCCGCCCACTCCCATGAAGCACTCCAAATGTCATAATAGAGTCGATCTCCCTACGCTCTTAAAATACTGCAACGCTTATATATATAAGCAATATACATGCGTAGTTTTGCTATAAACTTAAAAAATATAGTTTTTAATCAACGTTTGTCAACATTTGTCAATGAGTAGCCTATAGGTTAAAATTTCTCATTTTTAATTTGATTAGGCTATTCACAATGCTGTTTATCAAAGGACATTTTCTGCTCAAATAAATACACAAACTGTATGAAATTATTTGTGAATGAGGAATGTTGCAATGTATGAAATAATAGGAGAGGTATATAGACAATTTTAATAATATGACACATGCATATTTATGTAGGCCGTGGCCTATAGTTTCTTATTTGCTCATTGAACAGTAATGCACTGTGGCAGATGACCAATAGTTTCTTTCTTTTAATTAAGCAATATAGCATGAGAGGCCATCTTATAGGAATATAGGCTGTGTCTGAAACCGAAGACACCCCAGTCATTAAAGACTTCAAAGACAGTATTTTTACATAATTACATTAAATACCCAGGGTACCCCTGTTAGGTCTAATATTGTGATTGGTGCATACCCATCGGCAGATCTAGTCTCACGGCTCCTCCACCTGCTAAAGGGTCGTTCAGAATCCAATACCAAGTGTGGGATAACGGTGGGGGGGCTGTCTCCATAGCAACTACCGATGGACTCTACGACAATGAAAGATAGACTGTGAGAGAGAAAAAGAGGCAAAGAGAAGAAGAATTCTATGGTAACTAACTCCTTGCAACCAACTAAAAATAGGTTAATCGTATGTCACATGTCTTCTACATACCAATACATCTTTTACAGTAATTGCATAGCCTTTTATAAACACCTCACTTGGACATACCTAATTTCTTTTGAAGATAGTGGCTAAAGAACAAAAGCTTTGTGTGGGTGGGTCGTTCATAGTAAAAGCCTCTTCTGTTTTGGAGTGGCACACGTGTAGATTTAAAACTAACAAATAGCCTATTCTACGCATGTACATGATTTTGGCATAAAGTAAAATGGTATTATAATTCATTCCACTATATCTTTCATAACATAGTTGAGAATAATCTTTATTCAACGTTTGGTTAAAAAAATCCTGAAACCTAAAAAATTATTGTTGAATGGAAAAAAAAATCCCATTGTTTTTGCCTATATATATGTCATTTCATGTTTTTTTATTTTTAGAGTCCTGGTGTCCACTAGAGGACATAACATAACATATATTTATAAAATATTTGTTGTTTTTTTATGCTCCAAACAATGTACTGACATGGGAAAAAAATATTCAAAAAACGTTTTTTCTGGGTCTCAGGAGGAGTGAAGTGAATGGGCATCTGTTTACTGTAGACAGTTTCAGTGATTATAATGGGTTCTATTTGCTGCTTTTGACGAGACGCTCTCATCCAGTATACTGAACGCCACTTGACAGTGCCTATGGTATGATTATGGGCCTATGGTAACTATTCATCAATGTTTTGCTCTGGAGGTATATGCAAATGCAGTTGCCCGTGTTACATCAGAAGTCCCCCCAATATCCAAACGAGCTATTTTTGTTTATGATGGAAATTTTAATTTGGAAATTAAAATGCTTTGTTTATAATGAGGAGGACATTTTAAGCTCTGAAACTTGCAGGATGTTTTAATGGTATAAGACCTCTACATGCCATTCACATTAAAGGACTTACCAGTCCAGTACATTTCCTCCTTTCTTCTAGCACTGTTTAATCCTGGAAAAAAATTCACAAGTATCACAACTCTGTAGTTTTCAATATGACAATAAGAAAAGTTTCTTTAGCACCAAATCAACATAGGCTATTCAAATGATTTCTGATTTATCATGTGACACTGAAGACTGAATTCATGAGGCTGAAATTGAGCTTTAACATCACAGGAATACATTACGTTTTAATATATATTAAAGTAGAAAACAGTTATTTTAAATTGTAATAATATTTCACAGTATTAGTGTTTTTACTGTATTATAGAAATAAATGCAGCCTTGTTGAGCATAAGAGACTTATTTCAAAAACATTTAAAAAAAATTGTATACCATCTCAAACTTTTGCTTGGTAAATTAAGTAATTACTGACACCAAATATCATACATTTTCTACTTATATCACCAAATAATAGTTTTGATTCACTTCACAATATCTCAGTTTTATTTTTTTGCATTCCTGATGATTCTTAATTCTAGGAAAATTGTTTTAATATGTAAGCATGAGAGAAGCATCTGGTGATCCTGCAGTGAGAAGGTGATTTATCTGTAGATTAAAGTGCCAAGCGTTTGGTTACCACAGTGCTTTACTCTTCTTTCTTCACAGAGGACTGTAATTATTGCCATGGCTTTTGACCCATTTACTTGTGTAGCACTTTCACACATCAAAGAGATTATCAAGTCAGACATTAACCTACACTTCAACACAAGTAACACAATAACATATCTGTTACCATAGAGATATATGTCTACATTATTTGTTTAAAATTTCTGCTGCATAGGTATTGACATGTATTATTAGCTAGAGTAAACCACCATTATTTTATGATTACTCTGCTGGTAGTCATGTACTCACAGATTAATTGCATCAGTGGGTGAGGGTCAGAACAAAGGATCACTCAATCTTATTTGTCATCATTGTTAATGTAAAGTTTTGTGGCTTTTAGTCACTAGAATTCTCAGGCTTGTCAGAATGTTATGACACCAGTCCACACATATGAATTACCCAGCCTTTATTCCTTAATCACACACATCTCACCCTCTTGTTAGCTACAGTATGATTGTGTTTATATGTGTGAAAGTGTTTGTGATTAGAGGTGGTGTTGGGACGGAGAGTGTTTTTGAAATGGCATTCCAACATAAAGTGACATAATGCGTGCAATTTACCTGTTGTTATTTACAGCTAATCAACGATACAAGGAACAAGTGTGTCTAATAGGAAACCATGGTAACAAACAAAGTATGAGGACTCAGGGAAAAACTATGGGCACGTTTACAACGATGAACTAAAAACGGAAAAGTTTTTCCTTTGAGTTTTTTGCAGATGACAACATTGTCAAACCGTTTCCCGTTCACATGGATCCGCAAAAATGATTAAAAAAAACGCTGTATTATGCTGCCAGGCCAGTTGCTGGAGAGGTCACTTTGTAAAGGAAAACTATGCGTCTATAGACTGAACACACAATACACATGTGTATGACTTTACCATTTTCACCAATTCACGTTTTTGTGGTTTACAATGAGACAATAACGTTTTTCAAAAACTTAAAATTTAAAGACCGTTTTCAAAAGTTTGCGTTTTGAGGCCCCCAAAACGTATTTAGTTGAAAACAGTGTCATGTAAACGGACCCTAAGATAGTGAAAACTAGACATTCAAACTAAACAGATTATAATAATAAAAAATAAACAAGACATGATCGTGACAGATAGTGCCAAAATTTTTCAAAAATATTAATCCGTTTGGCATCTAAACAGAAGTCATTATTGCAGTTTAGTAACAATAAATGGCCGTTTTAGAAGTTGTCTGACAGTAAGTAGAAGAAAGTAAAGAAAGCCAGAGTCTTAAACGGATATTCCACCCAGAAAGGAAAATTATGTCATCCTTTACTCACCCTCATGCCATCCCAGATGTATATGACTTTCTTTCTTCGGAAATACATCATATTTCAAGATGGGCCAAGATGGGCGTGTCTTAGGTCTACAAGAAGCTCTGCCATAGGAATTTAGGTTAAATTGACTGAAGCGATCGACCCGGTCTAAGCACACTTGCACGGTGGGTTACGCAATAGTCGTTCCCTTCTCTCAGGGAACCGAGGTTACGTTTAGTAACCAAAACGTTCCCTTTCGAGAGAACTCTCGTATTGCGTAGGGCTAGCTTACGCTATGGGAACCCCATTTAAAACACTGTGCGTGCTTATAACCCACGCATGCTATGGCCCAGGAAGGAAGCCCGGGCCCACAGAAGAGTAAGTTATGACCACAAAAGGAGATCAACGTCAGTGGGCCTTATAAGGGGATATGTATAACTAGACCAGACAGCGTCGGGGCTTATAAGTGTTATATAGTGCTTAAACGTTTTTCTAAATGGAAAGAACCTTAGCTTTCAAAGCGGGAAACCCCCAAGTTATAGAACTTGATAAACGCGGACGGAGAGGCCCAGCCTGCCACCGCACAGATATCTTCAAGTGGTATTCCACTGGACCAAGCCCAGGATGAGGCCATGCCTCTAGTGAAATGAGCTCTGATGCCCATGGGGCAGCAGAGACCTTTTGACTTATATGCCAACGAGATAGCATCTACTATCCATCGCGACAACCTCTGCTTCGTGATTGCGCTCCCCCTGGTGCGACCACCAAAGCAAACAAAGAGCTGTTCCGATTGCCTGGATGCAGCGGAACGCTCCAAGTAAACTCTAAGAGCCCTGACAGGACAGTAGATTCGCGTCTCCTTCATCCTCAGACGAAGGAAGTGCAGATAGCAAAATGACCTGTGCTCTGAACGGAGTTGAGAGCACTTTAGGTACATACCCATTCCTTGGTTTAAGGACGACTCTGGAGTCGTTAGGCCCAAACTCAAGGCAGGAAGCGCTCAATGAGAGTGCATGAAGATCTCCAACTCGCTTGAGTGAAGCCAGTGCAAGGAGGAGAGCAGTCTTAAGCAACACGTGTTTCAGGCTCGCGGAATGCAACGGCTCAAACGGAGTGCCTTTCATGGCCTCTAAGACCGTGGAAAGGTCCCATATAGGAACCGATGGGGTTCAAGGAGGGTTCAGCCTCCTGGCTCCTCTGAGGAAGCGCACGACTAGGTCGGCTCTCCCCAGTGACTGTCCGGCCACATGAGCGTGGAGCACTGCTATGGTCGCCACATAAACCTAGAGCGTGGATAGGGAGCGACCCGCGTCCCAAAAGCTCTTGTAGAAAAGATAGCACTACTGCCACTTCACATGAATATGGGTCCCAGCTCCGTGCTGTGCACCAGCTGGAGAACACCACCCATTTCTGGGCATAAAGCTGCTTAGTTGCAGGCGCTCTTGCCTCAGAAATGGTGTTCAGCACCTCTACAGAGAGGTTCCCAGGTAACCGTTGATGGGCCACACATGAAGGGCCCACAGGTCTGGATGGGAATGCCAGATCGTCCAATTCGCCTGCGTGTGGAGGTCTCTCCTCAGCAGTATCAGCCATGGGGCTATATCCAGCAGCTGAATTAACTCGGGGAACCATAATTGGTTCCTCCAAAGAGGGGCTATTAAAAGCACTGTGCACCTGCTTTCCCTGATCCGTTTGATGACCTGAGGTAACATCGTGACCGGTGGGAAGGCATACAGCGGGCGCTGGGCCAGTCGTGGGCCAGAGCATCCCTGCTCTTGGAGAAAAATATTGAGCAATGAGCATTGTCTTCTGAGGCGTAGAGGTCGACCTCTGCCCTGCCGAAGATGCTTCATAGTGACTGAACAGTTTGAGGGTGAAGAGACCAGTCCCCTGTGGAAACTTTGTCTCTGGATAGCATATCCGGGGCCCTGATTCAGAATGCCTGGCACATGCGCTGCCCTTAGCGAGCGCTGATTGTGCTGAGTCCAAAGGAGGAGGTGTTCGGCCATGGTGAGCAGGTTGCGTGAGCTGAGCCCACTCTGGCGATTTATGTAGGACACCACCGACATGTTGTCCGTTCAGACCAGGACGTGTTGGTCCTTTATGTGTGGGAAGAAAGCCTTTAGCGACAGTTCCACCGCTTTCATCTCTAGACAGTTTATGTGCAGCCGTTTCTCTGGGCCTGTCCAGAGGCCGGAGGTGGGTCTGCCATCGTGAAGGCCGCCCCAACCTAGGTTGGATGCGTCTGTCAAGATCACTTTCCATTTTGAGACTGAGCCCATACTCACGCCTGACTGATACCAGTCGACTATTTTCCACTGAGCCAGGGCTCTGATTCAGCCGTGGTTCACTTTGATGCGCAACTGTCACGTGCGGTTCATGAGATCAGAGTGAAGTGCAACATCATCACATTGTGCTGAATGTGCTCACACAGGTAGTTACAGGGAAAAGTCACTTCTCATGCGAGATTCACAACGTGCTAACGTCAAGCATGAATGAATGAACATGCCTTTGAGCTATGACGTTTGGACGGAAGTGATGGCTTCTAGTTTTTGAAATAAGTAAGTTTGAAATGTTAGTATAAAGCTTTAGTATTAAAATATTTGTTTAAATGATAGTGTATAGTTTCAAAATGTTTAATAATATCAGGCTATTTTTCTTGCACACACCTGTCATTCTGCTTCAGAAGACATTATCGATTCGACCACTGGGGTTGTATTGTATGGGTTACCATCGTGTTCACTTTGTGTGGTTTTTGAAGCGTCAACTTATACACTTTTATTATATGAGTCACTTGCAGAGATGGATTATTTTTCTAAAAATCTTTCTGTGTTCATCTGAAGAAAGAAAGTCACAAACATCTGGAATGGCATGAGGGTGAGTAAATAATAAAAAAAGGTTTCACTTCATTTGGATGGTCCCTTTAACACATTCTGTTGACTATAAGTAACGTTGCACCTACATGTCTACTAACTCTCATTAGAGTGTTAGTAGAGTATTGGTAGACTGGTAGGGTTAGGGTTAGAATAAGTTGACATGTAGTTGCATAGTTACTTAGATATACATATAGTCACCAGAATGTTCAAAAGAGACCATCAAAATAAAGTGTTTCCATAAAAAATTATACTCCTTTTTTGGCTTGAGTATCCCTTTAACTCGCCCTCATCTTTTTGACTCCGCCCCTTTATGGAAAGATGGAGTTATGCTGGGCTCTATTAAAGGGATACTGCAAAACTGTGGTAGAGAATTCTCTGAGGAGAATCTGTACACTGCCAGCTCTCACACTTCATTATTCAACACATACAAACACTCACACACACACATACTGAGAGCACAGAAAAGCTCTTTGGGCTTTTGAGAGGATGTATTTTTAGAGTGATGAAATCTCATGACCAGACTAAAGCTTCATGTCTCCCTAGATTCTTTGCTCTAGGCACTGTCCTTCCACCAACTCTAACTCGCTCCCTGAAGGTTAAGCTTCTTTAAGTGTCCTGTTTTGTTTTATAACTCATCTTCTGTGTTCATATAATGGGAGTTTGTATTTAATTAATTTAAAGTGTCCAGGTGCCATTGTTTCATCTGTTATGCAGAAGGTTTTTTTATATTGTAAAAATCTGTGTGCACTAAAATGCTGCAGCAGTATTTCAAAACACATTCTTTAATATATGCTTTATTCAGACATTCACTGATGTAACGTGGGCAGAAGCAGTAACACAGTGTGGGATCCTGAGCTTTCTCAAAAATGAGATAAAACATGAGTTATTGATAGTCAAATCTTCAGGCAAGTCCTCAAAGCCGTTACACATTTGAACAGAGACATGATAAGGGGAAGCCGCACAAGGGGATGATTCAATTTTTAAACAGATGACTCAATACGAATTGGTTCTTATAAATTACTCTCAAATATTCATGTAAGTTTGAGGTCTGGCACTATATATATTTCTGTAAATTAATATAAAAATAGACTACTTTATTCATGTGTGTAATATGTCAATGTGTATTGATATAAAATGTTGACCATTAATATAATTTGGAAGAACTGGTTGAGGAACGACCACTCCTCAAGAAGACAAAGAACCTTGCTGGAAATTAACATTTGAACTCACTCTTGTGAAGGTGCATCACCATCCGAGACGAAATTCTCACCTCTGAATCATCCTAATCTACATTTCTTCCCCTCATCCCCCACTACTTCTCCCTCATGCTGAGCTTTTGATGCACCAAAGTTCACCCAAGAATATATATGGTTTAATGTGAATAATTATCATACAGTATTATACATGTTTGGTATCATTTGAAATGCCTCATTGTGACTGGTAAAGATCTCAAACAAAAGGTAAGAAGGTTTTTAAGAGTTTAGAGATAACATGCACACAAAGAAGGGTGGCAGAGTGTGAACTCTGAATGCAAATTACCTTTGTTAGCAAATATTTCTATGTGAAAAGCTATATAATGAAATGCAACTGGAGGCTCAGAGCGATTTGTACCTCGAATTGGCCCGTGAATGCTGAGAGTCGCCGAGACGTATCACATATTTCATAATGTCAAGGTTCGCATCTTTTCTCTTTATTCCAGAGCATTTGATGTTTTGTATCTATTATCTTTGAACTGATTATAAAATTCACATGATAGATTTACCTGACATCATAAATTGTAAACATTTGACTTTATTGACATTATTTTCAGTAAAGAGTTATAGTACAATAGTCAAACATTCGCTCACATTTAACGATGCACAGATATTTTTAAAACCTTTTAATTTATGGAGTCAGATGAATATACGATTTAATACATGAGAAAATGTATTTCATTTAATCAAATTACTTTGCCACGCGGAAAGACAGTAACGCGCAGAGGCCTTCACCCATTGGGCCGATCGAGCCGGGCCTTACACAAGTTTATTTGGACATATGCCAAGAACACAATGCATAAACAGATAAGTGATGATACTTGATGTCGTTAGTAGATGTATTGTTAACTTCGAGTCTTTGTCTTACAGAACTGTTGGAGCACACTCACACACACACACACACACACACACACAGACACACACACAGACACACACACACACACACACACACACACACACACACACACACACACACACACACACACACACACACACACACACACACACACACACACACACACACACACACACACACACACACACACACACAAGGGAACCACGCTGATGACTAGAAGACGACTTGGATGATTGGAAGATGACTGGCAATCGATTTGGATGAGGTAACAGCAGTAAATAGCAAGGTAGTAAGGAACATAAAGCAGGTACACAGTGTGTCAGATGAGGTCAGACATGGTGATGAGGGCTAGGGGTTGGTATAGGGACTCAGTGGGTAGCACTGTCCCTCACAGCAGGAAGGTCCCTGGTTTGAGTCCTGGCTGAGTCAGGAGTCCTTTCTGTGTGGAAAGTTCTTGTGTCTGCGTGGGTTTCCTAGAATTGCCCCGGTTTCCCTAACAATCCAAAAAACATGCAGTATATGTGATTTGAAGATGCTTAAATTGTCTATTTGTGTGTGTGATATGTATCATGTATGGCAAGAGATGGCCATAGAGTCACCAAGAGTTGGAAATGACTGAAATGGTTAGGTACCAGGGAGGATGATGGAAAATGCAGTCTGTGACAGTAATTGGGTTATTTTAGGCATCTTTTGTATTCAGCTCGTAATCATGATAGCTGCATTGCAACTCCCGCACTTTTCTTTTTGCCGCAAAAAACTGCATACAAACCACACCCGGGACTAAACTCTGCGTTTATTTTATTCACACTTATTATGCTATGGGGGTGATGTGCAGTATTTAACTGGCTGAATTATGGGCCTATAATTATTTTATTTATATGTTATATGTTTAATTATTAATTTATATGGCACAAATAGAATGAAGACTGCAACAACAACAGAAGGTATGCGATACAAATGGATTAGTAGAGTTAGTGTTGACAGAACTATAGTGACCCCTAAGTCAGTCATCTCAGTTAGAGTAATACAATCTGATGGCTTTGGAAAGTTTAAGTATGTGTTTATTTCATATCTAAGAAGGTTATTTCCCAGTCAGACTGCTGTATGTGTGCATTGGATGATCACCAGATGAAAATCTGATTGAATTATGGCCAATATGATGCGAAGTCCCACTTCTATGCCACTTAACGTGCACTGTCTCTTTGAGCGTTCTCAATGAATATTTCATCACCCTGAGAGCTGATGCTCACATTGAATGTGAGTTGTCTACAGACTCCATATGAGGGCTTTCCCTTTCACTTGGACTGAGAGGCCCGATGGAACTCTGCCAAACTTGAGCACTATGTGCTGTGCTATCAGGGTCTGCATAGAGAAGATTTATGCACTGAATGGTATTGCTGCAAATTCATGCTTGTATGCCCAAGAACAAACCAAAGGAATGTTTGACTGTGTGTGAGTCAGTGATGTAAAAAAAGGAAAAAGAAAAATAATTCCTTTGCATATCTGTGTGCATCTGACAAAAACCACAGCAAAGTATAAGCCTTGCCTTTGGCTCAAATGACAATATGCAGGATGTGATAAAGCATTTGTCTGCTAATGTTATATTTTATGCTTGTGATCACAGATTGTACTTATATAACACAGTGCAGGCAACAAAAGCATTAGCTAGAAGCACCATGGGCAGTCAGTTTCTCTATAAACAATAGAATGCCCATATATGCCCCAGAAATTTGGTTTTAACACTGATCCATATTTTCTATTGTTGTAGAAGCTCTCCTATGATTTGAGATTTACATCTAATTCAAGAGATTGTGCAGACATTTAAAACCCCTCATTGCTTTTGTGCCAGCAAAAACATGGATTATATAGGCTCATATAAACAACTTCATTTTATGATTGGCTTCAACTTGCCAACATTCTGTAACATTGTCGCATTTTTCTGAGGATTTACAGAACCTCTTACGTGCAGATGTAAGAAGAACATTCACAGCAGACATATTTAGCATCAGTGCTAAATACTTTAACAGCTTCTGTAAAGTGATAAATGAAATCTGACGGCCAGGCAGGAGCATACTGACAGAGCCAGAAATGAGGGCGATAACTTGTGCCCAAGCGTTATACTACATCAAAGCACCTCAGCAATGATGTGACACCTAGAGTTTCCATCTGCCTCCTGCTTTTGGAAGGCCTCAGAAATTTAACTGGGTTATGCTGTATTCTCCAATAATATCAGAAACTGTTAAATCAAGGTTAAAGTCATACCATTGCTCTTTAATTTTCAGCTTGCTCATATGAAGTCAAGCTGAAGCTATGAGTGTGAGAAGTGAGAGATTAAACGAATTGAGATGGTACCAGTGGTGAAAATTAACCTATACTATTGTCAAACTTTTCAATAATGTGCCCATTAGCCTGATCCCAGAATGAGACTTTGGCAACAGCCCTAAGACACAGCAAGCAATAGCCGTCATTTCACCGTCTAGGTTAACTATAGACCCGATATAGTCTGTGAGTAACCCACTTCTAGCCAAAATAACCTTGAATTTGGTTATGGTCTGTTTTTGCCCAAATATCTGGTGCAATGTACAGTATATTCCATCATGTAAGCAAAGTAAACAGTGATTACAAGGTGTTTGGTGTTATTTCTTCTACTCATTTAATATCTTTCTTATCTAACTGATGACTGTTGGGCTATGGTTTAGACATCTATTAAATTTTCACTGACAGCACAAATTTTGCTTTGTTTTAGCCTAGACGTCTGGGCTGTGTTTGGACGGCTATTAGACGTCTTTTAAACAAAATAGCTTGCTGGGATTCTTTTTACAGCATATATGATGGCGACGTCTGACTGAGGTGTAGCCGGCATGCCGAGGGAGCCCGGTGCAGCAGTAAGGCCCGATAGTCCCTTGTGGGGCTGAGGGAGGGAGGAGCAAAGGCGGAGGAGTCGAGGTGGAGTGATGGGATCAGCGGCTGGAGGCGGAGCAGGGGACCCACTCGCCCAGGGCTAGCTGGCTCACAGAAGGCCTGAGGTGGATCTATGGGCGGCGATGGATAATGCGGCAAACTCACACACCTGGTCAGACATGTACTCAGTCACTCCTTCTGGCGCTAGCTCTCCGTCTGCGGTGGGCTCGGGTGTCTTGTCCATCTCACATGGTGGTGTCTGGCTGGACTGGGTTGAGAGTGGGCCTGGTGTCCTCAGGGCTGACGATAAGATCTAGTCCATTATGCACCAGTACCCACTCCACATAGGTAGCGAAGTCCTCACGGGGACCGTTCCCTGACAGGCGTGCCTTTGGTCTTCATAGTGTGTACGGCACGCCAGATCTAAAAAGTCCTGGGTATAATCCCCCAGTGAATGGTCCATATGCTCCAGGCATAACAGTCTTACTGCGAGCAGATCCATGGTGAAGAGGGGAATGAAAGACAAATATTCAAAACCACACACAAAAAAAAGCTGCACAAAAGTCTGGTATTCTGTAACGTCTAAGTCCAAGGAAGAAGGTGAAGGCGATTCAGTAGTTCCAAATAACAACAGGGTTTATTAAATGAGCGCTGACAACATGAAACAGTGTGATAATGTGACAATACCGGACAATGAGGGAGAGGAGGTGATAAATACACAATGGTGATGAGCATAATGACAAACAGCATGTAGATTAGTGTCCATGGAACTTATTAGAACCTTGAACAAATGAAACTAACTGAATACAAACTTGACAGTAATAATTTGTGTCTTTGGTTATGAATCACATAGTATCTACATAACCACAAAACAAAGCTCTTGTAAATTTATACATAATCAAATCACAACACACTTTGTGATGCAGCCAGAGAGTGCTGCAGTATGCGAACATCAATATAATCAAAGGCTGATAAATAATAGAGGAAAGCATAAAGGAAATTTCAACTGCTGCCTTGATAAAGTGGAGAAAAAGAGGAATGGCAAGATAATAGTCCCCAGAGATGTGATTCCATCAAAGCCCATGCTTCAGCTGTGTTGGATCACAGGTTCACAGAGGACAGTCATGCACAGGCACATTCAAGACATCAGCCTTGAAACACCCCACTGAATCTTATTCCACATGCTTCTTCAGGTTTCTGTTGAACAATTTTTCTAATGGGTCTTGTTTTTCTGGAACATCCCTGTTTTTGGATGCTGTATAACACTGCTGCAAGGAGGGGTTGAGAGAAACTTTAAATAGAAACTATTCTACCATGATAACAGGTCTAAGTATCCTTTGTTTCCAGGCAGGTTTTCAGGAGACGAGACAACGTCCTGGGACATTTTTCCTTCTTATTCACTGAAAAAGAAACCATTACGTAATAATGCTTGCCTGTGCAGACAGTGTGAGCCGACAGCCTGACTGATCCACTTCGTGAATGCGCATGACAGCAGACGGGCTGGGAGGCGGTGGAGGAACAATTGGAGAGGGTGTGAGCAATGCAATATGCATTTCACTAAAAGGCTTAATCTTGCTCTGTACTCAATATGAATCTCAAAATGATGTGTTCTTAATCATGCATTGCCCAATTTTCTTGATCCAAAAGATTGGTTCATTGACAAAAGGTGGATTTTTAAATAACTTGATCTAACATTTAATTTAAAAAACATTTTTTTTAGGTTTATGTTGCTAATAAGAATACCTATACATTTTTAGACATATAATTAAGATCAAAAATATAATATAATTTATTCATTTAGCAAACGCTTTTATCCAAAGTAACTTACAAATGAAGAATACAGGTGATTCATCTTAAGGACGCAAAAACACGAGAAGTGATGGTATTACAAAATTTCAAACATTGTACAAGCTAGAACAGGGAGGGATATAAGAAATAATAAAAAGAAAAAGAATATGAATTATTATTATAAAATAAGAAATACACAGTTGTGTTCATGGAAGAGATGGTTTTTGATTTTGTTAAAGGTGATAAAAATGTCACAAAAAAGTTTTTCAGCTGCCAAATAAAAAAAGTGGGAAAAAATTAATAAAAGTCTAAAAAAAGTCATGAAATACTCAAATTGACTAAATTATTTATATTTAACAAGCAAATTGATGATTCATAAAGTACTTGAAAGTTATTCAAGAAACATCTTTCTATATCAAAAACATTTTTTAATGAAATTATTATGCTATCACTTTTGATATGCCTTTATTTACATGATTTTTAATAAAAACAATATTGTTTTACCATTTCCTGTTACACAAATTATGTTGCTCAATCAGTATTATTAATATTATTACTATCAATATTATTACAAATATTATTCATCATATATGATATGTTATTTATTTTAGGACCAGAAAATAATATAACCATAATCATAAAACCATAGCTTCTTGGAAGGGCGGCCTACTTCATTGGAGACATCTCACTTATCTTAAGCTTTTCTAATCAGGGAACACTTTCCCTCTTCCTCTTTCCGCTCTTTATGAATGTTTTACAGCCCTGAGGCCAGAGAGGGTGCAGCAGTTCAGAAACTTCACATAAATGCCCGGAACTCATCATATGCCGACTCTCACACATTCTCCACAGCTCTCAGGCTCCATGTGAGTGTTAGATAAGCCATATGAGTGCTTAGAGGGAGGCTCAGTGTATTACTGTACTCTATCACTGTAATATCCCCATATCATTTTAAGCCTCATAGAAGAATATAAAGTGAAGTAAGTGGAAGTATAAAGTGGAAGATTTAGAAAGATAGCACTATAAAGTGGTGGAAGATTTAAAACAGAAGGTAATGCAGGCCTATTAGGATCTTTGTCACTGTGTGTTCCTGCTATTCAGTAAATTATGATCTGGCTGGAAGATCCAATGAAAGTTAAGTATTAAACATTGCGTCATGGAGTTGAGGAATGCCATGTCATGAATCAGAAAGGCCCCATTCAGTTTTTAAAACACCATACACCCTTCCAGTCCATGGGGCATAACAATCGGATGGGATTACAGGGCAAGAGATCATTCCCGGTAATCGATCTGCAGTTTTTCCTGTTTTAGAGCAGCCACGTGATCTATTGTGAAGTCAGACCGGAGCCAAGTGTGACCTGGAGCAAAAGGTCCTCTATTGTCAACTCAGTCCCCGTTATTCCCTTTGCTGGACCAGTTTTGGGTAGTTCAATTTAAAATTCAAGTTTGAGTGCTTATTTTCCTTAGAAGCATTTAATGTCTTGGACAGGAGGAAAAAAGTGATCAGAACTCAAAATCTTAAGTCAGACATAATGAATATGGTTAATTGGAATGAACACAAAGTAAGTGGTAATTTACAACCACTTTGCAGCCATTTTCAGACTCCGGTTGATTCAGCCATTGTACAGTAAGCCTACAACTTAATGTATGTCTGTTCTATGTAAACTGGCACAACATTACTGAAAATTTAAAAATTATGCACATCCTAAACTACCACCTCTTATTATATGGAAGATTATTATCCCATTATAAAGCTCTGATCATGATCCATAAACATGTATACATTTATATAGGCAGCCTAGATGTGGTGTAGCCTACATATTTTTTGCAGACACCTTCTTATCAAAGCAATGCATACATAGATCATAGATCTTCCATGTAGCCAATAGTGTTTATGACAGTTACCTAAGCAGATTATTAGAATAGTTAAATTGCGGACAATTTAGAAGTGCCAATAAGAATAGCCTACTATGCAAACACTATTGCAAACAGCGCTACATGCTGAATGTTTAGACAAAAATACGACGTAAAGCGGATATAACATATTTACAATGTTGTGTGAAACATTTGCACATCATTCATTTTCCGAATTAATGATCCGACTACCACGCCCGCTAAGTGCACAAGAATCGGGGGGTCGAATGCATCGTGATGATGACGTCCTCTCACTTAAACCCATGGTCTCAGGGTGAACCTCCTCTATTCCCGCCTTTATTTCAACATTTTATTGGCCATTGGTCAATTTAGCTTGACCTACGATTAAATGGATGATGTATCTAAGACCTGATTGGACTTGCGTCCTAAAAGCCACGCCCCCTTTTAGTTTGGTTGAGGGGAAGGCGAATCTTTTCTCCCAAAGCGGATATAGCTTTCGCGGAGTAGCTGATTTGTACCGTTCTTCAAGGTAGGAAACATTTCTTATCTTTTTTTTGCCTTGTCTTACACTATTCCTTACTCCAGTTATATAATGAATTTGATCATGTTCGACCTTAGCGTTTGCTTTCAGGCGTTATTTTGTAAAACTCAAAAAGCCCTGTCAGACAAGAGTGCAGTCGTTAGCTGTCACAAGCTAACCAAATCAATTACACGCGCTATCAGGTGAACTGGGCTTTATTAAAAGCCAAATGCAAATATTTGATATGTATTGACATGACTTATCTTGAACGATGTTTAAAACATCTTCACGAACAGCGGGCAGGTTTGCTTGAAGTGACATGAAATCGTGGCGCTCGTCGTGGTCCATTAGTAGTAGGTTATAGTTAGTTAGCCATCGGCTGGTTAATGGACAGTATTAGATTAGACAAGCGTGATTATCCCGAGCAGGCGAAATGTATTTAACGTTAATATTAAACCTCTAACGTTATATGCGATTTATTTTGTAAATTAAATAAAGAGGTTAACAGGACAGTTTCCCTCTAACGTTAATCCTATTCATGTGGTTTCAATTGCCATGTTAAACAAAACATGTATTTTGTAACGTTATAGCATAACACTACTTTTTTGTCAGGAATATTTTAAAATGCGTTATTTATAAATCTAAACAAATTGCTATTTCCGTTCTGAACATGTGATTGATTAAAACTGTCATATTTTTCTCCTCAGGTGCTCCTGGATCACTTCACCCTTACTGCTTCTGCCAGCCTGCTTCTCCTTTCCCCCCTTTACACACTGTTGTTCTCTCCCTCCCCACTTTGCCGGACTCGTCATTTCCCGGAGTTTAAACGGCCGCATCGTGCGATTAAATCATGGATAAGACGGAGCTGATTCAGAAAGCCAAGCTGGCGGAGCAGGCGGAGCGCTACGATGACATGGCGGCGTGCATGAAGCAGGTGACGGAGCAGGGAGCCGAACTCACCAACGAGGAAAGGAACCTGCTCTCCGTCGCCTACAAGAACGTCGTCGGGGCCCGGAGGTCGGCCTGGAGGGTTATCTCCAGTATTGAACAGAAAACCGAGGGCAACGACAAGAAGCTTCAGATGGTGAAGGAGTACAGGGAGAAAGTGGAGGGCGAATTACGCGACATTTGCAACGAGGTGTTGGTAAGGCTGTACTCTTTAATGCTTACATACTATACTCTGAATGTACTCCATATTGGCCATGTCCTAACTACTGAATCTCTATGATAGATAAATATCGGCTATAATCTATACTCGCTAATACTGTAGTGACAATATCTGATAGATACTACTAAATACGGACTCTGTATTGACTAGATATCTATACTGGTTCAATACGTCTTTAATTCATACTGTCTCCTATATTTGCTAATCTGTCTATATGTAAAATGCTGTATACACTCAATGCTGTAATGCAAAGCATACAAATACTAAGTATGCTAAAATTTGACACTATATTACACTTAAAGTCACCATGAAATCAAAAATTGAGATATATAATTGAGAATATATATATTTATGGAATATTGCAGTATTTATTATAAATTATATATATGCGCACATCATCATTTTCTAATAAGTTAAATAAATATAACTTCCCCACCTTCCAATGACATCTCTTCTCTGATGACGTTTTTTGGTGCGAGGGTGGGATAACCTGTCACTTGCATCATGAGATAGCTGCAAATGACAACGAGCCAATCAATTTATGATGGGCAAAATCAAGTCCTGCCCTATATTTTTCATATTTGATCTGTTTCATTAGGAAATCACAATAAGGAAGAAACGACTATTGTATCCGTTTCATGCCGACTTTAAAGTTGCTTTAAAGCAAGTTTTAAGCAGGTTACTGGAAGAAAGAGGTTATTGTCCCGGCCTTGTGCCATCAAACATGTCATCAAAGAAGAGAAGAGATGTCATTGCAAGATCACATGAATTGCATGGATACATCATGTATAATAAATACTGCAATATTCCATAAATTATAAGAACAGTAAGTTAAGATATCATTGTATTTTATGTAATTTTTATTCATTACTATTTTTAATTATTTTTTATATATATATATATATATATATAACAAATTTTTTTGCTGACCTCTATGCATCAGTATTACATATGGACCATCATTATATATGGATATGCATATGGAGCCTTTAAGGTTTAGCGATGATATGGAACTGGTTTTGAGCACCAGCAGGGATCTGTCACTGTTAACAGTGTCATCGCTGGCAGTACATGACAGACAAGCATTGAACCCAGTGGTTATGTACCCCCAACCTCATTGAATTAAGAAGAATTGAATTCTCTTGATCTCGAAAGGACTGCTGTGTTGAGCCATGGCACATTTAGAGGGGAAAACAGCTGCATACAGTGTTCCAGTGTATAGTTTGGCACCTCATCACAGTGCTCTCGTTTTAAGAGGCTCTCATGGAACTATTAGAGAATTGATTCCTCCGAACAGTGGTGCAGAGAGCAAGAACCAAGCCTTCAGCTTCTCACAATCGATATTTGCAGGCAGAAGTACAGCATCTTTCTTCCTCTTCTCCCACAGGCTTTGACAGGGATGTTCTGTGTCATCACTATTGGATTCCCACTGTCACTCCCCCGGTATCCCAGTCATCTAATCAAACTTGTTGAAATTCTGCTGCAGCACAGACAAGGCTATTCATGTCATGTGATGACATTGACAGACCGACAGATTATTTAAAGCGAGTGTTCACCTTAAAATAATTTGTTTTCATTTGTGCACCCTCATGTTATTCTGAACCTTTTCTGACTTTTTTTCTCCTTCTGTGGAACACAAAAAAGATTTGTTTTTATCCATACACTGAAAGTCAATGGGATCCAATGTTGTTTCATACCAAAATAGCTTATTTTGTTTTCCACAGAATAAAGTCAGTCATGGATATGTAGAATGATATAAGTGAGAAAATAATGAAAAATATTATATTTTATGGTGACCAAACTCTTTAAAATGCTTTGTCATTTTGAGAGATATCTGGTCTTTTGCATTTCTTTAATTTAGAGACATGAGTATGGATTTCTTGAGGAAAACTAAAGATTCCAATGCAATAATTGGGGGTTATTTTTCATTAAATCAGGTGACCAGATCACAAGAGTGAAAGCATTGTCTTTTATATTGTGAGAGCAGAATAAAAAAAGTGCCTGCAACAGAGCATTTGGAAGACCAAAAGATCAGGAGTTCTTGTTCATTAGAAATGCCAAGTGTTATACTTATTTACTGATGGATAAACGGGATTGGGGTACGGCATGATTGAAAATGTTCAACCTAGGCCATCATAGTGGTGGATAATGATAATTTTGTTGTGCAACCTCTGACTTTTGACTGACTTAAACTCAAGCTGGGCTGTATATTATAAAGGTTCATCTGTTAAACCAGCTTGAAAGGAGCAAATAATTCAGCAGCTTTTTCTTGATCATGAGAGTTTTGCTGATGGGCCTCCAGCTTACATTCTTCATCTTTCTCTCAGGTCTTTTGCAGTTGTCACATGCTGCAGATAGAGAATATTTGTGGTTGGAAACAAATGACCTCAGCTGCTAAAAGTAGCCGTTAAGACAGTTTCCGTGGCGATGCATTGCCTTGCAGTTGACTGTTGTAGTGTGCTCTGTTTTTTAATAGCACGGTTCATTTCAGGATTGTGTTTTGCTAATCCGTCTGCGTGGAGGGGCATCCAGCCCATCCTGTAATGGGGAGCGACTGTGTGTATGGATAGTACTGTAGGCTACATGGCGCACAATCTGGCAGGAAATGGACGTGCACATCATGTCAGCCACTGTTTTCTCTGCTTCTCTTTATGCTGAAGAGAACGGGAGGAAGGGCATTAAAAGAGCTGGTTTCCTGTCGAACAAAGAAAGGAGAGTGCATGAAGACAGGAAGGTCAGGGGCCGCTGACACAGAGAGGTAAAGGGCATGACTCAGTGAAATCTCTCATTGTCTAAAGGGTTGCTATTGTGGGGTCAAGGTTTGGCTGTTTAGCATGGCCCAGTTTGCCCCTGCTGGTAGATTCTGTAACTACACCATGTGACTGCAAATGGGTCTTTGTCCATTGTTTGCAATTCAAAAGTAGCTAGTATGTATGTAAATCACTGTTTTTATTAACTAATAATAATAATAAAATAAAGCTAAATTATAATTACTAGATAAACTTGAATGAAAATGAGATGTTGTCTAGCAACTAGCTGAAATAAAATAAGTTGAAATACTACAGCAGTTACTAAAACTCAAATGGAAATTTTACAAAAATTAAAGCAATATAGAAATATTAAAAAGCATATTCTATATATATATATATATATATATATTATATAGAGGGTATGCATTGACATCAATTTCCCACCGAAACATACTCCCTCAGCTGGATTGAGGGGCACAACATCCTGCGACATGACTGGATTTAATAGGAGAAACTGCAAAATCAAGAGTAAAACAAACAATTATCATCTTAAATTAAAGGCAATTGGACTCAACACATCAGTGTTCTTTACAACTTACCAAAGAACCAGTGGTCCATGGATTTCAATGACAGGGAAATGCATAAAGCAAACCCCGTTAATGCTTTATCTGCTACAATACTATAAATACAATTTAGGTAGATCTTAATCCGGATGAACGATTGTATCATTAATATATTGTCATATTGCCCAGCGTTAAAACTTGTTAAAACACTACGGCATTATAGACATTATGACTTTCTGTAAAGCTTTTTGGAGACTCTGTGAAGCAGTAATTAAATTTGACTTGACTTGACAGATGGGATAAAAGTGATGAGGACACCAATGGATATTCTGGTTGTTTCAATATATTTTGTTGAAACCTTTTAAAAGATATCTGGATAACTCAACTGCTGCCATCAGGCAGATGATATAGAGTTTTGCTTTGTAAGGTAAACTGGGTTTGTCTAACATTATCTAACCATCCACCTTTGTAGAACACAAGGCTCATCATAATGGATGTTTTTTTTAAAAAAAATCATGAAGCTCTTTCCCATTTTAGATGTGTTTTTGTGTTTTTTGCGCCATTCAAGCTGAACACCAACGCTGGCACTCAGTATGTAACACTTCAGGGTCTGAACGCAGTGATTCCCACGTACTGTGACGTCATGTGCATACCAAAACTAAGTTACTAAAACGTAAACTGAAATTAAAATAAAAACTGAAAATATAAAAATTAACTACTATAATAGTATACCATGATAATACTAAAATAATCTCCAAGATAATACTAAAATAATCACTCTCAAACAACTTTTAAATCAAATCAGAGGGACTAATTTCTATTTCAGTGAGTTTTAATGTGAATGGTGTTGTTAAAACCATGAATGCTACTTGTTCAAGCAATACAAATAATAAGCCATGACCTTTCACCATTTTGCCCTCGAAGAAGGTGCTTAACCTCAGGCTCCTCCAGGGGAAATTACTACCTGTTTGTTTCCTGTTTTGCTGTTATGCAACTTAGTGTATCGTCTGTCTTACTGTCATGCTAGTTTCATCAGCAGATTTCCACAGATTGCTCATTAAGATGCATCAGATCTCTTCATTTAAAATGTCTCTGATTGTCGCTACACTTTGCAGGGGACTCGGGATCAGTTCTTTTTCATTCTTCAGCTGTAAAATGTCACGCTTGCTTAAACGGACATTTGGCATTTTAATTTTATTTGCTGTTAACAGCTGGCAGTAAACACTGACGTTTAAACAACTTTACCTTGCATTAGGAGATTGAAAATGAAAGTGCATTCATTTCTTGTTTTATCCTTCGCAATGTTACATAGTTTTTTGGGGGTTCCTGTAGGACTGTCCCATTGATATCTGATTGCTGGAATTAACTGATGGCATATCTGAATGTGGTTGTTTGCATAAAACAGACTTCTGTTCAGACATGTTATTTTGTTGTTTTTTACTTTTAAAGAAATGTATACTTCTATTCAACAAGGACACATTAAATTGCTCAAAAGAGCCAGTCAAAACATTTATGATGTTACAAAAGATCATAAATGGCTGCTGAAAATTAAGCTTTGTCATCACATGTATTAATTGTATATTAATAGAAAATCTAAGCTTCATCTCATTCAGGTTATAGTAGCTGTTTCTAAATGTCTTTTGGGTTTACGCAAGATTGCCTGTATGTGGTTTCACTTTGGGTAACACCCAAAGTTACCTTATTCTATCACCATTGTTACTATTCTGGGCTCATATTTAGACACTTTATACTTGTTAGGGACGCTCTGATGACGTTTTTAATTTTTTTATATGATTGGCCGATACGAACCCGATCATTCAAGCTTTAGACAAGTAAGATTTAAGATATCTTCTCGTAACTTTTTGACCATTTCTTTTGCCATGTTTCTAACATGCAGTCAAAACTTGACACTCAACAAACCCAGCCAGTTTGGATATTTCATATGGTCTATCTTAAGCACACCTGGTGCAACTAATGAAGCCCTTGATTAGTTACATCAGGTGTGCTTGAGACAACACCTGTTTTGCAGATTTGTGCTGTTGCGAGGGATTCTATTCAGGGGGTTGAATAATTATGACCGCAGATGTCATAAAAAGTGGTATTTTCAGTTAAATTTGGGGAAACCACTTGAAACATTTGAGTTGAGCGGTTTCAATTACTTATTTTTATTTTTATTTGTTCACTGCAAAGAGCTGAAAGTCTGTATTTTGCCAATAAACCTGATTTGCAATGGGGGTTAAATAATTTTGATTTTGAGTCATGAACATTGTAATGTTTCTTTTTAATTGCGTCTGACAGTGGGTTTTATGTTTTGACACAACCGTGTCTGTGTGGTCATGAGGGGTGTGTGTTGCAGTGCTCAGGAGTGCTGTTAAATCAGGCATTAGGAAGCACATGTGATGTGGCTGCTGCACTGACTGTGCAATCATAGGGTCATGTAGGGCCAGAGTGCCATGACTGCCCTCTTTAGACTAAATGCACTGTCAGTCTTTTACTTTTTCATTTCTCCATTTGGGCTTTTTCTTTTTTTTTAGTGACATTTTTTTCTATATTTTCTTTTAACATTGGGACATGTATACAGTTGGCTTAACAGATCTAAAATGACAGGCTGAGCAGGGAGGGCTGGGCTGTCACACAGGAAGTCTGCAACATTCTGTGGTATTCAGTTGTGTATGTGTGTTTGCATGGTTTGTCTAACAGCCCCACTGAAGCACCAATGCCTAGAATGTGGTAAACTGTGGAAGATGCAGAATGTTCATGTACTTGCCTCTAACTAGAGTTGTTCCGATACTAGTATCGGAAATGGGGCCGATACCAATAAAAATGCTGGCATCGGTATCGGTGAGTACTTTTACCCATTCACCGATCCGATACCATTTTCTTAAACAATATCTAGTTATGCAAGCTAGCTTTGCATAACGCTGCAAATCGGAGATCAATTCTTCTTCGCTGCTCTAAACAGTGGTTGCTTGTGGCGACACAGGAAGTTGTGCTGTTGCCACAAGCAACCACTGTTTAGAGCAGCGAAGAAGAATCGGTATGTCCGCTGTTTAGCAGTATTTCAGACTGGACCAACCAGACAGTAAAACGGCGGCATGTCCCGTATGCCATACTGCAATTTCAAGGGGTGGAACAAGATTAGCAACTTCAACACGAGTAACTTAAAGCATTTGAAGACGCATTACCCCGCAGAACACAATTACACAAAGGAAAGGGCAGAGAAGAATGAGCCGCACCAGAATCAACAATCTCTAAAAGCTTCATTCAAACAAAGAGAAATGTTTTCAAAAGACAGCCAACAAGCGATAAATACAACCGACAACATGTATTGAGTTTATTTTTCTGGATGACCAGCCGCGGTCAAAACTGAAATGCCGTTTATTTAACAAAATTGTTTATGGACTTTAAATTATAAAGAGATTATTTTCTTATATTATTCATATATCATTTTTTAGATTCCTAGATTTATTTGTTGCACTTTTTTATGCAGTTATATTGTAAAACTAAAATACCTTTTTCAGTTTACAGTATTAGATGTGTGGTTTCATTTTAAGTTCTTTTTCACTTAAGAAAGATAAATAATATATTGCTGTGAAATGTATGTCAGATAATAAAAATACTCTAGTTCACTGTATGTATTTGTTCATGTTTAATTAAGTGATAAGTCTGAAACACACCATAAAATAATTATATCAATTCATACAGTGCTAGTATGAATTGCAGCTGTATAGATACTGTACACATCCAAGTATCGGATCAGTACTCGGTATCGGCCGATACCATGAGTCCAGGTATCGGAATTGGTATCGGGAAGGGAAAAAGGGTATCGGAACATCTCTACCTCTAACTGAAGTGGAATAAGAATTCTAAAACAGACTTTGTGCATACTTTTGCAATGGATATTTCACATTTACAATCCCATAAAACTGCAGCTATTTTCACCTTCATTAGTTAATTGCATCAATTGTAACCGTTTTTTAAAAAGTAGATAAAACAAGCTCTCTATCTGTCTTTCCTTACACATGGTCTCTCTCCCCCACCCTCAGGGACTGCTGAGCAAATATTTGATCGAGAACTCAACAAATCCTGAGAGCAAAGTCTTCTATTTAAAGATGAAGGGTGACTACTTCAGATATCTTGCAGAGGTTGCCTCTGGAGATGACAGGAAGGGTAAGTGTCTTAATGCATTTCTGCTATAAGGGAAGGGAGTATATGCCTGTTATTTTCTCAATAATGCTGGTAGAACTTCAGGTTTCTGGATGAATTCTTTAAATTAAAGATAAAAAAGAAATAAACAGTGCTTTTAATTTTAACAGCAGTTTTCAGATAAAGTAAACAAATATAACATAACACTGCAGATTCTTCACTGTATAAGTTCAATACATATTAATCCTTATTAAAGTTGCAAAAGTTTAGTCAAAAGTGAGCAAATGTTTATTTTTCATGTCTTTTGTTTGATTAAGATTAAAACGCAGACAGCAGTGCAGCAGTAATTATAGGCTGCTGTCATTTTGAGCTGCACGGATCCAATATACTGGTACACAAGCGTGTTATTTCTCAGCTGGTTACGTTCATTTAAGACATAACGACTGTTTACAAGGATGCTCACCAAGGTGGCCATTTTGATTTAATTTTGTCAATTAGAAGCGAAAGACAACTCTATTCAGTATTCACTCACTGTCTAAGACGCTGTTTTCCGTTTTTATTAATAATAATAATACAAATAATAATAATCATTTGTTATACTATTGTTATTCGTGTCATTAAAATGTTTTGTTAATCAGGGTACCCGCGGGTCTTAAAAGCCTTGAAAAAGTCTTGAATTTGATCATCTCAAATTAAGGCCTTAAAAGCCTTGAATTTAGTATACAAAGTCTTGGATTTCGTTACAAAGGTCTTATTTAGTTTTTACCAAAAGTAAAGTAACTGCAGTTTGACTAAAAGTTGACAAAAAATGCAAAGACTTTTCGTCAACTACAACTATAAAAAACAGGATGACTCAAATGTGATTAAGACCAATAAGCATTTTCGTCTGAAGACTAAGACTAAATCAAAAATGGCTGCCAAAATCAACACTGGCCTAAACACACGTGCGCGCTACAATGCTGTTGCGTATGTATTAAATATGACTGATATATAATTCAATATATATTTAATTCAAGTAACCTCCTTGTACATAATTATTTTCTAGGGTTTAAAATTTATGCAGATTTGACATTTTCCCCTCATACTTCTGTCGGAATGGGTACGAAGTTGGCATTGAATTTCATTTGAAATGGTATTAAAAAGGTCTTAAAAAGCCTTGAATTTAAGTTGGAGGATCCTGGGGGTACCCTGGTTAATGTGATATGGAAACAAAAAATGTTGACGAACAATGTCGTTTTCGCCTTGGCTTAAACAACAACTGTATGCATGAGAATGTTGTCTCTTTCATCATAAGCACTCTTGACAGTTTGTGATTAGATCAACTTGCAATTAAATTTTAATTTGGGATGTATTTTTGTAGACTTTTTTTAAAAACATTTTCATTGCGTGTCTGTCGCTTGTGTGGTGATGTCCATATAAAATTAGGGAAGGCAAATGAATTGTAGTTCCTGAAATAGTTTGATAATACTAGCTTAATAATAATGATATTAATAACAATAATTGAACGCATTAATGGGAAAACAAGCCAATTATCATCTTGATATCATCAATGGCATCAGCCATCTGCACAATCTCTGATTATCGTCGATACAAGATAATATCGTCTATTGGCACAACCCTAATGGATAGCCTATGTTGCAAGTTGTATTTCTGAAGTGTTGCTAATACAATCGATTGTTGTTTCTCCCTAGATATTTATATTTAGAGAACATTGACGTATTGTTCCCTTCAATTTATTCCTTGTTTTCTTTACTTGGTCTTAAAAAAGGTCTTAATCTGAAATTAACCTTCATAAAACCTGCAGAAACCATGATAATAATGATACTGTTTGTAAAGCTGTTTTATACCTATACATGACAACTGCTCTCTCTGGGTCCACGGCAGAGTCAGTGCAGATTTGAATGTTCGCTGTGATTGTACTTGTCAAAGGTTAATAGACAGCTCTGGGACGCCTCTTATTCGACCTGTATTTGGGAGACCATGTCAGTGCTGGATCTTGTGCTTTGCTTTAGGCTAAATTGGGTCTGTGGGCTTCAAATTCAGGATGAATGAGTTTGGGATCATTGCAGAGTATTTAGCTGCTTTAGGCCATTTCTATACCCACCTTGAGTCAGCTGCTTGTCCTTCTGGAGATCCAGTTTAGAATATGGCTTTGCTAATGTTTCCAAGCATCTTATATTTGGAGGTTATTTCATCATCTTGACCTTTAATAAAATACCTTAAGGTTTTTTTTTTTCTTCTCTTTTTTCCCTCAATTTATGTTCTCCAATTTGAAATGAATGCCTGTTTTGTCTTTATATGTCTTATGTCTATATGTCTTAAGTCATATGTTCATACTTACGCCAGCAGTCTGTTGGCTTAAAGGAATAATTTACCAAAAAATAAACATTTTGTCATTTTGATAGTGCGAACAGCGAATTGATTCCTCTTTCGCTTCTCCATGCACTTGAACGGACACATACACAAACTGTCGAAATGCCACTCTCAGCAAGTATTGTAAAGAAATGGTAAAGAAATGGTAAAGAAATGGTAAAGAAATGGTAAAGAAATGGTAAAGAAATGGTAAAGAAATGGTAAAGAAATGGTAAAGAAATGGTAAAGAAATGGTAAAGAAATGGTAAAGAAATTGGATTAGGGCTGGGACAAGTATGCGCGTCAATTCATCAGACCCAAAACAAAGATGGTGGCACCGGAGACTAATAGCAACACGAGTGGCTCCTCAGACTTTCAGAAGTGCAAGACGGCACGCACTCGTTCCTCTAAAGCCGGGCTATGTAATTGGCGGCCCTTTAGGCGTAATTTGCAGGTAGGGTGAGTGGGACATGTCCCCCTCTCGCGACACGAATGTACCAATACAAATAAATAAAAAATCTCCAGTTAACTAGCAGAGCATTCATTTCGTTATTTTGTTAAATAAGAGGCGATCTAGCGCTGAAATGTGTTTTTGAAATCAATTGATCAAAGGGCTTTTTGCCGCTGCGATCAGTGGCGCGGATACTGTGTTCTCTTGTGGCTCGCGCACAGTCTTCACTCGGACGTACGCTTCGATCCGTTGAGACTCTTTTCGTTCCGGTGAAATTACAAAACAGAATGCACACAAACGTCTCCCTGCTTGATATTCAACCACTGATAAACATAATCGGTTTTGATGAGAAAAAAAATAACCTATTCGAGATTTAGATTAGAACCCAGAACCTCTGACATGCTTGGTCCAGTGGCAGAACTTTTGCAATTTAAATGGACGTTTAAGTCAGTCGGATCTATGTATTTATTCATGTAAAAATCTTAAATATCTGTGATATGGATGACCTAGACTGATTGTTAGGTGTCTGATTTGTTCAAAATGGACAAAAAAAGAGTACAGTAGTAGTTTTTAGCCAGTGGAGAAGGGGGACAGTTTGATGTTTCTGAGAATTATTTCCCTCCTTTTAACACTGAAAAATTATCTCCTAATTGTCAATTGAGGATAACAAGCTGTAAAGTTGTGTTGGTACAGATATGTACAATTAAGTGGATGTTTTCTGTTGGTTAATAATTAATGGGGAGATAATCGAATCGGACTGGGAAAAATGAATCCTTAGATTAATCGATGCATCGGAAAAATAATCGCTTGATTAATCGTTTAAAAAATAGTTTATCCCAGCCCTAACAAATGGGCACATAACAGATGTGTATCTTTATATTGGATCCATGCATTTCAGTCTTAAAGTGACAGAAACCTATAAATACCTGCTTCTGTCATTAATGTTAATCAAACAACAAAACACTGCTTTAACAAAGATTAATCTATTTAATTTATATAGTGAACACTAGGTGTCATTTTTACATTTAAGCCTAATTATAACATGTCTTTACCTGAATACACTACAGTTAGACATTACTTTATTTGCAACTTTGTTATACTGTATTTATCTATGCTTGTAACTAGTGTATTTCATTTTATTATATCTTTATTTTTTACTTAATGTTCACTTGCCTTTAATGTTTGAACTATTAGTTAGGCTAGAGGTTTTTGCTGTGGTACCGAAGTACTTTAAGTGTGCATTAAGTAAATGGAATGCAAAGTTAAATTTTGTTCAGTGTGGAATATTGGATGATACTCACATTCTATAGCAATGGCTTTAAAGGGTTAATTAACCTAAACATTTTAATCCTGTCATTTACTTACCCTCGTATCGTTCCAAACCCGTTATACTTTCGTTCATCTTCGGGACACATTAAAATATTTTAAATGGAATTTGATAGATTTCTGTCCCTCCATTGACAGTCTACACAACTACCACTTTGATGCTTCAAAAAGTTCATAAAGAGATTTGACATTTAACCGCTCAATTCATATGGATTAATTTTACGTGGAGGGACTGAAATCTCACAGATTTCATTAACATTATCTTAATTTGTGTTCTGAAGATAGCCATCTTCAGAACACAAATTAAGATAATGTTGATGAAATGAAAGTCTTACAGGTTTAAAACAATATGAATGTGAGTCAATTACAGAATTTTCATTTTTTGGGGAACTATCTGTCTAAAGCAGTGATTCTCGAATAGGGGGCCGGAGCTCTTTACGGGGTCTCTGCAAACTTCCAGGGGGGCCTAATAAGTACAAAATCTTAATAAAACGCTAAAAAAATACTCAAAATAAAGATGTACGACATTAAACCGACATCATATTTTTGAGTTTATACTTTTTTATACTTATACTGTTTTTTTTTTAAATGACTATTATTAGATAACTATTAACTAGTTATGTTTGTAATAACTATTTTTCATATATATTTATTTTTTTTGTCCCTACAGACACGATAACCAACTCTCAAGGCGCCTACCAGGATGCGTTTGACATCAGTAAGAAGGAGATGCAGCCCACACACCCCATCCGTCTGGGACTGGCTCTCAACTTCTCTGTCTTCTTCTATGAGATCCTCAACTCTCCTGAGCAGGCCTGCGCTCTGGCCAAACAAGTAGGATTTTAGATGACAGCACCACTCTGTTGCCCTTTACTAAATTGATTTATGAGGAACAGTTTACCTAAAAATAAATTCTTTTTAATGAAATTTGAGAGGTTTCTGTCGCGCCATTTAAAAACCAGGTATTTTAAATTGTGAAGATCCAAAAAGGTTATAAAGCTCCATAAAATGAATCCAATTGAGTGGATTAATTTAAGTCTTGTGAAAAGATACAATTACTTTATTTGATGAGCAGATTTAATTTAGGCTTTTATTTACATCTAAACCATGATCGACACGCATAGATAGGGCTCATTGCATTTGGTAAATACAGAAGGTTAAATGTGCGAGCATGATGTGTGAGAATCAATGGTGTGTTTTAGTGTGATGTGTTTATGTAAATAGCCTAAATTAAATCTGTTCATCATATTAAGCGATCATATCTCTTCAAGCAACAGAAACATCTCAGGCTTCATTAACAAAATGTTTGTTTCAAAGAGTTTTTATTTGTGGATTAACTCTCCCTTCCCCCCCAGAAGGGATTTTGGCCAATTCTTAAAAAAAACATTCTTTTAGGTGGTGGTAGTTATTCACCTTTAATTAAACCTTTAACTCTCTTAAAAATCCTATTGAAAATGTACCCACTTGTCTTAGATTTTTGCACTTTCCTCAAGCTTTGAATTTCATCAGGCACGTGGTTCACATACCAGTGGCTTGACTGTTCGTTCACATACCTCAACTTATTGTGGCCTTGTGCTTGCAGGCATTTGATGAAGCCATTGCAGAGCTGGATACACTGAACGAAGACTCGTACAAAGACAGCACACTTATCATGCAGCTGCTTAGAGACAACCTCACAGTGAGTTACAAAGTCATACTGACCTACAAAATAGTCTTCTCTGAGACTGTGGAATGTAGATTTTATAAGTTATATTACAATCATTTATATTTATTGTGTAAAATATAGATATTCAGTATTCAATGACTCATTTGTCCTTTTTTTATTTATTTTTTATCAGTTATGGACCTCTGACACCGCTGCAGATGAGGGTGAAGGAGGAGACGGAGAGAACTAAACGCCCACATCTTCTCTCCACAGATTAAAGCGAAATAATCCTGGATAAAGACAACTTTTTACACTTCTTCATTCCTTATTGTTTCACTTATGATTATTCTAGCCATGTTAAAGCCCATGATCATTACCAATGAGCTGTGAGTGTGGGAATTCCAATCAGTCTGTTTTTTCTCTCTCCATTTTCCACCACCTGACTTGTGGTTGTACTGAAAGTAAATATTAAGTTAAAGTAACATCTCCATTCCTCAGTTTTGTGTTTTTGTCCTTTGGCCTTCTTTATGTGCAGTGTCTGCTGTAGAAAAGTATTAGCCTCACATAAAAACAATTATCCTTTAATTGTGACAGCGACTAGTCTGTATATTCTGGTAAACTGAAATATTGGAAGTGTCGGTCACAAAATGCAGAGCGTTTTGCCCTTAAGCATGGCTAGTTCCTGTCCTGCTATATCACCTCCATTTGTACGTCTCTCTAGGGAAATCAACATACACTTGAATGAGATAAATGTGTTGTTGACTGTCATAGTGTTGGCTTAAAATGGGCCTGTGCTTTAGTATTGATAGCAAAAGGCTGTTGTCTGATGTACCAAGTCAGCTAGCATTGCTCAGCCAAGTATGCACTTTTCATTGACCATTTGAATCATGTCTTCATCTCGAAGGTCACGAAACACTCCTGTCTGGTTATGGTTTTCACTTTAATGTGTGACCTTGCAATGGCTTGTGATGATTAAAAAAAAAGAAAAAGATATCATGCATGTCCATTTTTCAATATACACTGGAATGGGAACCAATACTGCATAATGTTCCACAGTTTGGTTTAGTACTTTTCATTGCAGGTTTATGCACATGTTGAGAGGATGTTTGATTTGTCAAGTGATGTCAATAGTTATTTGGACCACCGTTGTGTTTTTGCTAATCATTGACTGTAGTCCCCCAAAGCCTTGTGAAAATGTACAAGCCCTACATAACAGCTATGTAACCTGAATTAAAATTACCATTTTATAAACCATACAGTTTTGTTTTTACATTTGTTTTAACTCAGTCTTTTCTGGTGTCTGATGATGTACTGCATTTTGATTGGTTTTCAGTAGTATTTTGTAGACTTCTTTAATAGTGACAAAATAATGTATGATTTCTTTGACTTATTGCTTTAGATGCATTTCCTATTGAAATAGGAAGTTTATGTGTGTCCCTTATTTTTTAGCCAGTAGAATTTTACATTACTTAACTAATTAGACTACATGTCTAATGATAATCAAAATAATTTCATTCTAGAATGCAAATGATTGGTTAAAACGACTGAGTGCAGGATGTTATAATTCTTTGGTCAATTTTCCAGAAGAGGAAACGATACATGATGGTTAATAAATATTACAACAATTCTGCGGGTTTCTCCTTCACACGTGCAATTATTGATGGTTTAACAGTTATTTGAAAATAATTACTTGTACAAATTAATTAAATGCTTTGAGTTTGTGATAATGGCTCTCTAAATAAAATATATTCAGCTGCTTGTATACTGTAGCCTACTCCAAATGAGACTAAACGCTAGGCTGAATTTCATGGTGGTTTGAGGTAATAATTTAAAAATAGTCTGGACGAGACTGAGACTGTCTCAAAACCTAGTGAGCTGTCTATCTAGACGTACGTTCACCCGCATGCGGCCAATAAATGATGCGGTCTAGATAGACAGCTCACTAGTTTTTGAGCACAGCCCGAGAGTTTATCCACTTACGTAACTCATACCGCGAATACATTCTCTAAAACCCACTTACAATACTTGCGTATTGTCACGCGTGAATTTAAAATTAAGCGCCCTTCAAATCAGTGTTTTGATTACGCCTTCAACACGAGCTGTAGATAAAGTTAATAGTGATTTCCTGGCGAATCTGATCCATCCATCCCGCATTAAATACTTCCGGGTATTTCTCTACTCTCAGATGTTGGCATGATTTGGTTTTGAGTGAATCTTTTTCGTTATAACATCAACCGACATGGACGAGAGCGTTTTGAAGTGAGCGTGTTTTTGTTCTTCTTTGATACTTTGTGGCTTTGTTTTATCCAGCCAGATGTGAGCGTGTAAATTTGTTTGGCCATGTCCAGATGTTGATCTCGGGCAGATTGGTAATCCATGGGATTAAATGCTGCTGCTGTGTGAAGTTTTGTATGCTGCATTGACGTGCTCGCCATGAAACGCATCGTTTTCTTTCTGGCGTCTTTATTCCTGGCGGAGTGTTCAAGGAGACCCATTAGGGATGTCCTAGACGAGGAGTACGGTGAGTTATTGGGAATACGAATATGAATACTTTGAAAACATTATGGATACATTTAAATCGAAAGCGTGTGCTGTCTCGATTACGTCATCATAACCAAGTGTGCTTTTTCAAACACCTTACTGTATTTTCAGATCTACTTTTTGTCAATGAATTGAATGACTTTCACCAAACATTTTGTGAAGAAGCTCAATTGCAAAGAAGACTTTTTCTAACAAGAGTTTACTATGGCATCAGACTTTTCACCAAAATTCCATCCTTTTTTTATTAGTTATGTAGTATAGATAGTGGTTGTACAAACTAAGTAATAAACAAAAATATAAACAAATAGTTAATATCGAGTGTATCTTTTTCTGCAGATAAATTTTTTTCATTTCATGAATCTTTTTTCTTTCTTTGTTAACGAAAATCGTTGCAAAAGAAGCCAAAGCATCATTGTTTCCCTGTTACGAAACAAGACATGGACTGGAGTTCTGAAGGAGTGGAAGGGATTGACAGTTTCCTAAGATTTATTAGAGAAAAGTCAGAATTGCGAGATGTACTCAGAGGAAAAAAGTTTATATTCTGAGATAATATTGAGAAATAAAGAATTTGAGTTGACATCTCACAATTCTGAGTTATAATCTCAGAATTGCAAGTTTAGAGATGTCAATTGAATTCGGAATTCAGAGGAAAAAAGTCAGAATTGGGAGATGTAAACTTGGATTTCTGAGATAATTGTGAGAAATTCTGAAGATCACAATTCTGAGAAAGTGTGAATTGTGATCTTCAGAATTTCTCACAATTATCTCAGAAATTCAAGTTTACATCTCCCAATTCTGACTGTTTTCCTCTGAATTCCGAATTCAATTGACATCTCTAAACTTGCAATTCTGAGATTATAACTCAGAATTGTGAGATGTTAACTCAAAATTGTGTTAAATAAACCCGGAATTGCGAGAAATAAATAATTGTATGTTATAAACTTGATTTTCTGAGAAAATCACAGATTGTGAGAAATACAACCAGAATTGTCAGAAAAAAGTTGCAATTACTTTTTGAATTTTTTGAAACCTGTAATTTCACTTTAAAATGAATTGGTCCTAATTCAGTGATATATACATAAAGTTGTTCACTGTGACTCTTTCAGACCAGCTCAGCTCATTGCTGTCAGACTTTGATGTTCTTCAGCTGTCCAGTCTTCAACAGCATTCGGTTCGCAAGAGAGATGTCCAGTCACAAACACACGCAGAGAGGCTTCTCGGTTTCACTGCGTTACAGAGGTGAATACTCATCACCCATGTACCATGACACACTGTCACTGCCAAGATTAGTGCTCAGTCATTAAAAAAACTCTCCTAAATATTTCCCAGGCATTTCAAATTGTACTTGGCAACCAACACAGAGCTCTTCACTCATGACTTTAAGGCTGTGGTAGTAGGAGAAGACGGCACTCAAAAGACGTACAAGGTCCAGAGAGAAAACTTCTTCATCGGTCATGTCATTGGTAACTGCAACTCTATGTATTTTAACGTCTAAAATACTTTTAGCGTCTTTAAAATGAGGTTCTTGCAAATTTCATTTGCAGTTCACATTGTTTTTTCCTTTCATTTCTAGGAGAGGAGAATTCCCGTGTACAAGCTCATATCGATGTCAATGACTTCACTGCTCATATTCTTACAGATGAAGCCGAATACAATATTGAGGTATTATAACACCACAAATCTAAAGATTATGCCACTCAGCAAAGAGAATACATTAATTGTTAACCCATTCATCTGGTTTCTGCAGCCCCTGTGGAGGTTTATAGAAGACTCACATGATGATCGGCTGCTTATGTATCGCTCTGAAGACATCAAGAACGTGAGCCGGTTGGCGGCTTCAAAAGTGTGTGGCTACATCAGCACAGATGCCATCGAGATGCTGCCAGAGAGTGTGCGGGCTGCCAGAGCACTAGATGTAGGGGAAGAGGAGGAGGAGGAGGGTACGTCTTTGAGTTAATTTGTATGTTTAACATGTCAAAACTGGTTATTAAATCCTGAAAACTCAATCTCAACTCTGTCACAACACACCTGGTTTAAATTAGACTTTTCCTGCTCATATGAGACAGATCTAGACAGTGTAATGTGAGTTGCCACTTTATATAGTTACTTCGTCACCATGTGTTATGTCTCTCGCCTTCTCATCCCTTTGTCTATTTTTGCCATCTTTTTCACTCCATTGCATCTGTTCCACAGGGCACCTGAGAGAGAGAAGACAGACCCCGGACCACAGTAAGAACACCTGCCCTCTGCTGCTTGTGGCCGACTATCGTTTTTTCAGACACATGGGCCGTGAGGAGGAGAGCACCACCCTCAACTACCTGGTAAATAAAAAGTCTTGAGTTTTGATAATGTCATTTGTTCATGAAACACATAAACACATTTCTGCATAAATTGAGCATAAAATCATTCTGATGCAAATCGCCACATTAATTTCAATAGGACAGTGCTTATTAGACCAGTGTTTTTCAACCATTTTGACTCTAATTTCTAATTTCTAACCAATATAATATTTTTGTGCTTGACGTATACTTCCATTCAAAAGTTTGGGGTTTATAAGATTTTTTTTAATTAATACTTTTATTTAGCAAGGATGCATTTAATTGATCAAAATTGACAGTAAAGACATTTATAATGCTACAAAAGATTTTATTTCAAATAAATGCTTTTCTTTTTAAACTTTCTATTAATCAAAGAATACAAAAAAAATGGTTTCCACAAAAATATTTAGCAGCACAACTGTTTTCAACATTGATAATAATGAGAAATGTTTTTTGAGCACCAAATCAACATAATAGAATGATTTCTGGAGGATCATATCATGTGACACTGAATACTGCAGTAATAACTGCTGAAAATTTAGCTTTGCTATCACAGGAATAAATTACATTTTAATATATATAATCAAATAGAAAATAGTTATTTTAAATATCTCACAATATTAATTTTTCACAATATTTCTGTTTTTACTATATTTTTGATCAAATAAATGCAGCCTTGGTGAGACTTTTTAAAACCATTAAAACATCTTACTGACCCCAAACCTTTGAACAGTATTGTAATGAAAATGTATAAAAGAAAATAAGTCATTTTGTTGCCCTCTTGGATGTTTGCTGAGGCAAAAAACATTTTTTTTGAGGCAAAATTTTTTACAACATTTTTTGTCTTCTGAGTAGAAGGTTTTATAAAGTTGTTGGCAGCAGATGTCTTACAAATTTGCCTTGGATGTGTTTAGATTGAGCTGATCGATCGTGTGGATGACATTTACCGCAATACGTCTTGGGATGAGGAGTACAAAGGTTATGGAGTTCAGATTCAGCAGGTAAGCATGGCTCTTTGAGGAGAACAAGGTGAAGAACTCCAATGAAATGCTATTTTGGAGCCAGCAACAAGCATTTGTCTCTTTCAGATCATAATTAACAAGACACCCACAAAAGTATCGCTGGGAGGTGCCCACTTCAACATGGAAGGGACTCCTGTGAAGAACAAAGATGTCTGGGACGTCAAGAAGCTCCTGGAGGTGAGCGAGCTGGAACTGTGGGAGTCTCGCAAATGACTGAATTAATGAGAGCGTCCTTTCTGTATTCTGAGCTGTGCTGATTTGAAGCGATGAGAGTTCTATTTGAGGGTGAAGAATATTGAGGACTTTTGTATTGTTTCATTATCCATCTCTGTTTGGCAGAGAACCAGCAAAGAGAAAGAACATGCTATGGAAACATTAGTAGTGCAGTTCAATTTGTAGTTCTAAAACTATGGAGGAGAATTAGCATCTTCCAGCCATTTTGTGTGATTTTTGATTTGAGTAAAATAAGGTCCGTGGGTACAATTATTTGAAGAGACTTTTAGGTTTTGTTCTACAACACAAATTACCCATAGTCATACCTCTAATGTGAATTTTGAACTGTTGAGTGATTTGAAAAGATACTCTGCCATTCATAAATTTGTGGTTGGTAAAAAAAGTCTCTTATGCTTACCAAGGCTGCTTTTATTTGATCAAAAATACATTATAAAACAGTAACACTGAAATATTATTACAATTTAAAATAACTGTTGTAATTTATAATTATTTTAAAATATTTAATAAAATGTAATTTATGCCTTTGATGGCAAAGCTGAATTTTCAGCCTCATTACTGCAGTATTCAGTGTCACATGATCCTCGTGAAATCCTTCTAATATGCTAATTTGGTGCTTAAGAAACATTTCTTATTATTATCAAAGTTGAAAACAGTTGTGCTGCTTAATATTTTTGTGAAAACTGTGATACATTTTAGGATGAAAAGAACAGAATTTATTTGAAACAGAAAACATTAATACCGGTTACTGTCACGTTTGATCATTTTAATGCATCCTTGCTACTGTACATACGTTACAGTGAAATTCTGTTTTCGTCAAGCATGTAAACTTACATGCTTGTAGTTGTAGTCCTTATGTCCTTAAGACATTATTTTGCTTGTAAATAGAAAAGCAAGCCAAAACAAACAAAATGCTTTAGAAATTCACAAGTGAACTTGGGGTACCTGATTGGTCATGAATAAACAGCTATAATTGTAGTAAAAATGGTCATTTTGTCTTTCTCCTGCAGCAATTTAGCATGGACATTGCAGATAATGCATCACAAGTGTGCTTAGCTCATCTGTTCACATATCAGGATTTTGATGAAGGCACGCTCGGCTTGGCTTACGTGGCTCCCTCCAAAACAGGCTTTCCTGGAGGTCTTTGCTCTGAGAGTGAGTGTAAATACCACATTATGGATAAATCATTTTGGTCTCACATATTCCCCATGCTTAGACAATTGTTTTTTGTTTGTTTTTGTCTTTCTTAAGAGTGTCCTCCTTCAGGGAATGACAATCGTGCTATATACCTCAATACTGGGCTAACCAGCACCAAAAATTATGGAAAAACCATTCTTACCAAGGCAAGTGAAGTCCAAACAAATGTTCTTGTCGCTTTTATTTTAGTAAGCTAATTTTCTGATTATATACCAACAGGAAGCGGATTTGGTTACCACTCATGAGCTTGGCCACAACTTTGGTGCTATTCATGATCCAGATACTGTGTCTGGCTGCACGCCCAGAGAGGATCAGGGGGGCAAATACGTAATGTACCCCATTGCGGTCAGCGGGGACCACTCTAACAATAAAGTACGTCCTTCGTCGATGTGAATCAAGCTTGGTGTCATTGTTCACAACGTCACGTGATCAGTTTGTAAGTGTTTTGTTTTGGTGCTTCCCTATAGTTGTTTTCAAACTGCAGCAAGGACTCCATAGTAAAGAGTCTGAAGGTCAAGGCCTCCAACTGCTTCAGAGAGAGGAACAGCAATGTGTGCGGAAACTCACGGGTGGAGGAAGGTGAGGAGTGTGATCCTGGACTGATCCACCTCAACAGCGACCGCTGTTGCATGTCAGACTGCAAACTTCGGCCCAATGTGCAGTGCAGGTACAGCTCCTCCATGTGGCCTCATGAAAAAAATGCTAATGCAGTTATGGTGTATTAAGGGACGGTTCACCCAAAAATGTGATCATTCACTCACCTTCTTATTTTTAAAATCTTCCTCAAAAGGTGAATTATTAGTTCAATCTCCTGGGTATATGTCAGTTTCTGTCTTTAACTTCTTTTTTTCTTGACTCTAGTGACAGGAATAGTGCGTGCTGCAAAGACTGCATGTTTGAGAGGAAAGGCAAGGTGTGTCAGGAGCCAATGAATGCCACTTGCAAGGGAAAGTCTTACTGTACAGGTGAGGCATCAACTTACAAGCTTCAAGTTTACACAACTGAATGTACTACTTTGATTCTATATATCTGATTAACATGTCAAGGAATTCAGGTTGAGAACCGTTTTAGCATATAGTATTTTGAATTAGCTTGTATTTTTATATATTCAGTCTTCATTTTAATTTTAGTTTAAGTTTTAGTACTTTTGTTATGTGCATTTGTCATTTTTTATTAGTGGTTTTATATTTCTATATAGCTTTTATCTATTTTATTTTATTTTTAGCAACATTTCTCAAGTTTTATTTTATTATTATTATTAATATTTAAAAAGTTTATTTCAATTACTAACATTTGATCAATATTATTTTTTGTGCAATTATATGTTTTATTATTTAAAAAAAAGTAAAAAAAAAATTACAGACTTTTATGGTACCATAGATTTGTATGGTAAAATATTTTGCATTGAGACATCAATACCCTAATGCAAAAAATCCAATTCTCATTGCTGAAATTCAAATAAATTATGCTGTATTATATAAATTATGAAATATTTGTATATTACGGTTGTCATTTGAGATTGTATGATGATATAATGAGAATCACTACTGAGATAAATGAGCTAAAGATTTTGGAAGTAAAATATCCATATGGATTATAATAATAAGAACTTGGGAATAAATTTTGCTTAAATGTCATGGGAAACAATGCTGAAATGCTAGAAATCTGTTAAAAATAAGAGACTAAATTTTCTTTATGCAAAATTCCTTGCGGATGAGATTTAACTGCATAACCCTTTGTCCTCACTGAAACTATTCTTCTGTGCTTCTTACAGGACTCAGCAGTGCATGCCCTCCTCCAGAGAACATCCCTAATAAGACCATCTGTGTGGACAATGGCCGGTGTCTGAATGGAGATTGCATCCCATTCTGTGAAGCTGTGAAGAGCCTGCAGTCGTGTGCTTGCAATGGTAAACTGAGATTCTGATAAAGCTAACACTGTGTGTTGGTGTATTGCAACAGTTTTTAAAGTCTGTTTTGAGGAGATGTGCCCTTTTTTATCCTCTTCCTGTATGTCATTTTCAGAGACGAACAACTCTTGTAAGGTGTGCTGTAAGGATAAGAGCGCTGTGTGCACTCCTTATATTGATAACAAGGGTAACCCCATCTTTCTGCGGAAAGGCAAACCCTGCACTGTGGGCTTTTGTGATGGAGAGGTAAGTGGCAGTGTTCACAACATACACTTTTGTACATTTCTACTCATGTAAGACATTTATAAAAGCTGTTGATTAATCACAGCTCAATTGCAGTAGTTCACAAGACAATTGTAAATGGTTTAGGTTCAGTTATTCAAAAATATGTTCTTATTCCTTCCAGGGTAAATGCATGAAACAGGTCCAGGATGTTATTGAGAGATTGTGGGATTTCATTGAGAAGTTGGACATTAATACTTTTGGTAAGTTGTCTGTGAACACGGTGATGTCATCTTACTTGAAATCCAATGGAGGATAGGAGATCTGCGTATGTGTTCTCAGGGAAGTTCCTGGCAGACAACATTGTTGGCTCAGTGGTGGTCTTCTCACTTCTTTTCTGGATCCCGCTCAGCATTCTGGTCCATTGTGTGGTGAGTCATCTCCACTAACATCTTACATAGTTGTATAGGTCTGTTAGCAATGGTTGTAGCTCTGAGGAAATGTCTGCCACTATAATGGACTGACCTTGAGTTGTATTATGGTCTAAAGGACTGTTTACGGTGAGAGCAAAACAAAAAGTGAAATAAATATGAAGTTGTTTCAACAAGTATTCACACCAAGAGCAAGAAAAAAGTTAAATGAATCTCAGACCAAACAAATGGTTTCTTTACACCAAGAGCACAACAAAAAGTTAAATTAATCACAGACAAAATGTCTATTTACACCAAGAGCAAAAGGAAAAAATTCAATCACAGGCCAACGGTTTATTCACACTAAGATCGAAACTAAACAACACTCTTAGAAGAGTCATTCAAGATCTTCTTAGACAATCCATTTGATGATGCAAAATATAAGTATCAATAATGACAAAGGCCCCATCCAAGAAAAAAAAAAAGTGCATTTTAAAAGATTTCTGTCTCTTCTGTCTTTAGGATAAAAAACTTGACCAGCAATATAAATTTAACACCAAGTCACTCTTCTACCCCAGTGTAAGTACAAATCACGACACAGAAAAAGTTATTTTTCTTTTCATAATAGGAAGCATAACAAATGCCTGACTGTTTATGTGCTGTCCCAGAATGCAGAGCTGCTGAGCAGTCTAGAATCAGCCTCAGTGCGGATCTTCAAACCGCCATCATCCTCAGGCTCCTCTGCGGTGCCACGCTTTCAGGCGTCTGAACCCTTGCAGACCAGCACACCACCTGTCTCGATCTCCCAGGTGGCTCCAGCCTTAACCCCAACCCCTAACCCCACCATGGAGCACCGACGCATGGCCACCATCCAAGAAGATCCCAGCTATGATTCCCACCTGGATGAACAAGCCCTGGGAGAGGACTTCCCTACCTTTGGCACAGTGTCGCGCTCCTTTGATGATCTGACGGAGAACCGAGAGAACGCCATGTCCTTCAGGGTAAAGAGACATGCACAAAATAACAGCAAGGAGACTGAATGCTAAGAGTGTGATTGTATAGAAATTGTTAGGGAATATGATCGGGAATGCTCATTATTGCTCAGAACAAGCATTATATATGCGCTGAAATGCAATGTGGTTGCCTCTCAAGTATTGAAAAAAACAAAATGCAGTATGTTTTGAAGGCACAGTGCACAGAAAATTCACCCTCATGTCGTTCCAAACCTGTATGACTGGCTGACTTCTGTGGAGCTCAGAAGGAGTAAATCTTGATGATGTGTTTGTCAAGCACAATTAAAGTACCTTAAAAGTGATTTATATGACTTGTGCCCAATATTCCAAGTCTTTTGAATCTTACAATAAGATTGTGAGGAACAGACAAATATTTTCTTCTCCTTAAACCAAGTCCCTGCCCTAAATGTTTACTCTGATGTATGGTACAAACGAAATAAAATATCTTTTACATCTCAACTTTAGTTGCTGCAACCGGATAGTTTTAATTGTCGAGGTGAACTTGAGTCCGATCCTGAACAAATCATTTAGACTGATTTTGTGCACCAGAAGAACCAATTCATTCAAAATCCAATTCAGAAGGTTTATTTGTTCACTAACTGGACATTTCTACTTCTTTCATGAAAACAATTCTTATGAAATGTGCCAGAGTGAAGAAAAAGATTATCAGTGGAAAATGACTTAAAAGGACAAATCTGTTCCTCCACAAAGCTACCATATAGCTTTAAAACACTTGCAATTATGCACACATGTTGGTTCCACCACTTTCATGCTTTTAAGGTGCAGATTTAGTAGAGAGAAAGTCATACATGTTTGGAAAGACATGAGTGTGAGTAAACGAGGACCGAATGTTCATTTTTGGACTTTGATAAAGCAACAGATGGCACAAATCATTCAGTGTCTAGGCATTACATGGGAATTCAATGTTGTTAATCCTGTTAGGATTATGCAATATGCATTCATATTTACACATGCACACTGGATCTCAACAGAGTAATCTACACGTGACCAGCTTCATTGTTAAAGCTTAACTACCCAATACCAAGATGTTTACAGGTCTGTTTTTGTCTAAGGGATTGAGCTGATGCTAACAGATCTCGATAACCATTACCTGTTATATTTTAGTTGATATTTTACTTGTTCTAACACGCCAGCAAATTATGCTTTGTAACCTCTATAGAACACAATCTTGTGTTCTTACTTTTTATTGTTTGCAAAAGACAATCAGATTTTTTAGAGGCACTTGATAATTTTGGACATTTTTTTTTTTTTTGCTTTCATTTCTGTTCTTGAATGTAACATGTTACAGTAATTTAAATAGTTGTACCAGCAGACATTATCCCCTGGTTTCCCAGATAAGGCTTAAGCCTAGTCCCAGACTAAAAGGTCTGTTTAAGATGTTTTAACTGAAAGCAACTTGCACTGACATATCTTAAAATATATGTGTTGTTTTGGTATATGAGAACGCTTTTGGTTCACTGGCTTTTTATGAAATACCAAAGTCACAAGTTAAATGAAAAGACAGGCTGTCAGTTTTATCTCTCCATGTTATTATACTTTTCTGCGACACAATGTTCATGACTGTAACTATGCAAGAATATGTATCTTGCAGCTGCTTCCATAAGAATGTACTGATGTTAAACACTTCTCTGAGATCAGTATCCAAAGTGCCTTGTATTTGTTTTTTTATTAGTCTTGTGAAAAAGTATTTTACTCCCATGTGTTTTGCAATGTAATCTACAGGAAAACTCAAAAAGGGAGTGTGACAATGTCATTTATTGGTGGCTAAACAGTCATCTTTTTCTGAATTTTACTCATAACTGTAATCGTCTTTTTGGGAATGTATTTGTTTGTCGATCTTGTAGAATACCAAGCATACTAGTGTCATTTCTAAGTAGGAGATCTTTACCCTGAAAACGTGGTTTATTTTTATTATCAGGTGTCAAATCCTGTGAATCTTTTTTTCATGTTAAGAAATGTGCCCATAATAATCTGCATGGCTACACACAATGTTGTAATGGGTCAAGAGAAAAGTATTGAATGTTAAGACAGTGTTTTGTATCTGTTAGATTTGTATAACTTAATTTTTGACTTGGTGTTTTGCACGCTTTCATTTTTAAATAAAACATCACCCTTAATGTGAGGTGTGTATTGAAATTCAAACTCAACTTCACTCAAAAACCTCTTTTATTAAATCAATACACTGATCTTAAACAAATTATAGCTTTAGTTGCACATAAAATGTCAGATAAAAAAAGACGAAAAAACAACAATTTTAAACGATCAGTATAATGTATATTTAACTAATGGAACTAAAGAGCAGTGACTCCTGAGTGGTATCCATTCGATTTTAATGGCAATTCAATCCTTTGAAGTGCTTTGGCCAGTCCAACATCTGGTGTCTTCAGTCTGGTTTAAGTAGTTCAAGTTAGATGGACTGTAATAACAAAAGTTCTTGAGGGAAATTAAGAGCCTGATAGTAGGCAGATTGGAATTGGCGATCTCAAATGACAGGGTTCATGGCTTCATACAGCCTCTGCACAGCGAGCTCCACCATTTCTCTGAGAGAATCATCTTCAGAATCAGCTTCCTCATACTCCACGGTCTGAACACAAACATAAGAATCCCAATATTTTAGTTTCCATAAAACTTAGGTGTGTACACTTCACAGAGTCTGATACTTACTCGGGTTTCCAGGTTGATGTAGGCAGTCTTCTCATCTACACTTACAGCAAGACAGTTCTTGTCTTTAAAGTCGACACACTCCTCTCCAAACATGTCTCTGCAGATCGGGGCAGAAAAAGAATCGAGTTCATCATAAATATCACTGACGGTTAGCTGAGTGCTGTGAAGATGAACTTACTGGAACATTTTCAGTAATCTGTTCTGGTAAACATCCACATCCATCTTCTTTTCTTGGGGCTGAACAACTAAGATGAAGAAATAAAGAGGAAAACAAAGATATTGGAGTAAATAAGAACGTTTATTAAAATTTGCAACGCAAAAAGTGAAAAAGAGATAGAATCAAAGATCGAAGAAAAAACATAGGAAGGATGAAAGAAAGAACAAAGAAAAAGGAAGAAAGCAAGTAATAACCTGTAATAAATAGAAAGAAAGAAGTAAAAAAGGAAGGAATAAAGATACAAGTGGGAAATATAGGAAGATCAAAATAATAAGGAAGAGAAGAAAGCAAGAAATAAAAGAAAGAACTATTTCTCTCTAGAACTCTTTGAGCTGTTCACCTTTCTGAGCTTTAGGGTTTGACTGCACCTCCAGCACCACTGTGGTGACGGCATCAGCGTACATGTCATTCAGAGGGTTGGCAAACCACTGGTGGAAGAACACCACAGACACACAATTAACAATATGAGTCACTTCTGTTGCCATAGTTACAATGGTGCATCAATGACTGCTGTGCTGCCCTACCTCCAACACGACCAAGTTTTGATCATGAACCACTGTGATACTGTTAAACACTCTTAGTGTGCTCTTCTCTGACGTCTCAATCTCCTCCACATCACCTGTAACACACACACACACAATGAGCGCCACATTTAAACACAAGACACATGCACGCACGCACGCACACACTCACTCACCTGTCAGGTGGCGTAGCTGATTCAAAAGCAGGGGAAAGGGGCCAGTGAAGGGAATGGCTTGAGTCTGTTTCACTGTGCTCATGGCCAGCTCAGTGTAGTCTGCATCATTAAGAACAAAGAAAAAACGTGAGAAGCGAACACACACAAACACTCATATGAAACGCCTGAACCGATCACAAACACAACTCACTGGAGAGGTCAGAGGGGGAGAGGATGTGATAACTGAAGTTCTTTTTCACCAGGATGCCAGAGACCCTCTGACCTTGTGCACACTTCTTATCCGCAAGAGAGCCCATCACCTTCAAATACCACAGACAAAACATTCAGTAACAAAATTATAAAAGGAGAGTTCAAACCGTTGATGATCCATCATAGAGATGAAAGATTCATAATAAGACTTAACTGCAGTGTATTTGCAATAGGATTATTTTTGGAAAGTTTTTTTAATGTTTTTTTATCACAACAGCATACAATTTTAACAAGTTCTATTGTAAAAGAAAGAAAGAATAACAGACAGAAAAATAACAAGAGAAAGAACAAAAGACAGACAGAAAGAAAAAGAACAAAAGAAAGAGAAAGAAAGGAGAACAAAGACAGAAAAAAAGACAAAGAACAAGACAGAAAGAAAGACAAAGAAAAAGAAAAAAAAAGAAAGAGAACAAAGACAGAAAGAAAGTCAAAGAACAAAAGACAGAAAGACAAAGAACAAAAAGACAGACAGAAAAAAGACAAAGAAAAAAAAAGAAAAATAAAGAAAAAAGAGAAAGAAAGGAAAAGAAAGAAAGAAAGAGAGTCTTCAGTAATTTGTTCTGGGTTCAAATTTTTTCAGTTTTATTCATACTAATCTTTTGCGAGTTTGAGACATGTTTAAATACTGATTTCATATCCAATGAAAAACTCTTTTATTCGTCATCTGGATGGATCTGATGAAGCTCTTTACTTGGCAGAAGAAATGTTTGTGATTATTATCATTATTAATAATTTTAATGATTTATTGACCATTGGTGAGATAGACAGCCATTGACCCATGTAAAGCCGTCTCTCTCTGACACTCTTCTACAGTAACGGTCTCTAACTGTGGCTCTGAGAGAGCAGAAGAACAAAACGGACCAATGAGAGCCTGAGTCTCACCTTAGCCAGTTTCTCTCCTCTGAAGTTCAGCGTGACGGCCTCAGTGTTACGAGGGTTGTGCACCTCGATGTGAACCTCATCGTTGTCCTCATACTCTCGAATCAGGGCGGCTTTCAATCGAGCCATCTCATTCTGCTCTCCGTGAACCAGGATCTGAAACCCCACAGTAATAACATGAAACCTGATCTACAACCTGACGACCATCTCAGGACACGAGCACTCACCACATGAGGAGGTTTCAGAGCTCGGATGAACTCGCTGGTCTGCTGGTAATCCGTATGAGCAGAGAAGGAGATGTAGTCCACGGACATCTTCAGAGGAAGCTTCTGTCCTGACATGGTGGTGATCTCCTCCGGCTCAGACATGATATGCTGCACAGAAAACAGTGTGAGGAGAGATCGATCATGCCCAAAGAAACCTGACGCTGAAGATCAGAGATTCACCTTGGCGAGAGTTCCTTCCACGCAATAACCGGCGATGATGACGCCGTTTCTCTTGTCAGTGCACCAACTCTCGAAAAGCTCTCTGGAGAGACCGCTCTGCATCATACCTGGAGATGCCATTACCACACTAGGCCCGATGTCATCGAAGTGGTCCATGCTCTGGAGGAAAGCAAATTATAAAACTTGTATATAATAAAAATGGACAAACGCAACTGACAATATGACTAGTTCTACTTCAATTCTGGACGGTTTTGAAGATGCTTACCTTGAGATTGCTGATGTGCTTGAAGACAAAAGGGTTGTTAATGTTGATGGCCTTGCGGATCTTGTCGTTCATGGCGTTCACATAGGTTTGGTACACAGCCATGCACTTCTTAGCCAGGGAGGAGGCATAGTAGATAGGAATGTCATGGAGTTCAGGGTGATTCTGCCAGTATTCATCTGAAATAGAGGACACGCAGAACGTCAGTGAGGCATTGTTGATGATGCGGCTGAGAGTCTACTCTAAACTGCTGAGGTTCACCTAGAATGAGCAGCAGCTCCTGGGCCCGACCCAAAGCAAACACAGGGATGAGACAGCGGCCCTCGCGGTTCACTATGTCATGGACCGTGTTACAGAAACGAGCCTCTCTCTCCTCTCTCTTCTCATGAATGTGTGTGCCATATGTAGACTCCTACAAGCACAAAAAAGATGGGAAGGGGAAATTGATGTGTAAAAATTTCTATAGCTGTATTATTTTGTTTTAAGATAATATATACACGTGCTTTTATGGGTTGCAAACTTAAGTGTTTAGTTTTCTTTGTATTAAATGCATTGCATATTGTTTTGGCAATTTTTAGCTGATTTTAACATGTCCAAAAAGTCAGTAATATTTTACACTACGCCTTTTTTCTTCAAAGAGTGTAATTATGAATTTACATTACATTAGTGTTAATAGGGTAAATATTGTATAATTTTCAACTATTATTGCACAAATAATAAAAAACATTAAATTATTATGATTATTTTATAATGTAAAATATATATAATTTTTTTGTAATGTGTGTGTGTGTATATATATATATATGTGCAGTCAAATCGATTAATTGCATCTAACATAAAAGTTTGTGTTTACGTAATATGCGTGCATATATATCTTATTTCATTTATATATATATATATATATATCATATGTATGTCTGTGTGTGTGTGTATATATATATGCACACGTGTGTGTGTGTGTGTGTGTGTGTGTGTATATATATATATATATATATATATATATTATACATTTAATAATATATACACACATATATTAGGTAAACAAACTTTTACGTTAGATGCAATTAATCGCATAGCAGTAATATATATATGTTTATATAACTTTAAATTTATGTATATTTACTTTTGGTACATATAAAAATGTGTTACATAAAATGTTAAATAAATAAATAAATAAATACATTTATTTGAATGACACAGACACACACATATATATGTGTATAAATATATATGTGTGTGTGTGTGTGTGTGTTATGTAAAAAAACTTTTACGTTAGATGCAATTAATTGCATAGCACTATTATATATATATATATATATATATATATATATATATTTTACAATTATAAAAAGTATTTGTTGTAATGTATGTTTGACATTTTATAAAAATATTTGTCACATACAACTTTTATCTTAATGGTGGGAACAGACAAAAATCCACATTGTTGAGCCCTGGAGAAAGAAATCATATTCCAAGCATAAACTATAGTACATACTGTGATGAGAATGTCTGGTTTTACGCTGGGAATCTCAGCTGCCATGAGATGTCTGTCTTCTTGACGTGAGAAATCTCCTGTGTACAGTAGCTGAAGAGAATGACCGTGATCATTATCAGAAACTGTGTGAAGCTAAGACAGCAGGTTTGAATGAATAAACTACACCTACCTTCACTCCTGCAATCTCAATCATGAACATGGCTGCTCCCAAAACATGGCCTGCATGGTAGCACCAAAACTTGATGCCCGCCACCTCTTTCACTTCATGGAAGTTGATGGTCTCGATCTTGTCCATGCTTTCTTCTAAATCGGTCTCGGTGTACAGCATGTCATCCGCTGAGATGTTGCTACAAACACAAGGAAACAAGAGAATATGTTAGAGAGCTGGATCTTTATAAAACTTTCAAAGAGCAAAGTTTTTATAAAACCTTTTCAAGAGCTTTAGAGTACCTGACTTTCACATAGTCTGAAAGCAACCAGCGGTAAATGGCTTTAGTGGCATGAGTCATGAAAGTCCTCCCTTTGAAACTTGTCTTTTGTAGAAACCATGGCAAAGCTCCACAATGATCCAAGTGAAAACTGGAAGAGAAAAAGAGGTCAGCAGAATTTTGAATGTCACTGACCCCGATGTCTTTCGTTCAAGGAATGGGACTCACTGGCTGATGAGGAGCAGGTCAATCTCAGCTGGGTCTATCAAATCAATGTAAGGCAATGCATCCATGCCCTCCAATCCAGGGTGGATGCCACAGTCCAGCTGAAAATACATGGCATGTCAGAAAACATCTGTTAAATCCATCAAAAGTAGGAAAAACAGCAAAACTGTGCTTACCATGATTTTACGGCCCTTAAACTCAAGGATGATACAAGACCTGCCCACCTCTTGACCAGCTCCTCTGTTTAAAAATCACAGTGATAAATGATTAATAGTTACAGTAGGCCTAAAGTTACTCAGGAAAAGGATTAACACAGATGAAAATCAATCTCACTTGGGTCATGTTAGGTATGATAATATCATTTTAAAACTGTAAACCAAACAATCAACAAAACATTTGGCGCGGAATAGAACTTCAATAAGAACATTTTGAATGAAGTGAACTCACAGTGGTCTTATGAGAAGCTGGTCGCTTTCTTCTGCAGGCACTGGCACATCCGCTTTGCGTTTTGTTGCCATGCTTGTGACGTTTTTATTTTATAAGTTACTTAACGTTAACTAAAATTACTTATCCATAATCATCGACACTTCTAATAATAAAAGACAACGATCATACACTGGGAACCTGTGGACATGAGACAAGTATTTCCGGTGTAGTCACGAGTCAAAATAAAAGTCTTAAATGACAATAAAGAAACATAATAAAGGTTATATAAATCAGACAGTTGAATAGTTTATCACATTATACTGAAAAGCATACTCAATTTTGGATAGCAAAAAAAAAAATAATAAAGGAAAACGAATTGAACCGAAGTATTATTTTCGAAGTAACACACACACACACACACACACACACACACACACACACACACACACACACACACACACACACACACACACACACACACACACACACACACACACACACACACACACACACACACACACACACACACACACACACACACACACACACACACACACACACACAATAGATTTCTAAATATTTGTAACGCATTAAACTGAGAAAGAAAGAAAGAAAGAAAGAAAGAAAGAAAGAAAGAAAGAAAGAAATTATATCTGGAAAATGTGTAAGTTAAAAGCGTATCTTTTTTCTAACATTATTTCAACTTTTCGGCTTGGCTTCTCGAATTAAGGTTTTTAGCATTAGCTTTACGTCCCTCAACTGCAATTGGACAGCAACTTCGTGAGGTTCTCTCTCATTGGCGGATTGGAAGTGATTGACGGGCGATGTGGTTCCGCCTAAAAATCATGTACTAAACTTCTACTGTACAGGCAGTTAGGATGGGTGAAATCCAGAAGTGTTGATCTGCCAGCTGCGCGTGTGATGGAGCTGTTCAACTCTCCTGTTCAAAGACGAATTTACTTCTCATTGCCTCTTTTTCTTTCATTTTCGGACTTTAAGGAATGACTGAGACGGACTGAGTTTGATTCGGGTTTTGTGCGGTCTTTTAGTAAAGTGCAACTTAAAACAAACTTTATGTTCCTTGTCTTGGATGTAGTGTTGATTTAAAGGGAATAATCATGCCTGATCAACTGACAGTTCCGGACTTTATGGACATTACCAATGAGGACTATAAAGCGCCAACAACATCAGTGTTCTTCTCACGCATGGTCCACTGTAGGAATACAGTGGCCACTTTGGAAGAGGTAAGACACCTTTACACTTGTCAATTACACGGTACCGTGCAATTGACAGACTAACGCGACGTGCACAAAACACATTTCTAAACAGTATCTATTATAGAAAGTCTGCGGTCTAACCCCAGATTATAGGTTTCCTTTAGTAGCTATGTACTATAAAATAGCCTATTTTACAAAAGGAACCTTTATCCTTCTTGTAGCACTAAAGCTCAACGTATCCCCCGTTGGAATTGAACCTCGCCCATGTTCAGCTTTCTCATGTAGCTTCTTATCGCAGTGTTATGAAATAAATGGACTACTAGTTTGCTATGTTGGCACCGCTCTTAACTTATTTAAGTTTTAGTCTCAAAATCAGTAATACAGTGTTCACATAATGGTCTAGATATCACATACATTTACCATAACAGTGATTTGTTATTAATGAATGCATATGTGGCAGATTGTATGCACCCATTTAAAAAAGGCCTGTGCCTGTCTGAGGTAACAGAGCTGTTATTAACAAATAGGCTAGTACTACAGATATTACAGAAATGAGAGAAATATAAAAAGATGGTGCCGTGGAATAATTGATAAGACTAAAATAATAAACATTTAACATGATCACTATTCACAAGATCCCACTAATAAAAATAAAGCAAGTGTCATTGGCATTGCACATCTCCAAAACAGTTCCTTGGAGTTGCATATACTAAATATGTAAGTAGCATGATTGTGCCATACTGGTTCTGAAATATAACACTGTAAAAAAGAAAAAAAAAAAAAAAAAGAAAACTCAACATCTTAACATAACTAGCTGGTGAGAATTTTGAGTATACTCAACTTATCGGGAAAATTAGTCGACTGCATCAACTAAATTAAAGGTGGTCTGGGCTTTCATCAAACATGATACGTTTTATAAACACACTGTTTTTTTTACTAGTTGATCCAATTTCACTAAGCTTGCATATTATGTTATGCTGAGCATTCACTTTACAGGCAGTAATAGTGATGTATAACTTTTTATTCTTTGTCTAACTTGTGTATTGGTCTGTTGAGCTAACTGAAGAAGTTATGTGGAGTTACTTGTTCACCAAAACAAGTTGTTCATACTCCTTGAAATGGAAGGAATTTCACTGAAGTGAACATTAATCACTCAAACGGCGATTAACAAAATATAATCAAAAACACCCATCCTTTGACTAAAAACAAATTATTCAAGTGATCAGTGATCAAACAGCAGCTTTTTAATTGGACCCTCACCACCAAACTTGACATTGTATGTTATTGCTGTGTAATATTTTAAGTAGCTTGAGCTAAATTGCCTTAAATGTTTATGTAATGCTAACATTTCATAGCTCAATCATTTAAATTGATTTTTAAGTTGGATTTTTTTTTGTAGTGTGCAAGGGTTGCTCTGCATGATACCATTTATTAGTATTAGTCCACATGATGGGTACTGTAAATCATTTTTTTTTTATAACTAGAAGGTATAAGTAGAGATGTTGAACTCACACTGTAATAACATCATGTCAGATAATGTGTTTTTATGTGGTAAAATAAGTAACTGGCTTACATACATTTTAATAGTTTGACTATAGTTTTTAATAGTTTTGACATTTTAAAACTTTTTGTATTCACTTTGTATATATATATATATATATATATATATATATATATATATATATATATATATATATATATATATATATATATATATATATATATATATATATACTTATTTATTTCTAGGAATGGAAACAATTATGTATGTGTTCTGTACTTACCAAAACAGTTCTTGTAAAGTTTTGCATTATAGTTTGAAAACTCTTCAACGGGAATATAAAAGAGCTTAGTTTCGTTTTGAACTCTGTCAGCCTGTTTTAATGGTTGAAAAGATCCGGCTGAACTTTACTGATGTCTACGATTAATCTAAAGAAGCTCCACAGCTCTTCTTCTTTTATTGACATACTGCATTCTGACTCCAAACTTGAACTTAGGATATTGACCTCTGATGAAGGGGGAAAGTGTTAGTCATTACTGGTGACAAAGAATCAGCATGTTGATTTTGACTCCTCTCAAATAAATCTCTTCATAAAGGAGATTCTTCGTTTCAATGTGATTTTTTTAAAAGCAGGCATGAGTAAAAATTACTGCCCCGGGCTTTTAGAGGAAGTGGCGTCTTCATGTGACTGGAATACATAGAGGGAGACTCTCTTTATGAGTTGCCCTTTGACACTACCCCATTTGCATTTAGCCTCAATGAAGTAAGTAACTGAGGTAAACACATGTTCATGGTTTATGTCAACTCTGGACCCGGATCTTGTGCAAATTTATTTATGCGTAAGTTTGCTCATCTATACAAAGCAGCCACCTCATGTATGTTTTGACATACAGTGATGTCACATGCTAGGGTTTTTTAGTCAAACCCTTCAAATATTTGGATATGCTTTTTCTGTAGCATGAGGGCTGCATACCCACAGATGCCATAAAAATGGCAGCTAGTATACTTTTTCTGGTTGTTTCCGGTTCTTACATCTCTGTGCGTGGTGTCCTGCTGAGACTTGCCTTTGATGAAAACCCCAGTGCAGCTAATATCTCCCATTTCTTTCTCGCCTTTTCTGTTCTCTTTCTTTCCCTTCATCTTTTCTCATTCCTTAAGGCTAAGGCGGGACGGCTGCCCCACTTCTTGCCCCAGCTTGTCCCGTCTAGTCTCTTTCTCGCACATACACGTCTCACCGTTTTTGTGTATGCAGCCCTGCTGGTCACTCTCTGTCTTTTGTAAACCAGTGATCTCAGATTGTACTGTTCTAAAACACTCAAGGCCAATTTCTGCAAAGTGTCGCACAGGAACAGACATCAGAACCTATGTAAATAGGGGTGTATAGTACGAGGCTACTGTTGTTCTTATTGTATTATATTGTAATTTTTTTTACTTCATTGTTACTTGAATATTTGTAGGAGTGTTTTGTACTTTATTTAGTATTATTGAAACGTATTTGTTTAGTTACATTCCCATGGAATTTTTTAACATTTTATTTCATGTATCTTTAAATGCATTTTTTGCAGGTCATCTTGACAGTCTGTCCTATTTCTGTCCATTTTACTGAGCTTACACAAGCGGATCAAAATAAAGTCTGAGTTGAACTTGTATAGAACTTGTATATGATAATTTCTTATAAAAAGGATAACTACAATCATTCTTCCTTCTCGTGAAAAGACATCTCCACATTAATAAAACTTTAGTTAAACTGTTTACTTAACAGTTTGTGTATGAATGTTGATTTCTTCAGTCCATTTCTAAAACTCAGACATTTTACTTTAAAATAATCCAATTAAATATGGAAACACTTTTTATTTTGATTGGAGCATGTTATAAGATTGATACGTTTTATTTGAGTAAAATAATATAGACAGTATCCATATTTTCTCTGTATTTTAGATCAAACTTATTAAATAGATTTACACTACTGCTAAAAAGTTTGGGAGTGGATAGATTTTTAAATGTTTAATGTTTTATGTTCACCAAGACTGTTCTTATTTGATAAAAAATACAGTAATATTGTGAAATGTTATTACTATTTAAAATCACTGTTTTCTTTTTGAATATTTTTTTAATTTAGATTTATTCCTGTGATGGCATAGCTAAATTTTCAGCAGCCATTACCGTCTTCAGTGTCACATGATCCTCCAGAAAATAAATGATTATAATATGCCTCTGTTCAAGAAAGATTTCTTTTTATTATCAATGTTGAAAACAGTTGTGATTCGTGGAAACCATGATACATGTTTTTTTCAGGATTCTTTGATGAATAAATAGTTCAAAAGAACACAATTTATTTGGGATAGAAATCTTTTGTTACATTAAAATTGTATTCACTGTCACTTTTGATCAATTTAATGTTTTAAAGAAAGTATAACATTTCTATAAAAAAATCTATAAAAAAAAAATCTTCTTACTGATCCCAAATTTTTCACCGGTATTATATGTCATTGATGGTTAAATGCTCTGTATGCTCAATGTCAGACTGTGAAAGTGGGAAATGAGTGTTGTCAGCTTTGGCAGGCACCAGGCTTAGCCCTCGTCAGAAGGTTTTGTCTTGGTGTCGTACCAGACATGACTCCTGCATAAACACAGTTTTTAGGCCACAAGTCTGTCTACTTCACTCGGCTCTTTTTGTGCAAAATTCCCAGTGTGTGATTCAGCATGAGTGATGGGTGGCTAAATTACAGGCTATCTGAGTACGTCTGGATGTAAAAGCATTGTGTTGTGTGTGTGTGTGTGAAGGAAAAGTATAAACCACACTGTACAAAACTGAGTTACAAATTATTTGTTACTATAGCTTGACCTACTTTATGCAGAACAAGTTATTGGTTGTGCTTATTAGGCAATAGAATATGCACCATTTTAAAGCATTGTAATAAGTAAAGATGCACGCAGCCCCTTATTGATGCAGTTTATTCTTTATTGTGGAAATAATCCAATTTGTCATACATTTTTTCTTCTTCACATAATTATCATTCTGTGTGTATTCAGAACCTGTCCATTCAGCATAAGAAAATCCCTTTTAGCATGTTTCATGTTGTTTTGCAGGCGTTGGATCTGGACCGCAGTGTACTGCACAAAATGAAAAAGTCAGTCAAGGCCATAAACAACTCTGGTCTGAGTGAGTATTACAAACAAAGCCACTTCAAGGCAATCCTGCAAGGTTAGCAAAAAAAAAGTGCAATGCCTGCTAAACGCTGTGGTATGCAGGGAAGGAGACCAGAGGTTGTGTTTTTAATGTATGAGAGGCTTCATTGCGCTTAATAAACTGCTTATCATTTAATGAGTCGACAGCCCATCGGCTAATCTTGTGTTTGCTCTTAAACATTTGTTTTGGATTGATCTATTTTTAGAGTTTACACCTAAAAAAAAAAGCTGTTTTATAAGAGAAGTCATGGACAATTGTGCGACAGGTGATTCAGTTTGCGGCACTTCTGATTCATTTCTATGGTGAAAAGACGATCTCTGATTACAAAAATGACCATTTGCCTCTGAGTTTGAATCAATAACCAATAACTTTGCACTAATAATAAGCTCACCAGTTTAGTTTTTGAACGTATAGACAAGTGTGCAATTGTTCTGGTAATCCTATTTATCTTAATAATATCATGCCCAGGACAAAGCTTTTGGTTTCATTTACAGTGTGATTCAGGTCATTGTTAATCTAGTAGTGAGTAGGTTTTGTGCTCTAACTCACACATTCCTCTCATTCTTACCAGGAACATCGATACCTGTTCTAGCAGGAACCTGCTTATTTCCCCTCTCTCTTTCTTTTTCTATTTACTTTGTTAGCGCACGTTACTTCTCTTGTGGTGAACTATTAATCCACAGAATTTTTTTTTTTTTGTAAATCTTCACTGATTCTTTTCTGATGTCGACAGTTTGGCCAGAACATCTTTCACCCATTTACGTCCAACCATCCTTAAACTACACTAAAATGATTAAAAATGGCTTTTTGTTCATTTAAATAAAGCTGAAATAAAATATAAATATTAGATGAAAAACTTCAACTTAAAATATTTTGCCTTTGCAACTAACTGAAAAAGTTTTTTTAGTTGAAGTACTAAAATGACTGAAACTGAAATAAAAATAAATTAAAGCAAAAATCACAGATTTTAGGCCATAAGTCTGTCAACTTCACCTAGCTATTTTTGTGCAAAATCCGCAAAATGTGATTAAGCATGAGTGATCGGTGGCTAAAGTTCTATGTATACTATATATATAAACTAAAACTAATAAAAATGAAAAAAGATAAAACAATTACTAAAACTTGACCTAAAATTAAGATGAAAAGTAAAAAAAAAAGGTTAATTCAAATGTAATACACATATATAAATAATACACGTATATCAAAATTAGGGCCCTGTGATGTGGTGTAATATGGGTCAAATTCTGAAAAGAGTTGAAACGCAGCACAGTGCCTGGGAGTGGTTACTACTCTATTTTCTATAGCACTCTGGTCATAAACTAGGAAGTAAGTTCTTTTGCAAGCGGTAGGAATGGAGAAGACCTACGTGACATGAGTTTGCTCATGCCTGCATGAAACACTGTGATAAGGTCAAGCAAAGTGTGTTAAAAACAAATGAGCTTCATAAGGCAACATTTGGAAAATGCATGAAGTATTCTTGATCATCAAACAAACATTTGTATATATTAAATAAATGTGTAAATGAACAGACTGTTTCTCTGTGTCTTCAGCTCACGTAGAGAATGAGGAGCAGTACATCCAGGCACTGGAGAGGTTTACAGATAACTCTGTGTACAAAGACGATCCTAATATGTCCGAACACTTCCTCAAATTTGCTAGTTACACCAAAGAGCTCACTGGTCTCTTGAAGAACTTGGTGAGCTAGTCTCCGACATCCATATACTGTAGATCATTTCATGAGACACTATGTGTTTACATGTGTGTTTTCACACACTTAGTTTTTTAACACTTTATATACAGACTATACACTTCATTTTGAATCTCCTCATATCTCATTTTGTTGCCCACAGCTGCAGAACATGAATAACATCATCACTTTCCCACTAGACAGCCTGCTGAAGGGAGACCTCAAAGGAGTAAAAGGGGTATGCAATGATCTGGAAATATATAGTCGTTGTGTGTAAACGATGGCAACTGTGTTTTAGCTGTGTTTAGTGGTTTGCAACACAAGTTCACCACAGTGTGAAATGTGTTTTAGTGAGTGAGAATGTGTTTAGAGTTTTGCAAAAAGATTGAATGAGATTTGCTCTTCCTCGTCCTCATTTTCGTCCTCTTCCTCCTCTTACTCATACTCTTCCTCCTCCCCCTCTCAGATTGTTTCCATCTATTGTCTGCTTGTGTTTAGCGCCTTGCAACACAAGTGCATAAAGAGTGCATGAGACTTGCAAACAGTGTCTAACTGCCTGAACTCAACATACTGGTTTAGGCTATTGAGAATTTGGGTCAGAGAATGGGGTTTAGTGTCTTAGCAATTGTGAAAAACTGTAATGAACCAAACTTTCATGTATATATACAAAAACATCTTTTATATAAATACAGTGATCATGGTGGTTTGCTTAAATGTCCTTTAAGACTTGATTATCATGTTAACTGTGTTCTCGTTTGTTTTTGCAGGATTTGAAAAAGCCTTTTGATAAAGCATGGAAGGATTACGAAACTAAACTGTAAGCACCTATTAACCTCTTAATATCTCAGAAAAAATATATGAACAAGGAATAATTACAAATCAGTGAAACTTAAACTTGAGCCTTAGACACTGTGGGGTGTTATGTTCTTTTATATATTCCTGTACCTTACAGCATGATGGAAGAAAAAAATCACATTCCTGCTGAGTTTTAATGATTGTAGATCAGGTTTATTCATTTCAGATGTTTGAGCGTAATTCATGAGCCTGTAGCACAGCTGAAGAGCTTATCGCGATTTGGGGCCGTACCTTAAGTAAACATCAGCACCAGCATTTATGGTTTGTTTGTGCATTATGAGGCATTGATGAAAGACTAATGTTTTTTCATACCAATGCACTAAACTTGTTCACAGGAGCAAGATTGAGAAAGAAAAACGGGAACATGCCAAACAGCACGGTCTGATCAGAACAGAGATCAGCGGAGGGGAGATTGCGGAAGAGATGGAGAAAGAGAGACGCCTCTTTCAGCTTCAGATGTGTGAAGTAAGGAATGTGGTTCATATACAGCCAACATCAGCATGGACTTTCCTTTATTTTTTTGAATTGGGCAGCAGTGGTGGTCCTGGGGTTGGACAATGACAATGAAACTGAAACACTAGCCAATACAGTGGCCAATCTTCAGTGATTTTACCTTGCATCAGTAAGAGCAGAGTGTGAAGACTAGCACAGCAATAGTACAGCTGGACATAAAATATTGCAATCCATACAAGTTGTAACTAAACTTGTCAGACAATATTATCATATATTTTCATGACTTTAGAAATAATTTTATAGCTCATGGTCTGATAGAAAGCAATTGAAATGATTGTTTTGTGCTGAAGTGTTTGATGTGCTTTGTTTTGCAGTATCTCATTAAAGTGAATGAAATTAAAGTCAAGAAGGGGGTTGACCTACTCCAAAACCTCATCAAATACTTTCATGCTCAGTGCAAGTATGTTTATTTATAATATTATTTAATATTATTGTCTGGTTTCACAGAAAAGGCTTAAGCCTAGTCCAGGACTAAAACTGAAAGTAACTGTTTTGTCTCAAGATGCACACCAGTAATGTTTTTTTCAGGTACTTTATAAAAGCTACTTAAATGGCTACTTATATTGAACTTAAAGCCTAATCTGTCTGTGAAACCAGGCCTATATATCCCAGTAACAATATTTTTAATTTTTAAATGTGTATTTTGACATCATATTTAATTTTTTTCCACAGTTTCTTTCAGGATGGGATAAAAGTTGTGGACAATCTAAAACCTTTCATGGAAAAACTTGCCACGGACTTGACCGCGGTGCGTTTTTTGATATTACTGTCTGTTCTTTTGAAGTTGTATTTTTTTGTTTAAGACATTGTTTATTTCATGTTTTTTTTTTATTTGTGTGTGAATCGCAGAACAAGCAGACACAAGATGCAGAAAGGAAACAGCTGATGCAGCTGAAAGATATTCTCAAATCTGCCCTGCAGTCAGAGTGTAAAGAGGTGAGCCATCTTCAAATGATTGTAAACTGTGATTGATAGGAAGGTTGCTTAATTTCTGTGGTAACTCTTGTTGTTTTGTTTGTTTGTATGGTGAAAGGACATTCAGGCAAAGCAGAATGCTGGCTATAGTCTTCACCAACTGCAGGGCAATAAAGCTCACGGCACTGAGCGCTCTGGGATGCTTCTCAAACGCAGCGAGGGGTGAGTTCGTCTGGTGCTTTGAAGATATTAACAAGCATTGAGAATTTTTTTAGGCCATTGAATGTTCTGTAGAGTTTGTGTGATGAAGGCTTTTCTCGATATTACAGACTGAGGAAGGTTTGGCAGAAAAGGAAGTGCTCTGTGAAAAATGGACTATTGACTATTGCTCATGGAACGGTAGGGGAACGAAACTGGCACTCTGTTTCTCCTTTCAGAATGATGTTTTAGTTTTACAAGCTTGCCATTTTATAGCAGATTGAATGAAGGAGAAACATATGAGTTTGAGATCAAGAATGTGTTGAAAAATAACATAATCTCAAATACCAAATAACTCTGTAGATGCAGATCAGAATATCTAAGTCACATATATCATGTTTACTCATTTATTGCTATAGAATACATCTTTTTACATCCTAGAGGAAGGATTCCTTTCTCTTCATGGGTGTTTTTTAAGATATTTAAGTAACAATTACCCCCCCCCCAAGGATCTGCCAATGACTATAATGCAATATAGTTTGTTCATGTATTAAAAGCTTTCATTTTTTTTACAGATTATAATTATATTTATATTATTATATGTAAATATATTAATGAAATATATTTAAAATTAAAATGTCTATAATTTTAATAAATATTATATATATATATATATATATATATATAATAAGAATATATTATAATTTTTAATAGAATTCGTCAAGAATACAAACATATTTGTATTAAATATATTTATTAAATGTATTATATAATATTAGTTTATTAATATTTATGTCATTTTAGAGGGTAATAAATCCTACATTTTCCTGTATTTTCTCTTTCTCTCTTGCTCTATCTCTCGTTTTCTTGCAGGCCAACACACCGCCTGCAAACCTGAACCTCTTAACCTGCCAAGTGAAGCGTAACCCAGATGAGAAAAAATGCTTTGATCTTATATCCCGTAATATACTAGCACAGTCACAGCACAATACAGTCATAAATACAGAGCCAGTATTCTCAGAGTCTGTCACGGCTCATATGGTTGGTTGATCATCTTTATTCGCTTACTGTTCTCTTCCATCTTCTAGATGACAGAACATATCACTTCCAAACAGAGGACGAGGCAGAGTGTCAAATGTGAGTGTGTGTGCTCATATGATGATTTAACATTGATAGAGATTTTACATTTTACATTTTTTAGAATATCATGTGGAATGTAATTATTATGTCCATCACCTCTATCTTTTCATCTGTATCTCTCTATTTCAGATGGGTGTCTGTGCTCCAGAATAGTAAAGAGGAGGCCCTGAACAACGCCTTTAAGGATGATCGGAACGAGTGTGAGAACAACATTGTACGGGAGCTGACACAGGCTATTGTGGGAGAGGTGAAGAAGATGAGTGGCAATGATGTGTGCTGTGACTGTGGAGCTTCCGGTAAGCAATATAGAAGTGATGTAACCTAGTGGTTACGGTAAGTTCACCCAAAATTTTAAATAAGCCCATAATTCACTCACCCTCAAGGCATCCTAGGTGTATATGACTTTCTTATTTCAGCCAAACACAATCAGAGTTTTTTTAAAAAAAATATCAGCTCTTCGAAACTTTATAATGGGAGTGAATAGAGCGTAAATTTTTAAAGCTCCTAAAAGCACATCCATCCATCATAAAAGTAATCCATACGGCTCCAGAGGGTTAATAAATGCCTTCTGAAGCTCAGCAATGTGTTTTTTGTAAGAAAAAAAAAAAACTATTTAAACTTTATAAACTATAATCACTGGCTTCCGGTAACGGCCATGATGTAAGTCTTGCTCCAGCGGAAGATTGACCTCTGACCTCTCTCACTTTTTTAAAGAATTTTTAGAATTTAAATATATACATTACCGTTCCAAAGTTTGGGGTCTGAATAATGTTTTTCACGGTTTCCACAAAAATATTAAGCAGCAGAATTATTTTCAACATTGCAGCTTTGCAGCCTTGCAGCTTTTTCAAAAACTTTAGAATGGTAGTGTGCATAACTATTAGATATCAATTATTTTTGCAGTAGTATTTATCATGCACAAAACAATGAGGCCTTTTATTAGGGTGGCAGGATTAACAGAAAGATTTAAACTAAATACTAAAATAATACAACTATAAATAATTTACTTACAAACAGCATAATTTAACATTTTCGTTACAAAACATAATATGTAAATAATGGCTGAATCAAATGAATTAGTGAATTGTTTTTGTTGTTTGCCGTTTGATTTGCACAAACTCAAATAGATAATTTAGCAGGCTGTGATTTATATACTTTTTAAAAGAAATGAAACACCCTGTGCTTCCTGTTTTACATCTGGCCTTTCAACTTCTCTTTGTATATTGTATGAAACTTAGTCATCCCAGTAGAACTTGTTTTATTGTTATTTAGATCGGAGTTTTGATGATACGTCTGCGGCTTTTCACTTGTTGTCACTGCAGATCCAACATGGCTCTCCACGAACCTGGGTGTGTTGATTTGCATAGAATGCTCTGGAATCCATAGGGAAATGGGCGTCCACTACTCCAGAATACAGTCTCTGACACTGGATGTCTTGGGCACGTCTGAACTCTTGGTATATTCTTGTTATAACTTGGTACCTGTTTGGCAGAAATAGCAAACATATTGGTTGTGACGGTATTAAATGTGTTGCAGCTTGCTAACAGCATAGGCAATGCTGGATTTAACGAAATCATGGAGGCAAACCTGTCAGCAGAGGAGATTCCCAAACCCAACCCTTCTAGTGACATGTGAGCAACAGATCAGTTTCAATGACAGTTATTTTCTTTGTGAATTATTTTCATTCATTATGCATGTTTAAAACAAAAACATTATTAACATATTTAAAAAATTCTGTTTATTTTAAGCTGTAAATTAAAAATTCATTTGGCTATTTAGGCTAATTTAGGCTACACATCATAAATTACTTTACTTTTTCTCTCTCAATTGTCCTTCAGGCAGGTGCGAAAAGACTTTATCACAGCCAAATACACAGAGAAGCGTTTTGCTCAGCGGAAGTATGCAGATAACACAGCCCGACTGCACGCACTGTGTGACGCGGTAAAGTCCCGGGACATCTTCTCTTTGATCCAGGTATACGCTGAAGGATTGGACCTGATGGAGACCATTCATCAAACTAACCAACATGTGAGTCATTTTGCTTTGTCTTTTTGAGTTCTCCTGACGGGCTGCACACAAAAACAGCATCTAACACCACACGTGTAGTCCAATTCACAAACAAATGATTATAAACCGGTTCTTTTTAGCGAAATAAATACAGACAGTGTTTTGTGTCAGTATAATTTTTCAATACATGTATGTATGTTTGTATATAAAATTCTGCCGTTCACTTACAGGAACCAGGTGAGACAGCGCTCCATCTAGCAGTACGAATGGTGGACCGGAACTCACTCCATATTGTGGACTTCCTTGTACAAAACAGGTGTTCTGCTGTTGCTCTGTACTGCAGCTAAAAGTTAATGCTATTAACACATGGTTTTTACATATTATGAAGACATTTTACATGTCTAATATGTGTGTGCATGTGTTTGTGAATGCAGTGGGAATTTAGATAAGCAGACTGCCAAAGGAAGCACAGCTCTGCACTACTGCTGCTTGACTGACAATAGTGAATGTATGAAGCTGCTACTGCGGGGAAAAGCATCTGGCACCATTAGTAAGAGTTCATATAATATGCTGCTTTAACCTCGGGAATTCAAACTACACACAATGCATTTTAAAAAATCAAAATCATTTATAATGAAAAAATAATAAAAAAAGTGGTTACAATATTTTTTTTTTGGTCATGTCTAAAAATGGAAAAAAAATGTCAAAAGAAAGAAACTTTGGGGAAAAATAAATGTGTTTTTCTTGCAGCTAATGATGCAGGAGAGACTCCTCTGGATCTGGCGCAGCGTCTCAGGCACTCAAAATGCGAGGAGCTGGTGTGTATATTTGTTATCTTTGCGTTCAGTTTGCAATGCCAGCAGAAATTGATTTTGCTCTGTTCTTTTCTTGAGAGCAAGTTCCTGGCCTTGCCTGAGTTTGTGTTCAAGCAAATTCCTCTCCAACATGTTCTTCTGTGTTGTGTGATTTACAGCTGACTCAGGCGCAGACAGGGAAGTTCAATGTCCATGTGCATGTGGAGTATGACTGGCGTCTGCATAATGATGACCTAGACGAGAGCGAGGATGAGATGGAAGACAAGGTTAACATGCTTTTTATTTGTGTACTCAAAAGATCACATTTAATTCAGTTATACTATCTTTAAGGGATAATTCACCCAAAAAGTTCTGTCATCATTTACTCACCCTCAAGTTGTTCCAAACCGGTATGAATTTCTTTCTTCTGCTGAACACAAAGAAAGATATTTTGAAGAATATGGGTATTGACTTCCATTGTATAGAAAAAATACTATGGAAGTCAATGGGTTCCATCAACTGTTTGGTTGACGACATTCTTCAAAATATCTTCTGTTGTGTTCAGCAGAAGAAAGACATTCATACAGGTTTGGAACAACTTGAGGGTGAGTAAATGATGACAGAATTTTCATTTTTGGGTGAACTATCCCTTTAAAAATAGTATATTCAGCAAGGATGCGTTAAATTGATCAGAAGAGACAATAAAGACATTTATAATGTTACCAAAAATTACTATTTCAAATAAATGCTGTTCTTTTGAACTTTCTATCAATCAAAGAATCATGGAAAAAAGTGTGTGTGGGGAGGGAATCAAGGTTTCCACAAAAATATTAAGCAGCACAACGTTTTGTAACATTGATATTTATAAGACATGTTTATTGAGCACCAAATCAGCATATTAAAATGATTTCTGAAGGATCATGTGACACAGAACATATGCGATAGAAGTATTTTACACATTCATATATATATATACAGTGTCCAAAACTACTGACTCATTCACGGTTCACTTCATAGTGAATGTCATATAGTTCTCTATCTAAAGATCAAAATTTATTTGGACACAGGGAATATTGAGCACTTTATGTGATATTTTTGACACATTGATTCCGAATAGCAAAATTAAAAACCTTAAATTTGATCTGACCATACAACGTGAGACATAGACAATTCATAGTTGAATCATAATTCAATCCACAGATGTTTTTTTAGATGTTAATGTGAATATCTGTACGGTCTGGCTCATCCTTATGTCATTGATTTTGGGTTTCAGCCCATTCCCAACAGGCGTGAGGAGCGTCCAGTAAGCTGTTTTGTTCCAGGCAGTGGCCCCATGATGCCCAACATGAGCGCTCTGGCACGGGACGTGGCTAACGTGGTTAATAGCAAGCAGAGGACTTTTATTCCTAGCATGATCTGCAACGAGACTTACGGCACCATGCTTGATATTAGCCCATCTCCATTGGGTTTACCTGGTATTGCTCTTCTACCCCCTCGTACCTTAGGAAGAGGTGAGTAGAATTCAGGCCTAGTGAGTTGAGGATTTTCTGCTAGTAAATTCTGCTAGGTTTAATTCTTGTATCTTGCCTACAAATGTAGATTAAGTAAACATATAAATAACATATATTATGTGTGTTTGTGATGTCAGGGTGGAGTCCTCCCATGGAGACGGTCGGGAGGCAGAGATCATGTTCAGACCCTTCAAACCCTCAGAATCCAGAAGGGAACAACTCAGTATATGGTGAGTCTGACCTCACTAGAGCCTGATACTATATCATATAAGTATATTCTAAACTCTTATGCTCACCAAGGCTACATTTACCTGATCAAAAATACAATAAAATAGTAACATTGTGAGATATTATTACAATTTCAAATAACAGTTTTCTATGTTCATATTTTTTTAAATGTAATTTATTCCTGTGATGGCAAAGCTGAATTTTCAGCATCATTACCCCAGTCCTCAGTGTCACATGAACCCCATATCATTCTAATATGCTGATTTTTGAACATTTATTATTATCATCATTGAAAACAGGTGCTGTTTAATATTTTTGTGGAAACCCGAATACTTTTTATTCAGGAGTCTTTGATGAATAAGCATTTATTTGAAATATAAATATTTATTTTGTAAGTGTCTTTACTGTCAGTTTGATCAATTTGATTTGTTCTTGCTGAATAAAAAGTATTAATTTCTTTAAGAAAATCTTAATGTCCCCAAATGTTTGTTTTTTTGGTAACACTTTAAAAAAGGTTTATTTGTTAACATTATTTAATTACTTTAATTAAGATAAACTAAAAATGAACAAAACTTCTACTGCATTTATGAACAATAGTTACCGGTAATGTTAATCTCAACATTACATTTTTAAGAACAAAAGTTGTATCTGTGAACATTAGTTAATGCACTGTCACTGTGAACTAACATTAACAAAGGGTAATAATTAATAAATATATTGTTCATTGGTAATTTATATTAGTTTATGCATAAACTAATGGTAACCAATGAGACCTTATTGTAAAGTGTTACTGTTTTTTTTAAAAACATGGTAGCTAGTTTCTTGCTCCATAATGCTCTACCGGATCTACCGGCTGGTCAACCACTTAAAACCACCTTAAACCAACTAGAAACCAGCTACAATGATCCAAAACCAAACAGCTTTTTATTCTTGCAGGCAGAAGCACAAGTCATTAGCATAACAGGTCTTGTCTCTCCTGTAGTTCTCCCCCCTGCTCCGCCACCTCCTCCTGCTGCCAAGAGACCACTGCCTCCAGATCCAAAGGCAACTCTTCTCCAAGGGTCTCCGGTTCCCCCTGCAGCCACCGCACCCCTAGTTATACCCCCCGTCCCAGTTAGACCAGCTTCCATAGTGCCACCTGCTCCAGTGTTGCCCACTTCATTTTCAAATAAACCCCCACCTCCACCTATACCCACACAGCCAAAAGCCCCAGCCCCCAAACCAGTGAAATCCACTGCTCGGTAAGTAACATTGATCAGATGCTGTGTTTCTTTAAAGAGATTTCAGCTGTTGGTTTTGTAGCATTGTTAGCATTGTCTACATTATGTCAGCTGCACTGTTCTGTGTATTTCTCAGAGATCCTGTTGGTTCATTTAGTAAAGATGTAAATGTAAATAAAGCTTCACCCAGTGTCCCCCGACCAAGTGACAAAACAGGTTAATATAATAATATTTATATATATGATAGATAAATAAATATACTACTAAAGTCACAAATATAATGATATGTTTGATGGAAATAAGTTTAAATGGTGATTTCCAATTGAACGGTTTCCTCCAGACTCCGGGCCGTCATCTGCCTCCGCAGCAGCTCCTGTTCCTGCTCCCAAACCCAGAACAGCCCCACCTGTAAGTGACTGTTTAAGACAGACTTTGAAATTAAATTTTAAGTTTTAAATTATTATTAGAAAAAATATTTAAAAGTCTTTAAAGAGTTTCCCCAAAAATATTTATACATTTAAGCCACAATTAAATGTGGAATTTCATTGCATTACAAAATATCAAACCAAGTGGCATCTGCAAACATGAAAAGTGTTTGTGCTATCTTTCTTTAAAATAAATGTTACTTGTTATTTTGTTATAATACATTTTAACTGTGATGTAAGTGTCAAAACTAAACCATTTGCTTTGTATTTGTTTCAGAAACCGAAACCTAAGAGGGTAAAGGCCATATATAACTGCCAGGCTGATAACGTAGATGAACTAACCTTCTCAGAAGGAGAGGTGATAATAGTAGATGGAGAGGAGGACAATGAGTGGTGGGTGAGTATAAAGTCATACTTACACAGTACATGCACAGAACAGCTGACTGAATCATGTGTGATCCTGATTGACTCTTCCTCTTTTCCTGAAGGTGGGCCACATTGATGGGGAGCCGACCAGAAAGGGCGCTTTCCCTGTCTCGTTTGTTCACTTCATCACTGAATGATGTCATACGCTGCTGTCTTACTAAGATCACATGCTCAGACTTTTTGTAACAGAAACCTAAGGCCACTGATTATTTAACAATGGATTCACCAATTGGCCGTCTTTCTGGCTGAATGGTGGCGTACAGGACATTTAAAAACAAAAGACCTCAGGAAAGGATACTTTTTTTTTTATAGCAATTATTCTGATTACAAGTGTAATTACCTCTAACTTTAATGCAGAAATATTGTATGAATGAGTGGTATACATATTACGGGAACCGTTTGTTTTTATAAAGTATATGTTTGGATCCTTAATCTCATCTTTATAGAGCTTTTTGTCTATATCAGATATCAGTTGCAGAGCAACTCTTATTTTGCATAATTAAGTGACATGTTAAACCCTGTTGTTTGTATACAAGTTATGTCCCCCATGTTCTGTTACCAAACAAGCCATTAAACCTTTTACTTTGTACATTTAAAAGACTGTTTTTATTTTCAGCACTGACATCAATAACAGACAAAAATGCAAAAGTAGTGGCTTTGAAACAGCTCACTGTAATGTTATACAATTTGATAGTTACACTACCATTGAAAAGTTGAAACTGTTTTCTATTTTCATCTATTTTAAAATGTAATTTATTCCTATGATGGGAAAACTGAATTTTCAGCATCATTACTCGTTTTCGGTGTCACCTGATCCTTCCGAAATCATTTTTATATGCTAATTACATTTTCTGCCTGAGAAATAATTCTTTTATCAATGTTGAAAACAATTTATTCACTTTTTAACCATTTTGTGAAAAATTTCTACTTTTTTTCAGGATTCTTTAATGAACTTTACTGTCAGTTTTGATCAATTTAAAAGTGCGATTGGTGATTCTCTACAGAAAGTTTTTGTTATGCTGGTTGAAAGTCTTCATATCCTGATAGCAATTACTATGTTAAGTGGTCTAAATGTATTTTTATAAATATATATCATCTGTGGAAGGCGTAGGACCATAAAATGTTCATTCAATCTGCCAGTCAGTGCGTGTTTGCACACCACCGCGCAGCTTGTTCATGTAGACATCGTACAGTGTTTCACATACGCTGTGCAGACAGAGCAAGAACGGCAGGCAAACAACCTAACTATCCTTCTGAACCGACAACAAGTGGCAATATCTACATGTCAGGTTTGACAGTACAGTTCTCTGTGCTGTTGACTTTGTCGTCGATTTGCAGGGAAGGTGTAATTTTATGCTTTCAATGCTAGCAGGCTAAAGTTAGCATTTCCCAGATCACCTATTGCAAATTTAATGTGTCCTTTAAAAAATGTGTTTCTTTACCAAAAAAATTTTGCCCTCACACTTATGAACCATAGTGTACATTTACAAACCACTCTTTCTCTATTAACAAGGAAACAAAGGGTACAAGGTCCATCAAAGATTTTATTAATTTACAGCATTATCAGATGGTCCAAGAAACAATTTACCATTTTCAAAAAAACAACCTTCAAGTTTCCTCATAATTATAGAAAAAAATACTTTCAAATGTTCAAAATACTTGTATATTTACAAACCAAAAGTCTTCACAATAAACCCCAGAAGATGTAATATATGCACAGTGGTCTCTAAAAAAAAGGCCAACAAAATCTATTATAATGGGGTAGAAGCAAAGGCTCTTCTTTGTGGTCCTTATACACTCTGTACAGCTGCTATAGTACTTGAAACATCTGTAAAAAAACAAATAAAACAATGTTTTCAGTCAATTAGTCTACAGCCTGATTAAATACAATAGCAACTGCTGCAGGTTCAGGAACTGAACAATAATCATGTCCCAAGAGGTCCACAGGTGCAGGATCTTCAAACCGTTTTCTTTTGCAGTGGTTCTGAAGCGGAGAAGTTGTTCCACTGGAATAAGGTGGGTACAGCATCTTTCTTCAGCAAGCGGCGACCTTTAGGAGTCGATGGCTCTTTAACGTCATCGCTCTTGAAATGGCGACTGCAGACTCTTGTATGGGAAGTGAGGCTAAGACCCTCACGCCGAATGTTGCATATCCACTTTTTCCGTCTTTCTTCATCCGCAGGGAAAGTGTGAAAGCTCAGCACAGAGTTGAACTTTGAGGAAGCCGAACACAATGGGACACAACAATGTTCGGCCACCCAACTGTCTTCCCGCCGTTGATATTTAAACTTTCTGGATGCCTTTACTACAATGAGATATTATATATATATATATACACACACACACACAGGTCCTTATCAAAAAATTAGCATATTGTGATAAAGTTCATTATTTTCCATAATGTAATGATAAAAATTAAACTTTCATATATTTTAGATTCATTGCACACCAACTGAAATATTTCAGGTCTTTTATTGTTTTAATACTGATGATTTGGGCATACAGCTCATGAAAATCCAAAATTCCTGTCTCAAAAAATTAGCATATTTCAACCGACCAATAAAAAGTGTTTTTAATAAAAAAAAGTCAGCCTTCAAATAATTTTGTTCAGTTATGCACTCAATACTTGGTCGGGAATCCTTTTGCAGAAATGACTGCTTCAATGCGGCGTGGCATGGAGGCAATCAGCCTGTGGCACTGCTGAGGTGTTATGGAGGCCCAGGATGCTTCGAGAGCGGCCTTAAGCTCATCCAGAGTGTTGGGTCTTGCGTCTCTCAACTTTGTCTTCACAATATCCCACAGATTCTCTATGGGGTTCAGGTCAGGAGAGTTGGCAGGCCAATTGAGCACAGTAATACCATGGTCAGTAAACCATTTACCAGTGGTTTTGGCACTGTGAGCAGGTGCCAGGTCGTGCTGAAAAATGAAATCTTCATCTCCATAAAGCTTTTCAGCAGATGGAAGCATGAAGTGCTCCAAAATCTCTTGATAGCTAGCTGCATTGACCCTGCCCTTGATAAAACACAGTGGACCAACATCAGCAGCTGACATGGCACCCCAGACCATCACTGACTGTGGGTACTTGACACTGGACTTCAGGCATTTTGGCATTTCCTTCTCCCCAGTCTACCTCCAGACTCTGGCACCTTGATACATCACTCTGGGAACAGCCTATTTGTTCAGAAATTTCTTTCTGTGTCTTACCCTCTTGCTTGAGGGTGTCAATGATGGCCTTCTGGACAGCAGTCAGGTCGACAGTCTCACCCATGATTGCGGTTTTGAGTAATGAAACAGGCAGGGAGTTTTTAAAAGCCTCAGGAATCGTTTGCAGGTGTTTAGAGTTAATTAGTTGAGTCAGATGATTAGGTGAATAGCTCGTTTAGAGAACCTTTTCATGATATGCTAATTTTTTGAGACAGGAATTTGGGGTTTTCATGAGCTGTATGCCAAAATCATCAGTATTAAAACAATAAAACACCTGAAATATTTCAGTTGGTGTGCAATGAATCTAAAATATATGAAAGTTTAATTTTTATCATTACATTATGGAAAATAATGAACTTTATCACAATATGCTAATTTTTTGAGAAGGACCTGTATATATATATATATAGTACATAGCTGTATACATTGTCTATTGCATAATCAGGTCTTAAATGTTAATCTTTACAAAATAACAATCTGCACACATTGAGCTTAAACTATTTACTGATGGAAATATTGTTTAATATATTGATGTTTGTGGACTGAACTTATACAATCTAAAAAATTAGATACAGACAATTTTATTTTAATTTTTAGTCTTCAGTGTCACAGGATCCTTCAGAAATCATTCTAATATTAAGCCAAGGAGAGATCAAAAGGCATCTGAGATTCTGAGTGTAGAAAACAAGGCCATACTGCTAACCTGATATAAGTGGTTGTGTGTGTATCCGGCTCTCCTCTAGCGTTAGAAAGTAGGCTGGTTTGACAAGCTGCGATTCTGTGTTAGCTGGATCCACAGCATCACTCGGGCCCTCAGTCTCACAGGTCAGTATATGGATGGGGCCACGGGAGCCCTTCAAGTGGATCTGGATAGATTCCTAGAGCAAGACATAAACATAAGTTCATATAACACATATTCCCTCCAGTTATCGGATGAGTGCCCTTTAATTATTATTCAAATTAGGGGTGGGCAATATGACCAATATATTATTTCACGATACAAGTAATTTTATTTGACAATAATATATATATATATATACACACATATACACACACACACATACATGCACTGTTAACTTTTGTGTTATTAAATAAAAGAACAAAAATTAAAATAATCACAAACACAAAATAAATAAACAAAAATAAACAAATATAAAATAAAAAAAAATAAACCGTGTTTTAAGCTATTCATGTGCAATAGGTCTATTTAACGGTAGCATTCAAGTAAGAAATACTACAGAATTTGAATAATCAAATGAGGAAATAAAACGCTCTTTACTGTATGAATTAAATAGACATTGACTGTTATTTAAGATATTTGAGCTATTAAGTCAAGAGTAGTGAGTGATTGGTTTTCTCTTTCTTGTGTTGTCTGATTAAAATTAATGTGACTACAGCAGCTGGTATATAATGCTGCTGTAACTTGCTCGGATAAAAAAAACAAACATATACACGCGTTTTTTTTATTAAGAGTCCTAAAAGGCTCGGGCCTTCCAGCTTACTTCAGTGGGAGTGGGCACCTCTAGCTTGGTCTCTTCAGGGGCCCTGACAGCTATTATAGTCTGGTCCTTGAAAACGCCAATCTTACAGATGTCCTCGTATGTCACATAAGCTGAGGTACAATTGCAGTTAAGACCAAAACAACTGAAACTAGTACTATAAGGATTGTTAGACTGAGTATAATAACACAGATTATCAGAACATGTGAGAGGATATTCAGCATTGTCTTTGAGGTCGGTCAGAGCAAAGAGCTGTTGGGCGCAGTCTTTGATCAGCCAGTCAAGGGCCTCCTCAGTTGACTTCAGATTAAGTAGGTCAGCTTTTGTCTTGGGGCTCCACTGGTTCCCAATGCTGCTGACTGCTCCTGGACCCCTTGGACATAGAGACAGATGTGTGAATCGTTTACTGATGTATTAAGACAATCAAACCTCCAGACTTGGTTCCAACTTAAGCATTTCATCGAACAGATTTTTGTTTTTGTAAACTATAAAGCCTCGTCTAATCCCACACTCTGTGGAAATTAATGTGGAATTGTGAAAAAAATGTTCGGTCTAAACTTACATCCACTGGATCTTGTTTTTGGACGTCTTTTTGATTAAATGGATACCAGTTAGCACATTGGTGATGTCATACACCCGCCTCTTTCGTGTGCCCAGTTTTCGCGTAACCTCATTGAGATCAAGGACTCCATTCGGAGCTGTGTGAAGTAGCTGCATGAAACGTTTGGTCAGTTGTCCAAGGGCGACTTCAGAGCGATTCTGGACTGGAATGAAAAAATGGGACAATTCAGGGAAGCTTTTTTAACTTTAGTCCAAGTATTTAAATTCTGTTCAGCATCAGAAAGTGAATGAATTAAAAACATATCAGAACATACCTTGTCCGGTGGATACACTGTTTGCTTGATTCATGTTAAATGTTGGGATTGCGAAATAAATGTTGAGATTGCTATTTAAACTAAAAGAAAGCACAAACATAATGAATGGGCAAAAAAACAAATACTGTTCCAGTCCTTTTTGTAGTAGTTATTTAATATAGTCTTACCTTCCAGTGAGACACTGTCCTTGGGTTTTATCCTTGTCCTTTTGTCCTTGGGCATCATTTGCACCACTGTGGTCTTCATCACCATCGTCTTCCTCCTCATCATCCTCAAACTCTTCATCATCAGAATCATCATCATCATCATCATCTGCAGTAACTCCGCTCTTTTAAAACAAAATTAAGATTTAATAACATTGGATACTAAACAGTGTTACTCAACTTAAGTAATCCCAAAATTGTAAAAACATCAAGCCAAGGCACTCGAGAATTTAAGGAAAGGTATAAAAAGATTTTATTTAATCATGGCCTAAGCATTAATTTTTCCTTAAATTCTTGAGTGCCTTGGCTTAATATGTTTTTATGAGTTGAACTATCCGTACACCCAAGGAACACTGGGATATGGATTCTAAACCCTGTGCAGCACTTTTTTGCATTCCTTGTTTTAAAATTGTTCCAGCTAAGTGAGCACATGCATTTTACTCAATAACTCGGTTAAACAAGCGGCATGAATTTAATTTATTTTTCTTTACTTATGTTTAACGATTTTTTATTTCATAAATTGTATTACTGATGACAGATGTATGTGGAAAAAGTGAAGCGCTGTGAATACTTTCCGGATACACTGTATGTATGCATATGCATATATATATATATATATATATATATATATATATATATATATATATATATATATATATATATACACACATACATACATACATACATACATACATACACCAGGGAACTGTTTTGCCAAACATAATGTAACCTGTGGAAAATATAGAATTATTATGGAGCTCTGATTAATAAGATTAATATGTATAATAAAGAATAATAAGACCCAACTAAAAGCTTTAAACAAAGTAATATAGTTTAAAAATAAAATAATAATTCAGTTTGGAATAAAAAGGAAAAATCCAAGAGTAAATGCATATTAAAAAAAAAATTATTGGTTTCACTTAATGTAACAACACTTTGTAATGTGAATTCATTTGTTATTTGTTCAGAATGGGGCTAGTGGTTCATAAATATAATGTTCACTGACATTTTTACGTGTATTGTGATTATGATTTATATAAGACAGAGCATCTTATTAACACATTAATATTCGACCATTTAATTATTATATAGTCAAAATGTGGAAGTTCTATCTGTATTATGACATGCTTTATGGAGCTTGACCAATACATCATCTTTCAAAGAAAGAAGCTGTATATGTATTTTTGGCTGGTGTAAATATACTCAACTCTTGACCCATCAATCTCAAAAGTAATACATGATCATAAATGTTGCCATTAAAATTAAATTAGTTAAATACTCAAATACTTAAACTGAGTAATTTCCATCCTGAAGGCAAGCTATATGTAAAATAAAAAAACAATGACTTTTATAAATAAATAGCTGATTGACAGAAGATGAATTGCACCCTTCTCACCTCCCCAACTGGGTCCAGATGCTCGTCCTCCTCATCACACGAGCTCCACCCGCAGACCAGTCCTTCTAATGGGGGCATAATAGGAATCGCGTCCGGACTGATGCCGTTCGGCGTGATGTGATGGCTCAGGAAATGATCCTCGCATATCTGATGCTGATCTGTGATTTCGCGCTCAGTCTCCCGTAAAGCGGCCAGCCACACTTTCACTCGGGCCTTGTCTTTGGGGAACCTGAAAAATCTCTTGCGCGGCCGGGCCGATTGCTCTCCCGGTCTGATATCACTATGGTTTATGCATCCTTGGACTGCACACTTCACCATCGTCGTAACACTCTGTCAGACTATATCGCTACATTCAATCAGATAAACGTGCAATGTGCAAAGTGCAATGTTTACACACACCACGACAGGAAAAGCAAACGCTGTGCCATGTGATCACGTCTGACCAATCAAATGATTTGTTTTCTACTTCAGGTTCTCCCTCTATTGGCTAATCGGACCTAGTGACATCTAGTGGAATGAAGAAGTAATAGCGCATCTTTTTTAATGTCTGCTTTGTTCAAGTTAAGAGATGTACGGGTATTTGATATACCGGTAGGTGTGCTAGTTTTTCATATGCCATGATAATTCAGCATTCAATAATAATCATGTATGGGTGTGCTCGTGCTGATTGATTCGTGGAAGAAGAACTGAATCGGTTCTGGAGGTTCTCGTGTCACCGACTCTTACATTTGAACCGTTTACATTCTTACCAAATAGCAGAAATGTTGTAAATAACACACAATGGATATCGTATTATTATATGACAGTTTTATCAACGCATGAACGAATCAGTTTGTTTTATAAAATATTTTATTATTTAAAAACATAAAAAACTTTTCAGCCCTAATAGGTACATATTGGTTGCATTGTAAATGCAAATTATTAAACAAAACAAACAAAAATTTAATCAGAAGGAACTGTTCGAAAGTATGAAAAAGGCTTAAAAATATCCAGTATAGAACAATGTTTATGTAAATTGTAAGTTTTCTTATGTATCCCCACATGTTCGTGATCCTAGTTCTTATCATCCCTTTTTTGTACTGAATTATATTTATACATTCCTTCTTTCTTGTACTGAATTATAATTGTGCAATTTAAAAAAAGAAAAGAAAAAAACGTTTCGCGGAAATGAGTCGGTCGGACTTCTACGGAGCCCCTAAAGGGTCATGGTGAAGGAAAAAAATGTGAGATGGAGGAAAAATTATTTGTCAATGCTTTTGCGTTCTCTCACAAATGTTTTGCGTTCCCCTGCGACAACGTTTGCGTTCTACCGAGAAACTTTCCACTCGCTCGCAAAGAGCTCAAAACCTCCCATCATAAAGTGAAAACGACAAACGTCTGCTTATAAAGAAAGAAAAAAGAAAACGCCTGCTTTTCAGCCAATCAGTTCGGCCGAACGTCACGTTACGTAGGCTAAATAATATTCTTGAGCCAAGCCTTCGCAGTAGTAGGATTTGTAAATCCGTTTGGTGGACTGTGGGGTGTTGTACTGCCGTTTTTTACCAGCAGTGGACAGCAGCAAGCAGCAACAGTCTCTCCAGAGGTGGATGTGGATGTGTGGGATTGAATCAGGGCGAACTGGGTAGCCACTGTCATAGAGAACCGCACAGAACTAATACAATAGCGAAACATGGCTACTGAGACGATATCAGCCTGCACAGGATCCAGCTTACTACAGCCAATAAGCGAGATAACCAACCTTCCGTTAGATCAGGTACATTTCTGTTATTTCTATTTTATGAAATGAATACTGGAGGCACAAAACCCTCAATAGCAGCTTTCATTGGCATCCAGGTCCTTCTACAAATCCTTTACAGGCTGTGCACGAAAACATTTGGTAAGGACAATGAAAACGTTGCATTTTTAATATTTCCTCTCGAAATCCATGACGTCTGACTGAGCAATCGCATATTTCCGTCGGATTGAGTTGATGGTGTGCTCATGAAATGTGTCATTTGCGCTGATGAAATGGATGATGAACTACTAGAGGATTTGAAAATGTGGAATTTAATTAATATACAGCCCAGATGGATGAAGGCATACATAAGAGACAGGGGAGAAAAAACACTAGTCTGTGTCGGCACTTTTAAGGAAACGTCATGATGTTGCTACCCAAGGCAGTCTTTTTAAAGATGTTTCTTTGTGGCTATCATCTCTGTTTGCACAGGGCCATATACACTCACAATTTTGGGCTTGGCCCTTTTTTTTTTTTTTTTTTTTAAATATATCTACACAAACATATAGACTCAAAAAATGGCTAAACACTAAGCTTTTAATTGTTTTAACAGGAAATTATTGGACAGGATATAAGCAAACTTGCGAATGCACTACTTAAAAAGCCATTGCTGTTTCAGAAAAGCAGTTATGGGGAGAATATGGTAAGTCGTGTGTGGGGTGATGGTCCAGAGATAAATGCATCTCTGCCACAGTGAAGCATGGAAGAAGAGGTGTCATTGTGTGGGGAGGCTTTTTAGCTGCTGGTATTGATAAGCTACTTCACTGTGAAAAGTCATTTAATGCATTAACGTACTGGATAATATTGCAGTATGGCTTGCTTCCCACAAAAGGAAAATTGTTATCTAAAGAGGAATGTTCAAGAGGCTATTTTTCAACAAGACAATGCTCCTGCCCAAATTGCAAAGACAAATAAATAGTGGCTTGAGAACAAGTTCGTGGGGTTCATGTTTTGGCCTGGTCAGATTTGAACCCTATAGTGAATATCTGGTCTCACATTAAACTCAAATGAACTGGGGGACATTTTTCAACTACTCATTAACTTTTTGAAACCATTAACATTGAGTGGAACAACACTGACTCTTCTTCCTGTAAAAAGCTGTCTGCAAGTTAGGGACAATGCTAAGTTCCTTTGTGCAGAATTCTTGCTAATTTCCTGACCAGTATTATGTGATTAAAATGGTTAAGACTCTTAAAAGACCACTAAATAGTTTGCCATTTTTTTGTCTTGTCCTGTCCCTTCTTTCTTTTTTTTGCCCAGGGATGTGTGAAATACTGCTCATAGTGCTACCTATCTAGATGAGCAAAAATCCTGTCTAATTATGCAGCTCACTAGCGTTTGAAACCGCTATGGTTTCATGCGCTTGTGCCACAGAGAATTGCAGCCTGGGTGAAAGTCGTGTTTTGAATCTGTGCTCTCTAAAAGACACGACAAATAAACTAGAATAACTAGTGAAATCACATTTCATGGTCATGTCTTTTTCTCCCAGGACATATTGGAGCAATTTAAGTGTTTTAAGTATTAGACATTCTATGCATTGATATATCAAATAATTTCAAGTCAATTAATGATTTGATATCATGATAGACAGGAAAATGTATTAGGTCTACTTGACAAGCATTTACATCTTAAATGGTCTACCTTTTATTGCTTTGTAAATTAGCCTGTACCAGTAGATGGCAAAAACAAAAGTAAAAAAAAATATGTGACCAAAGGTCAAGGACAAATGCTTGTTATGAAGGGTATGTCGTATTACGAAGATAGATGTTGATGATGCTAATTATCTTTTTCACTAAAATGTATGACAACGGTAACGGAAAAATGTTAAATGGGGCTTTTTGTTTAAAAGCATTTCAGCCGTGACTAAATAAATTTGACTTAATTGAAACCAAATCCCATAGATTTTTATTGATGCAGTGACACAGGCCATAGTTTTTATGTAATATCTAACTTTGTAAAAAACTGTCCTTCACGTTTTGAAAGTGGTGATTGTGTGGATTGTTCAGACACTGATAATGTGAAACCAAACCCCAGAATGTGCAAGAGTAGTGATTTATTACATTATACAGTTTGATTTGTTTATGTAGGCTGCTATATTGATATAGTACAGACAGTTGGACCTTAGGAAAGACATTTGAAGAGATGGTGTTGTCTGCTCATATTTTTATAGCAAACATACACTAGCCTACCGTTCAAAAGTTTGGAGTTGGGTGAAATTTTTCAAATGTTTTTAAATGTTTCTTATGCTCACCAAAGCTGCATTTATTTGACCAATGCAGTAAAAACAGCCATATTGTGATGTATTATTACAATTTAAAGTAACTTAACTTATATATTTAATACATTTCAATTTATTCCTGTGATGGCAAAAGTGAATTTTCAGCAGCCATTACTCCAGTCTTCAGTGTCACACAATCCTTCAGAAATCATTCTATGCTGATTTTGGCGATCAATACACATTTCTTATTATGATCAGTATTGAAAACAGTTGTCACCCTGACCCCAATCTTTTGAACGGTAGTTTTAGATGTAGGTTTGGTTGAAATGTTAACTCCTCTAAGTTGTCTTGTTGATGGAGAATAACTCCGAAGTGAGAACAGACTGTAATGTGAGCATAAATCGGCTAGTGTTGCACTACCACTGCCAGACACTGGACTCCTGTTACACTTGGGCCTAAAAGAGAGAAAGTCTCTAATGGCTTTTGCCTCTTGTGCAATTTGTGGTTGGTTTGAATCAGACAGTTTCCTTCTGCAACAAAAGTGTCTAGTTAATTCTGTTCTGTTTTGTACACATTAGCTGCATTCATCAAATGACTGTGCATTGCATCGGTGTTGTTGTCAGGTCACAGCAGGTCAGCAACGTCAGTGTTTTAACGTTCTCATGAAGAACATGCCATTTCCTGTTTTTTTTATGTAATAATAGTAAGTGTATTCTGGGTGTGCAACATGTCAGTGGTCATATCTGTATATCGGTTGATAAATGTGACTTGTTTCTTATATCAGTCTGAAGTTATTTTAACAGAATGATCATAGGATAGGACCCATATTATTCATCCCACTTTTTGTTAAACATAAAACTGAAATTTGAAGCATGACTTTTTTTTGGCCAGTTTCTTTATTTTTTTGTTACATTTGTGGAAGTTATGTGCTATATTTATAAAATCAACTTTTATTAAAGACAGTTGGGCTACATTTGTTAAAATATCTTTTAAAATTATGCCGTTTTCCACTAAATAAACGCAAAAATTTGGACCTTTAAGATGATCATTTGCTGTTTTGTTTTGTAATAAGTCTCACAAAATGTAGATTGAAATCTGATATCAGCTTATATATTGGGTATCAGATTCAAAATATTATATCGGCCAAAATTCACAAATTGGTAAATGCATAGTCTTTTCAGTGATCAATTAAATAACTTGTTTACTGTTTTTTAACCAAAATAGTTTATAATTTTATATATTTGCCCATATTGATTATCAAAAATAATGATAAATGATTGGTATCGTCCCAAAATGTCCATCTCTGTGCGTTGCTTATGTATTCAATAATCAATTAATTTGTATCATTTAAAAATATTGATTTTATTTTAGTGTGATTTATTTTAACCACAATTGTATGCCATTTATTGATTATTTGACATAGAATCAAAAAAATGATTGGTATCAGACAAATTTTGCATATTTGTGCACCCCTGGTGTATTCAATGATCAAGGATCACAATGCATGTTAACATTTTATGCACTGCTAAACCATTTGACTGTGAGAGGTTTCAGTTTCTTGAGCTGAATGAATGGCTGAAGTCGAAGGCAGTGTTCTTATCAAACAATTCCACTTGACTTTTGCTTAACAAAGACCCCTATGCCTCATTAATGCAAATGATACCTCTCTCTCTCTCTCTGTGTGTGTGTGTTGTGTGGGGCTTTAAATTCATTAGTCAGCTGTTGTGCACTACCTGATCTGTGGTGCCTTTGCCTGTTTGATTGAGTTCAGGGCTTATGGTAATAAATCGTATGAAGTGCTGATCTCAGAGCATTTGCTCAACATGTGGATCTATATAGCAACTAACAACTTAAAGGGATAGTTTACCAAAAAATAATTTACTCGCCTTTAGGTGAGTTTTTTTTTTTCATTTGTCATTTTTGGTTTAACTATCCCTTTAAATAAAACTGGTAGTCTTGAGTCGGATCTGATTTTTAACTTCTGAAAGTCTGAACTCTGATAAGACTCTTTCTGAACAATATCGTGCCTGTGGAACAATCTTTTGGTTTCCCACAGGAGGAGGGAGCCTCTGTGCTCTTTGCTAATTACTCAAGGAGAGAACATTATTCCCATGGGTGTCCTGATGGAAACAATGCGGAGTCCAATAATTGATTTAAATCAGTGAGCTGATTTAGAGGCAGATTTGATTGGTTATTTACATGTTTTTGAGGAAACAATAATTTACACACTAAAATAATCAAACTCATCCTGGATGTTTAGGCTGTTCAGTGAGTCATGTGTATCTTTAGATCCTAAATTGGCATGGTGCTCATTTGATTTGGAAAACGCTTGATCATTTGTCTTCATTGAGTAATGTGGAGCAGTGGGCTCTCTGTAGGCTGAGTCTCTCACAAGAAGATGCAGATTAATTTAGCAGGTCTCCCGGGCATAAGAATCCTAGTGTGAAAGTGCTTTTTAGAGACTGCGGTTTACCCTGGTACTCAGCATTTTCACTCATGTGCTGGAGGAAAACAAATCCTTCCTCACGTTGCCTCATTGTTATTTTCTGGATTATATAACAAATGAGGGCCATCCAAGAATTATGTGTGCAACCAAAGGTTGGCCTGAGAAATGCAAGAGACACTAAAAAACACTTCAAAATAGCCTACCCCTTAAAAAGTCATAAACATTTAATCCAAATAATTACATTTATAGAGACTGATTATGCCAAAGGTCTTTTTTGTGCAAAGCTGCATATTTATGTCATTATTTATTAATAATGCTCGCTCATTTAAAGTTGATTTTAATAATATTTATTATTGTGTATTTTATTGATTTGTTGGATGACTAGTCAACCATGACCCATCCATAATTTTTTCATATTTTAGTCCTTTAATGTTTAAGCATTTTGCAATTGTTAAAAATGGGTAGCTATAAAATGCCATTTTATCTCAAAGCGAGAAGTATTGAAGTATTTCGTAAAATGTTGTTTCATGAAATGTATTTCTCTGAAAGTTTTTATGGCCAATTCTCTAATGGAGAGCTCTGCAAATTCCTGCTAAATGTAATAATAAGATCATCTGATCTATAACTGATGTTAAGTGCAAGCAATGATAAGTGATATCAATTTCACTCCAATTCCAGCCCATTTCTAAGATGAATTAACCATTTTTTGCCTTTTGTATACTAACCTCATTCAATCCCTTATGCGCTGTTTTGGAAGCTCTTGGAATGGTCCATCTCCTCCAGATTTCACCGTAACTTCAAGGACTTATTATTATGTAATGGCTATCCTTACCTGCTCAGTTGACAGGAGCATGAGTGCTCGGGTGCATTAGTAGCACCAATAAATAATTGAGTATCTAATGCACTGTTTGGATGGAGCACTTATTGCTCAAGAGCGATTTAATCATCGGATAACTTCTCGCCATGTAATTCTAATGCCATATAAGTTCAGGTGTTTGATTAGGGAGATTAATGGGTTAGGTTTTGTAGAGCTCACCCTGCCACAGATGGTTCTTGCTTAGATGTTGTTATGATGGACCTTTGTGGATATGGAGCTGGTTTTAGAGGAGATTTCAAGAGGGAAAATATTCTTGCTCTATATCCATTATTCTGCCCAAAGTGTCCATGTAGAATAAAACAAATACAATTGGGGTTCAGTTGCAACTCACTGCAGAGATATGAAAAATTATACTTTGCTTTGATCTCCACAGAAGTGCTTGGCATGGAAAGCAAATCAATCATCCAAATCGTGTGGCTTTTGACAGCTGAAAAGACTGATGTCTGAAGCGGGCAGCTTTCATTCTATACCTCAGTGTCCTTTTTTATTTTTAGGAGGACTGTGTCCTAGCAACAGGCTTCTCAAGAATTGCCACAAAAAGCCGATGCACTTAAAGCTGAAGTGTGTCATTTCTGCACCTCTAGTGACACTAAATGGAACTGCAATTTAAATAGTTTTCCCAAATACTTTCCTTGTCTGTTATTGGTAGGCCAAGCAAATGCTCCCAAACTAAGGCATAAATGGCTTTAATTGAAGCATTAGTTAATTATAATCATAATCAACATTGATTTCTTCATGTTTTTTCTTATCATACAGGACATATAACATAAAACACATAAATACGTCATGGTATGTGAAGTTTGGTTGAATGTAGTTTCCCACTGTTGACACATACTAGCCATCATCTTGCCATCGCTTCTTTTCTTTATTTTAAATACTTAATATTTATCTATTTCGGGAACTGATAGGGATGGGCGATATGGCCTAAAAGCAATATTGCGACATACAATTGCAGCCTCTTGCGATAACGATATATAACACGATATATACATTATAATAGGGTCTATATAACCTGTTCTGAAATGGTTCTGAGGAAAGCCAAACTGCTGTTTGGTATTTGCTGGTGTTTTTTTTTAAAGAAAGAAAGAAACGTTGTATGTAGTTTTGAGAACATTTATTGTGCAATACTGTAATACAACATAATGTTGCAGATAAATTACAATTCAAGTACACTAGCTGCAGGAAAAAGCTTAAATTATTAGGATTCTTTCCTTTAGTGCACGCCTGTTTCACACATTCTGCGTGTGGGGTGCGTATGCGGCGCAGGAGCAGCATGCGCTATGTGCTTTCACATATGCTGCGTTTGCAGTGCGCAAATGATCTACGGCTGTACCAAAACACATCTATTCTCTATTTTTAATAATATTTTTTATAAATGTAAAAACAAAAAAACTTTTAAGCTGTTCAAATATTGACTTTTATTTTACTAATATGCGATACTATGTAGTTTATACTCTTTAATATATACAGAAATGGACCATGGTCAACATATTTAGACTGTTTGTGAACCAGTGTTTTATATATATATATATATGAGTTTAATATAACTTTAAAAAAAAGTCCAGTACAAACGTTACTGTCACTCATCAACGCAGTTGTCACAGTTGCTAGGCGACCAAAACAATGCTCTATAAGCTAGACCGTCCCATTTAACAACGATCGGTCCGACCTTCGAATGATGCAGCCTCTGAATTGGGACACACCTTATATTCAACAACTACATCTTATTCCGTGCATAATTAGGTCATTGCACATGCAATGCTTAGGCCTATAGAACTGATTAGAAAAGGTTTAAACCACCCCTTACAATCCGAATTAAATTACAATCGAATTTGGCCAATTCATTCCATTTGACGTGGTTAGCTACATGTGACTTCATTCCGGGTGTGCTACTAGAATGATTATAAATGGATTATTAGGGTCCATGTAAATGCAGCTGTAGTGTTACAAGGCCACAGTCAGACACCCACTGTCCTGTTTTTCTAAACTCTAATTTTACAAGTCAGAGTAGGGAGGGAGGAATATTTACTTAGGCCTGGTCCTGCCATCCTGGACTTCTTTTTTACAAAACTATTTTATTATAACTTTAAATATATAACTTGTATGCATAGGAATTTTATACAACATTTGCTGCTTTGTTTTTGCTGACAGATATTGTTTATTTTTTTTGTAGCGCAACTGTGTTTGTGTTGTGAGTCAGCATGAAATTAATATTGACCCTATTTATTTAATCACTACATCCCCCTGGACTTATTTCATTCTTTGTTGCATGTTTTCCAAAGTTGACTGTCACAAATAACAAAAAAACTCAACTTGGAAAAGACTTAATGGCTGATGTCACCAAGTGCTTTTGACTTCTTTTATTCTTTTATTCTTTCTCTGTATTCAGTCCATTTGATTTGTTCTGACAATGGACTCTTTTCACACAGTGTGATGATGCATTTCCATAGTTATTAACATTGTAAATCTAAAGTTGTTTTATATTTTCTTTTTTTATTTATTAATAACACTAGTTTTCTGTAATGTACAAGGTAATATAACAAAAGTATAGTTAACTCTGCTGTGTGTTTTTTTTTAAAAACAGCAGCTGATAGATTGACATGTTTCTCTCTTCTCACCAATGCAATCAATCACGATATACCCCCCCCCCCCTTTCATAGAAACACTATTTTGGATTTTTTTTCTCTCTTGCTCTTGAAGCAAATGGGATTGCAAACATTTTGTTGTAGTTTCAGTTCACCATTATAGAAGCTTAGCCAACACGGTTAAACAGCTTCCACTTCTGAGAACCCTGCAAATGTGAAAAGGCACCATTGGCGCATTTAGCATCTCAGCAGTGACATTCACCCGATGAAGTGAGAAGGCCTTTTTTTCACTGTCTTCGTATCAGCTGAACTTGAAGAATCTTCAGGATATTTCCAGCCAAGCCCAACAACAGTTGGCTTGCCTGTGAGTCTCACGTACAGAAAGAAATGGGATTTATCTGCTGCTTATCAGAATCTGTTGGTTTGGCAAATTCTCTGATGTAGCCAGCATGAGCTCTGGGGTGATGGGTTCGTCTGCACTGACACAGGAGACAAGGCACCAGGTAACCTGGACATAAAGGAGACTAGGAATGTAATGAGACCCACCAAGGATCATTAATTAAAGAAGATAGTGAGAGACAGAAAGAAAGAGAGGTCCCACTTTTCTGGCCAGCTTGCCTCATAACAGCAACACGTCAACATGGAGCACAGCAGTACAGACTTAGAGCTGCTGAGTTATTGATGGAGGTGAGCAGGTTCAAGGCTGTTATTTGAGTTCCTCATGTCACTTGTATATATGCTCTTCTGCAGTATTTCACCAATAATTTCAAGCCAAGAGCAACTATATTAAAGAGGTCATATGAGAATGAGTATTGACTAGCGATGCACAATATGAAGGTTATGGAGCAATGTATTTTTTTAAATCTATATTTGCATTTTATTACTTTTTTTCTTTGGATTAGTTATCCAAATGTCATACCTTATATTATAGTGCTATCATACCTAAATTCACATAAGCATCAAAATATTGTTAGTATACTATAGTTCTCCTAATTTCCAGTAATTTCCAGTAATTCCCTTATGTTTTAGCACAGACAATGACTCCTTAGTGTTTGTGATTGAATTAAATCTCCCCAATTTAACAGTTTAAAGTCCCCCTGTGGTGAAAATCAAGTTTTTTTTAAATGTTGTTTATATGTCTATGTGGTGTTTTTAATATGATTTAAGACAAACCATGTGCAAATTCATAAGTCAACACCATAATTAAGTATTTTCTCCTTAAAACTGCAGTGAACCAAAGACAGTCTTAAAATCACGGTTTGAAATCGCTGGTGTTTCTGATGTCACAAACTTACCTGGTAACCAATCACGTCAGCGTGTGATCAATAACGAGTGGATCTCTGAGCTGGTGGGAGTGTGTGGAGGTGGAGCTAATTTGCATATTCATAGAACCCTGTATACTAAATGAGGCAAGGGTGTAGAGTTACATTCAAGCTATGTAAGGCATGAGTCTTGAGGCATGCATTTTTTCAAGGAAAAAACATTTAAATATGCAATTTTGATGATCAAAGATGAGTTTTAAGGGATGAAATTATTGACTACAGGGGGATTTTAATAGTTACACTAAAAGTGCTTTTATCTGGCAAAATGATAAAGCAATAATTACACAGAAATGGGCTTATTATTAGGTTTTGTCATGCTGAATCATGTCAAAAATTCAAAAGTTTAAATATTCATGTGCTTTAGATGGATGCTTAAAAGGCCTGTCGAGTTCAGTAACTTGGTTTGTTTTTCCAGTGTTTTTCCGCTCCTTTCATTTACAACTGGCGGTTAAAAGGGAGTTTGTGAATGAGCCTTTTTAATGCTCTTCTGTAAAAATGTTTGCTCGAGCCCCTCTCGTCTCTCTTTGGCTGCCCTTAACATCAAGAGGGCATGAGAGCATGCTTTATCTGCATTGATGTATTGAGTTAGTGTCATTTTTCATGGCACCTTTTCTCTAAGTCTGAATATAAGCAAGCAGGATGTGCCCTCAGTTTACTTGGTGCTGAGAACCGAAACACTGTGGTAAAATAGTAAATCACTAATGGGAGCTTATCACAATCTGCTGCTGTAAAGTGAAATGTTAAGCTTTCTTTTGGAATTACATTAACAATTTTAGGAATTATTATTATGATTTGTGTTATCACAGTGTAGCTGAAATGCTTTTGTGTGTCTCATGGTGTGAAAGGAGCTGATGTCAAATATTTAGCCTACAGTTTATCTATCTATTATTATTATTTTTTTTTTCTATCAAATGTGCACTACAATTCAGAAGCTTGGGGTTTGGTAAGATTTGTAATGTTTTTGAAAGTCACTTACAATAAAATAAAAATACAGTTAAAATAATATTATTACAATTTAAAATAATTATTTTCTATTTTAATAAATGTCTAAATGTAATTTATTCCTGTAGAGTTTTCAGCATCAATACTCTGGTCTTCAGTGTCACATGATTATTCAGAAATCATTCTAATATGCTGATTTTCTGCTCAAACATTTTTTATTATCAATGTTGAACACAGTTGTCCTGCTCGATATTTTGGTGGGATTTTCAGTAATATTTAGTGTAACATTAAGAAGATGATATTGTAAGGCCATTTCAGTTTTTATGGCACATTTGTTACAAATTTTAACCATTTAGCTGTGTGATTTACTGCAGGTTTTGTGTGTGCTTCATGTTTGTTGCAAGTGTGACAGATGGACAGATGGAACTGAGTGAGAGCAACAGGAAGTCTGCAAAGAAAGCAACAGAAGCTGGCAAACGAGTCTCTGTCAAAACTGATTGATCCTTCATCTGTCATGGATTATGTATGTTGTGTCTAAAACATTATGTGATCTATCCATAATTATGTGTAACCGCATGCAAGGATTGTGTGGTTCATAATGGACAGTTTTTTTGCCGTCAGTGTAAATGCCCCTAAAAATTTCATGACTTTAAAAATTTCATGACTTGAAAGTAGTCAAAATAATTCAAAGGCATATTCTTTGAAATCAAATGTTGCAATATCCAAGCTCAGGTCATTTCAAAGACATGCGGCTCACTTATATTTTTTGCTGTGCTGCCTGCTTTTAAGCATGCTTTTTTAAAAATACAGATTACTTGGAGCTTGAGATTTCTTTTGACATTTTTACAACCACTGCTAGTGCTGTGTACAAGTTACAGCATGCTGCCAAGAATCTCCCATAATCCCATTGGTTTGGTCTGCAGACCACACTGTCACTGGGTCGCCTGACATGTATTGGATGTTTCAAAAACAAGTTTTGTCCTTCCTCGTTTTGGTGGATTTATTAAGTGCTGCTCTACAGCTGTTGAATGCAGATGTGGATGATTAGGACAGAGACATCGTTTTTTTTTGCAGCATCCTTACATGGTGTGTGAGTTCTTGAATTACCAGACAGCTATCAAGACTGTAATATATATTCAGCTATTCTGCAGACTCGTGATGAATTTTATTTGCATAAGCGTAGGAATAAATGTTATTTGCAGACGTTTGGTTGTAGATAGTGTATATGTCTGTCTTCAAATGATTTACAGCTGAAATTTCACAGCTGTGTCCAGTCAAGAAACAACTCCCAGACTCATGCTGTTGATGTCTTTGGCTTTTACAAGAAGCATGTCAGTGTGAAGCCCAAGGCATTATCTTTTAAGTAGGTTACAAGGCTTGCAGGGTCCTGAAATACTGCAGGAACCTCACTGAGAGTCCTGCCAACCTTCTGATGTTCTTCTGGAACACTGTTAAATCATTGTTCTCTGACCCTGTTGTAGTTGTTTGTTGTGATTTAGCAATGATATTTTGTCATGCTTATTATTTCTTCTAAATTCCATTGTCTGTCTACACATTACACAATAATCTTCACACCTGTTTCCAGCATCACTTGTTGTAGTGTTTCTATACACACTGTAATCACAGCCTATCAGAAAATATTTTATGTTGAATGTACAGCAATATGGAGCAGTATTTGGACCAATGGGGTTTCACTGTGGGCGGGGCTACCCAGTATGACAAAATGGATATGGGAAACCAAATGACAAATATGTCTTGGCGCTTGCCACTTTGATGTGTTAGGAATGGGAATGTAGTGTACTTTAACACTAGTTGTACTATTAATATGTTCTGTTATGTCCTAAAAAATGAGTAATCCATCACCTAAAATGTAAAACCAGTATGGCATGTATGTGAATTGTGAAATTGTTATAGTTTGTTTTATTCAAAAAGTTGTATTACAAATAATGGTTTTAAGTTAGCTAATTTAAAAATGTTTTTTTTGTCAAGAAGTTGAATTAACCATATGCATTAATAAAATAAATTAATAATTAAATATTTTTTTATGTTTAAATAAAAATATCCATTAAATAAATAAAAATAATTACTTTCACTCAGAGCTGACATACAATCCAATCTGAAAATTTCTAAATTAAATAGATTTGATTAAAATATCAGCCTTTTAACCATGAGTTCAGTTGATAAGTTGCTTTTCTCTTTTTTTCCCCCCAGGTGAACTTCGTAGTATGTCAGCTCTGTGCCCTGCTCACGGCCGTGTGGTTCAGGCTCTATCTGCACCCCAGCAAGACGAGTCCTTTTGTGCGGCATGTGGTGGCCACATTGCTGGGCATCTACTTTGCCCTCTTCTGCTTTGGCTGGTGAGTATTTCCATACTGACGCATCCCTCTTTGTGTCCACAAGGAAATTGAAACCAGCTTTTGCTTGTACTCCCTGCTGCTGGACTGCTGGATATGTGCTGGTGTGACGTTCCAGAAAGATACAACGAACGCCAATCAATAGGAAATGTAGCGGTCTGTGAAACTACAGACATTTGATACAGAATAAACAAACAGATTGAAGGCAATAAAGGGAGCTGAAGCTGACGTCTAGTACAGTCAAGTATCAAATTATGTGGAATTTTTCAGTTGTAAATACACCTGTATGACTGAAGCACAACAGTGCAGACCGGAAATTTTTTAAAAGCTGTAAAATGAATCATATTACACCATTCGATTCATATTAAAGATGGATTTGAAGTGAAGAATTGTTTCGATTTTTTCATTATACAAAACCTTGCTTTTTTATTGGTATGTACCGTTTTTAGATTGTTGTAGTATAATCATTTAAATTTACAATTTGCAATTAGGACTAAAAAGGTTTCATTTATTAATTTGTTTTTTGGAAACATAATCTTTTAGAAAAAACAATATGCGGAAAAAAAATCATGTCTAAATCACAACAAACAGGGTCAGAGAACAATGATTTCACAGTGTTCCAGAAGAACATCAGAAGGTTGGCAGGACTCTCAGGTTCCTGTAGTATTTCAGGACCCTGCGAGAATTGTGACCTACTTACATTTTTGTGTCAGATCATATAATTTCCTACAGTTAAATTGAATGACATTTATTAATAATAATAATATTAATATATCCAGCTCAATTTTTTTAAAATTTCCTGTATATTTAGCTAAAAACCTCTAGAGAAATGGCTAGTGTTTTAAGAAATTCCTGCCGATACTAACATAATTTTAGATGCATTAGTTTCTGTGTTGTGAGATCACTATCAGGCATGCTCAAGCTTGTATTGATGAGTCGGTGGCGTCTCAGATCTGGACCTCATTAACATCTCATTTAATAAGACAAACAGATCAATAGTCCACACTGAAAGATAGAGAGACTTCTGCTTGCCAATTAGTGGCGTCTTTTCAAACCCTTATTAAAGTGTCTCTGTTTGTGTTTGTGTGCGTTTAAGTGGGTCTGACTTGCAGATAAGCTTCTGTAAAGTCTCTAAGGCAGTTCTCTTTGGTGAGTCTTTGGTAACAGGCATACAAATTTGCCTCACTTTTTCTTCAGTCAAGACAGAGCAAAATCTTCAAAACTTTGCCAAGATTGTTTCAATAACATGTCACATCAGCAAAAGAAAATAATAAAATATATAAATAGTAAATTGGCTCCTTTAACCGCAACGTAGATCTCTATTCCTACTGCTGCCATATTAAGCATTACATAATGAAGCAAAAATGTACTGCATTTAGAAACAGCATTTTCTCTCTTTTCTACAGGTATGCGCTTCATTTCCTTCTCCAGAGCGGCATTACTTACGGCATAATGATTCTGACCGGGGTTGAGCACATGCACAAGTGAGTCCATATTTTTACATCTTTAGAATCATTGACTTCAGATCAGAATCAACATTAAAGGCAACATTAAATTAATGTTATTTACTTTATTAAAGCCCCAATGAAATGGCTGGGCAAGTGCAGCATTTCCTGTATTGACATCTTGCACAAATATGGCCTCAAAGCTAATAAAGTATGTAGACTAAAAGGCATACAATTTAAATTTTGAATTCATGGGGTCTTTAATATTTCAGTGTTTAAACAATTCAGTGTTGTTATTCCAAAGGAAAACGTTTGTCTCCATATCTTTCATCAAAATTAACAACCATTCAAACGTATTTTTTTTAATGTTTTTGAAAGAAGTCTCTTACGTTCACTAAGGCTGCATTTATATTAAATGGATCTATTTTAGTATATTATAAAATGTAATGTAAAATTAAAACAGCCATTACTTCAGTCTTCATTGTCACATCTTCAGAAATCATGCCAACTCGTTTGTTGGTGTATGTTTGGCTTTTGTCTGTGGTTACCTATTGGGGAAAAACATCTGATGTGTAACATATTGGAACTGTGTGGTACATTAGGTATGGTTGCTTGATGATTTTGTTTTGGAACCTTCAGAAAACTTTACAAACAAAACAAAATTTTGCATTTTTTTGTTTGATTCCAACAAATCATCATTTTGAAGATTTTGTAATCGAGAATGTGAAAATTACTCTCATTTCTAATAAACTCATTTTTGAAAATGTACTCATTGCAACTCATTTTGCCAGCACGGGTCACATATGTGATTTGGTGGTCAAAAAATAAATAATAAAATAAAACATTTCTTATCATTAATGTTGTGCTGTTTAATATTTTTTTGTGAAACATTATTTTTCAGGATCTTGGTTTAATAGTAAGTTCAAAAGAAAGCATTTGTTTGAAATATTTTTTTGTAAAATTATAAATATCCTTGCAGAATAAACGTATTAATTTCTTTAAAAAAAAAAATCATCGACCCCAAAATTTTGAATGGCAGTGTAAACTTATTGTGGCTCTGCCTCTGAAATTATTTTCCTTTTTTGTTGACATCAGCAAAAGTTAATTATTCAACCCAATCGGCTCAATCAATTCCTGTTGATTAAAATAAAGTAAAAAAAGCATGTCCTTTTTCAGTACAAAAGTACAACTGGTCGTGAACACTATTACATTAAAAACGTTTTACTTCAAATTCAATGGAACCCATTGAGCAGACGTGCGTGTATCCTTCATTCAACCCCTTTTCATTCAAAAGGTGAACTAAGGTCCATGCAGATAGAAATCGTGCCCTTTCTTCTGATGAAAGAGTTGAAAACTGACCCAAAGATAATTATAATGAGAAAGACATCATTCCCTTCACTGGCTGACCATCAGTCACTGTCCTCCTCATGGGTGTAATAAAATCTTCCATCATTTCCCTGCTGCCGTCTCCTACCAGCTGCCAGAACCTTCTTACTAGGTGGTAAATATAAAACTGCCTCAATGTCAGACTTTTGCTAAATGGCCCTTTAGGGACATTTTGTTTCAAATGAGGTGAAATTATTGTCTGCAGAACATTCAGGGGCACTTGTTAAGGTAGACAATTCTTCCTCCTCATTTTTCTGTCTTCTATTGGTGAGTTGTGTAGAAAGGCGATTGAAGTGAATGCTTGTGTCGTTTTGGGAAACATACAGCGGTTGAGACCATTCTATTTTTGTCCTCCTTTAGAAGGGCAAACAGTTTTGCAGACCTGCAAAACACACTTGCATTGTTGAATGGAAAGCACACGCACACCGAGTCTATCTTTGTACTCACACCTGCAGTGTCTGGGGACCTGAGCTGAATGTGTCATCACTAAAGCTCGAGTGTGTGTGTGTGTGTATGTATAAGAAATAAGGAGAAAGACTAGGAGCTTCTGTTGTGCTAATTGCTTCAAGCTTTATCTGATTTTCCCTAATTTTGTCTATGAGATAAAACAGATCTTACATTTTAAAACCATGTGATTATGTAACACTGAACACATCAGAAGCAAAATAGTTTGTGACTTGAATTTTTGTTTTGTTTAGGGATTTGTTAAGGTTCGTTTTGTCGTACTGTCCATTTATCAAGCTTGCACAGTTACTTACATAAGTAGCATACATACAGTGCATAAATAAATGGACATGCAATTATATTTTGATTCAAATTATTTTATAATATGAGAAGAAACAATATTCGAAGGTCCTATGCCTCCTATAACTTTTCCAGTTGTTTGTGATTTGCTGGATTGCTTGCAAAACAAAAAAGTTTAATATACTATAAAAATGTATATTCGTTATAAAAATGCTCATGCAGTTTTATTTTAATTTTAATAATTGACATGACTATTACAGGTTTAGAAATCACACTTCTAAAATTAGGATTCCTATATCCAGATTTTTAAATACAATTCTGGTTCTTCAAAGATATATATTTTTTAAATATATCATATTAAGGCCTTTTGGACGTTTGCTGAGACCTCAGAGTGGGCCCTGGCCCCCATTCTGCCATAAAGTGATACAAGAGATGTAAAACTAGCACAGCTTTGTAGAAAATGTATTGCGCAAGTCAGTGATAGGTAATGCAGTTTGCAAAATTATGCAGTATGTTTGACAGTGATAATGAAACGCCTCTATGGCACTAACAGTTTCACATGCGTGTGTGTGTGTGTTTGAGACTATGTATGTGTGCATTTTCTCATCTCCATTTTAATTTCCAGATCCTTTTTTCTCCATTGTACAAGAGTAGGGGGTAATAATGTCATTAATTTGGTTAGAGAATAATGGTCTACACACACACACACACACACACACACACACACACACACACACACACAAAAAGCCCTCATCGCCGTTGAGAGTTCATTTCTGGAAAAATCACTGAGCTCTTTGTTAGTTTTTCTTCTTTCTTAAAAAAAAATGTTTGTACTTGTTTCTGGCTTTTAATGGATCACAAAAAATCTCAGTATGACATCCTTCAGGCCTTCATGATATCAAAGCTCTTATAAAACTGAAATTTATTTGTATTTCCTGAAGAAAAATGGTAATAAGTACATAAATGCATCTGAAATGGCTTGGATGTGAAACATGCTCTTTGGTTCACATTGCAGATACTGTTTGGTGGTCGCCCTGGGTTATCTTAGCTTCTGCCAAATCACCCGGGTTTACGTCTTTGATTACGGCATGTACTCTGCCGATTTCACAGGGTAAGACTATGCCTTTCTATGTGAGGTTTCTGAGCTTCATTTCCATTGTTGTGTACCCATATTTTTTTTCTTTCTCTCTCCCTGACAGGCCGATGATGGTCATCACACAGAAGATAACCAGTGTGGCTTTTGAGATCCATGATGGTGAGTGTGTGTTTGGGTAAATCCAAATCCTTCTGGATGCTGTTCCAGGCGGCTGCTGTTGTGATTGTCAAATGTGCTGCCAAAGGGCCAGAGAAACTAATTAAAGAAATGGAAGGCAGTGGGATGAAATGAATGCAAATGAAAACAAGCCTCCCTCCTCCTTTCACCCCTTTATTGTTCCACAGGGTGACATATTACACTTATGATGAGTGCTCACCATCTTGCACTTGCTCTTGCACTATTACCGTTATCACTAATTCATTTCTTTGTCCTCTGCTGAGTTCATCTGCTGGCCTGCAAACCTTTGTCATGGAGTAGCTTTTGAACAGAGCAGATTCCCTTTAGATTTGCTTTTGTCCTCTCTGCTGTAACCTCACTGGATGTCTAGTGCAAGAGTAGGACTGGCTGATACTATGGCTAATATCATGTCACATTTTGTCTATACTATTTATGCTGCACAGTTAAAATTCTGAATTCTTACTTTATTTTATTTTTATATAGTTATTGTTTTAGTCCCTTTTTTATAATATACCATCTAAAACTAAATTGAAATTAATTTGTGGAGTAATCTAATTATATTATACTTAAATTACATATTATATTTGAAGTAAAATATAGTTTAGTTTAAATCCTTCCCAGTTATTTTAGTTTTTTGTCAATTAACAGAAAGGTTTTTTCTTTTGATTTTTTTTTTAACAATAATAACTCTGTAGGTATAAACACACTGTAGGTGTTAGCAGTATCTCGCATTAAAATAGAATTAGGTTGATGTGGTGTCAAAGATGTGCCAGCTATGCGTTTTTAAAGTCATGCTTTTAGAGTCTGCTTTTAGCTTGTTACATAACATGAAGCTATTTTTGCACTGATGCCAGACATATCATTTGTTCATTGGTTATGTATAATATTTTATTTAATGTCTGTTAATGTGATGGAGTATCTTTCATTTGGAAATTGTTTAATTCACTGGATAATCCAGAAATGGGTATTACCACGTTGGTTATTTTTCATCGATTTTCAGAACAAATATCTACATTGTGATGTATTCTAACAGAATAGAAATTGATCTAAAATTACTCATTGGGTGATATAAATCTTCTAAAGTGGTTTCACTCGCCTGTTGCCCTGAATAACCTGTCATTGATATTCCCTATGGTCCTTAGGACACTAATAGGACAAAGTCCCCAATAGAATGGCTTGCTAAACTCCATCACTACCTCTGGTACATGTTGGGGCCTATTGTAAGTGAAACTCTGTCTCTGCACTGCTGCTGCTCGCTGGGTCGCACATAAACCTTAATGAAAACTTTTTAAGTGGCTCGTCTTGTAATGTGCATAGGGCTTGCAATACAACAAGAAAAAATAATTCAAGCCACTTACAATGGGTCGCCTTGCCTTGTCTTATAGTTTGTGCAGTAAGTCAAACAACTGAGGCAGAGGAGACTCATGAGTCGACCACATGAACTCTGAGCCAAGTCAATTTACAGCACATTTCTCTCCTCTCTAATTCCCTCTGTAAATCAGAGAGAGGCCAGGGATTGTTAGATGAAACCACTTCTCACAAGCTCAGAAGCTGAGCAGGTACAATACTTCCTCTGTGCTCAGATTTAAACGTCAGGATTTCCAGCAAAAAATTTTTTAAAGAAATATTTCTGCCAAAAATGTAAATTCTGTCATCATTTACTGACCCTTTACATTTAAAACCTGTATGACTGTTTCTTTTGTGGATAACGGAAAAAGGAGGCATTTTCAAATAATGCTCTGGTTTATCTTTTGCATGCACTTGCAATGAATGAAATCTTTCTGAATCACAGATCAAAGTTCCTCAGACAAAAGTAAAGAAATCTACCGTCTGGAACTTTTTTTATGGATGTATATATATATATGTTTATTTTTTATTTTTTTTTATGTTAACAGGAATGGCGAGGAAGGAAGATCAGCTCAACCAGGGTCAAAAACTGTTGGCTATAAGGTATGTAGATTTAAAAGAAGCTTTAAATTAAACTGTTTACTGTACAATACAAAGACAAAATTACACGAAGGACTGAGTGTATATGGTTGTGATCTAGAAAAATAGTTGCTTTGCCCTTTATATTTATACCTGCAAGCTCAAGTCTACTAGATATGATGGAATCCAGTTCTAAAATCATCCTCTTTTCTTCCGTGTTTGTGTTTCATTCAGACGGATGCCCAGTTTATTGGAGTACTTCAGTTATAACTGTAATTTCATGGGCATATTGGCTGGTCCCACCTGCTCCTATAACGATTACATTGCCTTCATTGAGGGCACCCCCTATCGGCACAGAGAGCTTGAGACCAAGGGAAAAGTCAATGGGAAGAGCAGACTGAACGACCCATCACCAAATGTTCGTTTTACGTCGTTTGTCGTTTGTATTTTTCTTTTTAATAACTTCAGTTTGTACATCAAGTCACATCACAAATAGCATAAAGGCTGAACCAATCTTCAAAAGTGTGGGGTCGGTAAGATTTTTTTATGCTCACCAAGGATGCATTTATTTGATTGAAAATACGGTACAAACTGTTTAAAATTTAAAATCACTGTTTTCTATTTGTACATATATTTGAATATGTAATTTATTCCAATGATGGCAAGATGGATTTTCAGAATCATTACTGCAGTCTTCAGTGTCACATGATCCTTCAGAAATTATTTTAATATTAAGATTTTTGTACATTTCTTTTTATTGTCAATGTTAAAAGCAGTTTTGCTGCTTAATATTTTTGTGGAATGTTTTTTTTTTCAGGAGTCTTTGATGAACAGAAACTAATTTGATTTGAAATAGAAATCGTGTGTAATAATGTAAAAGTCCTAACACTCATTATTGATCAATTGCATCCTTGTAGAATAAAAGTATTAATTTCTTAAACATATTCTCCCCAAACTTTTGAATGGTATTTTATGTTATATAAAACTATCCTTAAAATGTATGTGATTGGCTTCTTTCAAATTCATATCAGTTTGTGCATTTCTGTTTCTTAACAGACAGAGGTCATCCGAAAACTGGCCACCTGCTTCATATCGTTGCTGGTCTTCCTCTCCGTCTGCAAAGTCTGTCCTGTGGAGCGTAACGTTGATGATGATTTTATTGCCACCACACCCTTCTATGCTCAGGTGGTCTACCTGTATTTGTCCATGCTGACCACCCGGCCTAAATACTACTTTGTTTGGACTCTGGGTGCGTGGATTTCCTGCCTCTCCTTCTCTTCCCATCTGTCTAGCTTTCTTTCTCCTTTTCTTTTTTGATCTATTTTGAAAGATAATAATTTGTCTAAGCCGATCTTCCCTTTTCTTCCATTCTGATGTGGGATATTATGTTTTGATTATTAGCAGGAGCCTCATGCATCTAGTATTCTGAGGGGGAATACGATATCAGTCTGCAAAAAGACAGTTTAGACGGTTATATTTATTTATATATATATATATATATTTATGTATGTGTATGTGTATATATATATATATATATATATATAATTTTTTGTTGTTGTTTTTTTTGCAGACTGATCATATCTTATTCCCCCTATATATACACTCACCAGCTACTTTATTACATCTTACATCTTGCTAGTACTGGGTTGAACCCCCTTTTGCCTTCAGAGTTCTTTGTGGCATAGATTCAACAAGGTGTCGGAAACATTCCTCAGAGATTTTGGTCCATATTGACATGATAGAATCACGCAGTTGCTGCAGATTTGTTGGCTGCACATCCATGATGCAAATCTCCCGTTCCACCACGAAATTGCTCTATTGGATTGAGATCTGGTGACTGTGGAGGCCATTTGAGTATAGTGGACTCGTCATGTTCAAGAAACCAGTTTGAGATAATTTGAGCTTTGGTACTTGGCGTTATTCTTGCTGGAAGTACCTATCAGAATATGGGTTCACTGTGGTTATATAGGGATGGACATGGCAAGCAACAATAATCAGGTAGGCTGAGGCATTTAAACAATGCTCAATTGGTACTAAGGGACCAAAAGTGTGACAAGAAAATGCCCCCACACCATTACACCACCAGCAGCCTGAATTGTTCATAAAAGGCAGGATGGAGCCATGCTTCCATGTTGTTTACTTTAAATACTGACCCCTACCATCAGAAAGACTCATCAGACCAGGCAACGTTTTTCCAATCTTCTATTGTCCAAATTTGGTGAGCCCGTGCGAATTGTTTCCTGTTCGTAGCTGACAGGAGTGAGAGTAGCCCATCTGCTTCAAGGTTCACATGCATTGAGAGATGCTCTTCTGCATACCTCAGTTGTAATGAGGGGTCATTTGAGTTACTGTATAATAGATAATGCACCCTGCCACACTGCAACTTTTTTTGAGGAACATGACAAAGACTTAGGTGTCCCCTTGACTTTCAAATTCCCCAGATCTCAATTCGATTGAGCATCTATGGGATGTGCTGGATCACCTTTCCAACTTGCAGGACTTAAAGGGTCTGCTGCTAATGTCTTGTTGCCAGATACCACAAGACATGTTCAGAGGTTGAGTCCATGCCTCAATGCAACAAAGCTGTTTTGACAGCACAAGGGGGTCCTACACAATATAAGGCAGGTGGTTTTAATGTGGCTGCTCAGTGTATGTATGTATTGGAATCCATTTGGCATATTAATGTCGATCACATGACCCCTCATTTTGAAAGGGCATGAAGCTTCTGTCTGTTAGTCTGTTTTCCTATTTCCAAGTTGTCCTTTCTATCCTCCTAATGTGTTATAAATATATCTGTTGAAGAACCATACTGGAAAGAATAATTTAATCAAGCACGGGCAATATGTCTTTCACGTTCCATCATTATCATTTATGCTGTACCTCAGGCATGATTAATTACACATTAGGATGCTTCATCCATCATCTGTTGTGAGGACTGGTTGTGTGACCCATTTGAATTGGGATCAACATCTTACACAACACAGACTTGGTTCTAATGGCTTGTGCTTTAATGCCCCCTTCAGACAAAAGATGGAACTGAAATTTTTATTCCTGTGCAACAATTCATCTCATGTATTAAATTATGAAACAGTGAGAACACGATTTTACCATTATTTATAGTACTTGCATTACACATTTCTTTGAAATATGAAACACTACATCAAACATATCCAGAATTCACAAAATGCCTAATTTGACAATTACATACTTGCTCAAATATAGCACTATAAAAAGGGATAAACAAACTACTTTTGGTTGCCATAACATTTATGTCTGAAATGAGAGTATCTTGACACTCATGCTGTATTTCCAAATAGCTGATGCCATCAACAACGCAGCAGGATTTGGCTTTAATGGCTACGACAGTGATGGTTTGCCTCGGTGGGATCTCATTTCCAACCTCAGGATCATGAATATAGAGGTCAGTTGAGCTCCTGTTATGTTTTTTTCCCCTGACCCTGAATGAATCAGAAGTGTCATAATCAATCAAGTCAACTCTTGTATTTTTCAGCTTGCCACAAGCTTTAAGGTATTCCTGGATAACTGGAACATCCAAACAGCACATTGGCTTAAGAGGTAAGAACAGGAAGAGCACATTGTACAGTAAAGTTAAAATGTTTTGGGGTTGATAAGATTTCTTTTAAAAACATAAAAAAATCTTATGCTCACCAAGGCTGTATTTATTTGGTCAAAACCACTTTTAACCCGTAATATTGTGAAATGTTATTACAATTTAAAACAACTGTTTTCCAATTTTATATATTTTAAAATGTAATATGTTCCTGTGATGGCAAAGCTGAATTTTCAGCATCATTACTCCAGTCTTTAGTGTCACATGATCTTTCAGAAATCATTCTAATATGCGGATTTGGTGCTCAAGAAATATGTTGAAAACAGCTGTGCTGCTTAGTATTTTTGTGGATACCATGATACATTTTTTTTCAGTATTCTTTTGTACCATTTATCTTTTTTTAACATTATAAAAGTCACTGTTCCTTTTGATCAGTTTAATACATCCTGGCTGAATAAAAGTATTAATTTCTTTAAAAAAAATTCTTACTTGCCTCAGACTTTTGAACGATATTGTAATTACCTGTCACCCATCTACCTTCATAACTACACAAATACTGTGCTTGTTTAAAATAATACTTGACCAAGATTGTATGAGGAATATCACCACAGATTCATCTACTGTGGTGCTACTGCTAATAATTAACTTGGAAACAGGCTGTCAACAGAAACTATACTAAGATTCACAGCATTAGATGAAAAGAGGAAGAATCATTTCCTTCCTCCTTTCATTTGCATGATAAAATTATTATATTGCATAGTGTTTTATTATGTTTGACACTGTGTTGTCTTGTAGGGTGTGTTATGAACGTTGTCCTTACAATCCCACTGCTGCCACCTTCCTGCTGTCAGCCATGTGGCATGGAGCTTACCCGGGCTACTACCTCACCTTCCTCACTGGCATCGTCATCACTCTTGCAGCCAGAGCTGTGAGTGACATCACACTCTACCAAACATGAAATACTCTTCAGATAGGGAACATTCCTCTCACTTACATCAGATGCTTCCCTTTGTTTTGCCATGAAGAGCACTGGGACTTTTCTTAGTGGGCCGGGTAACTTTTGGTATGGCTGATGAAACCAAATGACATTAAAAAGTAAATATTGTGAATGATTAAAAAAAGGAAAAAAAAAAGAAGAGAGAAGTGCTGACGATACATGCAGTACACGACTACTTATGATAAAGCTGTTACATAACACCTAATTTTTTACTAAATGTAGGTAATGCTACACGGTAGCTGAAACTGAAATTCATTACAAATCTTTTGTGCAATTCAAAAATGAATTTTTAATGAATTCATAACAATTTTGGAATAAATGAAACATGTGCCATTTAGTTTGATCTTATTTCTACATGACTAGTAATGAAAAAAACCTTATATGCCCTGAAACTTTGAACGTACATCAATTTGAGATGATTTTTCAAGCACAGTATAAAAGCAACTCCGGGCATTAGTGGTCAACCTTTTTTTTTAGATTTGTTCACACACTAAAGCCTATTCAATGAACGGAAAAACTAGTCTGACTATATGAACATTATTTATATTATAAAATATTTTTTTAATTAGGTGGTATTACAATTAATACATTATATTTACAACATGCTTTAATATATTAATATTTATTACAATGTTTAAATGGTCAAATTGTGAAATTTGTTAACTTTTCATGACTTTATCCTTACTGGTGTTTTTTCCCCAAATTGTACATTGATTAATAATTTGCCTAAACAAAATGTTTTTAACATCAATTTCTTCCTAAAGAAATTAAGGGTGAAAAAAATTGCACATCATGAATATCAGGGTATCTGAAGGTTAAAGTTGTTATGCCTCCCTTTCTTAATGTTGTGTTCCCTTTTCTCCTTCAGGTGAGGCACAATGTAAGACCGTACTTCTTGGGTTCACCAACTCACAAGTTTGTGTATGATGTCATCACATGGGCAGCTACACAGATTGCCATTTGTTACACAGTGGTTCCCTTTGTGCTGCTTTCTGTGGGCCCCTCGCTCAAGTTCTACAGGTTGGCAGGACAAACAAGAACAGATAATAAAAATGCAGAACTTTTTTTTTTTTTTCTTTCTTTTTTTTTTTTCTTCTTCTTCTTCATTCATGACATTCTGCTGTCTCCATCACTCTGTAGGTCACGGTACTTCTGCATCCACATAGGCTGTATTCTGCTGGCCATTGCTCTGCCCGTGAAACCACGCCACCTGCGGCTGAAAGAGCAACAGTCTGCTGTACAACCGAGCCTGGAGAGCACAGACAACAACAGCAACCAGAAACCAAAAGCCACATGAGTCCTGGAACACCTTACCAAACTTCTCTACACACACAGACTGGGCAAATGTACCTATTCTCCAGCCACACATGAAGAGAGTCAGATAAACTCAAGCTCACAAATAAACCAACAAACCAGCCTTTATTTGGACTGATAGAGTAAGTCATCTCTTGACTCCGTATAGTGGTACTGGGATTCGACAGTGATTTTGAGATGATGGAATCAAAACTGAGTCTGACTGCTATAAGAAGAGTTTTATTGCCAAGAAAACACTTGTATAGAATCATGTGACCTTGCCTTTATAATCCCACTTGTCACAGCAAGTATTAGTGTCCTAACCTGGTGGTCTTGTATCAGGTTGTAAATTGGATTTTCTTGCAAGGGACAAGGCCTTTATCAGTTGCAGAAAGCAGGCAATATTATATTTGAAAACAGAGTTTTCATGTCGCAGGGGTAAAAATAAATGTGACTAACTAAACTAACAGGAAAAATAATAATGTGTTTATTGGAAAAAGGAAGTTTAAAGAATGCAGGATGTCTGTGCAACAAAAAAAGTTTAAATAATGTCCACAAATTTGAAGACAAATTGGTTCTTTTTCCAAGTCAGAAAGTCTGAATTGAGATTTAATTCCATGGCTGAACCATTAAAACTGGGCTCTTCGCTCTTTGTCAATGTTATGTTTGTTATGGTCTGTTGTAACGTCTTGTCCATTTAGTCTTCACATAAACTCTGAAAGTTACACATAATACATTCCACTCTAAAGACCAGAGATTCTTTTCTCATAAATGAAACTATTTCTCAGTCTTAACTGGGAATTTTGGAATGTTAGAGTTAAAAAAAAAAAAAAAAAAAAAAAGGAAAAAAGATAGTACTGTTAATTGCATGACTTTTTCGAGTCAGGCAGGCAGTGATTCTGTATGCACAGTAATGCACATTTCGTATGGCATCAGTCAGCTTCAAAGTTTGGCCTGCTTAAAAGGTTGGAAATGAAGCTGTTGTTTGTGTTAAAGTTTAATGAAATGATAGAGGATTTGTTTGAACCGTATTATGTTCGCCGTGTGGATCTGGTACATTTTTTTTTTTTTTTTTGCAAATTATGTGATTAAAAGAGGTCTTTTTACTATTCTTTTGTGGTGTTTTTTGTTTTCTGATGAACTATTTCTCAAAGATAATGTGCACGCTATAGTTACACATTAATCTGTAGAGAAATGTTTGAAACATGAATAATTTAGCCTTCTGCATTCTCAAATGCATCAACCTGAGTAGTCCTCAACATCTGCTCTTTGCTCTGCAGACATAAACCATGCACTTTGTGCCACTACAGATAATAAAAAGTTACTTGATCTTGCTGACATGATATAGGGATGTTACACCACTCACTTTTTATGTCCCGGGGCAGATTTTTATTTCAGCTTCTTTCTGTTGTTGTCTTGGGTTTTGTTGTTTATTTCTGTTACATTATTTCAATCAGTATAGATTTGTTTCTGCTACTTTTCAATTAAAATAGATTTATTTTACCCTTCATAATGTATGAAAATGTATAATAAATATTTAAAACTATTACAAATATAATAGTTTCTTTTTATATAATAAAGTTTATATATATATATTTGGAGACAAGCTTAGGGATGACCTTTAATGACATGTGATGTGTGAAGGAAAAGAAAAATCAAGTTAAATATAATAATAATAATAAAACATTTATTTTATATAGCACCTTTAAAAGTTGCTTTCTCAAAGTTCTTTACATGCAAACATAACTATGTAGCTATGCAAAAATAAGAATATACATACATATGTACATACATATATTTATTTATTATTTTGATCACATGCGTTCATGTGCTGAGCGGTGACGTCACACAGTGTGTTGTCAGGGACTCGCCCTGGAAGAAAACAGCACAGCGCTTCGCTTCTTCAAAATGGCTGTTGTTAAAGATGGTGAATAGGAGGAAAGAAGCTCCGTAGACCGAACAACTAGAGATAAATACACATCTCTAAACGGACCTTCTGACAGCAGGGCATTTCAACGTTTCTTTTCTGTGAGGTACGTCTCCTAGCTGAAGGCAGGCGTAAGGTTTAAATCGCTATTGTGCGTTGATGCCGCGTATGATTGACAGTTCATAAGCTGGATGGTAAAGAGCATCAAGCTGTAGAATTGAGCGTATTTGAACATTCACAGTGAATAATACGTAGTTTGTAATGCTTATGTAATACTGATAAGGTTAATCTGTTTAGGGTTGTTTTGATGGCGATTAATTGGCTAGTCTCTCAGGGAGTCAGTACGCAGACATGTCGACAAGACACTGCCCGTCCTATTTATTTCTAGAAATAGTGTTAACGTTACATTCTTTAATATCAAAGTACAATAATATTTAGACGGTCAAATATACCGGAATAAACAGCCATTACCATGCTGACATAATGTACTGTCTGTCTGTCTGTCTGTCTGTCTAGTTTAATGTGTAGGCTAATAAAGTGTTCAGTACATACAGTACATTATCATTTATAACTGCAGGGCTGTCAATCATGTCAGCATCTTGCTGTGTAGACTAGGTGTGAACCACTCTTGGTCGCCATAAATAATGCATGATGCCATTCCAGAGCAGACAGACAGAAGTCACAGCCAGCAATCTGCTGGCATTCAGACAAAATAAGAGGGCAGTGTGACAGTGCCTGTGCTGGGTGTATTGTGTCATATAGTGGTTTAAGAATAACTTTGGTGTCATGTTTCATAGATAGAGCTTTGAAAGCTGCTTGGATTCCTGACTCAGCTGCCATATTCTCTTTGTTTTTGTCCGTTTGTTTGTTTGTTGCTTCCCGTCTGTTTCCCCACCCCTCTTTTATACAGCCTGTGTTGAAGGTTAAATTGAGGGTCACACCCTCACAGGCGTACATCAATTGAAGGTCAAATGCTGTAAAATATCTATATTAATATAATAATATTTGGATTGGTTTGTGGTCTATTAAGCAATCGATTAGAGTATGCTGTCTGTTCGCTAGACAATTATTTGCACTAGCCCTCCAATGGTGTTGCAGGTCAGTTTGATCTATGCTTGACTTTTAAACAGCTTGAAACAAGTCAAACAATAATTTTTTCGACATTTTGTGACTTTTTGTCATTTAGGGTCTTAAATGTGCATGCAAAGCATGTAGATGTGTTTGTGAAAGGCTGCAAATTGTGGTTACATCGATTACAACGCCCTCCCCCCAAATTGGTTTCCATGCAATTGACCAAATTTTCATGCAATTCAGCACAAAAACAGCAAAGAGTCATGTAAAAAAACCAACAACAAAAACAGAAAACCTTTATTGTAGCTTGTTAAAGACTAATATATTTATCCTCACAAAGTCAAAGATTTGAGAACCAGACACAAAAAGGTAGAGGCAAGTTACACACCAAGTACAAATAGCAATAAATACTAGGCTTTTCATACAAAGTACATATAATTGTATTTTATTCTTTGTTGTAGTTATTTGCACCTCAGTGTGCAAATAATCACTACAAGTTTCATTACACAAAAGTTCATAATTTTTTTTTTTTAGACCGGCAAGCTACAAAAGAGGTTTTATGTTTTCTCTTAAATCTTTTTTTTTTTTTTTTTTTGGTAGCATTGATTTTGGGTGAATTGCATGGAAACCAGTTAGGATAAATTTGACCCGCAACTCAAAATGCGTACCCAGATTTTCAACGTAACTCTGGGAAATGGGAAATCCTATTAGCCTAGTGAGTGTGTCTGTGGAGATGTTTGGACAAAAGTATGTTATTCTGTGTTATGCTTATCTGTGCCAGCCTCCTTTCTCGTGACATTTAAAGTCCATTGCCTGCGTCTGTTCTTGGCCTGCACTGAGAACAAATGCTCTGGTATCACCTGTCACTTGAATTTAAACTCAATTTATCATCTCTAGCACTTAATCTCTAAGAGTTTCATATCAGTTACTTATTTTTTTTTCTTTCATCCTCCAACAACCTATTGTGATATGCAGTTTAGGTCTCTGTTCACAATTTATGTACAGAAAGTGACTAAATGAGTTTCTGCTCAGGGTGTACTAGGTACTGGCAATCATGGACACCACAACCTCCATCAAGATGACCACTCTGGCCATCCAGAACCTCTTCAGCTACGTGGAGGAAGAAAATCTGGCTGCTGTAAAAGCCCATCTAGATAAGTTCAAAGAGGTGGATGGTCGAAGCGATGTAAGTTGCATCGAAAAAAAGTCAAACATTATTTAAGATGTTCAGCTAAATTGTTCAGATATCAAATATCTGTCTTTCTCATTGTGTCTTGGACAGAATGGACAGACTCCTCTGATGTTGGCCTCGGAGCAGGGCAGTCTTGAGATTGTTCAAGAGCTCATCCGAAGGGGAGCAAACGTCAACTTAGATGATGTGGTGAGAAAATGCCTGCTTAACTGCTTTACAATAAGTTGGTAGGAAGTTACAGTAACACTTTAGTTTAGGGTCCAGTTCTCACTATTAACTAGTTGCTTATTAGCATGCATATTACTAGGATATTGGCTGTTTATTTGTACTTATAAAGCACATATTAATGCCTTATTCTGCATGACCTTATTCTACATCCCTTACCTAAACTTAAAAACTTCCTTACCAACTATTAATGAGCAGTAATTAGGAGTTTATTGAGGTAAAAGTCATAGTTTATAGTTAGTAAACAGTGAGAATTAGACCCTAAACTAAAGAGCGACTGAAGGTACATATTATGGTATATCGAGATATATATATATATATATATATATATATATATATATATATATATTAGTATTGTTTCGATATTTATAGTGATCTAGACTTGTGAATTGTAAAATTCACATGAATTTCTGATTTTTTCTTAGTATTTGGTACAATGTGTCCCCTTTTACTTTATAGACACCAGCAGTCTTCTTCATAGCATTTCCCTTTATTATTTATTCAATATCCTGAAGCCTGTTTATATCCTTATTTTATTTTCAGACTTATTTTTGTTATATATTTATAATCTGTAGACGGTGAAGTGCCCATAATAACCATGCTGTATAGTGCTGTGCTTTGTAGTATCGCTCCATCACTCTTCCCATGAGACATTGCCAGTGGTTCATTAGTTTCCATAGCGACCCGTCTTTGTGCCTCTCCCTGATAGGACTGCTGGTCCGCCCTGATCTCTGCAGCTAAAGAGGGGCATGTGGAGGTGGTGAAAGAGCTGCTGGAAAACAGTGCCTATATTGAGCACAGAGACTCGGTGAGAAAATCAAAAAGCAATACATCTGCTTTATTTAGTACCATAATCACATTTTAAAAAAAAGAACACATTATCAACTTAATGAGGTGGCTTTTTGTCGTGCAGGGGGGTTGGACCGCCCTTACTTGGGCGTCATATAAAAATAGAGTTGAGGTGGCCACGATCCTGCTGGACTCTGGGGCAAACCCAATCACCACTGGACTGGTAAAGATGCAAAAACTTACCAATTGCCTTTCCACATATGAGATAAGAACAGACATACAAATCATATAATGAATCCAAATGTGATATATGCAATCATTGAATAAAATTGATCATACTTTTGATGTGGTTACCTTAGCAATACAGCGTCTACCCCATTATCTGGGCAGCCGGTAGAGGCCATTCTGAAATTGTGAAACTCTTGCTGGAGCATGGAGCTAAAGTCAACTGCTCTGATAAGGTGAGCTAAACCAATCCTGCCTTTAAAACTGCGATTAAATGAATATTCCAGGTTGAAAACAAGCTTCCATTATAAGTTCATTTTCAAACCGAAGTCAACATTACTTTCTCTGGTAATCGACAGCATGCCGCAGTTGCTGTTCGTTTTAATTTGTTGATTTAATTAGATTTAATTTGTGTTTAACTGGAAATATTCATTTAATAGTTTTACTGGTAAAAATATTAAAGGTAAAGACCAGCATATTTAACTTCTTATACTTTTAGTATGGCACCACCCCACTGATCTGGGCTGCTAGAAAGGGCCACTACGACTGCGTGATGCACCTGTTGGAGAACGGAGCTGATGTTGACCAGGAGGGGGCGGTATGTATTCATCATTTAGCACAGTGGTTCTCACTCAGCTTTTTTGTCTCTAAGGCTCCCGATTTGTCCACAACAATTTTCAAAGGCCATAATATGACTTTTCCAATTTGTGATTTTACTGGTTAAGGATAAATAAATATTTTTTTACCCTTAATTTCTACCGTATTAAATATTTTAGAGCTTTTGTTTTAACTAGAAAAACTGATGTACTGCTGATTTAGAAGCATTACATCAGTAGCCAGAGGGACTGTTTGTCTTATTTTGTTAATCTTTCCCACTCAGAACTCCATGACGGCACTGATCGTAGCTGTGAAGGGAGGATACACAGAGGTGGTTAAAGAGCTTCTGAAGAGGAATCCCAATGTAAACATGACTGATAAGGATGGAAACACAGCTCTCATGATCGCAGCTAAAGAGGGTTACACTGAGATTGTGCAGGACCTGCTCGATGCCGGCACATACGTCAACATCCCAGACAGGGTGGGTTGAACCTCACAATAAACCTTACAAACGGATATGTGTAAAACTGACATACTGGATGAGAAAGTATTTTCATTGTGTGTTGTGTTTAAACCTCTAGAGTGGAGACACTGTGCTGATTGGAGCTGTGAGAGGTGGGCATGTTGAGATTGTGAGGGCACTACTGCATAAGTATGCAGACATCGACATTAGAGGCCAGGTAACATGCCTGTTACATCATATACGTTAAAATACTTTAATAAACTAGGGCTGCACGGTTAAACAGCAAATCACGATTATTTTGCTCAAAAATGGAACATCAACTAGGGGTGGGCGATATGGCAAAAATATCATATCACGATTCACGATTTTAGAAAAATGTATTGTGATTCCAATGTTTGTACAAGCAGGTGGGCCACTTTGAAATTAGAGGTAACAACAGCATTTTAATCACAATCCAAACAAAGATGTTGCACGAGCAGTTGTTTTTGCAACTTCAACTGTTGATCCCTTCAGAGATACATCCATATAAATTCCCACCCTCAATTCAAATATTTATATTTTTCTTCTTACGTTTCGAGCATTGCGGACAGTGAGCTTGCTGTGCCTGATACAGTATTTTCTCTGCCGGCATGTCTGTGTTCTCTTTGCATCCGTCTTCAGCTTGTCCAGTCTCTGGGCTGTTAACGTTCTGTTTACAGACTTAGTCATATTTCCACACAAATTACATTTTGGGAAATTATTGCAATGCAGTTTGTGTATAAGTCTGGAACAGAGATCGGTAAAAAATAAATAAAAATCTGGTTGCCGATTATGTGTTTGGAGCAAAAACTGGCCAATTCCTATTACAACAGATGCATCTCTAATTTTACCTCATCTAGTTAGCTTTAATATATTTATCATATACTTTAACGCACTCTTTACATTTTTTTTATTTTATTCATTCCAATAATTACAGACTGTTAATTTTTTTCTTATTAAAACAACAAAAACTTATTGTAGTACAGAGGATGCATAAGAGCATTTATTCAGCAAACACATTCGCAAACTATGTAGTCTAGGTGAAGGAATACTGACTATATTAAACTTTTATTTGAGCAGAATATCGCTGTGGAGATCAGTAAACTCCAACATAAATGTTTGTTGATGTTTCAGATTATCAAAGACTGTTTGGAAAATGTTTAATCCATTTAAGTGAAAAGCTCTGATTGGGGGATTCAGACATTTGACATCTGGCAACCCCAAGTTTAAAAGCTTGTGTAGGCTTGGTTCCAGTGCAAGAGAATTGAAATGCTCATTACCAGCGGTTCAATATCACAAATGATTATGCTTAATTAATCGAGAAAAGCAGAAATTGTGAGCAGGATTAAAATGATTAATCCTGCAGCCCTACTATAAACAACAAATGAGAGATGTATAAAAGTTATGGGAAATTGAAATGACTTTACTGTTGTTGTTGTTGTTTTTTTACAGGAAAATAAGACTGCTCTCTATTGGGCAGTAGAGAAAGGCAATGCAACCATGGTTAGAGACATACTGCAGTGCAATCCAGACACAGAGACCACCACTAAAGTAAAGAACATCAAGACTCATGTTCAAGAGATTGTTTTACTGTTATGAGCTAGTCTCGAGTCTGTATTTTTTTTGTATTTAGGATTCTGAGACACCACTAATCAAAGCCACCAAGATGAGAAACATAGAAATAGTGGAGCTGTTGCTGGACAAAGGGGCCAAAGTCTCTGCAGTGGACAAGGTAAAACATCAGTCACAATTTCATGTACATAATTTACATTCACATGATGAGACTATATTGCACTTTAAGTCTCTGCTTTCTTTGGCTACAGAAAGGGGACACCCCTCTTCATATCGCCATACGTGGACGGAGCCGCAGGCTGGCTGAGCTTCTCCTCCGCAACCCTAAAGATGGCCGCCTCCTCTACAGGCCCAACAAAGCTGGAGAGACACCCTACAACATAGACTGCAGTCACCAGAAGAGCATCCTCACCCAGATTTTTGGAGCCCGTAAGTCTGGGACTAGATCTCCATCATGAGCTCAACTATTGATTAATACTCATCATTGCGAATGGGTATCAATACAGATTTCCTGATTCAATTATATTCTGTTTCACAAGATTCTATTTGATTCCGTTCTGATTCATTTGAGTCTATTCTCTGTTTGATTAAATTCTCATGCATTTGGGTTAATTTCAGTTATAATGTTTATTTTGCTTACATATAAATTCTCTCTCTCTCTGCAAATACAGGCCAGTTTTTCAGACTGTTTCAAATCATTAACTCATCTTTTTAAACTGTTCATTTAAAGATTCGACTCAGAGTCATTCATTTTGGCAATAAAGTTGCACTGTAGTTGCACTTTGTTTTTAGTTCACTTCAATAAAAAGAACTGACACGTAAGACTCATTTGTTAATGAATCTGACCAAACAGGTTGCATTGTATGTTTGTTTCTTTATTGTCCACTTTGTGGTCCACAGTCTTATTGATCTACAATAACCAGAGACTTGCTCTCTGTAGTTCTGAACCTTAATAAGTACACATATGTTTTGAATTACTTTAGTTGCATGTCAGCATTAAATAATACTACATTCACAGTGTATGTTATGAATGACCTGTGTGTATTTTTGCCCCTCTCTATGTTGTCCCCTTTAGGACATCTGTCCCCCACAGAGTCAGATGGGGACATGCTGGGCTATGACCTGTACAGCAGTGCTTTGGCAGACATCCTGAGTGAGCCCACCATGCAGCCGCCCATCTGTGTGGGTCTGTACGCCCAGTGGGGAAGCGGCAAGTCCTTCCTGCTCAAGAAACTTGAGGGTGAGCCTTATTTAAAATCACTCGACTTAAACAAGGAAAGTGACCTGAAAAGGATATTTTAAAGCAAAGTTTAGTCATGTACAGCACATACCCTCTTATCTTTTTAGCTATTTCTGAATGTTTAATAGAGTTCAGTTCGCTGCATCTGGTGTATATTTATTGGTGGATAAATCTTCATATTTCTTTCTCAGATGAGATGAAGACATTTGCAGGTCAGCAGGTGGAGCCGTTGTTCCAGTTTTCCTGGCTGGTTGTGTTATTATCGGTCCTGTTGTGCGGCTCTGTAGCGCTTGTGCTCGGCTTCACTGTTGATCCCAAGCTGGCTATCTCCATCTCTCTCAGCATCCTAGCACTACTTTATGTGTTCTTTGGTAAGAAAAACTGGTCCATTATTCAGTGTTTCAACATAAGTTCTTAAAAAATCTGTACTTTTGGTCATAATTGAGTTAAATAAAATGATTAAAATTAAATTAATAACCCTTGAAAGGTATAGTGAATGAGTGAATGTGTGTATATTCTGTATCTTTACACAGTGGTTGTGTACTTTGGGAGCAGGCGTGAGGGCGAGAGTTGGAACTGGGCATGGGTCATTAGCACCCGTCTGGCCCGACACATTGGATACCTGGAGCTTCTGCTGAAACTCATGTTCGTCAACCCACCAGAGCTGCCGGAACAGACCACCCGTGCACTGCCTGTCAGGTAATTACCCACATTCTGCATAAAACCATAAAACCATTCAAATAAGGTCATGTGACCTGTCCTAAAGGGTGGATGTGGTGTGTCCTTAATTTCCACAAGTGGGCAGGGGTACAAAACTCAGTTCCTGGCGGGCCACAGTCCTGCAGATTTTAGCTTCAACCCTAGTTAAACACACCTGATCAAGCTAATCTTTGAAAACAACAGGTGTGGGTGTTGGAGCAGGGTTGGGACTAAACCCTGCAGGACTGTGGACCTCCAGGAACTGAGTTTGGGACCCCTGCCTTAAGCCGGGTGCACACTGCGATTTATAATAGTCCTTTATGATTGTTGCTTGTCAGACTGTAAGAACATGATGATCGCTATAAGCCATGTCACACTGTAAGATCTCAGTTGTCATCAATATCAGACTGTACGACAGTCAAGACGTGTTAAATAACGGACGCACAAGAAAACTTGTGGGCAGTTTTACATCATCAATCAATGACACACTCGGGATTGAAATAGTGTCTACATATAAATCTCTAACGTTAATTTTGTCCATAGCTTGTACTGAAAAACAAAGACAATTTGATAGTCTTCGTAGGAGAAGTCACACTGCAGGACTGTGAGTCAAATCTTCTGACACTGCCAGAATTTCGTCGGAAGTAAAATTGGATCGCAATGGTCATTAATCAACTGTCGGTGAACATGTCAAACTAACGATCAAAGACTTCAGATTTTAGCCTATATTCAGAGGAATCTTTTAGGATTTGCTAAATTTGTCTCAGACGGCCAAATCGGGGTCAAAATCGCAAAGTGTGAACCCAGCTTTAAGCTGTCCCATTTGCCATTTTCTGCTCAAGAGCTATATATATATATATTTGTGGTGGGAGGAGCAAACGACAGACACATTGGCGATTTAAATGATGGGGTGGCGTGATAATAAGGGGGAGGCAGCCAGCCTGTCACAATATATAAATATACATAAATACATAAGTGTTTTTAATTAACACTTTTTTCTGTCAGGTTTCTGTTTACAGACTATAACCGGTTATCCAGTGTGGGTGGGGAGACGTCCATGGCTGAAATGATCGCCACTCTCTCGGATGCTTGTGAGAGAGAGTTTGGCTTCTTGGCCACCAGACTTTTTAGAGTCTTCAAAACTGAGGACACTCAAGGTAAATGCCACTTAACCATTCACGACTATTCAGGATCTATAAGGCAACTGATATATCTATATTTACATTAATTTATTGTTGTGACTGTGTCTACCTTCAGGTAAAAAGAAGTGGAAGAAGACATGTTGCATCCCGTCCTTTGTCATCTTCCTCTTCATCCTGGGCTGCTTGATCGTGGGGATGGCCCTGCTGGCTGTCTTCAAGGTGGATGGGCAAAACCAGACAGTGAACGCAGTGCTGGTGTCCATGGCGAGTGTTGTTGGATTGGCACTGTTGCTTAACTGTCGCACCTGGTGGCAGGTGACAGACTCAGTTCTGAACTCTCAGAGGAAGAGGCTGCACAGTGCCGCCAACAAGATGCACAAGCTGAAAAGTGAGGGCTTTATGAAGGTTAGTTGACAGGTTTCTGGGTAACCTATACACAGAGCTACATAGTCGTGATTATACACTGCCACAGAGGGTGAATTTGTTCATCTCTTTCTGACATTTTTGTCTTTCTAATACTTTTTTCTTAGGTCTTGAAGAATGAAGTGGAGCTCATGGCTAAGATGGCCAAGACTATAGACGGCTTTACTCAGAACCAGACACGTCTAGTGGTCATCATTGATGGTCTGGACTCTTGTGAACAGGACAAAGTGCTACAGATGCTAGACACGGTGAGCACCAACAGTTGTGCGCAAAACATGTTGTTAATGTTAAGTAAAACTATTAGATATTATTTTCGTTAATTTAAATAAATCTGAAGTAAATCCAATCCAAATCCAATATAAAACAAAAATTTGAAATGTTGCCTTGGAAATAAAAATGCATGAAAGATGAATAGATATAGCTAAAAAATAGTCAAAAAAAAAAAAAGTCAAAATATTAATAAATACTATAATAGTTATTTTGTGAAATGTAAAGGTAAATGTTTGTAGAACATTTTCACATTTGATTTGTCGTTAGCCATGAAATCTCTCACAAAACTTGAAATCAGATTGAGATTTGTTTAGCGATGACTTCAGGCTGTTTAAGTTATTTGAAAAGAAAATGGTCTCCTAGAACTGGCTTTTTTGCTAGTCTAACAAAGACTGAACAGAACCATTGTTTTAGTGGTAACCAGCAGCATCCCATATCCAGTTAGTCAATTGCATCAAGACTCAGCAGACCTATTATAAATAGGATGCAATCATACATTTAAAGAAATATTTGGATACGGATTGAGAATCTAGTGCATGTGAAGTAAATTAAGATGGCACCTGTCATTTGTATAAAATGTGTTTTTAGTGTTGAGCAAATCACCTATATCAAAAACCTATCATATTTGTCCTTCTGATCAGGTGAGAGTGCTGTTCTCCAAGGGTCCTTTCATCTCTGTCTTCGCCAGTGATCCTCACATCATCATTAAAGCCATTAACCAGAATCTAAATAGCGTGCTGCGTGACTCCAACATCAACGGCCATGACTACATGCGCAACATTGTCCACCTGCCCGTCTTCCTCAACAGCCGTGGCCTCAGCAGTGCAAAGAAGATGTGTGCGCCAACTCCTGCTAATGGAGAGACTGGGAACTCTGAGGGTTTGTATTACCATCAGATAAGGGGGGCAAATAAAACGTCTATTGTTTCAAATAGTGACTAACTATTAGTAGTCTTCCCAGTGTTTTGATATACACTACTGTTCACAAGTTGGGTGTCAGTAAGGTTTTTTCTTTTTTAAGATGACTCATCAAGGCTGCCTACATTTGATCAAAAATACAGTACAAACAGTAATATTGAGATTTTTTTTTTACCATTTAATACAACTGTTTTCTATTTTAATATTTTAAAATGTAATTTAAGTCTGTGATGGCAAAGCTGAATTTTCAGCAGCCCAGTCTTCAGTGTCACAAAAATCATTCTAATGTAATGATTTGGTGCTTAAGAATCATTTCTTATTATCGATGTTGAAAATGTTTTATGAATTGAAAGTTAAAAAGAACAGTATTTATTTTAAATAAATCTTTTGTAACATTGTAAATGTCTCTACTTTCACTTTTTATCAATGTAATGCATCCTTGCTGAATATTTTTTTCTTCTTTTTTTTCTTAATTAATGCTACCAAACTTTTGAATGGTAGTGTACAAAATGTTGCCAAATATATTGTGTTTTATATATTGTATTGTATATATTGTAACTTCTTGTTTAACCAATAATGGTTGCTCTAACCCTGTTCTGACAAACATGTACTTCCAAAGTAGGTTTTCTATCCTCGTTGAAAGTATAATGCTGCATGACAAAAGTTACAACCAATCAGCAAATTTGGTGGTGCTTGCAAAGGCATTTTCTTAACATTTTCTAATGATATAGGTTGGCATGAGGAGTTGGACAGAAAGTTGTCCCAGAACAGCCTGGGCGACCAGACCAAGTTTGGCAGTAAAACGACACTTAACCGTAGGGTAAGCTGATAAATATGCTGTTTTTTTTTCTGTCAGAGAGCTACGTATATGATAATAATTAGGAATTATGAATATGATTAAAAGTTATATGATAATAATTTTATCTGATGTTTGCAATAGTATGTTGATTTGAACTCCAAGGACATATTCAATTGTTCATCCTATCTGGCAATCCCATGGTCTGCGCTTGTGCAGTTTCCAGACTAATCCAATGAGAGTAATGTTCCACCATATGATGTGGTCATATCACAAAATGTTTCCAAATTTTTCCCTTGACATTTCCTTCCCTGTATTCCTTGATACTATTGATTTAAATCTAGCTGATCTCTCCTCAGGATACTTATCGCCGTCGACAGATGCAGAGGTCAGTTACGCGTCAGATGTCCTTTGACCTCACAAAACTGCTCGTCACTGAGGACTGGTTCAGTGACATCAGCCCTCAGACTATGAGGAGACTGCTCAACATAGTTTCAGTTACAGGTCAGCATTCATGCTTTAAGGTCAACATGAAATCAGATTTGATGTTTATAAAATTATTTATCATTGCCTGTTATTACAAAGAAAAGAAATTCTCGGTGTAATCTTTAATAAAACTTGCTCTTGCTCTGAAATAACTTTCCATTTCTGCAGACGTCACTTGAGCTATTAGATAATGTTAACCAATAGCCAAACGGCTATTTAGGTCTTGTTTTAGTCTGGTTAGTAATGGCCACCTTTCACAATCCAAATGATTTTTTTTTTCTTATTGACCCTATTTTTTTTCTTTTTGAATATCTGTTTTACTCTGAAATATGTCACTTTACAGAGGCAAAACTAGTCACAAATGTTTCAGCATTACATTAACGTTCATAAGTTTAAGGTCAGTAAGAAAATTATTTTATGCAATGATGAATTAAATTGATCAAAAGTGACAGTAAAGACATTTATGTTACAAAAGATTTCTTTTTCAAATAAATGTTGTTCTTTTAAACTTTCCATTTATCATAAAATCATGTAAAAAAAAAAATCCTGATCTGTTTCCACAATAATATTAAAAAAATATTTTACAAAAATTATAAAACTGTTTTCAACTTTGATAATAATAAGAAGCACCAAAACATATTAGAATGAATTCTGATGGACCATGTGACACTAAAGACTGGAGTAATGATGCTGAAAATTCAGTATAACACAGTATAATAAATTAAAGTTTTACATGTATTACAGTATAAAAGTTATTTTAAATTGTAATAATATTTCATAATCTTACTGTAATTTTGATCAAATAAATGCAGTCTTGGTTAGAATAAGAGACTTATTTTAAAAAAAAATTGATTTTAAAAATCTTACCGACCCCAAACTTTTGAACTATAGTGTATGTAGTCACTATAATGGAATAGGAACTTTTTAGATATGAAATCATCAAATCTGAACATTAAGTACTAAGTAATGAAATGCTCTCCTCTTGTTTAGGCCGCTTGCTGAGGGCTAATCAGATAAGTTTTAGCTGGGACCGGCTTGCGTCCTGGATCAACCTGACTGAGCAGTGGCCATATCGTACATCCTGGCTCATACTGTACCTAGAAGAGACAGACGGCATCCCAGATCAGAACACTCTGAAAACCATCAATGAAAGGTAGGGGCTTTTAAAGAAATATTTTAATTATCATATGATGCTATGCTCATTTTTACCACAGGCTTTTTCACAGTAGGTTTGTAGCCCTTTTAAAATGCCATCAGATTGTCAGAAAACATCATACATGCCTTTGTTTTTTGAGATTTGAGAACTTGAGATCAACAACTTGAGATCGATGCTAATCTGTACAAAAAAGTATTTTATCAGAGTACTCATATGTAATGCTTGTTTTGTCATGCATGATTTTTTTTTTTGCATGTAGTTTGTTTGCTAGTCCCATTAGGGTCCTAGAGAAAAATGTCTCCTTTGGGAAGCTTCCTGGAAACAAATAATGGGAGGCCACAGAATGTCAGATGAAGCCAAGGAAAGCAGGCCCAGATCATTAGATAGGCTTCCCTATGGTGATTACTCAGAGGATGCTATTCATGTAAGACTTGTGTCGTTGTCGGATATGAAATCATTATGGAATGGAATGACTGCACTCATGTTTACTTTACACACAGTGTACCATCACTATGCAGTTCTTGTTGTGCCCAAATATAAAGGGAGAAGTAAATGCATTCGCGGCATGGGTGTATTCTGACATTTTGAGGGCTTTATAGAGCATTTTTGAAAACCCGTAGGTCTGTTTAAGTGAAAACATATGAAGTTTGTGGTTTTATGAAGAGGTTTGGTGTCCAAACCATCAGTAATATTGCTGTATTGTGTTGATACTGGCTGTCTGCACACTCCTTCCACTCTTAAAGCAGTTTGTGCCCCAGAAACACAAAATGAAATGATGATATTGTACTGCTAATGCTGAGTGATATCAGCATCATTTTCATTTTCAGTAAAACCATCATGTCTTTGGTTTTAACATACCCTGGCATAAATTACATTGAGCCTTGCCAGATAAAACAGTCGTTCTCACAAGCCCTGCATTGTTTTAGTGAAAACGTGATGGATGCTCCACACATGCTAAAGTAACTTTTTTTCAAACCTTAAAATATTAGTATTGTCTCATGTTTCTCAAGTTGTATCTTTCATGTTCTGCCTGACAGGATCTCCAAGAATATTCCAACAACTAAAGACGTGGAGCCATTGTTGGAGATAGATGGGGATGTCCGTAGCTTTGAGGTGTTCCTTTCGTCCCGTACTCCAGTGCTTGCTGTTCGAGACATCCGCACCTTTCTCCCCTGCACCGTTAATTTAGATCCCAAACTCAGAGAGATTATTGCAGGTAAATATCTTTCTTTAAAACTAACCACATTTGATTCCAAACTACATTAGCTGGCCCCTATTGATACTATTACTTCCTTAATGTAGGTTAAACCATGTACTCATGCAGTTATTTCATTTTATTTTCTTAAAATAATTAATATAATGTTTTAGGCTAAATTTGCTAACTCGGTTTGTTAATCATTCTGGCTTGATTTTAATTTGTTTAATTTTAATAAAATATGTATTAAAAGAAGAATGTTAGTTTATAGTCCACTGTCGTTCTGTTGTAAAGCATGTATTTCACAGTTTCTATCTCCGTATTCTCTTGTCAGATGTGCGTGCTGCACGGGAGCAGGTGAACATGGGTGGTGTCACCTATCCCACGCTACCTTTGCAGGAGGTCCGTCCTATATCAGTCTACAGCCAGCAGTCTGGGGCCTGTTCCCCTACTGCCTCCTACAACGGCCCGTATAACCCGCCGGGTATGTCTCCTCAGCCCCACAGCGCCTATTTCAGCGGCATGGCTGGGCCACAACACCCGTTCTACAACAGGGTGAGTGTAATTGCACAAATAAAGGCAAATTCTGATAGGTTAAACTGAATCAGAAACTGTGTTTTTGTTTTAATATATCATTAGATTATTGTCATCTCTTTGGGGGACATTTGTGGTGAATTGGGTTCAGTTAAAATGGATAAACAGTGTCAAGTGTAGATTGATGACTCAGTTGTGTTTTAGACGTAACTTTCCTCAGGGAGCTGAGCTCTACCAGGCGCAGCGGCTCATTTAATAGATGAGGGAAGTCCCTTGGATGAGCACACACCTCTCAAAGTATTCCAGCCTCAGTGCCAAACATTTCCACATGCCCGCCCAGGCAATTTTTCAATCATCTCCCTGTCCTCGTGTTTCAGTTATTGTTTTACTTCATTTTAGCTTCATTATATTTATTTGTTTTGCGTTCAGCCTTATTTTCTTTAGTTCAACCCCCGATGTGAAAAAAAAAACGGTTACACGTTTGTGCACATTTCCACCTATTGAACTTTATTTTTTTTAAGCATTTGTACTTGTTAGAGAGAATGTGGTGTCTTTGTGTGAGAGAGTGTTAGACACCTCATTATTTCTCATGTTTGCATGTCAATTAATATTTCAGATTCAATACAAGCTTAAGCTCAATTGAGAGCATTTGTGACATACCATTGAAAACATTTTCTTAAAGTAAAAAATTGTGATACAATAAGGGTCTCAAAATCGAAGGGCAAGTTGAAATTATCAATAAATGTTGTTTATTGATTTACCTTGTATTGAACTTGGAACATTCCTTCAAGTATTTATTTATGATTTTCTGTTATATTTTCATTCCCTAACTTTTGTTTCACCCAGCCATATTTCCCCCAACATCTTTACCAGCTGCCGCGGCAATACGCTGGCAGCTCCTTCCCTCCTCATGTTCTTCCACGTCCATTCATTAAAACTGGCTATCCCAAGGACCCTAGCATTGGACCTGTAAGTACTAGTCATGAACAAAATCTGCTAGACTTGGTGTTTTAGATAACAGCATAGCACTAGTATTAGATATTCTTGCTAGGGTTTCACTTGCTGACATACTTTTCTATCTCATCTAATGTTTAATGGTGGCACTTTGCTCTGCAAGTGTTTCCTTTTATAAACATGAATTTAAAGTTTCTTCTTCCCTCTTGTCTTATGTGTCTTTATCATTTTATTTTTTACTGTTTTCATGTTTCAGTTATACTTGATGCTTTTTCTTACAGTGTAGTGTGTTAGAGGCACAAATGGTGCAAACCACGTGTTTTTTTGTGAGAACTGTTAGCTTAAAATTAGCATTAAAATATTTTTTTTCAAATGTTTGTCTGCCCCCTTTATTTTGGCCTGTCCCAAACAATTTCATATTTTTTACAATCTAATGAATTGTTATTCAATTAATTGAAATACAAAGTATTTTTAATTAAATAATTTTATTATAATTATATTTATTGCGCATTTACCTTTTTGCGTGCAGCTCTGTTCCCATATTTCATTTGGTCAGTTTTCTCACAAATTGTTGACTTGCAAGTTCAACTGTTCCAACACTGTTACCAAGTAATTGTAAGATTGTAATTTGTGAGAGTTTATCAATGATTGAACATTTTTGATCCTACTAGCTAGTCCTCACAGATTTGCAGCTTATTTAGACTAAATTCGGCTTTTAATAATATATATTTAATATAATATATATCATATATTTTTTTTCTCTATTCAATTTTGATGTTTTATAACCCTAACCCTCAACAAACGGTTAAACCTCAAGACTTTAAAATCAAGTTTTAGGCCCTATTTTGTACCCTCTTTGAAGAAAGTGCTTCATACCTAGTGTTTGGCATTAAGTCCATTTTACGCTTTATTTGTGTGAGAACAGAAGCAATGTGCCAGTGTTTAAATATACACTTCACTAGTGACGTCAAGCACCAGCTGCCTTAATGTTCACCGGAGGCTTTCGCAGTCCACCAGTTCCCACATGCTGTAGAGAAAAAAAAGACTAATTTGCTCCCAGTTTAAATGTTCTCTCCATCTTTCTTTCATCAACATGAATGTGGTTCCCTCATGATTTCCACCTCCTTTGTCTCTTCCCTCCTCTCCTTTCTCTCCTCAAGCAGGGTAAGGTACCGTCTTTGAAAAAGAAGCAGGTACTGAATCCTTTTAGACTTAGTTCTGCTGCTCTGCTAATGCTGCCCCTCTTCACACGTTTTCGCAAACCAACGCTAACGCTCCAGAGCTCTAAACACTCACACCCTGGCATGCACTATGGGACAAATTTCTTTAAACACTCACATGGGGGAAGGAGGAATTAAGTTGCGGTTAGATTCCTAATATAAAGTCAATGTAAAAGTATAATATTCCAATTAACTGTATAAAAAAATACTGTCATTACATAGTGCTCATTTGCTCATGTGACATGCTAACATGTACAGTTTAGTTGGTCACATTAAACTTGAGATCTTCTCCTTCCCCAGAATTCTCACTTTTCCCCCTGGATTTTCCAGGATTCTGTCCTCATAAAAAATGAAAGTAAACCAATCTGTGTCTCTTTACCCTTTCCGTTGTGATGATGCCGTTTCAATGATGCCTATTTACACAAAAGCCATTGAAATAATCATGTCACACAGCACGGCCTGAATGCTAAACTCTTAAGTATTCTCTCAGAAAACTTAAAAGTATAGAACCCAGGTGCCACTCTGACTTTCAGAGATCTGTATTTATAGTCCATGTAGTGTAGGTCACAATGTTTGGTTTTGTTATAATTAGACGTAGCTATTTGAAAGCTACATAACACTTAATGCTAAGTGCGGTGGTAGATATGACACTCCAGCACTAACAAATTCTGAGTACAACTATTTGTATCCCTAACTTTTTCTTACCATCTTATCACTCTAGATTTGCACTAGCCTCTTTGAAATCCTGCTGGCAGCAATACATACAAAATGCATTGCATACTTTCCTCTGCAGTACCTTTTTTGATCCCTCTCTTCTTTGAATTTAAAATTCAAGACCTTTTGCAACCCCTTTTAACTGTTTTCTAAAAATCTGCATGGTTTATCTCTTGTGGTAGCAGTCTGAAGGCTTCAGAGATCTTTCATATGCACACTGTTGTGATGTAGTTGAGTGGTAGTAATAGTTCTGTGTTGTTTGTACCAGGGCTCTGCCTCGGTGGTCTCAGGCACCCCATCGATGCTGCTCAGCTCAATGAGCACAGATGTTGTCTGTGAGCGTGTCAGACTTATCGACGGCATGGACCAGACCCTGCTTTCTCAGTACACAGCCACTATTAAGAAGGTGTGTATTTGTGAAGAAGAAAATGTGTATATTGAGAAGAACATATTTTGTTTTGCACTACATTCTGATTTTGTGATTTCTCAGGCTAACATAAATGGTCGAGTTCTGTCTCAATGTAACATTGACGAGCTGAAGAAAGAGATGAACATGAATTTTGGAGATTGGCAGCTTTTCAGGACAATGGTGAGTAGTTTTCTCTGATTTATATAAACAGTACTTCAGTTTTCTACATGCCTTGGCAACATTTGCATTGGCCCTGGCAGAAAAAGTAGAAATAAAATGTTTAAATGAATATTAATGCTTATTATAAATGCAACATTTCTCATTTTAAATGTATAATATTTACAGTTGTATTTATATTTATTTATTATTATACATTTGTAACAGACATACATTTAATTTTTTCACCAAATGTTTTCTTCTACAAAAAAAATGCAATAGCTTGAAACAGGATAGCCATAAGTTCATAATCCATTTTGCTGGAAAAAGATGGCACCCATGGCTGACCATTACAGACTGGCTTGCCATTTTGAAACCATTCTTACTGATGCTCCTCAGACAATCACACATCATTCTTGCGAATTTAACAAAACCTTATCCATGTTATCCAGTTCAGTTATTTTACCTAGCAGAATTCACAACTAAATCTCAGACAAAACCAAACTTTTAAGCTTGCGGGGCATACATAATACATGTACATGATCAAGAAATTTAAGATATAGTACAGTACAGGTAATTGGCCTCATATTCTCTCACACTGGCCCTAGATGTAATGAACTGATGTAATGAAGTTGATGTTTTGCAGGTGTTGGAGCTCCGTGTTGTGGAGAGCCAGATCCTGCATGAGGAGGCTCCAAGTGAGCAAGGCAGCAGCACTGTTGGCCATGTGGAACCTTGCAGGCGCACGGGAGCATCCGCTCTCGGAGGAACTGGTAACACGGACACCTCACCCATGTACAACTTTAACCTCAGCTTTGAGGAGCTCAGTAATGTGGGTTTGGAGGAGCCTCCTAGACAAGCCAACCCTACATGGATGGTAAGCGTTTCTTTTCAGGTTCTTGCAATCCTTTTTTCAAGCCATTACATTTTAGACATTTGTTTCAACATCTCTTGTCTTCTGTAGGCAACAACTCATCGTACACCTAGCATGTCTAGCCTCAACTCTCAGGAATCCTCCAATGAAATTTGCAAGCTAACAGACAAGCAGCAGGCAGAGTATCGCAATGCCTACGAGGAATACATTGCCTCCATGGCTCAGATTGAAGTAGGAATGGAGAAGCCCGTGCCACCTTTTGTTACCCAGCTAATGCATTCCATCGCTGAGGACAAGAAGAAGGATGGAGGTGACCAGGATTCGCGCAAATCCATTTCAAAACGAGGGAGCAGCAAGTCCACGACCGATAATACCGACTATGCCTCGCCAGACACGGCCACTTTAGATCCCATAACAGAAGAGGATGAGAAGGTTGACCAAGGGTCATCAAAGTCCCTTCTGGGACGCAAGACGTCTGGAGAGAAGGTGAGCCTCTTCCAGGGTGCTGATCTGAAGCTGAAGGCTGGCGGTGGTTTACGCTACCAGAAACTTACTAGTGATGATGAAGAGTCTGAAGAGTCAGACAATGCCCCTCTGCTCAAGAATGGAAAGAAACCTGAGCCCAATGCCTCCAATGCTGAAGATCGATCTCTATCCAAAGGTAAGGATTACCTTTCAGATAAGAAGGATTCTTCTGACTCGGGCGTCCGCTCCAATGAAAGCTCGCCCAACCATTCCTTGCAAGACGAAGAGGCCGACCTGTCACACTCTGAGAGGGCTAATCTGATTGAGCTAGACGAGGAGAACTCAGCCCCAAAGCGAGGGCTGCCGAGTAGTCTGAGTGGCCTTCAAGACCCAGCAATTGCCCGCATGTCCATCTGCTCAGAGGACCAGTGCAGTCTTCTGGCCAGCAGCCCTGAAGAGAGCTGGCCTTCCTCCAAAAGTTATAACCTCAACCGTACACCCAGCAACACCACCCTCAACAACAACACAAACGCCCAACAAGGAAACAACGTTCACCAACCCAGAGATAGCTCCAACACCACCTCCATGACCACTGGAAGTGATGTCATCATAACTCCTGGATCCAGCACCACCTCCACCACTACCCAAAATGAGAACATCCGTGTGGTGCATCTGAAGAGGGGAATTAACCCTGGAGATCCTCCTGAGATCCTTAAGGTGTCCTCTGAAACAGTCACCTTCGGAGAAGAGCGAGAAAGTATCCTGTAGATGACGTCTGGATCTATTGCAGTCTGGTCTTATCTGGTTAATGTTTTGTGGTGTCAATGCATGTTTGGTGTAATGCTTAAATGTGTGTAACAGTGGTTATTGTGACCTTTTTTTAATGTGAAGTGTAGTTGAAGCGGTTTTTATTCACATCAGACTATCACCCCCTCATCATCTACCGTGTTATAGTTCTGTATTGTTTATATATTCTGTATTGTTCTGTATAGTTTCCAAACAGTATTATTAGCTTAATCACGTATTGATGTCTCCAGTTGAATGATTATAAATCATTTTGGAATCACAGCTGTAGAAAAATAATCAGTAATGGAAAATACTGTAGTACCTTGTCATGATAAAGCTACCTTAACTTAGTGTAAAATCCATTAAAAGTATGAATATGAGCATCCAGTCTGGCTTGAAAATGTGTTGTATTGAGTTGTCCTGCACGCTGTGAATGTGCAGTAGTTACAGTAGTTTGTAAGCAGTGACGAGCATGTGTCAGACTGCAGTAATACATTAGCCAGTAGAAACTGCATGACATGTGATGTTAGTCTTAGCGGTTAAATGTACAATTGGCAGTCGTCTTGAAAACTAAAACGTGTTTTGTGATGATTGTCTTCAACATGGAATTAAATAAACCTGCATTGACAGTAACCATGTTTCTTGAGTTTTTGTTTGAAAGTACTGAAATAAACATTGTGCTTTTCTGTACACACTGCAGAATTGTGTTCCCACGAGATAATTTGCTAAGAGCAAACTTATTTTAGTACTCTGAATTACAGATGGGTGGCACCAGTAGTTCATGCATTACAATTATATCCCACACCCTGAACACTTGTGAGTGGCCTTTCAGTGTGTGCATTATTTAACGACTCAGAGGCTTTTTCGGGGTAAGATTCGTCTTACACAATCTAATTGTTTTCTGTGCCCCTAGAGCCGTGAGAGAAACATTAAATGTGTTATACATTGACGCTTAATGACAGTATACTTCTTTATTTGTGTTACTTATGTACCACCCACCCTCCCAAAACCCGTGTAGTCTTTACATTACAAACTTAATGACAAAAGAGTAGCGTCACACACAGCCAATGAACGGTAATAAGTTAATACGCTTTATGCATTTGCAAAAATAAAAAACAACAAAACCAATGCATCTATAGCTGAGACAAGGACACTGAATTCATACTTCTCATTTAACTATATACAGTATAAAAGTGCCATTTACGTTGTAATTATAAAAGATTCTGTAATATTATAAACATCACATTTTCAGCAGAAAGAAAACAAAAAAAGTACATTTTTACAGAGTTCGCAGCCTTTGACGAACTGGATTAGAGCTGTTAAAATGTGCGCTCGTTTTGCGCTTCATCTTGATAACATAAAAGCAAAAACAACAAAAACCTGCTTTTCGAGATTGTTTGCTTAATTTCTCGTTTCCTTTAAAATATCTCCAGTCTTTTTAAAATCTTCCTTTGGAAGAAAGAATATGAAAGTCCGTATATAACTAAACTAACACAGAAACTTTTTATGTCCGTTTGAGGGAAGTCCTTTGCCATTCAAGATGAAATCCAGGCGAATGACACGGGACAACAAAACACAAAAAGCCCCTGTTTTTGCTCCATGCCCGAAACACCTGCAAAAGATTGTGTTTGAGAGAGAGAGAGAGAGAGAGAGAGAGAGAGAGAGAGAGAGAGAGAGAGAGAGAGAGAGAGAGAGAGAGAGAGAGAGAGAGAGAGAGAGAGAGAGAGAGAGAGAGTTTAGAGAAGGCAAAAGGACAGAGATCCGGACAGACTGGCGCCAGGGAGGAAGCCACAGGAAGGTTCACTTTTTTTCTTTCTCGGACTTTAACCAAACACTAGCGAAATACCGGGCCATCCCATACAGCAAGAGTCTACACGAGAATCTGACATACACAGTAAAATAACGTAACGTTAGCTATTATGCATTAGTAAAGAAAACATTTAAACAAAAATGAAGAGTCCCACCGCTCATGCTGTTAAACCCCCTGGTTTCTTGTGGACCACAAAAGGAGTTCTGCCTAACTTTTTGTGCTTCAAAGAATAAGGTCAAACAGGTTTAGAAAAGTATAAGAGAATAACGATGACAATTAATTTTTTTGAGCAAACCAACCATAACTTAAACAGACTAGCTAATCTTATATTCTGATAGCTATCAACGTTTATTGGTTTTTCTAAATATTGTAATGAAAAAAGTTATTCTAAGCATTATAGGCTATCATGCTTAATGACTTAATAAACATAAAATAGTGCATAAAAGGCATAATGGTAACACTTTATTTTACAGTGTCTTTGTGGCAAAATGTACTTAACATAATAATAACAGTAGATTATACATAATTACATGCAACAACCCTAAGTGCAAGGTGTTGTTAATATTACTCAGTAGGCTACTTAAATATAGAATTACACTAACAATGACACCTTGAAGTAAAGTGTAACTGGCATAATAAATATGTGCAGGTGCGCCACTGACAAAGAGGCCCACGTGCAAAAGTTTAACTCTGCATCAATCACAGTGTAGTAGAGCATCCAACTTACCATTTCAACGAGACAGGGTTAATAGGTCATCTGTTGGAGGGTTACTGGGCTGTTAATTAACAGAAGTAAACAATGATTTTCAGTGGAGCTGCCAGCACGTTACATTTCAAGTTGTGTTATTATGCTTTTTAATGAGCAACATGAATGCAGAAATTACATTGCAGCATGGATATTACAATTGTCATTAAGATGTTATTTTATGTATTATTCCTTTTTCTTAAATCGGTTGTTAATTGCGATAACATTTTTCATTACGCCAATATAATCACTTTGATATTTACCTCAAGGAAATGTTTAATAAAACTTGCTTTACCTGGAAGGAGATGATGCTGATATCAGCTCCGAGTGATCTGACGCTCATTTTTGGAGGGCTCTGTCCGTGGACCTGCTGTTGCGGGTTCTGGTCCAGTGCGATCTGAAGATCCAGAATGTAGTCTATGACATGCTGCAAGATCTCCATCTTACTCACGCTCTTGTTCTGCGGTAAACTCGGCACGAGCTCCTTCAACCTGCTGTAGCAGTCATTCATGTTGTACAGTAGACTGAGCGGGTCGTCCGAGGAGCTCTTGCTCCGTGAGATCCCGAGATTATGCTCCGAAAAATACAAGGCGGGTTTCCTTATGGACCTCACTGGACTGACTGCCTTCATAGTGGATGCTGATGTAAAGATTAATTTCAGGGCATTCAATTCTCCCACAGATCTGTGCTGGAAGCTTGTTGTCAATGTGTTTATATAGCAACCGAACTGGGTTTGTTATAAGGCATAAAGAATTAAGCGGATTGGTCGATGAGACGACGTCACTCTGTGAACCGGGGCATCGACATTGGCCAAATTTTCAGCACGTGAGCACCTCCTCCATCCTCTGCATTCTTTACTCGTGCTGAAGAGTATCTGCAACTGCGTGCGCAGAGCAGACACATAACATAATTTCACATATTTATATTGGAACGTGCTGATTTTGCCAGGGATACAGACGTATTAACCAGATGTCAGTTTTGTTGCCACTCTTATCCAGCCATTGCATGGTCTTTGAAATACTTTTGCAAACGAGTTAATGCAGGATGTTTAACTGATTCAACAAGCCAAGCGTACATGAGCTTGTGTTGTGAACATAACTTTCGATTCGTGAACGATCTTCTTAATTAACCGATTGAATCGTTTCGCAAATCCGATGTGAACGATTCATTCATTGACCTAACTGAATCAGCGCTGTTTCCGAACACACAGAGTAGATTTAGGAGCTGAACAACTACTCGCAAAACCGCTAGGATATGCTAGCAATTCTCTGCTTCATTGTTTTGTCATATCGCAAAACTGAAAACTCATATCGCCCAGGCAGCTCTAATCTGCTAAAGCAAGGCCAAGGATTTGTAAATTTGTGAACATTAGGCAAACAGCAATTTTCTGTGTCTGTATTTCTGTTTTCTGTATTATGAAAATGCATGATTTTCAGGCTTGTTAATTCAAGTCAAGTCAATTTAATTGATGGCTATATACCAATTAAATTGACTTGAACTAAGCCTGAAAACCAATCAGTGAGGTCATGGGGTTACCATGCAGGAGTGATGAGGCCAACTGTTTAAAAATAAAAGTTGACTGAATGACAGTTTTGTACACCATAAAAAACAATAGTTGTTTTAAACTTAGCCTACGTTTTCAAGAGATGCATTTTCGAGAGATGAACCAATAAAAAATGAAGCCTACAAAATAAATTACAATAGGCTTCACAAACCTATTAATAAAAATAAAATGGATTAATTAACCGGATTGGATGTCAGGGAGCACTTAATGACGCAATTACATGTGAAGTAGGCTAATTGGACCCTCTGAATTGTTTTACTGAGAGCCGATTACTTAAGAAACGACCTTTTCGAAAGAACCAAGACGCGGAAATGAACCGAAGTGCCCCTGCCCATCGCTCGTGAACGCGCTCCCCTGAGCTCGCGACTATCGGGCGCCAAGCTTGTACTCTCGGTTGCTCTGATGCTGGCGCGCGCGGTAAATGACTTTCGCGAGAGGATAACAGATCCACATGCGAGGAAACGGGGACTCGCGAGCTCATTCATACCCTGCGCGCGCTCATGACATCTCCTCTGCACGCAATTCAAGCCCTCGTGCGCGCGCACGATCATTCCACACGCCCTCGCGCTTGATCTGCTCTCGCCTGCTGCTTTTGCTCGCTTGTACAATTTTATTTTTGACATTCGAGTGGCGGGACTCCCCTTTTCCGGAAGTCAGTTGTGATTGGACGCCTGTCCAATGACTTGTAATTCACTTGACTTGAGACATCACTTAATTTGTTTTATTTATTGTGGTTAATTAATGTGTAATGTGATTTAATGCATTGTTAATATAGAATATATTCTTACCAGATATTTTTTTAACAGAAAGTATTACTAATGATTGCATTGTGTTGTTAAGAGGTATTTACAGACTGTAATGACACATTTCCATGGTTATTAGCATTGTAAATCTACCAAAATTCTTATATATTTTAAAATTTTATATTTAAAACACTATGATTTGTGTTATTGGCTTAAAATATCTAAAATAAATTGGAGAAAAAGTCATTTTTGCTGTAGTTCACCACTACCACTAGACCCCCATTTACCACTATTTACTTTTTTCCGACCAAAATTAAAGTGGATCTGAGAACCTCAGAATGTAAAAAGTGTCCATTAAATAGTTGTAAATATAACAAGGGCTTTGGATGAAAGATAAATTACTTGTTTGTATCAATAAGCAAGAGTTGTTGTGTAAGCTTTTTGTTTTCATCCTGTGTATTACTATTATTCAATTTTTGAGTGGTTTATTATATTTTCTATTAAATGTAAAAGGGGTTCTGGCAGCATGAATGCATTTTTTTTTAAAGATATGTTATGTGCAGATGGGGTTTAATCATTTATGCGGTGTACTACTTGCCTCATTCTCTTATTAAGTTATTAGCTTACAAAAAGTTAGATGATTAAGATCACTATATAATGTTGTAATAGCTTTGCTGGTTTAATAATTTGCTGGATTTAATACTGTTTCTCTGTATTCGGTAGTAAATTCTGAAAAGGCATTTTTAAGCTATAATTAATGCTGTTTACTGTATCTTAACTTGAGAAGCCAGAACCCATTTTACATTGAATAGAAAATATAATGAACCATTTAAATTATGTAAAAATTCATATGAATTTTGGTAGATTTACAATGCTAATAACCATGGAAATGTGTCATTACAGTGTGTAAATTATCTCTTAACAACACAATGCAATCACTAGTAATACTTTCTGTTAAAAAAGTATCTGGTAAGAATATATTCTATATTAACAATGCATTATATCACATTACACATTAATTAACCACAATAAACAAAACACATTAAGTGATGTCTCAAGTCAAGTGAATTACAAGTCATTGGACAGGCGTCCAATCACAACTGACTTCCGGAAAAGGGGAGTCCCGCCCCTCGACTGTCGTGTGGAATGATCATTCGTGCGCGCGGGGGTGTGTGGAATGATCGTGTGCGCGCACGAGGGCTTGTATTGCGTGCAGAGGAGATGTCATGAGCGCGCGCAGGGTATGAATGACCTCGCGAGTCCCCGTTTCCTCGCATGTGGATCTGTTATCCTCTCGCGAAAGTAATTTACCGCGCGCGCCAGCATCAGTTGTGCGCTCGGTTCTTATTGACATTGATTTGCCGCCATATTTGCCGCCATACAAGCGTCAGAGCTGTGTGAACGCGCGCACTCTTGTCACTCTCGAGCTCCTGCCTGTGCGCACCTGCAGGACATTGGAACCCCTCTCTTTTTCCTCATCTTCGCCTCTCTCTTTTTTTTAAGCCTTTGATAATTGCCATCTCATGAGCAATCAAATAAACAATGTTTTACACATTGTCATACACAGTGACAGGACTATTTGCAGGTCCAGCAGCTCAAGTGCAATGCTTAGGGACACAATCCTAATAAAGCAGGATCAGCATTGTCTAGTCTCTGGTGGTCACCCCTACCTGAGACTGAACCTAAACACCGTTTTAGCATCACACATTTCATTAAGCTCACATATTTCATAACCATTCTGAGCATGGTTCATTTCAAACCAATCTGACTTGCTACATTTTTCATGTTATTCATATAACAGAATATTTCCTATTTATATCACAGTGACCTAACTGGCAAACGTTTAAAAATGTCAAATATTCCTGTAGTAGTAATGGGAAATGTTTTCTGATTTTATTATGCAAAGGAAGAGTCTGTGAGCCATCATGATGTACTAGGATCTTACAATTACACAGCGGTGAGTGTTTTTTGACCTTTTCCTCCAGAGACTATCAGTGGTGCAAACACAAAGGAATGTGTCTAACTTTACATGAATGAATGGCATCCCTTGGAGCATCACACAGAACTAAGAGCTAGCCTTTCTGGCTCTCCCTGTGCCCATTACTGAAGTACACAAGCCAAAAAGAATAGAGTTTCAGGATAATGTTCTTTTCTCAGCTGTTTCGGGGAAATGTGAGCAGAAGAACATGTTTTCTCAATCCAGAGTGCTCCTGGAGTCATGCCAATTTTCAGAGTGTGTATTCTGAGAAACAGTTTTTTCCAGTATCAACTTATGGCCCCACATTTTGTCTCTGTACCCGCTGTGTGTGTTTGTATGAGGTTGAGTGTCAGTAATAAATGATCACTGTAGAAAATTGTGCAGCCCTGAACATTAGTTTTGCAGTGTGAAATAGTCTAATGTTAAGATAGTTTTGTTTACTAGTATTTGAAGTAGGTAGGCCTCATTATGTAAATAAAAATAATTAAATTAAAATGGTAATTTCTGCTTAGATTCATGTACTCAGGTGATTGTACATTGTAAAAAAAATTGTGCTGTCAAATCGATTAATCGCAATTAATCGCATCTAACATACAAATTTGTGTTTATATAATATATGTGTATATATTATATTTATATGTATATTATGTGTGTACACACCCATTTATGTATGATATTTATATATACACACACACACACACATATACAGGTCCTTCTCAAAAAAATAACATATTGTGATAAAGTTCATTATTTTCCATAATGTAATGATAAAAAATATACTTTCATATATTTTAGATTCATTGCACACCAACTGAAATATTTCAGGTCTTTTATTGTTTTAATACTGATGATTTTGGCATACAGCTCATGAAAACCCAAAATTCCTATCTAAAAAAATTAGCATATCATGAAAAGGTTCTCTAAACGAGCTATTCACCTAATCATCCGAATCAACTAATTAACTCTAAACACCTGCAAAAGATTGCCGAGGCTTTTAAAAACTCCCAGCCTGTTTCATTACTCAAAACCGCAATCATGGGTAAGACTGTCGACTTGACTGCTGTCCAGAAGGCCATCATTGACACCCTCAAGCAAGAGGGTAAGACACAGAAAGAAATTTCTGAACAAATAGGCTGTTCCCAGAGTGCTGTATCAAGGCACCTCAGTGGGAAGTCTGTGGGAAGGAAAAAGTGTGGCAAAAAACGCTGCACAATGAGAAGAGGTGACCGGACCCTGAGGAAGATTGTGGAGAAGGACCGATTCAGAAGCAGCACTGGACTGTTGCTCAGTGGTCCAAAGTACTTTTTTCGGATGAAAGCAAATTTTGCATGTCATTCGGATATCAAGGTGCCAGATTCTGGAGGTAGACTGGGGAGAAGGAAATGCCAAAATGCCTGAAGTCCAGTGTCAAGTACCCACAGTCAGTGATGGTCTGGGGTGCCATGTCAGCTGCTGATGTTGGTCCACTGTGTTTTATCAAGGGCAGGGTCAATGCAGCTAGCTATCAGGAGATTTTGGAGCACTTCTTGCTTCCACCTGCTGAAAAGCTTTATGGAGATGAAGATTTCATTTTTCAGCACGACCTGGCACCTGCTCACAGTGCCAAAACCACTGATAAATGGTTTACTGACCATGGTATTACTGTGCTCAATTGGCCTGCCAACTCTCCTGACCTGAACCCCATAGAGAATCTGTGGGATATTGTGAAGAGAAAGTTGAGAGACGCAAGACCCAACACTCTGGATGAGCTTAAGACCGCTCTCGAAGCATCCTGGGCCTCCATAACACCTCAGCAGTGCCACAGGCTGATTGCCTCCATGCCACGCCGCATTGAAGCAGTCATTTCTGCAAAAGGATTCCCGACCAAGTATTGAGTGCATAACTGAACATAATTATTTGAAGGTTGACTTTTTTTGTATTAAAAACACTTCTTATTTGGTCGGAAGAAATATGCAAATTTTTTTAGATAAGAATTTTGAGTTTTCATGAGCTGTATGCCAAAATCATCAGTATTAAAACAAGAAAAGACCTGAAATATTTCAGTTGGTGTGCAATGAATCTAAAATATATGAAAGTTTAATTTGTATCATTACATTACGGAAAATAATGAACTTCATCACAATATGCTAATTTTTTGAGAAGGACCTTTCTTCTGTGGACCACAAAAGAAGATATTTTGAAAAATGTTGGTAACCAGACAGTTGACGGCACCCATTGACTTCCATAGTAAGGTTTGGAACAACATGAAGTTGAGTAAATGACACAATCTTCAATTTTGGGTGAACTATCCCTTTAACATAATACAAAGTAGCACATCCTGTATTGTGTCTATACTCATATCAACATGCATTTGCTGATAAAGTGCCTCAGCAGAGACTTCTAAAAGCAACTGTTGCATGTTTCTACATCTATCACATCAGATCCAGCCAATGGTGATGCCCTCAGGTGCAGTAGTTTACATGCTCTTTTAGTTTGAGCCTGAGAGATGCCTTAGGCATGACTTCACAGGACAGGTGCTGTTTGCCCTGCTGCCCCAGAACTGTGCCGAAACATCAAAGGTGGGAATCAGAAGGATCGTTGAAGAAGAGGTTTAGATACCACATCTGAATTGACCTCAGACCTGTTTCAGGTAGCCATGTGCTTAAAACACATAGATGCCATGTGAAGAAAGACAGGCAAGGGTTTGCTCAAAAAGACTCATGTGGAAATATACTTTCACACTTCAGGGGAGAGGTCACACCTGACTGTTAGTAAAGAGTGCAAGAGGAAACTAATGTAGTTGTGGCTTTCATCACAGATGATGGATCGAGCTGTGTCTACTGTCTCTTTCTATACCAGGAATTAGTGCTGACCTCCAAATGACAGCAAATAAATACGTGCACACACACCAATGTTCAACTACATTGAACTTACTTAAAGGGGCAATGCGTTTTTATAATTTAAAAAAATTGCAACTATGCAATGATATGATGTATAATTTCATCAAATCCATAGTTTTGTTGGCACAAAAACATTTAGGGGTTTTAAATGAATGAACAATCCATCAATCAGTGGGATAGTATCACATTTAAATATTGAATAAAAAACAACAACAACTGAAAACAGTATAGAGACTTGAATTGGTGAATCTTTTTGTAATCTGCTCATCTAAATGAAGCAGTTCTCTTTAATGAAAAATAATTAATCCAAGAATACATGTAAGAGAGAACAGACCATCTAAATTAACCGCTTCACTGGAATGATTCAGACTTTTCAACTCTGTGTAGAGAGAAAGAGGACCGTTCAGGATGAACCGATTAACTAGAATGAACTGGATTGTCCAGCGCTACATATGAGACTGTTTAGGATGAGATGACTCACTAAAATGAATTGGACTTTCCAAAGCTACATTTATGAGAGAGGAAGATTTAGGATAATGGTGCCCAATCCTGTTCCTCGAGATCTAGGATGCACGACATATCGGCCACTATATCGGTCTCGGATAATATATTATGTACATTTTTAATGTTAATGTTAACAATTTTAAAGTCGATAAATAATGGATTACTTCCTTCAGCTGAGACACTTAAGATTCTTGGTTGGTTTTGAATTGTTTGAAATATGATTGGAATTACTTTAAAATAAAAACTGTTAAGTGTGCATGCGCAACGTCATATATGATGTTTTATTAACAAAGTTCGGGAGAAGCACGTTCAGATAATTAACACGGGTGGAGAGCACTCAGCAATCATGATTAAAACGTGTGTGTATATATAGACTCAGCAGTCTCACCTCATTTCTCTGACAGTTTAGCAGCGTCCCTCCACTACCCCTTCTCCACTCTTCTAATTCTAAACCACTTTACAAACAGGGGGGAGTACTCTGGGTTCGGGCCGAATTCCGAGCTCGGAGCCCTGCCCCCGGACAGCACGCCAAATACGCATTATACTTTATTCCCTTTAATTGTAAGTGTGAACTTGTGAAAGGCTACATAAATTATAATGAGAGAGAGAGAGAGAGAGAGAGAGAGAAAATCAGTTTAGGTGAGCGCTTTAGTGACATGACTCCTCTGAAAATTAGGTCATTGCTGGACTGTTGTGCTACAGAAAAATAGTTAAGGTAGAAGAGTCACTAGCTTCTCCCAGCACACAAACAAACTCTGCAGGTTTTTAAATCACATGCCAGTTACGCCTAAGGCTATTTGGGCTTCCCCATGTCATCAACAACAACATCCCTAAACAAACTGAAGCAACTTTTAACTACACAAATACTCCACGATTATAAGAAAACTTTAGGAAACTGCCTCATAATTGTCATCTTTCCAGTTGTCTCCATGGTTACACATGTTTGGACTGATCGTCTTTGAACACAACACCTCAAACAGTACTTGTCTTTTTCTGGGTTGTGAAGCTCAGCTGAGTGTGGTAGGTTGAGTGTCCAGGTGGGGAGCCCATATGTGGGTGTCATGGGGAGTGTGCCTAGCTGGGGGGCTGCTGGTGGTTGTTGAGGATGGAGAGGGTGTTGCCCACAGGGAGAACACCTGCTTACCCTTCCCCGCTCTCGCCCCCACCCCCACCTGCCCCAGCTGCATGCTGCGGGCATCTGCCCACCTCTGGGTAATGGAGCTGTCACTCTTGCTGGCTGCTCACCACAAAGGCTTGACCTAATTTATCTGTCCTGTCTTCAGCTCACCAGTATGTCCACTGTTTCTCTATGTCTTTCATCAGTCTTAAGTTCTGCATGCTGTAGGATCAACTGCTTTGTTCTTTGTTGAGGTGAAGTTTTAAGAACATTGCTTGACATTTTAATGGAAGAACTGACATTAAATCCACACATACTGTAGCAGGGTTAGGCAAAATTTTTAGATGTATAGGTTAGCATTTGAATTGATGTAGCCACACCCCATAGGAAGTTGAATTAGAATTTGAATTGAAATGACCGGAAAAGGAATTCCAATAGAGTGCAACAGTGTCCACTGTTTGAGTGGCATTAGTTCTGGAAGTATTTTTCCTATTCATTTTCCCATGGCGATTTTTAAAGTTATACGCCATGAACCAAACCAACCATACGAGGTGAATCATAACATTACAATCTTTGATTCAAAGCAAGAAAGTAGCCTATTTGAAAATCGGGACAAAAAAGACAAAAGGTACAAGATTGTGTACTTTGTATGGCTTTAATGAGGAAAATAAGCAAATACTTCTGAAAACTAATACAAAAACACAGGTAATGCATTCTAGGAAATGAGGTGTCCTTCCACATTGGTTTACAAAAGTTAATATCAAACATTCAACAGGAGCTAAGAAAATATTTTCTAAATGTATGTCACTGAGCATTACTTGTTACCTGGCTTTAGTGCTGGTTTTGATGTAGGTGCCTTCTGTGGAATTGAGCTGCCAGATAAAGGTCACCTTTATTGCTGTTCTCACACCTGATAACAGTACAGGATCAACTGCAGGCTAAACATATGACATTAGAACCTGCAACGATATGTTGTTCTTTACACCATAACAACCCTCTCCTCTCCTCTTACGCACACACACACCTTTGTTCTCCTCCAGAATTTACAGTAGAGGTCATCTAACAGATGGACACCAACCTTGAATTGTAACTCTTGTGGTTTTGAAGTATGTGCTCTGCAGTGTGCATGAATCTTAAGCGTTCTCACTGGTGTCACTGTCACACTATTCCAGGACAAGCTCTATTCACTCACCAGCACTCAATACTCATATTATTAGTGCAACATTCCAGATTTCACATCTAACAATGTTGTGTATGATACAAGGAGGAATGAAATACAAGCAGCGTTACTCATTCTACAACAACAGGACCAGGGCTCTTCAGCGGGGTGTGAATTAATATAAATGGCAGGAGTTGCTGTATGGGCCGTTGGAAGTTTATAAGCAGAGATGATTGCTGGGAGATGACGTTAATGTTAATCTCTCCCAGATATGCGGTGTCCCTCTGTCATGCAGTCATCATTTATGCAGCTGGAAACAAAAACTAATAATCGCACACTGAATGAAAAGTTGTCAGTCTGTAGGTCACTGTTCATCTGATGGAAAACAAAACAAAAATGATTTCTGTGGATGTCATAATCCATTGAAACAAACTTAAATGGTATACACTGCATACATTTTTTAAGTATTTTTGTCCCCCCCCCCAGTAAAAATACCATAGTATCCATCTAAGAGCCAATAGACAATATATCTTGAATTTTTAATTTGTCGAAACTCCTTGGATTTTTCTACAGCATAAATCGAACAAAATTTCACAAAGCCTATAATATCAAGTTGTCTAGTACAAATATCTTGTTTTTGCAGTATCACAGTCTTTAAACAAATATAATTATAATGTTGCAGTCAACAGCCTTATCGCTAAAAAGTAAGTTTTGTTTTGAGCATTATTACAAAGCTTCATACAGCCATTATATTTTCTATTATTTTCCACCATTTTCGGTTGGTGTAGTGCCATTTTAGAGATTTACACTGACAAGAGGTCATATTCTGCACCTGTGATTCACCATTGTCATAATTTGTTAATGGTCTTGCGATGATGGTGAAAGCAGAAGCTTCTCGCTTCCTGAGTAAGTGCCATTAGAAGCCATCTGTGAGGTTCCTCTGTCCTTATGCCATTGAGCGTCTGTCATTGCTCTCCAAAAATCATAGCACTGTCTGAAATCCACTTCTACTGCATCATCACTGCCAGATGATTTCAAAGGCAATGTGCTATGCTTACAAAGAATAAACATTTTAAGTGCCACATATAAACTACAAAAAGCCATTGTATTGCTTATGGCCGAAAAGGGGTAGTTATACACATCTATAAATTTAAAGGTGCAAAAGGATTTCATTGAGCTTTAACTCAAATTATTGGTGTGAGATTTGTTTTACCTAAAGTGAAGTTTAAAAATATATAAGGCCCAGTTTCACAGACAGGGCTTAGATTAAGCCAGGGTTAGCCCTTAGTTCAGTAAATTTTAAAATGCAGCTCAGCATCTACATACTGTAATAGAGTCCAGCTGACTCAAAAGATGGACAGTGCTTATCTCAAATCTGTTTTTATTTCCAGGATGATTGGTCTCCACCCTGGAATGGTGCGGTCATTTCCCTGGGCAAGGACATCCGCAAATGTGTGTGCAGAAGGCATTGAGACAGATAATCTAATCTGCCACCAAGTGCAAGGAGGGAGGTCCACATCATAGGGTGTTGTTAAAGTTCTGCCATACTCTTGCTTTACAGTGTTTAAACCTGTATGGACGTTGTAAGCGACTGATATTATAATTTATTAAAGGGATAGTTCACCCAAATGAAAATTCTGTCATCATTTACTCACCCTTAAGTTGCTCCAAACCTGTATGAATTTATTTCTTCCGCTTAACACAAAAGAATATATTTTGAAGAATATGGGTAACCAAACAGTTGCTGGAGCCCAAGTAAATAGTGCCTGTCAACCGTTACTGACAATTTTCAAAATATCTTCTTAAATGATGTAAGTAATGTGAGTAAATGATGACAGAGTTTTCATTTTTGGGTGAACTATCCCTTTAATAGAAAACAATCACACCTTCTCACTTCTCTGTTTGTTCAGGGGTCTTGAAAACAGACTCCGTCCACTCTTTTCCTCCCTCAGTCCTCGTAATCTTCTGTCTGCGTATCATCCACAGACTGTCTCTCGCATTCCTGAGGTTTAGCACAACTATGGTGGATGTCGAAGACCTGCACGTTGCAGCGTACATGTGGCTCTTATCTGCGGCTGAAGGGAAGTGAACAAAGTGAGGAAATGGCTGGTTAGGATTAGTCTTCCTGCAATGCTTCAAACTGTTCTTCGTCAAATTGTTGAGGTTATAGTTTTGGTACTGTTATTGGGACAGATGTGGCCCTGTATACACCTGGTCTGAACAGGCAACGTGATTATTGAGTTAAGTGTTAATGGTGTAAGAATGGCTTCCTCTAGATCTAATTCACAGCATCTCAGTTTGAGCAAATTTAAGTGTCCCTTTCAATCCCTATTTAAGAAAAACCTGTTTTAATGGCTTTTAATGGGCTGTAATGATTTACAGATCCGATAAACTCAGTAAGTGATGAACATTTGTCACTGGCTTTAAGCTGAGCCACAAAATCAGTCTTTTATTCCATAAGACATTTTTCATGTTAAGTGTCTTATGTTTTATTTCTTCTGTCAGTTCCAAGAGTGCTTCCTTCTTTTCTGTGTACCCTGGAAGAGTCAACCGTTTCAGAGTTGTTATACAGGTCTGGTTACATGTTTAGGTATTTAAAGATACAAAATTATTTATTGTTTAAATTATGCACAACTAGTGTCACCAAATGGAATTTCACAAATAATGACAGTATTCAAACAGGTTTCCCTGCCATCAATGTTTTTATTGTTAACTAAAACTTAATTAATTGAAATAAATCTGAAATAAAATAAAGTATAAATATCAGATTATAAATTTAAACCTAAAATGTAGCCTTGGCAACTAACTGAAATAAATTAACAAAATGTGTGTATTTATATATATACACAGGTCCTTCTAAAATGATTAGTATATTGTGATAAAGTTCATTATTTCCCATAATGTAATGATAAAAATTAAACTTTCATATATTTTAGATTCATTGCACACCAACTGAAATATTTCAGGTCTTTTATTGTTTTAATACTGATTTTGCCATACAGCTCATGAAAACCCAAAATTCTCAAAAAATTAGCATATTTCATCCGACCAAATAAGAAGTGTTTTTAATACAAAAAAAGTCAACCTTCAAATAATTTTGTTCAGTTATGCACTCAATACTTGGTAGGGAATCCTTTTGCAGAAATGACTGCTTCAATGCGGCGTGGCATGGAGGCAATCAGCCTGTGGCACTGCTGAGGTGTTATTGAGGCCCAGGATGCTTCGAGAGCGGCCTTAAGCTCATCCAGAGTGTTGGGTCTTGCGTCTCTCAACTTTCTCTTCACAATATCCCACAGATTCTCTACGGGGTTCAGGTCAGGAGAGTTGGCAGGCCAATTGAGCACAGTAATACCATGGTCAGTAAACCATTTACCAGTGGTTTTGGCACTGTGAGCAGGTGCCAGGTCGTGCTGAAAAATGAAATCTTCATCTCCATAAAGCTTTTCAGCAGGTGGAAGCAAGAAGTGCTCCACAATCTCCTGATAGCTAGCTGCATTGACCCTGCCCTTGATAAAACACAGTGGACCAACATCAGCAGCTGACATGGCACCCCAGACCATCACTGACTGTGGGTACTTGACACTGGACTTCAGGCATTTTGGCATTTCCTTCTCCCCAGTCTTCCTCCAGACTCTGGCACCTTGATTTCCGAATGACATGCAAAATTTGCTTTCATCCGAAAAAAGTACTTTGGACCACTGAGCAACAGTCCAGTGCTGCTTCTCTGTAGCCCAGGCAGGCGCTTCTGCCGCTGATTCTGGTTCAAAAGTGGCTTGACCCGGGGAATGCGGCACCTGTAGCCCATTTCCTGCACACGCCTGTGCACGGTGGCTCTGGATGTTTCTACTCCAGACTCAGTCCACTGCTTCCGCAGGTCCCCCAAGGTCTGGAATCGGTCCTTCTCCACAATCTTCCTCAGGGTCCGGTCACCTCTTCTCGTTGTGCAGCGTTTTTTGCCACACTTTTTCCTTCCCACAGACTTCCCACTGAGGTGCCTTGATACAGCACTCTGGGAACAGCCTATTTGTTCAGAAATTTCTTTCTGTGTCTTACCCTCTTGCTTGAGGGTGTCAGTGATGGCCTTCTGGACAGCAGTCTTACCCATGATTGCGGTTTTGAGTAATGAAACAGGCTGGGAGTTTTTAAAAGCCTCAGGAATCGTTTGCAGGTGTTTAGAGTTAATTAGTTGATTCAGATGATTAGGTTAATAGCTCGTTTAGAGAACCTTTTCATGATATGCTAATTTTTTGAGACAGGAATTTTGGGTTTTCATGAGCTGTATGCCAAAATCATCAGTATTAAAACAATAAAACACCTGAAATATTTCAGTTGGTGTGCAATGAATCTAAAATATATGAAAGTTTAATTTTTATCATTACATTATGGAAAATAATGAACTTTATCACAATATGTTATTTTTTTGAGAAGGACCTGTATATATGAGTTCATAAAAAAAATACTAAAACTAAAATGAAAACGGAAAATAAAAAAATAAAAAGTAAATCCAAATTTTAATAAATTCTATAATAGTATATAAATAATATTAAAACGCTACCAGCCCTTAGTTGGGTAAACAAATAGTTCTACCCCTCACTCACACCACTGGATAGCCAATGTTTCAGTCTCATGCAACAAACAGAACAATCAATCAAACAGAATAATGTTTTTAAAAGTACAGAGCCACAGTGTTTACACATTTGGTGGGAATCAATCTATGAATATCTTACTTATAGTTGTTTATACTTATGAAATTTAATTTATTGGTGGTATCCCATTTGGTTTTAAATCATTTGTAAAACACACACGTATCTGAATTGCATTATGCTGCTAAGAATTTTGTGGCTTCAGTTTTCTAATCTGATAGCTGGCACATCAAGTGCTGCCATCAGCAGTTTCATCCCGAGCAGAAGAGGTGCTCCAGCTCTGTATTTCAGCGAAGAGTAATGGACCTCCTCCAGCACCAGTGAAGTCAGGTCACCTAACGGTCCCCGATCCATTACAGTGAAAATTGCCTTTTTACTTCACCTTCTACATGTTCCAATTAACAAAAAGAAAGACATACATAGGTTTCCATATCGACTACACAATGAACAATTTTCTGAGAAAAATATAGATAAGAGTCCAATTACCACTGCGTTTTTGAAAAATTATTTTTGAAATCTGTAGTATCTTTATTTGCATTCCGAAGATAAACGAAAGTCTTTCAGGTTTGGAATGACAGGTGAGTCAATTATGACAATTTTCATTTTTGGGTGAACAAAAACCCTTTTACATTTATCCTACAAGATGCCCACAACTAAATAACATTTTTTGATAGCCAGTGTGTTTACTACAGATAGCAGACAGTTCTCAGGGCATGCAATACGAATGATCATTAGTAGTATCAATTTACCAGTGTATTATGGGTCACGTTTTGGAAAAAAGTCAGCATACTTCCCCTAATTATCTTAAATTATGGAATGCAAGCCTGAAGAAAATGTGCAAAAACAATTGACAACATCATGACCAGACAACACTGAAAGGATTCAGACTCACTGTCAGCTGAATGCCAGTGTATTGTGCTTCAGAAGCTCTCGGTAGACAGCGTCTTGCTGTCCCTCAAGGATTCTGGTTATAATCCATCTCTGAAAGTTTACAGCTCATCGAGGTGTACCATAGGAATCAGCCTCTCATTTCCATCAGTGTCGAAATGAGGCCTGACAAGCCTGAACAGATGCTGGTTACTCTTTTCTATACAGTTAAAATGAATGGAGAATGAGGCTTTCAGGCTTCATAAAGGATACAAAACTATCACTTTAAGTAGCCAATCTTCTAGCCAATTCTTTCATACTGTATAATGAAGTTAAAGCCCATATAGAGCTTGTCATGTCATTTGCAAGACAAACAGTTATGCACTAGCCTGTTATTGAGCGGGTCGGGGTGGAGGTGGGTGTCTGTTGAGTCTGCAACATAAGAATAACTCTTTGTAGCATTTAACAGTAATGTGCCATAGACAACGAGCCCATCCCAGCATTTGAATATTTCACAGCATGCGCGATTCTTCGTATGCATCCGCGTACACGAATGCCCAGAGCAGTACAGCTGCACGATGACCCCCCCAATAGTATTTTGCATATGTGCGTGCAATCTGCCGATAGATTGAGCCTGGCAGGCAGGCTGAAAGGGCAGATAGAGGATAACATGCAAACCACCCAGGATTATTAGTGAGCTTCTATTGTTGAGCAACACGTTTACTAGGTAAATGTTTGAGCTTCTTTGCCTATAGCTGCATGGTGTGGTACAATTCTCATATTCAGGTGGTGAGAAAAACAGAAATATTTTGGGAATGTACTCATGTATATACTACTCAACACATCAGTTAGTAGCTATATAACACAATTAATCATATCTTTCTGTGATTGTTTGCAGCACCTCAGATGAGGTGATAGTGTCTACATTAAATTAACAGAGTAATAGTTAGATCAAATTAAGCATTCACTCAACCTCATGTTGTTCCAAACATGCAAGACTTTAACACAAAAGGAGATCATTTAATATCCATTCAGGTAGATCATGACTCATTTTAATACTTAATAAAGCATAAGAGTTTAAACATGCATGTGATTATTTTGGCTGGCTAAGTGTTATTGCATGGCTAAATGTTTCTATCAGTTTTGGTGAAAAACAAACCTCTATTTAGCGATTAAAAACAGTAAAATCGAGGTAGACGCTATCCTGTGCGCATCACACACAGCATCTCACACTCCAGTCCAGTAGTGGTGGAAAACGGCATCACTTGATTGAATTTATCCAACCGAATATTAATTCAATTATTTCCTTTTGTATTCTACAGAGAAGAATCGGTTACGTTTAGTTCTGAACACACTATGCGGATATTCTGAAATTTAAAAAAAAAACATTTAATGGAAATCCATTCTTGCTACCTGAATTTAACTGTTTTATGCCAAGTTGTGTTTACTTGCAAGGGGATTATTTGCAATAATTTGTGCAGCATTTCTTTGACAACATGGTGTTATAGGCATGTTGCTGCATTTCATTATCATTTTTAAATAAGAGTTTGGACCATTTAAACTTAATTTTGGTTCTTTTTTCAACTTTTCTTAGATGCAACTTTAAGGAGAAAACAAAATGCATAAATGTCCCTCCCTGCCTCTACCTCTTAAATGTGCTTCCATTAGTGTAAGTACTGCATAAATATGTCCTCCACTCTCATAAAAGTGCTTGGCTAGGTGCCTGCTCTTCACAGGCTGTGGATTTGCCTTACGTTGTGACAGTGTTATATTTTGTTATTCTGAGCCAAGCACACTTTTTCCTTGAGAGATGACATGAGGAAATCCATTGCTTGCCAAACTGCCCCATCGCTTTCACAGAGAAGTGATTGTCTCTGAGTGAAGGGCGGGACCAAATTCTCTTAAGAAAATGAATAAATGGCCTGGTAAAAAAAAAGGAAATCATTAACCCAAGGAAAAGACATCCGAACATTAGGAAATTTGCTGATAACTTACAGTCAACAAAGTAGAAGAGAGGAAGATTTTGGCTGTTGCTGAAGAACTCAAAGCAGATGCGCTTGAATATTTCTCTGAAAATGGTGACAGAATAGGATTGGCTAATGAGTAGACATGCAAATGACTAGAAATAAATCTGTTATCCTTGATTCAAAGTTCATTCTTTGATATAGTTTGAAATAATTTTGGGAATCATTTAAAAGTCATAAGGGAGTGTTGGAGTTAGAATTTTAAAATGCAGACTATGTTAAATATGCTCACAGTCTCATAACCATTATGGTGACTTTTTAAATTGCCAGCTATGATTTATTCAACAATTACTAACGTTCTTTTAACTTATATACATTTACATTCTCTGTATATGCTGCTTACAAAATTACGTACAAAACAACATAATCACACTGCCATCCTTCTCGGAATACATTTGCCTCTTTTTCCATGAAGAAACTTTGCAGAATACATATGTAACTAGAACTGTAACTAGAACTGTCCAAAACCGCACTGTCCAGGCGTTCACTGTGGCAAACCAGAGTCTTCGCCTCAACATGTTGCTTTGATAAGTCTGTGGCTCCTGGAGTTTTGCAATCTAAACTGGAGTTTCGGGATCTGTGAGGAAATTCTGCATGGCCAATATTTTCCGTGAGAAACTAAGAATCAATGAACTGAGGTGAAAAATCTTTTCCAATTTATAACTGGGCTTCACCATTCTCTTTAAAGTCATTAAATCTCCTCATGAAGCCAAGACCAGCAGAGTTTGACAGTACACAGTTACAGGAACAAGATATGCTGCACTTTTCTGTAACCAGCAACTTCGGCATTGACTTAAAGGGATAGATCACCCAAAAATTAAAATTCTGTATTAATTTATTCACCTTCAAGTTATATTACAGATTTTTTTAACTGTTATTGGTCACAGACTTAATGTCAGTGGGGTCCAAAACAACATTGGACAAAAACATTTTTCAAAATGTCTACTTTTGTGGTCAGAGCTAGTGGTTACACAGTTATGGAATGATATGAGATATGTTTCAAATGCCTCAACCAGTTTTGTGGCTTTTTTTGCGGAAATTGTGGCTTGCTAAGCTATACAGTTAAAAGCTAGTTAGCTAAACTACAAGATAACAATTCATCAAAGAATCCTGAAAAGTATGGTTTCCACAAAAAAACATTAAGCATCACAACTGTATCCCTTTATCTTTGATAATAAGAAATTTTTCTTGAGCATCAAATCAGCATATTAGAACGCTGAATTCTGGATCATGTGACAGTGAAGACTGGAGTAATGACTGCTGGAAATGCAGCTTTGCCGTCACAGCAATGAATTACATCTTAAAATATAATAAAATAAAAAACAGTTTTTTAAATTGTAATAATATTTCACAATATTACTGTTTGTTTTACTGTATTATTGATCAAATAATTGCTTAAAAACTTAAAATAAGTTTTGGAGAGCATAAGAGACTTATTTCAAAAACAAAAAATATTACGGACTCTGAACTTTTGAATGGTAGTGTGTCATTTATATAATTATAATGATGCGGCTAAACATTGTAGGTCACCTGACAGTCGAGAACGGTCAAGAAGTTTATTATATACTCTGAAAGCAGCTGAACTCTTTTTTGAATTTATTTCTGAATTCATTTATTTCTGAATTCACTGAAATTAATTTTCATTTCATTTCATTTTCATTCTTTTGATCATAGCATTTGATTACTGACTCAGCTTGCTCAGCTACAAAGGGATATAACATAGTCTCTCTACAAAGCTGCTTGTTAGAAACAGTAGGAACCAATCATTTTGAGCAAATGTCACCCATGCTACTGAAAATATAGTGCCATTATAGTTAGCAATGAAGAAACCATACTCTGTATAAATATAGCTCCCTCGAGACCAAAAACCTCTAATTCCAGCAAGAACAGCTCAGAGGTGTGAAGCCAGCATGATCTTTCCTCCGAGGGCTGAAGGTGACTGGTGTGTGTACAGAGGGACTGTGGGCGGAGGATCAAACAGGGCCAAGGGAAGGGTAGACACTGCAGCTGGGTGCCTGGGCTTCAGGCTTCAGGCCCCAGGCAACAGGAGCCCAGCTGCGAGAGGCTTTGGCTGGCTGGAGTAGAGTGCTGGCTGTCTCTGGGGCCTGAACCCTGTTGCAGGTAGTTCAGCCATCTTGCCTGAGGAGCAGAGGGGGATGAAAGGCAGGCACACAGATGTCGCCCCTGCTGGGGACCGAAGGCCCAGCCAGGAAATGTCATGTTTAGCAGCTGGTATGAAGCCTCCCCTCGCTTTTGGCTCTTTCTCTCAACCCCCTTCACCCACACATTCATTCACTCATCATCGCCACACACAGATGTCAATACACAGTCGGTCAATGCATATATAAACATGCTTATTTGAACTTCTGGTTACATTCCTAAAGATGTTCCCGCCTGAGCTGGTGTGGTCCCTGCAAAAGTGAAGTTTAGTGTGTAGGTCATGGAGGAGAAGCATGAAGAGGCTCCTGATGGTGCGGGTGGCAGCTGCACGGGCCAGACTGCACTCTGTCTCACCCACAGGGCGGAAAAGAGAGGGAGTGAGAGAAACAGCATCTGTCTGACTTTCCCCACGGACACATCCCTTCTACCGCACTGGCCTGGACAGGCTAAAATGGTACAGTAAGAAGGTCACCTCAACCTCTCTTCCCCCCCGTTCTCTTCTCCAAACTGACCTGACCTGCAGCCCCCATTAGCCATGGCCGTCTCAGCGCTGTTGCCTCACCGAGCAGCAAGTGTGACAGACAGGATGGATGGGAAAACTCCCTCAGGGTCATTGTTGAAATGGCTTTTCACCATTTTTATTTTTCATTTGGTAATAGTTTCTGTCTTATGAAAATATCCTGTCAATATTTTTCAAATTCATTAATTTCAGTCATTTTTACAGTGATTAACTTTTACGTAAAAATGCTTACGTAAAAAAACCATTCAATATTTGATTTTAAATGTATAAAACTGTCCTTGAAATAACATTGAGTACATTATTATAATAGAATTGTGTGAATGCTTTAGTTATTCATTCCGTGTTTTAGTGCGCTTCTAGAAAGACCGCATTTACGGGGCACACACATTCTGTCTTCAAGTGCACCTGGAAAACATGAGTTGGTCCTTCGTTATTATACTGAGGGTCTGTCTGAATCCTCAATTCTGATTGGCTGGAAGGTGTGCAATAATGCACAGGTAGTTCCAAGTCAGTTTAATCACTGTTCTATATTAATGCGCAGTTTTCTTTTAAGCGCACATAAACACACATACGTCCCTCTCACACAGAGTGGGAGATCGTGCTGCGCACAGCCGCACACACAGAAACATTCAGGAGGACAGAAATGTAATGCTGGCCCATGACTTTTAGTAATAAAAAAGCTTTGCTACTGAATTGCTACATTTTATTTCTCAGCAAAGAAGGGGTTACATCGCTATTTTGAAGTAATTAAACTCACAGCTTTGTTGCAATTGGGCAGTCGTGGCCTAATGGTTACAGAGTCAGGCACGAAGGTGTCACCACATGAGGTGCCCTTGAGCTATGTTGTGATTAAGTCTGTATAGGATGTGCTTGGGTGAGTTAATTAACCCGCTAGCGAAGCGCTTCATTTTACTGGTCTTCCTTCACTTGTGCAGCTCAATTCCAGAATATGATTAGTCTAAAATTAATTTTCTGTTTAAAAACACAAAAAACAACATTAGTGCATTACTACATCTTGAGGTGTTATTTTTCCTCTGCCCTTTCGTCAACAAAATGTTTTAATAAAAAATAATAAAAATTTTCTATGTCATTATGGTTGATGAAATATAAAAAAAACCTTAATTAACAAACATTACCATTAGTAATTCTGTTGTCGAGATTAACACTTGCTCAGGGATTGTGTTTGTGGATGCACGACCGCATTCAGCAATCCAATAGAACCTGCAATCTCCCCAAAGTGCTGATGCAACTCTCTAGTTAGTAATGTCATATTTAATATATTAGTTAATGGAGCAATGGCGAATAGCAGTTTCCCACAAGGAGTGAGGGGCAATCTTGAGAGTAGTGTGGATCTAGAGCAAAGAGTGTCTGATATGTGAGGCTTGTTTCTCTGTAAGTCTCCCCAGAGTACCCATCTGTTACTGCAGAGCCATGTCTGATTCAGAGAAGGACCAGCTGGGCATGAGAACTAACCCAACCCCCGCTAGTCTAGGCACACTTTAAAACACTTTCACATACACACAGATGCATCTCGGACAGCTTTTACTAACATAACAACCTTAAAAAAGATTGAGATCATTTTGCATCAGATGATATAAAATAAAGTCCTTAGCTACAGCCGGAAATAATCAGAAAGGACCTTCAGATTTGGTTGATAAGCGTGATTACTAATAGTCTTTAATGTGGAGGAAAGAAAAGGCTGCTCTTACCTGATTTAGATGATCGCTTTTGCCCAGCGGGGGTGTATGGTTGGTACATGGCTTGTAGATAACCGTAGGTGCCTTTTCATTGGCTCCATTTTTGAACAGAAACAAGATCTTGAATCTGATTCTGGCTGCAACAGAAAGCTCAAGGTGAGACCCCAAGAAAAAGCATGTGCACAATTCACATGTTTGTGAATGTAGAAAACAGTTTGCCAAACTGGATTAAGTCATGGTCTGTTCACACTAAGAACAATAATTTTAATGATAATAACTTTATGTACAGACTTTTAATAATCCTTCTGACTATATGAGAAGAGTTGTCCACAACTATAGTAAGAACACAGAGGAACGATATCACTGGAATCACTTTCAGATTTTTTTTTTCCCCAGCTGATGAGATTAAAAACATTGACAGCCAATCACGATCCACATGACTCTGAAGAGCTCAGCAGAAGACATGACTGCAGCAGCGCACTTATAATAAACAGAACGGTACTGTACGTTGGTGTGTACGCTAATGTAGTTATTATCCTGCTTGGTGTGAACAGGAGTTTACATGCTAATGCTTGCATGCTAATGCAAAAACAATATGCATCAAGACACAATTTTGTGACATGGTAGTATACTTTTTGTATTTCTATACACTCAAAAATTACAGACTTTCCCATCAGCAATATAAGAGTTTTAGTGTCCAAGAATTGTGGTACAGCCCTGCATTTTGGATCTAGGGTGTGAACGAACATGCAGACAGTGAGAAGTGAGTAACAACCTGGAAGTCATGAGATAACAAATCCTCAAAGCGTCAGATGGGGTAAGGTTGCAGTAAAACTGTAAATACCTCGTGCTGGATGAAGCAGCAGGACTGGGCAGTTGATGGAGTTTGGTCATTAGACAGATTTCATGCTTTCTATGGACCAGGAGCTGATGACTGCATGACCTTCAACAGAAACTGGAAGTACATGGGGTGGGGAGTGCTTAGCTTTGAGGAAAATAAGCTTACACATTTTAGGATGCCTTAAAATGGTAACCTTTCTCTGGTGGAGACAAAAGGTCTAAAGAGAAGAGAAGAAACCCCAAAGTACTGATGGCAGTGCTACAGTAGTGTTTTTTTTTTTTTACTAGTAGACTATCTTTTAATATTTTTTAATTATCTTTTAGTTGTATATTTTAGGTTTTCATTTTAGTTTGCCAAGTTTATTTCTATTTACCTTTATTTTTATTTCAGGATTAGTTTGAGTAAATTTTGTAGTTACAACTTACACTTAAAAAAACATGGAAATTAGAAATGTTGCCAAACTTAACTACAGTAGTCAACATTTGAAGTGGATCAAAACCTTTCATCAAAATTGTACATGAATTTTGAACAATACCCGTTCTTGTCTTAGGACAACTTTGATTAACTTTTTTTTAATTTTTTTATTTTTTTATTAAAGATTTTCAAATAATACAAACATCAAAAACAAAAATGGACAAACAAACAAACAAATCCCCGGCGCTGCAAGTTGAATAAAATGTACAATATACAAACGTGTCTGTATTACAAAAAAAAAAAAAAAAAAAAAAAACATGAGTCAAAACAAAACAAGAGAAGCCAAAACCTTCTCAAAATAAAATTATTCAAAATTTCTGTAGAAAGGATTGGAGAGGTTCCCAAAGTCTCCTGAATTTGTCCTGTTTGTGGTTGAGGTCATAAGTTAATTTCTCCAAGGGAAGAAAGGCTGACAGCTGGGAAATCCACATAGAAATAGTAGGGACCTGGGGTGTAGACCATTTCAATAGAATACATTTCTTAGCCAGGAATATGAGAGTTGTAATCAAAGGTTTAAAGTCCGAGTCAAGCAGGTCAATAGGAATGTCATTCAGCAGAAAGAGTGAGGGAGATAAAATGAAATGTTTTCCTGTTATCTCCTGTATTGCAGAAGGAACCCCCTTCCAGAATGGTTGAATAAGAACACAGGACCAAAATACATGAAAAAAAGTGCCCTTATAAGTCCTGCATTTGAAACAGAGGTCGGAACAACCTGGAAACATTTTATGCAAACGAACAGGTGTAAAATAAATTCTATGAAAGAATTTAAAATTTTGCTCATGTAAGGAAATCGAGGAGCATTTTGGAAAAATACCATCACAGATCCTGGTCCAATTTTCGGGGTCAAACTGAACTCCCAAGTCTCGTTCCCACAAAGGCTTCAGAGAGTCGTAAACTGAGGAGTCAGAGTAAGCTAGTTAGGTATAAAGTCTGGAAATAAGCCCCTTGAATGAATTAACTGACATTATGGTTTCTTCCAATTCCGATAAATTGAACCGAAATTTGTTTTGCTTTATAAGAGACTCTATAAAGTGCCGAATTTGTAGATATTTAAAAAAGTCTTCGGAGGGTATGTCAAACTCTGTTCTAATTTGTGAAAATTATCTCAGAGTTTCAGAGATAAACATTCCTGAAAAATCAGACAGACCTCTAAAACCCCAATCCAGCAGCCCAATGCTTCTAATCTGAGTGTGAAAGTCCGGGTTCAAAGCCAGGGGAGAGTGAATAGAAATATTTGGGGAAATATTCAAATGTTTTTTCACATCCCTCCAAACTAGTAATGTATTATGGACAATCATATTGTCAGTGAGAGAGTTTAACTGAGTTATACTATTAATAAAGCACAGGGACTCTAAACATCTTGGATGGCAAAATGAAGATTCAAAGTCAATCCATAAAGCGTCCTGCCTTTTCCTAACCCAGCTTGTTATCATTTTGATCTGGGCAGCCCAGTAGTAAAGCTGGAAATTAGGTAAGGAGAGACCCCCGAGTTCCCTTGGTTTACAAAGTTTAGGGAAACCAACTCTCTGTTGCTTACCGTTCCAAATAAAACGAGACATGTCAGAGTTCAAAGATTGAAAGAACGAGGTTGATAGGTAACATGGGAGATTCTGAAAAAGATAATTTAATCGGGGAAGTATGTTCATCCTAATGACATTAGCTCTCCCGAGAAGGGAAATTGGTAAAGGTGCCCACTTTTCTAAATCTTTTTTAACTTTTTGAGTTAAGGGAGAAACATTTGTTTCAAACAAATTATTCAAATCGGGAGTGAGGAAAATGCCCAAATATTTAAAGCCCTTTTTAGAAACCTCGAAAGAAAATTGAGTCAGAGATTCTTGGGAGTAATTAAACGACATAGAGACAGATTTTACGATATTGACTTTATAGCCTGACACAGAGCTGAACGAAGCCAGGGAATCCAGAACTGCAGAAATGGAGGTCCGCAAATTCTCTAAATATAAAAGGACGTCATCCGCATACAGAGAGATTACGTGTTTTTTCCCTCTGATAGTAATACCGGATATATCGGGATTGGTCCTGATAGATTCTGCCAAGGGCTCAATAAATAACGTAAACAATAAGGGTGATAAGGGGCATCCCTGTCTGCAACCTCTTCGTACTGGAAAGGCTTCAGACATCAAGCTGTTTGTGTTGACGGAGGAAATAGAGTCTGAGTAAAGAAGCTTTATAACATTAATGAAATTAGAACTTAGTCCGAATTTTTCCAAAACCATAAACAAAAAGGGCCACTCCACGCGGTCAAAAGCCTTTTCGGCATCCAAAGACAGTATCATTGAGGACTTTTTTTGAGTACGAAAGTAGTGTATAGCATTAAGAGCACGGTGAACATTATCTGAACCGTATCTGGATTTCACAAATCCTGCTTGATCAGGGTCTATCACCTTGGGAAGAATAGGTTCCAATCTACGGGCTAAAACTTTTGCTAATATCTTATAGTCCACATTAAGCAGACTAATGGGCCTATAAGATGAGCAGTCCAGAGGATTTTTATCTTTTTTTAGAAGCAAACTAATTGAAGCTTGTCTCCACGAAGGGGGGCTTCACCCTTTCAGATACCATTAATCGCAGGCATAAGAATCGGATGAATATTAGGCCAGAATTTTTTGAAAAATTCCAATGGAAAACCATCTGGACCGGGACATTTCCCGTTTGGCATGGACTGAATTGCTGACCAAACCTCCTCTACTGAAAACGGGGCACTTAAATTAATACGATCATCCTCGGAGCATACCGGTAATGTGATATTACTCAAAAAGGCAGCGATGTTAGAATCTGTCGCTTTTGATTCGGAACTGTAAAGAGATTTATAGAATTCCTTGAAAGTACTGTTTATGGTTAAAGGGTCACTCGAAGAGATACCACTTATATTTCGTATCATATTAATTGACCGGTCATTATTCAGATTTTTTTAATTGGTATGCCAATAACAGACTAGATTTATTGCCAAATTCGTAATACTTTTGTTTAGTGAAGAGCAGAAGCTTCTGAATATGAGAGGTACGGTCCATATTTAGCTTAGTTCTTGCATTCACCAAGGCTTTTAAGTTCGAGACAGTAGGAAATTGCTTATGTATTTGTTCCAATCTGTTTAGCTCATTTTCAAGATTTTTCCTGTTACTGTCTTTGACTCTCTTAAGGTGGGAAGTGTAGGAAATTAGGTGACTGCGTAGAGTGGCTTTGGCTGCGTCCCAGATCATGGCAGAAGACACTGGAGAATTTCTGTTGTCCAACCAATATTGAGACAGACTGTCTGAGACGAAAGCAGAGAAGGGATCGCCATTTAAAAGGGATGTATTAAACCTCCAATTAGAGGTTCTAGGAATACTGAATGCAGGGTCAATTTGCAAACGTACATCAGCGTGATCTGATAAGACGATAGGGTCAATATGACAAGACTGGACTGCATGCAGAACATTTTTAGGAAGAAAAAAATAGTCAAGCCTGGAATATGAATTGTGAGGATGAGAATAAAATGTATAATCCTTCACTTTAGGATTTAGTTGACGCCATATGTCTACTAAACCAGAATCCGAACATAAATTGTTCAGCGCCTTAGATGATTTAGGGTTTGATACATTTGCAGACGAGGATTTATCTAGAGAAGCATCCATTATACAATTAAAGTCTCCGGTTAGAAAACCTAAGCCTTTACAATGGTAAGTAAACAATAAAATCATCTGAGATATAAAGTTAGGGGAGTCTACATTTGGAGCATAAACGTTGAGGATGGTTATATATCGTGATTGAGAATGGAGCCCGTGATCAAGACAAATCTCCCTCCAGGATCCGATTCCTTATGTTCTAAAATAAAAGGTAGATTTTTATTAAAAAGAATGGCTACCCCTCTTTTGTTCTGTGAATAAGAGGAAGAATAAACTTGGCCCACCCAGTCTCTCCTCAGCTTTGAGTGTTCAATGTCGGATAATTTTGTTTCCTGAAGCAGTACTATATCAGGTTTTTGTTTTTTCAAATGAGTTAAGATTTTTTTCCTCTTAATTACATGTCCAATCCCTTGAACTTTCCATGTGATAAGTTTAAGTGAACCAGCCATAAAGAGTACGAATTAATCGCGTAGATAAAACGAAAATGTTAGGCACCGTAATACGGCAGAGAGTTGGCCTAGAACAGACAAATAAGACATAGAAAAAAAACTTGCAACGCGCGCCCACCCCAACTCTATCCCCAAACGACAGAGTAAAATCCCCCAAAATGAAGTCAACAAACATAATGATCAAATACAAAACCAAACTCAATTCAAGGACCACCATAACAGTTCGGACGCCAGAGACAACGGCCAGACCAAGGGAAGTGTAAAAGTAACATTATAAGAACCCAAAGAGAAACGAGAGTCACATGGGAATAAAATGAAAGCTATAATATAAACGGGGAGCTATGTTTGAAATAAAATCAAACCGTACTGGTTGTTACCTCTTCAATGAGGTTAGCTCGGTTAAATATTATCAGGAGAAAGTCAAAAGTAATGGCACAAGGACTCACTATATCAAGACAGTATTCTTGCATTCCTCCCAAACGAAAGAACATTAAATATCTCAAGTAAGAGTTTCCAAGAAGGTGGCGGCCGCTTCGGGGGTATCGAAAAGACGAATCTGCCTGTTGTGAAGACAGCGGAGCCGCGCCGGATAACCGAAGCCGCGATACATGTTACGACGGGCCATCAGCTTCCCAACGGAATCAAACTCGCGACATCTGCGCAGGACCTCCACCGACAGGTCGGAGTAAAACCTTAATCTGGATCCACTGTAGAGGATGTCACGCTTCTGCAGAGCTGCCCTGAGAACCGCTTCTTTTCTGAGAGTACTAGGATACTTCTTGGCGGCTTGCTTGCGTCCGGGCTGGGGACCAGGGGCCTCATTTATAACCGTTGCGTACGCACAAAACAGGCCCTGAAAGAGGCGTACGCCACTTCCAACGCATACGTTGTGATTTATGAAAACAAACTTGACGGGAAAATGTGCGCACCTGCACGCAAACTCTGACCCATGCGTACGAACATTTTGGAGACGGAGCAGTTTGGGATTGATGGTAGATGAATGAAATTAAACATATTGAACTTGAAAAGTTGCGCATATAGCCTATCCATATTGCCATATACATACAAATCACTTTCAATCCTCATTATGCGTCCTAATCATAAATGCATGCTTGTTCACAGTACCAATTTAAATAAATAAATGCCAATAAAAGATCCAATAAAAGTGCATCAATTGAATTTCCTTAAATTTCATTTTGTTATGATCTAAGTGTGGGCGTATAGGTTTACCACTCATTGTCTGATTGGTATGACAAGGTGTAAAGGATTGAATGTGATCGCTGTTTACATAAATACTACGGAGACACTTCTGCATGTAGTAGCCTATTGCATGATGGATGCGCTGGCATTGCTGGAGGACTATGCCAATGGCAGACTTAGGAGAGAAAGAGTGTTTAGAGACCATGAAGATTTCCTGGCCCACGATGATGAGTGGCTAATAAGCCGATTTAGGTTACCTAGAGCCATGCTCTTGGACCTGTGTGCTGAATTGGGGCCAACATTACAAAGGCCAACTACACGAAACCACGCCATCCCGGTACCAACCCAAGTCCTTTCAGTTTTAGGATTTTTGGCAACCGGGAGTTAGCCGATAGGCAAGTTTACAAATATGATAATGCAATTTTTTTTCTGCGTAAAGCTTCTTGTGGAAACTTATAATTCTGTTAATTTGACATAGGTCTGGGATTTCACAGCCATCCCTGAGCTCCTTAATGCCTGCAGTTTTGAAAGGGATTATTAGAATGATCAATAGACGCATACAGTTTCCTTACACTATTTGGGCACTAAAAGGCAATTTGCAGCAATGTCCGGATTCCCAAATGTAATCGGCGCAATTGACTGCACTCATATTGCTATAAGGGCTCCACATGAGAACGAGTTCATTTTTTTGAATCGAAAACATGTCCATTCCATAAATGTGCAAGTTATCTGTGAGGCCAACATGATTCTTACAAACGTTGTGACGCGATGGCCTGGTTCAACACATGACTCTTTTATTGTAATGCACAGCAGTGTAGGGAATAGACTTGAGGCAGGTGCCGTGCGTGATGGGTGGCTTCTTGGTAAGTTAAAATGACATGTAATGGTTTCTAACAGTTCAAGCCTACTGTAAAATTAATCTGTTATACTGGCAGGTGACAGTGGTTACCCTCTGAGACGTTGGCTCCTCACCCCATTTCCAAACCCTCAGAGTGCAGAGCAAATGCGTTACAATGATGCCCACGCTCGTGCGCGCTCGGTAGTTGAGAGAGCCATTGGCCTTCTCAAGGGTAGATGGCGTTGCCTTGATGTTTCGGGTGGTAGACTTTTATACCAACCAAAAAAAGTCTGCCAGATCATCATGGTATGCGCCATTCTACACAACATGGCACAGAGGAATGGTGTCCCTCTCCCCGCTGACCTCCCTCACCTCCAGCATGAGGAGCCTGACCCACACCCCCCTCCCCAACATGAACGGCATCATCAGGGCGCAAGGCTCCGCGAGGAAGTAATGCGGCATTTGTGATGGGACAACAACACACAGGTTCATTTTTTAACAAGATCTTTTAATGTAGAAGCAATGTCACCCAACACAACCTTTATTTGTTTAAGCTCATCTGCTATAACTGTAATTGCCTCAATTGTGTCCCTCTGTGTCTGAAGGACAGCCTCAGTCAACACCCGGCCACTTCCAACCGTGCCATGGGGTCTGGACGCGCCCCTGCTGGGTACCTCCGGACACTCCACAGCTGCTGCAGACTCAGCGCTGGGAGTCTCCTCACCACCCTGTGCTCCCATACCCTCTGGAACAACAAGGCCACAATAACCTATTGTGCTATTTCTATTTTATTTAGTTGTGCTCATGTAATAAAATGATTTAGCTGTTTCCACCATGTCTGTGTCTCCCTCCCTGTCAGACAGAATGCCGCACACACTGGTTTCTCCTATAATAGAAGCCAGCCGAGTCTCCATGGGGGACAGATCGGGCGTCCCAGGACCCCCACCAGTCCCAGACACACTCTGTCGGTGACTGGCAAGCCTTTTTTTGCCCCCACCTTTATGTCGGACCACTTCTTTTTTATATCAGGAATCGTCCTGTTAGCCGAACCAACTGCATTCACCGCTGTAGTCACATGTTGCCATTCCACACTTTTTTTTGTTAGTGATGCCAATGCTATTGCTACCAAACAAAATATTTTTTCTTTCCTCCACCTCCGTCACAAGAACCTCTATCTCAGTATCTGCGAAATTTTTTTCCCCTTGTTCTCAATTGCTGCCATTTTTTAGCATAAAGTAGGCTACCTTTTGCTGGCTCATTAATATGCACGCCCATTCACGAGGTGATTTGCATGGCCTATATATGGTTGAATGTGGGCGGGTAAAGGGCGGGATGTCGATTTTTTTCACGTACGCAAATTATCAGGTAGACTGTGATTTATAAATGGAAAATTGCGTGCAGGTGTGCGTACGCACGGTTTTATAAGTCTCAATTTTAGTTTGCGTACGCTATTTTTGGCTTTCGGGCGCACGCACACTTTTAGTAAGGATCCTACGCAGAGTTTTATAAATGAGGCCCCAGAGCACGATGGTTCAATCTCCAGAGAGGGAAAGTCAGCAGGTAGGCCGACTAAAACTGGAATATTCGTTTGGAGAAAGTCCACGAGTGAAGTGGAACCCTCCGCTTTCTCCGGGAGATTGACAATTTTTAAATTCTTCCGACGTCCGCGGTTCTCTAGGTCGTCAACCTTCAGCTGTAGGGTATCCATTATCTTTTGCATAGCTGTTAATCGACTGTCGTGGTTATCGCAAAAATTCTCCGCAGTAGAGATCCGAGTCTCGGCTTCATCCATTCGCATTTCCAGATCTGTTGCCCGGTTGGATAGATTTGAGATAGAGAGTTCGACCGATCCGATGGATGTTTTTATGTCACCCAAAGTACTGTCTATCGTGTCCAAACGAGATTCAACAGATTCATCCATGTTATTGACACGCGAGGCTACTGATTGGATTTCCGTCAGAATCTGATCCATTGTTGCCGTGCCGATAGCTCCCACAGGGCTGGTTTCGCCATTGTGATCCTCAGCAGACGAACACGCGGTTGGTTGAGTCTTCGCTTTCTTTCTCCCGATAGACGGGCCGGGCGATGAAAATCTTTGTCGCGAGGAGGTTTAGGCATACTTGAGATAAAAGAATAACTAATAAAATGGCGTTTGTTTGGAAAAAGGGGAATATAATCCGTGGTTTAGCAAGGAGCGAAGTCTCAGGCGTTCATTCTGCAACGGGTCACGTGACCACCCCTCCTGATGAACTTTTTTGATCCACTTCGAATGTTGACTATTGTACATGAAAAAAGTTTCATCTAATATCAACATTTTATTTTATTGCAGCTTTTTTTCAATCAACGAATACAATGTTTAAGATTTTTTGTTTTACTGAATGAAGAGGATGTAACTTCCTGTAGATTAATACAAAAGCAAAACAAAATTTAGTCTACCACAATGTCATTCTATTTCAGATAGATCAGTTCAGCTTGTACCTAAGAAAATAGCAACACTATATATTTCTGTCAGTTAATACTTCAAGATAAACTTTTTACTTGAGTTATGTATGTGACAAATCTGGTAAAAAAAATAAAAGTGCACAAATGAAATGCAAAACAAGCTGACTAAAAGCGGATTGAATGTCTGATTTAAAAACTTCATTTCATTTCAATTTCATTTCAATATCTATCAGCAAATAGTGCATATCTGATATTACACTAATCTTCCGATGGAACATCTACACAATCTGCAGGAAGCTCACAGTCACTGTAGCAGTTGGTGAAGTGTGTGGTGGTGGTTTGTCCTAGCAGCAGGCCTGTTTAGGCTTTTCAGGGCAGACTGCGGAGGTTGGTGAAGGCCACAGAGGATACAGGGACCATCGCGCCTGCTTGTCTCCATCTGTAGCTGAAGCTGGTAATTATAGTTGGGAGAGGCGCCCGCAGCTTGATGCCATCTGCCAGCGGGAAGGCAGAGCCAGGCTGAAGCGGGCACAAAGGCCCAGTGAAGTTCCCTTAGCTGCGGCCGACAGGAGGACCAACACCTGCCAGCGGGCCGCTGGGCCTCATCTGCTCGGATGGGGCACGCGACGGAGGAAAGCGAGCTCTGGTCAGAGATTGTAAAAGCAGTGGGTCACACGCAGAAAACCAAGACTAGCACGCTGTTTTTCATTATTATAAGTGTGTGCAGTGCCCGTGGCTCTTTAGACTGATAACTTCACAGGAAGAACCTGGTTAAAAAAAGTGAGTCTATCACACCATCGTGTGGCTAAATACATGTAGTGCAACTGAAAGCACAAGAAGCGTGATTAACTTGAAACTTATAAACTATAGCGTACCGAACACATGCTCACAAATCTAATTTAACATCCAAGCGAGTGTAGTGACAGGAAGACAGCTGTGCCTGTGCTCATGTCTCTCTCTTTCATTCGTGTTGGCTCAGCGTTGCGCAACGCAGTCTGCTCTAGCGTGGCCATGCCCTTCCCCTGCTCTGCCCGTCCTGCGTGTCACCAGAGCTCGCGTGGACACAGATGGTGCGGGGGGAGCAGCGCATGAATATATGATGCTGGAGGGTGAAGTGTAGCGGGTCGAGGCAGATGCCCACTGGCCCCACGAGAGCCCCTCTGCCCGGTCAGCCTCGGCCCTTCGGCTTCCCACCAGATGCTGCAAAAGAACCCCAGCTACCTCTCACGCTTTTCAAAAGATGGACGTCCAACACGTTTAATAGATTATTTAAGATGTTTGGAAAACTATGGATTAATGTTCAAATGTGCAAACATTTGAGAAGCGGCAACACACAAGGGCTAGCGACTCTAGTCCGTTTTTTGCATTTGTCCAATCAATGACATATGCAAATAGGCAAATTAATCGTTAACCCCATTAAGTATGAGCAGTGAGATAAGTGAAATAAGATAACACAGGTTTAGAATAACTCAGTGTTAACTAGGCTATACAATTTTGAAAAGTTCTCATAACAAAAAATGAGAAGCCAAACATTTTTGAGAAGCCAATTCTGACATGCTCAATCCTCAAACTCCAGAAAAAAAAAAAAAAAAAAAAAACCTGTGTGCTACATATGGATCCCACCACCACAAATGTGCTTGATGAATCAGTTAACTATTGTTGTTCACACTTGAGCAACATTGTAACAAATTATTTTAAAGTACTAGTTTTAAGTCAGTTGGGTATTAAATGAGATTCAACTTTCAATTTTTTTTTCTAAGTACACCATTGAAAAGGTACAACTTTATGTTGTTCTGTCTAAAGGTAAGTTGAACTGCTCTATTGTGAAAGAAAAGCCAACCAAGTGCACTGCAGCATAATATATTTAAACATGAAAAACATGTGAATACACAGTACAGTTAGTTACAAAAGGAGTTTTAACACTTAAAAAAAAGTTTACAAAACAGAAAAAAATTAAAGGCATATTTAACTGAACAAGAACAAAAGCTCTATAGGTGTTCCCTAGTAATCAACCAATTATTAATGTGCTAGACAGTGAACACATGGGCTTACACAAAACATTTGGAAATTGTTCCCAATAGTATTACTCCAAAAAATTAATTAATTAAATGTGCAACTCCTAGAGTGACCTGAAAAGTAAGAAGTTAAGCCTCTCTGGCCTGATTACTTTGACCTAAATTGGCAGGCACATGGTAATGCAGGTTGTGTTGTTAGGATCTTCAACAGGTTGTGGATAAGTCCCTTCTTGGTTAAGCCAACATATGTTATAATCAACAAAATGTATGTAGATGACATAATTCACGACGTGTATAAAATATTAGCTTGCTTTAATGATACGTTTGTGATAGCTCAGTTATGAACAGTGATTTATATTTGACCAACTCTCCCGATACCAGGAGAATAAGAAATATTTCGGCAATACCCAAGCCTACAAGCTTTGAGAAGGCATCAGGTGGCACGTCTGCTACGTCAGGGGTGTGTGTGCAGTATCGGAGCAAACTCAAATGGAAGAACGAGGTTTTGCTGTCCTAAGAAAGAGAGTACAGGAGGCAGACCGAGGCTCATTAGAGCTTCTGCAGGAAGCAACATCCTCTGCCTCCAGCATGCATTTGCAAATAGACTAGAAAAACTGGCAGAAATATTGAGGTTATGTGACTATGCTATAAGAATGAAAGCAGTGCTAAGTGTATTCCTGTCAAGTCTGTAATCAACAGAATTTGTCTTTTGTTATATCCCAGGTTAAACAACATCATAAAAAAGCTTAGTTAACCATACCACATAAAGTGAAGATGAGAAAAGAGAGTACAGGACAATGTGTAACAAAAGAACAGCTGTATGTCATACAGGAAACAAAAGTGCTTGCTTCCAAACATTACAGATCTGTTTAACTCCGATGGCTTATCCATTTACCTTCTCTGCTCCTCCACAACACCTTTCAATGCAAGTCAACACTTGAGTGCAACTGAGATGTGCAGTCTCACGGACAGACGAGTCTTTCACCAATGCCCCTGCAAAGTGTGCTCAGGAGAACCAGGTGAGACGGGATCACAGCTGATCCAAACGAGATGCAAGTCGCCTCCTGAAGCTGAAACTGAGCTTTAGGTAGGAAGAGGGTCGTCGTCGCCACGTTTACACTTGCATTTGCAGCAGAGGACGAAGGGAGTAGCCAGCAAAAGGAAAGGGGAGGCCACTAGCAAGAGCAGACCGAAGCCAGCAAAGATCCCAACAACCTGATCACAGAAGTGAAAAGATCACAATGAAAAACAAACAAAAAACAAATAATGTGTACATTGCTGTTGATTATAAACTGATACAGATATTGGTCTGTGATGCTCTTACATGTCAAACCAGAAGGCATTCTGCCACGGGAGGGCAGTAATGGCTCTTGGTAATCATATCTTGGTTTACTCTGTGCTACTGATCTAGTTTTCTTTTCCTGAAAAAAGCTTCTATATAATTTTGGGAGCATCAAGTAAAAACTTTCCAGTTCTGAAAATTTTAAAGAACTGTCTAAATAAAATGGAATATCAACAAGCAAACATGCAAAAAACAAAACAAAAAAAAACATTGATATTGTGTCCTCAAAAAAAAAAAAAAGTATATAATTTATTGATATATTAATACTTTAAGAAGGGATGCTTTAAAATTGATTGAAAGTGACCATGGGGCATTGATAATTTTACAGAGGGTATCTTTTTTATATAACTGCCATAAATTCTATTAATCAAAGAATCCTGGAAAGTGAAAAAAAAAAACATTTCCACAAAAATATTTAGCAGCACAACTGTTTTTAATATTGATAATAATAATAAATGTTTCTTGAGCACCAAATTAACATAAGAATGATTTCTGAAGGATCATGTGACACTAAAGACTGGAGTAATGAGGCTAAAAAAATCAGCTTTACCATCACAGGAATAAATCTCATTTAAAATATATACTATATAAAATTGAAAACTTATTTTATGAGCATAAAAAACTTTTAGAAAAAAACAAAACAAATTCTAACTGACCCCAAACATTTGATCAGCATACATTGTATATATAAAACAATGACCTAATTCTAAAATGTACCTTTTGAGATAATGTGTTTTGAGATAAGTGCTGAATTATCAAACTGATGATTTGTTGAGTTGACAAAATATGAAGACAATGTGGTTCCCTCTACATCAAATGTCTGAAATATTAACAGCATTACAGCAACTATACAGCATTAGGTGAGGGGGAGTCCCTTTTATACATCTACCACTAGATAAAGAGACGCATCATATGCATACACACTTTTAGGAAGGTTTAAAAAGGCATCGCTGCCTCCTGTTGTGCTTTTGAGCATCAGCCACCTCTCACTCTCTCCATTTCAAATACACTGAAGTATCTCTAATCTCTCCTTGCACAGTAAAGACATAAGCCACTCTTTAAAAAAAATGACTGATAGATCATGCTCTGTTACTTTTACAAAATTGGAGGGTTATTTAAGTTGAACTGTGTAGGCCAGCTTATCTTTAGCTCTTCAGATCTGCAGTCTGGAGGGATGCGCTCATGTGGTAAATACCTGCGTCCGATGCCAGATGACGGAGGCTCTGGAATGTCCCAGTTTGTTCCGGCACGGACCTTTATCATAGTGGATCAGTAAGAAGTCATCCTGAGGAAGTGAAGGAAAGATGTTAGTGTCAATAAAGATAAATATGAGTTACATGGAGAAGCAGCACTTTATAGTACAGTATATTAGTCTAACCAAGGATGACTGTGGTGGAGCAAGAACACATTTAATAAGACATTCCTATGGGAGTTCTACCTTCATGGTACATAATTAGTATAGAAATGTTTTAGCCTCTTTTAAATAATAATAATATCTAATAATAATAACAATGTCTAATAATAAAATAATAATAAGTTAAACATGTCATATGCACAACTTACATCCAATGACTCCAGGCAGTACCAGCAGAAGGCATGCTTGCAGTTCTTACACATCATCTGGGCACAGCCTTCATCTCTCTCAATGAACACTTTACATTTAGGACAGCGTTTGATCGGAGCCTCGTCCTGCAGGCTCTTGATGTTGAAACTGAAGCGGGGAGATGAACACGGAACAGAACAGATGTTGAGCATCATTTTCTGTTTAGGGTCTGAGAGACACATATTGCTAATATTATGAAGTCAACCCAAACTCGCTAACATGCTTCAAGGTTATATGTAAACACTACAGTTTTTGGAGTTGGATTTTTTTATTTTTTGAAGGAAGTCTCTTATGCTCACCAAGGCTGCATTTATTTGATTATAATGAATTAAAAACTGAATAAAACTGAAAAATATTATTACAATTAAAAGGGACTGTTTTTTTTATTATTTTAATACATTTTAAAATTTAACTTATTCCTGTGATGGCAAAGCTGAATTTTCAGCATCATTACAGTCTTCAGTGTCACATGATCCTTCAGAAATCATTTTAATATGCTGATTTGCTGTTCAAATAACATTTCTTCTTATCAATTGTGAAACAGTTGTGCTGCTTTATATTTTTTAGGATTCATTTTTTTGGGGGATTCTTTGAGTAGAAAGTTCAAAACAACAGCATTATTTGAAAAATAAATATTTTGTAACAATATAAATGTTTTTACTGTCAATTTTGATGTATTTAATTGGTTCTCATTTTTTGATTTTATAAAAAAAACTATTTTATTATCGTTTCTACTAAGTGTTTTTTGTTGAAATCAAATGGACTAAAGTGAATTGTTACTAAAATGAAAACAAAAGGAGACTTTAAATAGGTAAAAAAAACTTAAATAAGGGGGGATACAAGATTATTATTATGATCTGTACATAATGGGGTACACCCACAGAAGCAATATCTCTGCTGCGAATGCTACATGATTTGATGCTGAGGCTTTACCCGTTTTCCCCAGGGAGGAAGGTGGTAATTGGCAGGCTCTCCTGACATGCCTGGCCGGTGTGGCAGTCCGCCCTGCAGGCAGAGCAGAAACGCAGATTGCACTGAGGGCATTGCACCGGCTGCGGCAACTGCACCTGTGCTTCATTCAGCTGGCACACCGTTTGGCATGAGGATGATGGGCACCAGGTCCGACAAGGATCCAGAAGTACCTCTGTAAGGAAAAACAAACAGCATGCTTGAAACGATGACCCATTTGGTCTAATCTGCAACTACTACAGACATCTACATCCCCAGTTTGACCTGAGGAATCAAATTTTATTTTAATATAAGTTGATGAATGAGCACATAATAGTAGTTTGTATGATGTAAGAACTTCCTTCCAGTGGAAAAAAAGAATGTCCTGATCACTTTATGTTGCACAATTCTGTGTAAAAGTTTTATGAATGTGTCAAAATTTGATGCAAAAAACGCTGATGTTAAAGAGTGAGCATTTAAAAATATTATATTAGACATGACAGAAAACTCTGTTCTTAGAGGAACAAAGAAGCATTCATTAAAAATAAAATATAGACAATAGCAAAAAACAGACCTTTTAAGTAGATGAGTTAAAGAGATGAATACAAATGGGTGTAAAAAGGGAAATTATTTAGGACATCTCTCAGGCAAACTCACCTCGCTCAAACTGGAGTCTCTTATAACGTTCCATGACCTCTGCAGCCACCATACACTCAATCTACAGCAGAGAAACAGAGTATATGAGCAATACAGGAGCAAATGACAGAGAAGGAGAGACTGTCTTAATTTAAAACTTCAAAAGTCTTTCTAGTCTCTGCCAAAAATCACAAACTTTAAGTGATCTTACCTCATTTTCTAGCAAAAGTCCCCGTTTTGGGCAGGCAGAGTCCGGACAGCTAATAGCCGGTTCGAGGCCCTCTTTAATGAGTAGTTCAACATATTGCTTCAAACACTGTAAGAGACAGATTTCTTAATTTTCATCTTTGAAAAAAATTATGAGACAACTGCTGCCTGTGGTTATGTTTCCACCCACAAACACTCTGTTCATTGTAGTCAAGCCAACATCAGACCATCACAGCATTCTGCTGAGACAACATTCAGGAGCTGCTTGTAGAGAACATATCAAGATTCAAAAATCTTTATTAGCATGGCAAAAACAACTGATATCTATCCATCCATCCATCCATCCATCCAATAATAGGAATCCGACAGGTCACAAGAATTAGGGGCATATGAGCACCAGCTTAATGCAGTTACATTACTGCTGTATTCTCAAATGTAAAGAGACTGCATTACAATATGTTTTTTAACACTAGTTGGCACATTGCTGAAAAACACACAGGAGTGGCCACTGAAGACACAGTCCTTACCAGACTGCAAAATATGCACTGGCACTGGGAGACGGTGGTCATCTGTTCCAGGGGAAACTCTCCCAGGCACAGTTTACAGGACAGAAGCGGCGCCAGGTCCACGTCCCAGCTGGGTTCGTAGCGAGAGCTGCTCATGGTATGCCGACTTGGGACACTAAAAGACAGAGAGAAAGCATGTCTTAAAAACAGCTAAAGCAGTTAATAAATGCCATATTTGATCTATGTAAAGATAAAAAAACAAACAAAAAAACACTACAAATTATAATTAATTTTAAATGCAACAAGTGAATTTAGGCATCACAACCATTGTTTTTTTTTTTTAGTAAAACTAGCATAATGTGATTTTAATATAATTTATATACTATTACAGTATTTATTCATATTTTGAATTAGCTTTTATTTTTATATTTTCAGTTTTAATTTTAGTGTTACTAATGGTATGTGCTTTTTTCATATTTTTTTTAGTTTATATTACTTTTATTATTTCTATTCAATTATTTTTTTTTGTTTTAGTTTCGCCTAAACTTACTTCAGCTATTTGCCAAAGCAAGATAATTTTCAGTTAATTTTCATTTTTTTCCACTTTTTTTTCAAGTTTTTCCATCTAACAATTAAAGCAATTAAAATTGTTTTAGTTTCAGTTAACAATAACAATGATCAAAACATTATAATGTACAGTAAGAAAAAATATTGTTTTTGAGATAAGCTAAAGATTACTTTTAGCAGTGCTTTTAAAGATTAACTTTAAGTGAGCATTAGATGACAACAATGGTAATCTAAATGTAAAAATAATGGAAATGAGCATTTCTGAACTTTGTAGTTTGAGCACTTCTTGCGTTGTTTTTGTCTCTTCACGATGACTCGCTTGGTTTAGTCCTCAGTTGTAAGTCGCTTTGGATAAAGCGTCTGCTAAATGACTAAATGTAAATGTAGCAGGCACAATTAAATACACAATATTGAATAATTAAAAATTCTAAAATACGTCTCTAATATAGGCCAAAATCTGATATGGTACTGATACTGTGTTTCCATATTAAAGACAATATTTTAAACTTAATGGGTAAAAAGGTACCTTGGACCATAGATACAAAGATTTAAGGGATCTAATTACTTATCCATTAAAATGCTTGGTCTGTCTGCCACAGAGTTTTCCTCCCGAGAGCTTCGGCTGTTTGCTGAGAGCTTGTCCAATCAGTCAATGGCAAGTATGTCAATATCCCTCAGCACTGCTGCCAGGCAACCCAAAGAAAACTAATGACTGTCTCCGCAGGAGAACCCTACAGAACAGACTCCCTTAGAGACCACGAGCAACACGACGCAGCCTGCTAAAAACCAACAGACCTCCACATAACACACATATCATTTATAAGGCTATGTGTAAACTTTCAAACGCTCCTTCCCATTATGGCACAGCAATACTTTTTAGTAACTTCAGGTGCAAAATGTTATGTGGTTCACTGTGCCTCACTGAGCGCTACAGGCCATCATGAGCTGAAATAATTAACTGAGGAACATTCAGATGGACTAGTTAGTGCGCTTCCCCACAGCAGATATCGGTGTAGGTGGAGACAGATGGAGACTCATGTGCTTGCGCCTGCAGGATCTCATTGTGTTAGTGGTGGCGGGAATAGTCGACAGCCCAAACAACAAACGGCTCTCAGCAAGCTGTGTCTCTCCGTTTGTGCCTCTCACCTCCGTCAGCACACCCACACAGCAACTCTGTCACATCATATGTAAAGCCACGTGTACACGGTGAGATTATTCTGTCCTTTATGATCGTTGCTTTTCAGGTCACCTGCCTTGAGATCTTGGGTAGAAGTCAAGGCAGTAACTGTATGATGTACATCTTATGACAACAGTGACACCATAAATAACTGCACATTATGAAATCCTCAAATTGAAATGGTCCGTACAAATGAAAAAAAAGAAAAAGAAAATGTTGTGCAGTGTCTGAAATATTTCATGGACTGCTTTTAATTAGTGTGACTGCGAAGGAGGCAATGCTGATATTATGTGAAGAGAATGCAAGATTTCTCTTACTTTGACAAACACACTGCATCAAACATCACCAGTTAAGTTGTTCTTCATCACACTGCAGGACTGCAAACCAACATTTCTGATCCATCACAGTCATCCTGGCCACAGTCAATCAGTATCTAGGCATAATACATCCAATGTCAACAGGAACACTATTATATAATAAGTGTCCAATAGCCAGACATGTTTCAATCCCTCCTCTCCAGCAACCTGTCACTCACATAAAACAGTTTTAGTTTGCATTTGCAATGCCCACTTTATACAATCCAAACAATTCCACTTGATTCTATTCTTCAAATTTGATGAATCGAGGATATACACATCCCAATAACGAAGACTCAGTCAAAATGTCCTGTTCCCACGAATCCCACACAATTTCAAGTGCCAAAATGAGTCAGTATCGTATACCTATTTTTTTCCATTTAGTTTTACGACCAATGGTAGACTAGTTGTTCATGCGACCCATTTAAAAAGGTAATTTTTGGAAATAATGCAGACATATATAATAAAATACTATAAAACAATAGGCCTCTGAAAAAGCACTCTACTGTAGTTCAAAATTAGACTCAAACAAAAACAACTAGAACAAGGTAACTTTGAAAAGTAATAAATTACTAAAAAACAAAGATGTCCACCAAAGACATCTTCTCTTTTCAGAGTTTTCCCAAAATCGAAGGGGAAATCCCAGGCATGAAAGAAGGCCTATAAACCTCCATTGTTCATTCATCTCTAACCACATCTTGAGCTCTTCCTCCATGGAAATGGGCCAGGAAGGGAAATACCCAATATAGTAGGGTCACGCACATCAGTTTGGCACAATAAATCCCTCAAAGGTTCCAAGATGAAAACGGAGAGCGTCCAAAAGCCTGGCACTGTAATTTAACTTCTCTATCTGCTGATGGAGGTAAATAGCACTAATACCTAACTCTAAAGGACATTTTCTTGTTGTGTTTGCACATTTAAAAGTGCTCACAGATCACTTTAATACAGGAACAGGCTTTGCTCAGTTTTGCAAAAAGCGTTGGGGCCAAAATAACTTTCATCTGAGTGTGTAGCACTAGTATGAGTAAAATTATATAACTGATAAAGGTCTTACATAAGATCTATTTTTAATCTATCTAGGTTGAAGCCAAATTAAGCTGTTCTCTCCATTGTCGCCCCAACTGTCTCTTATGAGCGGTCTAGAAACAGTTTGGCTATAGTCAAGACCTTTGGTGGAAACATTAAAAGACAATTTTCTTCCATAAATGGAGACAATGTAAAGACAAATTCAAAGTATCAGTATTAAAAAGCACATCTTTACACTAACTCACTGTACCTCTTCATATCTGCTTCTGCATCAAACTTTTAAAGTGTTAAAACCACTTACAGCAGCACTTTAAATTAGTATAAATGTGCTCAGAACAAACATACAGAGAAACCTTTGGTATGTCTTCGGATTTGTGTCAGCAACAACAATGAAATCCCTGAACAACCTAATTGCTTAATTGGATTACATAACAAAGGAGGAGTATGTGAATACTTAAGCATATAACTGTGCAAGTCAGACTTAATGTTGCTAAGAGAAAGACAGACAGACAGACAGAGAGAGAGAGGAGAGAGAGAGGAGAGAGAGAGAGAGAGAGAGAGAGATTTTGCATGCAAAGTAACTTTCTTAAACTATGGACATGGAACCAGTTTCCTGACAAAAATAAATTATATTGCTAATGTTCTCAGTCACTCAACTTGCAGCAGTCTCCTGAAGTCGACCTTAAAAGGAACAGTTCCAGAGTCAGTAAGTTGAATTTCAGAACTGAATCAGTCGAATTCATGAACAAATCATTTAGACTGGTTTTGTGAACTGGACTAACCAATTAATTTATTTAAATCACAAAACAATTAATTGCCAAATCAGACATTTTTAGTGAATAATAACTCAATTTTGTTATTTTCCTCAGACCATACTAAGGCAAGACTTATACTAATTGTGCGTTCACACCGCCGCAGTCGAGAGCGAAATACGCTCTCGCCTCCCTGCCACCAACGCTGTAGAAAGATACGTGGACGTTCTGACGTAGATCGAATGCTTAGTCTTGTAATCTTTATTTAAAGGGGTCGCAAAGCAAACAAGCATACAAAGTTACATGTTTGCTAATGAAATAAACAAATTAAAAGCCGTTTTGTGTGGTGTTGCTTTTGTGTTCATGGTTAAGTGCTAGTCTAATTTAAAAATTTTGTAGGTTAGCAGTTTATAGGATACGTTTACTAGCCTTTGAGTGTGCAGCAAATAACTGTTAGAAATAAAAAAATAATGACTGTATTCAACTATTCATTTTCTTCTGTGTGGGCATCTGACGTGAGTTCACGAGAGCGCCACGACGCATGCACGAGAACTGAGAAGATGGCGCAGATGGGTCTCGATGTAGTGTTTAAAATGGTTCTAAAGTGTGCATTTCCTGGATGTTCGAATAGTGAGAAACCAACGAGAAAACGTAAAAGTGCCATTCCAATGCCAGAAAATGAATGGCTTACCTTTCACACTTTCCCATCAAATGATCGTGAGCGTCATCTTCTCAGTTCTCACAAAAGTCTTACCGGGTTGGAACAACATGAGGGTGAGTAATTACTGACAGACTTTTCATTTTTGAGTGACCTAACCCTTTAAGCCTAATGGCATTTATCATTATTTTCTCCAGCTAAGCAATTTGTTGACAATACCACAGGGGAGACCAGGTATAGTACACTTTTGTTATTTTGTACTTCAAATGTACTACGAAATGACTCACTGTTAACAACCCAGACTATGACATTGTTTTTTGTTTGCACATTTAACCTTATTAAATCACATTGTTACTCATTTAAATAATCCCCATCAACGGAATTCACAAAAAAGGGGGTAGAGGCCAGGTTGAGCTGTGCTTTAGAAGATGAAGTGTGTTGCTGCTATGTCAAAAATATTCCCCCCCAATTTTTTTTCATTATTTGTCAAATTCGAATGACGATTTAGTCATTTATGACAGTATGAGTGAGTTTAATTTGTTGATTGATCGTTAATCTTGTAAATGATTTAATCCACTGAACCCTGCTTTTGAGCTTGTTTCTTTTGAGCCTAATTCCTAGTCAAATTAAAATGATATAGTTGTATCACTTGTGATGGTATTTTGTATAGATGTGGCCAGACGTGCAGTCTACCAATAACATTAGAGCGACAGCACTACGAACGCCCACAAGCGACTCGCAGTACAGAGACTAGCAACATACAGCGACAAAGTTGCTGGCGGTATGAACGGGGCTTAAGACGGTTCACAGCTCCTTAGCTGCCAAATCACAGCACATTTGGGCCAGCTAACCAATCACAGCACACTGGGCCAGCTAACCAATCACAGCACATTTCGTATTTCAGAAAGAGGGGCTTCATCGAAACAGTAACTAACGATGCAGTGTTTTTTTTTTTTTTTTTTTTAATTTGTTAATAGGACCCTTTTAATACATTTTCATTTTTGGTGAACTAGCCTACACATTTAATTTGTTAATATATGCGCAAAACACTGTGGCCATGAGGGAAAATCCAATGCCAATGACTCCTTCAGAACAAATAGGAATGGAGAACAATGAAGGCAAATTCTGCAAATATAACAAAAGTAGCATGTATCCTCATTTAGAACAGTGTGGTTTTAAATAATCTCTGCAAGGCAGTGTGCAGGTCTGAGGGAGCTGAGAGTGTTCCAGCCAAGAACAGGATGTGAGCTCTGCCTAAGGAAACAGCAACACTTCCTGTTTTTGCCATACACATGCCAGCATATGCATGACTTTGGAGCACAGATCTATGCTCTGAAAGACATATTGGTGTAACATAATGCACACGAAAAAGTCAGGATTTTATACACCATAAATAAGCAAAATGACCTATTTTTAAATTATTTTTTAGTTCATCTGCATCATGTACAGAAGTTCAGAATGAGACGATGTTGATGTTTTCACAAAAGATTAAGGAAAATCATTCCTCATGATATGATTCCTTACTATAGGTAAGGAAATGTTATGGTTGTTTAAATACACAAAATATGTCAGACACCAACAGCTATGGCTAACTTAGTACTTTGGCTTATACCACAATATAATTTAATAAGAAGATTTAAGTAACAACTAATAAGATCATGTGAGACATCATCGTCTCACAAACAAGTATTTGAGATCATTACTAAATGTTTATTTGAGTGACACATCGCAGTATGCACCAGAAAGCATTGGGAAAGCTCAGGAGGTGAATGTCTAGAGAGCTTGTTACTTGAATAGGTGGGATCAAAGGATTTGTAGCAGTTCAAAATGCACACCCATCATCTCTCATTCAACAAATACTGAGGAATACAGAGAAATATGTAGGAGTTGTCTTTGTGTACTATGTTCTCATAAGCATTTATGAGGTTTGAGAAATCAATACTTGATATGTATCTAAAGGCTCTGAAAGTAGGCAGCTTTTTCAGATCCACTGCCATTCATTGTTCTTTTGATGCGGGGAGATGTTATTAAAGTTTGCAGATGGAAAAAAGCAATTCTGACAATGCAGCATGACCTCACAGTGAACTCATGATACCAAATACGTAGGAACAGTATATCAGAGAACCAAAAACATGTGAATGTTGTTAAATTACAGAAATATTGTCTTAATCTCAAGGGGATACATCAGTTAAAACATTTATGCCAAAAGAGTTTGGCTGAAAAAAAGGTTTGGGAAACCCTGATTTAGGCCATGAGTTTCAAACATACAGGCCCCATCAAGGAGTCCAATCTCGGATGATTTGCAGAAAACTATTGAAATTAAATGACGCTAAATAAAACACTAGTACATTTTGCATATCTGAATGATATATTTATAATATTCTACTTTTAGCTACAGCTCATATCTTAAAGCGGCAGAACCTCCTTGAATAAGACACACACTATGTGAAAAATGCAAGGTTTTGATCTAAATCGGAGTGAAAAGTGTCCCCGTTCATATTTACCTAAAGTTTGTGTCACTCATTAAACATGGAAAGGTACAAAATAAATAAATAATTATAAGGAAAGGACCCAAGGTCTAGCTAGGACCAAGGAGCAGGACCGGAGCACAAAACTTTTTAAATATTTTTATTAATGATTAACGTTTCGACGCCCATGCATCTTCTTCAGAGTCAAACAGTCAATGGCAACCATATAGAGAATTTAAAGAGTCAAACTTCAAGGTATTGGCCACTGGCCTAGGTGGGTGTAGTGCAACAATTATCCAATCCTATACAAGCACTAGTCTAAACAATCAAAAAAAAAAAAAAAAAAAAAAATTATATTACCCTTATAAGTGAATTTCTCAGACAATGAATAAGGCTAAATAAGATACATTCAAGGTAATTTGATCATGTCAGAGGAAGTATGTGATTTGCATTAGTCTTATTATTTTTTTTATTACTAAGGTAGACAACATCATATATGAGGTGACGCTTAGTCCAGTCCATAAGATGCCGTAAAATGGGTCTGACACCCCTGTATGCTGATATCACCAGACAAATACACCTCACATTCTGTAAAGGTGGTGATCAGCATGCAGTTAGTCACCGCAGCCTCTTGTCCTCACTAGACTGAGAAGATAAACATTTCCCTGATTATAGAAAACAAAAATCATAAAGGACACATTAATGGGCTAATCTATTTATTGTGGCCTCAATAACAATTTGTCTACCTGTGCTGAGACATTAACAAAACCTTGACGTAATATTTAAATTGCCTGTGTGCGTATAGAGCAGGAACACTAAAAGCTGGCAGGCACAGTTTGCTCCGGACATGGTAAGTCCATGTGCATTTCATGAAAGGGACATTCAGAGCTGACCAGCTGTACTACAGCACACACTAATGCCCCTCTGTCATGCTCAGCCCACTTCTGCAACGTCACACTTGGCTCAATTAACCAATTAACTTCCCCTCTCGTTATCTTTATGTCTGAACATCCCAATTTAGGTTAAAGGCTTCAACCTTCACATAAACTAAACAAATGCGTACTTTTTCTTTGATGTGGAGTCTCAAAAATTAATTTTAGTGATAGTTTTCTACACACTATAGGCAAGTTCTATAAATCTTGTAAAAAATAAAAAAAAACTTTCATAACTCCCTCATTTGAATCTATTTACCACATTTCTTTGAATGTAAGACTTTTATGCCTTAGACATCTTTGCTGTTGGGGAGTAACTCCTAACTGGCTGCCAATCAATAGGTCAGGCACTACTCTACATCTAGAGTTATGCTTAATACTTAACTTATAATACACATGATCTGGGTCACCCCCAGACTGGCCACAGCAAGAAATGCTGTGGCTGCTAGTTGAGTCTAACTAAGTTGAGAGGGGCTTTGAAGGAGTCTATGCATGAATAGGGCACTTGTACAGCTCGGCCACTCTTCTATGACCAGAAGAAAATATAGTACATTATCAGACTTATAAAATCTTTAAAAAAAAATGAAAATATTTTTTTTTGTGTAGGCTGGATGTGAACCACACTTATGGTTACAGTCAGTTATTAACGCTAACTAAAATTAATCAACATCTTAGATGAAAAACTTGATTTTTTTTCTTTTCAAATAACTGAACTATGTTATTAACAGGAAATAAACTAAAACTAAAACAGTAATAGAAATTAAACAAATAGTAATTTATAAACATTTTAAATGAGATTTAAAAAACATATTCAGTTTTCATTTTAATTTATTTTTTATTTATTCTTTTGTTCGTTTTTAGATTTTTTAAAATAAAATATATAGTATATAATATAACACTGGTCACAGGTACACAGATTACTATTTTGACTTTTTAAGTTTTTTTTTATTAGGCTATTAACAGAAAACTAAGAAATAACAATATAATTAGTAAATTAATTAGGCCTACTGTCTCTGTCTCTCTATAAACACACACATATTACTGACAGTTGGTTTGTTTAAAAAAAAGGTTATTTCACAATGATCACACCGATTTCCTAATACATTAAACTCCCTGCATAAACAACACATGTGGGAAGCATAGGCCTATTCACCCAATGAATCAACAGTAGACTGTCAGCATTATATAACTATTAAGAACAACTCCCACAAACTTTGTAAAAGGTCATGTTTTGACTGAATTATGTCCTGGGAAAGGGAACACATGATCTCATCTGTTTTCGGAGTAGTCTAGCCGTTAGCATACAACACTTGGTTTCCAAGTGATTTAAACCCATACATTTAGATGCCACTATTATCATTAATGCTACTGGTCATAGTGAAAGGGAAAGCCCTATATAGGGAAGCCTGTAGTTGTATGACCAGCTCGTATAAGATGGAGTTTCCCTTGATTGTGTGAATCGGATCAGACTGACAGCATGCTGAGATTTCCCAAACGCCTGTAGCAGTAACTTGCTCATAAAATATCTGCAGCATGTTACGTGTTGCACAACGACTACATTTTTAAATAAAACATACAATGTTGCATGCAAGCAAAACAAACCACTGCTGTAAAAACAAAATGATTTAAAGTACCACTACATGTCTACATGCATTGCTTACCTTAGGATGAATTTATCAGTTGTCAATCCGTTATAGGAATAACATCAGCACCACGCACAACTAAGCGCAATGTCTTCCTATACGTCCGCATTTGTCGCATATAAAATAAGAAATAATATCTTACAGAATCATACGACAGAAAGACAGTAATATGTCGGGAGAAGCGGATGATTCCCTAATTACCATCAGCTATTCGGACTGATTGTCGTGGCTCTCTGGAGAAGCGCCATTTGACTGCGCCTACAGGCGCGCGGCTGAGACGCGACCGATGTGTTGTTGTAAGATCCGCGCTCACGGGCGCCCTCTGCTGACGCGATGCGAATAATGGTGTAGGTGTACGGCAGACAAGCGTAAAGTGCCATCTGCTGGTTTTAAAGAGCATAATCGTGCACGGAGCTATCCTGATTTGACCTGTGCATGACACACTATAACAGCACCAAAATTCTAAATTCATGCAGTTAATGTCAATGAAGTTGTAGTTTGATCCGGTCACATTGAAATCGCTTTGACAGAATATATCAAAGGTATGAGACAAAATCCTTTTGTGTTATAAAACAACAACAACAACAACAACAACAACAACAACAACAACAACAACAACAACAACAACAACAACAACAACAACAACATAAAAGTTTCGCTCTTTTGTTCACATATGATACAAACCCCCAAATTTGATGTGAACTGAAAGAAATAAAGTTACACCACTACAGCATATAGTTTTATCTGTATAGTTTTGTCTTCAACTATGGACTCTTAAGTTCTAGAATGTCGATTTGTTATTTGAAGGTAAAAAAACATCAACAACAACCTGTATTTAAGAAATGCCTTCATCCTTCAATTCATACATGATTAAAACTATAATGATGATCAAAGCAAAACAAACCATTTCAATATTTACAGTGTGAATATGTACGTAATAATAGGCTACTAAGCAATCTGAGAGATTGATATATCTTGTATTGTCATTACCATCGATTCCCACTAGATGTCAGTGTGAGACTTACAAGCTTCCACAGTGGCAACGTCACAAAAGATTTCATTCATTTCTGCCATGAAAACAGTGCACTTGTCTACACCACAGAACATGCCAGGACATGTTTCGGCGTATTATATTTCAGCATGTTAGTTGTTTTGAAAGTCTGCATAATAATCTACATGCTAATCTGATGTTTGGAAATGATTTCCTCCAAAGCATGCTTAACCTGCAGCATTGTGCTGAAGACCGAACACTGTGCAATTATTAATTCCTTACATTTTGGTGCAAAGTGCAAACTAATTGATAATATCATGTTAGAATGTTCAACTGGATATATCTAAAAATATTTATGGCATAATGTCTCTTTCTATCACAAAGACAAGATCTATAGATTCCTTTCAGGTAAAACATTTTAAAGCAGTAGAAAACATCTTTGTTACACATATAAATAACCTAAAATATCATATCAGTTTTTAGTAGAAAAATAGTTACTATGTCTAAAGCAATTTGACCTTTACAGTGCAGTATAAGTACATTTATATTGAGCAATGGAAGAAATGAGCTGTTAGGAGAGACTGAAAATATCAAGCATACAGCTTTCTTGGTGAAAACTGTTAAGGAGCACAGCAGGTCAGATATTGCCTTGTGGTTTGGTGTTTACCTTTGCACTCCATGTAGCCCAGGGCAAGTCACTATGGCAACTTCCTTGCACCAGGAAGGGGATAATTGTAGTTCGGAATTCCAAATGGATGGTGTGCCTTGTTGAAGGTGATAGTTTTGTGCTGCTCATTCAGATACTGCAATCTGTCTGACTAAAGAAAACAGACACATATCGACCTGGTTCCTGCAGTGGGTTTCTGTGTTCATATGTTGCAAATCAGTGGATTTGCTTTAGTATTGTCTTTAGTACAACAAAACTGCCATGTTTTATGTCACGAGAAGACATGTATGGGATTTTGTTTGTTATTCCAAGTCATAAATATCATTTAGAACTATTTGCATTTTCTGTCTTTGGCTCCAGTATGACTTTGAGATAAATTCTCTACTTTGATCTGTCAACTTTTCTCCTGTCTGCATTTGGGCGGTATCTTTTGAGATAAATGTTATATTGTGTGTGATAAAGCTATGAAAAGCACAGGCTCTTTACTACAGAAATCACCTTACAAAAACAGCAAGTGAGAAAGATTAAGGTGATCTGAAGTGGTTCTAGAATTTCAGTCATTGCAATAGGAATCCATGTGATCAGGAATTCAGAGTAAAGGTGCAGTCACATTAGAGAAATTTCACTTGCAAGAATTGTCTGTTGTCAATAGTGTAGCAATGTACAGAGCACAGATCACACAGAAATCACTTTCAGGCCAAGCAGGTTTCTCTTGCTCAGTGCACCAAATCTGTGTGACCAACTTTGCATTAGGTTCAAGTTGGTCACACAGATTTACAGCGTTATGCTGACCAACAGAAAGCTGCTTAGTTTGATAGTGATTCTGAATGAGCTGTACTTCTTGGTTTGTATAATAACAATAATTTTGCCATTATGTGGATTTGAACAGAACCTGGCCAAATCTTTCCGTACTTCCTCAACCGCATTGTTCTCATCATTTTCACTACAATCTTTTATTAATATTATTAAATTTTCACAACAATCAATGCCAATTGTGTTTGTATAAAACAAGAGAGAGTGACCAAGTCTGCTGTCAAATTATTATTACTGGATTCTGATTGGTGAATCATGGCAATCGTCCATGAAACACTGAATGCAGAGAGTTTAATCCAAGTAGCTGATAACGGCACTACTTGTGTCACATCGTTGACTCGCCCTCTCTCATTTCATACAAACCCAATTGGCAACATCTTGCGTCTCAGTTATCAATTGTGTTAAAAATAACCTCAGAGGACTAATATTACAGTAATATTGTTGCAATGGTAAATTACAAAATGGACCACTAAGAAAAAATAGACAATTAAAATGAAATAATCAGTAAATAATAGCAACGAGATGAGCATTGCAACAATATGCCTGCAAGTAAAATGATAGTTCAATCAGAACTGGAAATGACAATGTTGATATTGGCGGAATAGATCTGCTACACTGCTGCTGCTGCAGAGCAAGTAGTGCATTTGCAACACATACATGACTGCTGTGAGCAAGTAAAACATGCTGCTGCTGTACAATATAGCATGCAAGAATTACCCGTAGAAGATCTGTACAGGTGGAACTGGGGGAGGTGGAGGGTCTCTGAAACTGCTATACAGCAAATGCTGACCGAGTATTTGAAGGTTGATCAGCGAGCTCATTGGCTAGTGATACAGCAGGAAGCAATCAGCTGTGCCCAACACAGAATGATGTGATTGCAAGCAGATTGAGTTCAGCCTGCGCCATCTAGAGTTTCACGACCGAACTTTGTATTACATGCCATATTTTATATTTTCTTGTTTGGTGAGTAGCCGTGTAATAAGGTGGGTCCTGATCCCACTGTAAAAAATGGTTGTGATTTTAACAGTAAAATACTGTAAAAATGCTACAGTGAAAAACTGTTAATTGGTTAACAGAAAGTTTCCTTACTATATACGGTAAATAACTGTGATAGATCTAATGGTACATTTAATGTAATTCCACTGTAAAATACAGTTAAATTTACAGTTTTTGAAAGTGAAAAAGAACAACTCATTGTACAATTTACCGTGAAAAAAACGTAAATTGACATTCCCACAATTCCCTGCATGACACTTCGCATTTGATGTATTTTTGTTGAAATAACTATGTTTCTTCATAGTTTTATTCGTTTTTTTCTAATCAGTCATGTACATTAGGCTTTTATTTTACATTTAATGTTGTTAAATTCATGCTTATTGTATTTTTAAAATTTCATGTGTTACCCTGATGGTGTTTAATGTTTGTGTGAATGACACTTTGCAGCATCTATATATTAGTATAAACTTTCTTGTTAAAGAGCTGTTTGTGATGAGCTTTGATTGATCATGTGACTCTCTTCACTTCTGTAAATGTTGGTTGTCAGTGTATTACAATGGTACAAAACAGATATTAATACTTCAATAGATCAGTATTAACATTATATCAGATAATGAAATACGGTCTATTACTGTAAATTTTAAGTTAAGTCTGTAAAACCTAATATGTTGCTACCATATTTTATACGGTAAATTTCTGGCAACCACAGCTGCCGGTATTTTACCGTAAATTGAACAGATTTTTTTTTTACAGTTCCTTTCTGGGTTTATTTTACAATAATTACGGGCAGATTAAACATATCCCTCATATATATCTGCCTTTCTAAATATGATTTAAAACATCTCACACATTCATACCTCTATTCATCGCTGGCCGGATTCCCCATTCCTCCTGGCTCTGCGATAATTCTCTCAAAGAAGATGGAAGAGGGTTAGATAAGGGCTAGAGATGCAGAACATCCATGTCATTTACCTGCTGACCCCTTTGTTTTGTTAGGCCCACCATGCCCATTACAATTTCATTACATGCAGCCAATACATCTTTTTAAAATCTTGATTAAATCTTCATGCTTGAGCTAACCGGAGGCACTGATCCATCTAGCTGTCTTCTCTGCTCCTACTTTAACCTCTGGGGTTGTGTGCGCAGGGCCATTCTGGGCGCAGTCCATTGAATCCTTTTGACACTAATTGAATTACTGGAAAGAGCGCAAAGCCAGGTGACCTCTTTATGTTACGGTCATTAGAGAAGATAAGAACTGATTTTTGATCACACATACAGTATTTGTGAAACTTTTCAACTGATCCAAATAGGCAGAGGACCTGAGGGTGAATCGCTCTGCCAAATTTAACACGAGAAGTCTCTTTTCATCTTAAAAGTCGTGATTACATGACTGCATTAGGGCAGAGACCAGCAGCTTGGATCTGTTATCCATCACCAAGTCTGACATTGGACCACTGCAGGCCATTCAATCCCAGTGTCCCTTTCCTCTTTCCTGCACCATAACCATACATCTCCCCTCCCTTCTTTCTCCACCTGGTCTGAACTAATGAACCCCTGAGGTCAAGGGTGACAGTAGGGGCACTGTTGTCAGTCCGACAACGTCCAGATGATTCTTCTATAGCTCCCCTCCTATCATCCTTCTTATTTATGTCCTAGTGGACCTTGATTAAACTAGGTGACATTACCTCACCATTGTTGTTGTTTCATTCGAACTCAAGCAGTTGTATGACTTCACTCAGCTGGCTGTGGTTTTCATTGCCATTGTATACCCAGAGCCACAGACCTCTATTTCCTGGAATAATTAATGACATAACCAGCAGCAACCTTATTATTTACTAGAACAGGGCCGGTGACAGACATCAGGGGAGAGAATTAGAAGGTCTGTGTGTGTGGATATGTTACAAGCCGTAACGCTTCTTTCCACGGCCCAGCTGCAGTTCTTCTCTCAGTGGAAACCAACCGGACTGTGTCCATCACTTCAGGTAGAAGTGATTCCATTAGCAGCTGTAAGGCTAATGCCTTTTTCCCCCTGCAGACTGGAGGGGTTGTGTAAGAGGCCTACATTAGCCCCTGAGGGCCCAAGAGGTCCTTTTAAACATCAGAATCTGGACCTATCAGAAAACATCCAAGACTTGAAGACGACTGGTTTACACAATACACACAAAGACTATTAAATGAATTGAAGTAATAAAGGTCAAATGTATTTTATTTGGTAACACTTTACAATAAGGTTTCATTTCTTAACATTAGTGAACTACATTAACATTAAATAAAAAATTGTTTCTACAGCATTTTTCAATTGTATGTTCATCTCAACATTTACTAATACATTTTTAATATCAAACGTATCTGTTGTTAATGCACTGTGAAGCATGAACATTTTTAACATTAAGAAATTCAAAGCTGCAGTCCGTAACTTTTTGGGGTTAAAAATGATCCAAAATAGCAAGTACATAACTAGCCAGTGCTCAAAACTATCTGCTTGCCGTAGCTTGATTCAAAACGGTAAGCTTGTAATAAAGTTTTCAATTCCAGTGGTACTGGTGGATTTCCGCGGGAAATTTTAAATTTTAAACAGAAATTTGAGCATGTCTTTGCATCATTACGTCACATCTGTATGTACGTAAAGAAGGCGTCTCGGCTTGTAGGCTATATTGTGTGTGAGGATGTTGGAGGTGGAGAGTTATAGCCTTTTCTCACAGCACTTGATATAATTGAAATTTTCAATTTGATGGCGGATCCAGAAAGGTTCAAACGACAACCACAGTGAGATTCACTCGTTGTAAAATGCAAAAGACTACAGAAAAAAAGAGACATACGAAAACAAGGATATCAAAAGGGCTTTTGAAAGGTGGCGTGAACTCCGTGCAGAGTTCGAACAGAGAAGGACTGCCGCTTTAAATGCTGTAAAAATGCATTGCTCATTGTTAGTTTGTGTTAGTTAATTTAAATGTTAATGAATTAGACCTTATTGTAAAGTGTTACAGAGTTTTTTAAAGTTTCAATTTATTTATTTGAATTTAAATGTATACAGGCCCAATTTATCAGGTTTGTTTCAGGTATTAAACAATGTAAAGTATTTGACTTAATGTAATTAGTTACTGTACTTAAGTATCTTTTTGGGTGTAGTTTTGCTGAGTTTCATAGAAATTAGCAACTTTTACTCTCTACTGTATATGTACTTACTGCGATACATTTGTGATGAGTAGGCCTAATGCAGTTACATTTTGCATGGCGCCTAACTTTTTCTGCAGCAGTTTATTTCTGCTACAAAACAAGCAATATCACCATCTACAGGAGATTGAAGGTATCTTGTGCATTTTGCCCTTACTCACCGAAACTTGTCAAGGCTATTTATACAAATGTGAGGGCATTGGCAGGTAGTTGCTGAATTGCAGGTGTTTCATATGAGATGAGGACATGAGATACTCTAAGACTTTTACTCAAGTGGTATTGGAATTGGTGACTTGTTAATTGCAATGGATTTATTTTCGCTGTATCTGTACTTTTACTCAAGTATGGTTTTCAGGTACTCTTTACAGCGTTGGTATTTAATCATATCAGACTGGGAAAAGGAATTCATTGTACTCAAAGGAAGAAGAAATATTGTCTATGTGAAATAAATAAATAAATGAAGAGTTCAGATGCAAAAGCCTCTAAATGCCATCTGAAATTTTCTTCTAGAATGATCATTTATATCAAGCTCGTATATTTAAGTTCAGTAATTTCACTTAAATAACAATTACTGGGTCATTTTCACTGCCATTTAAGTGAAATTACTGAACTTAAATATACGAGCTTGATAAAAATGATCATTCTAGAAGAAAATTTCAGATGGCATTTAGAGGCTTTTGCATCTGAACTCTTCAAATAATGCTCAGACTTCAGTTTAGGCGACTCGTGGAGCTGAATCCTAATACAGAACCTTGCCAAATCCCTGCATATTAGATCATTTCCACATCTCTTTTACTGTATGTGTAATTTTCAGAGTAGGTGTCATTCTCTTGCCTTGTCATTACTGTAGATATTTTTCCAGATATTCTGATAGGCATATTAAAATGTTCAAACAAGTTTTCTTTTCTCTGTGCTCCGTTTGTGAGAAACATGCAGTCTTTGACGGTGAGGATGAAGTGAAAAGGGTCAAGATGTTTATTCTGTTCGGTCAATCTGTTCATTTTTAACAATTAACCTTAAACTGAATGGACAATCTGTGTGTTTGCCATGCATTGTCTGTAATGTTGTAATAGAGTGTATTTCAGTGTGTATGTGTGTGTACACTTAAGGGAAAGCTGAAGCAGGGTTTATAAAGTGACAGGCTGGTTTGTTAATAAGCAAAAGACAGAGTCAGTGGAGTGAGGCTGAGCACTGCAGACAGATCCTTCTGAAGCCAGATATTTTCTGAGCAGAAATATCTCTCTGGGCAAGCTTGTGTCATGCATTGTGTGCTCATAATGCAAATGCAGACTGATCCCATTGTCGCTTTGCTTCGCATCGCAGACTCTCGGACCACTTTGTGAATAGACTGGGATGTGGATCCTAACAGGTCATGTTAGGCCTCTATCCTTTCTGTATGCTGTGAGTGGGAGAATGAATAGACAGATTAATTAAATATGTAGCAGGAACATGAATGTCTTTAATTCTTTATGAAAGATATCAAAACTAAACTAATCAATGTAGCAAAATATATTGGTCTCTTAAAGCGCTTTCCTTTAACTGGGACTGCAGCTCCACCTCCCCACAACAACCTTCTGTTCAGTCCTTCATCTCTATCTTATGTTGGCTATTTCATTTTTATTATTGAGATCGACAGCCACAAATAATACACAAAATAAAACAAACTGAATTTACAACATTAAAAACATTTACAATTCATTGACTTATCCTCCAGTCCTTGCAATACCAGTGCATTGCTCTTCGAGTAGTCAATGAAGGCCATGGCAACTCTAATGAAACTCTGAACCAGACACAATGATGTGCTGAGGATATACAGTCTGGTATAAATCTTAAAGCACCGTGATACACGACATCCAAGGAAGAAGACAAAAAGGAGCAAAATTGGTACACAACATCCAAGAACCGGACAACTGGGCTTTCTTACAGTACATTGAATGAGAAACATGGCTTGTTTCTGAAATAAAACCCTAACTTTGTCTATAATTTTTTTCTTCAACTTAGTTATATGTGAACTAAAAGATATGTTTCATTGATGATAAGATATTGTGACATCAAATACAGTATATTCTTGTAGCTTAACCAGTAGAGCATTACGCAAACAACACCAAGGCCATCAGTTTGATTCCCAGAGAATGCATGTACTGATAGAATGCACCTTAAATGCAATGTATGTTATTTTGGATGCCTCTTCTAAATGTAAATGGAACACAATTGAATTTCCCTGCAGAGTCAAAAGAGAAATAAGGCTACTTACTGATTTCTCATATCTCGGAAATAACATATAGCCTATTTAGTTTTAAACAAGTTTTAAAAATGATATAACCTAAATTGAATGGCAAGCTGATTGTTATTAGCATAATTTGCAGCTTTATGTCTGTTTTAGACAGACTTATTTGACAGTCTGATTCAGGATTTTTGCTATCGTCTCACCCCATCAACTCTCTGCATAGATCTTAATCCTTCTGAGTTGATACAGCTGAATTTTTTTTCTCTGTTCTCCCACATTACATAAAGACCACAGGACCACTGAACTGTTTCTCTGTTACAAGGACTTTGAAAGATCTGCCAGTCAAAATGTTATAAGCTTCCTGCGTATGACAAGTTCATTGCATCCATCCGTCACTTTCGTGGAGATTGCTGACAACAGCTACTAAAACTCAAAAGACTATGCTACATGAAATCATTTCTTGTTTGCTCACCAAGGCTGAATGTATTTACTAAAAACTTAATTTAAACACTGTAATATTGTAAAATATTTTTACAATTTAAAATTAGTAATAAAATTATATTTTAAAATAGGCCTACTGATTAATTTAGCAAAACTTTTTTTTTCAGGATTCTTTGATAGGAAGTTCACAAGAAGTATTTTAAATAGATTTATTTGAAATAGAAATCTTCTGTTTAAAAATGTCATTATACATGTCTTTACTGACACTTGATCACTGCATCCTTGCTGGAAAAAAACTTGCCCCAAACTTTTGAATGGTAGTGTATATTAAAATGACAAATAATTTTATATTATATTAACCAGAATAATTAACAAAAGCTTTTGGTTTTTTAGCATTTGGTTTGTCCCACTTTTTCTGAAATTATCCCACAAGTTTGTACAAAACCTGATGATCCATGTTGTGGTTGAAAGTTAAAAACCATTTTTTATCATCATCAAAAGAGAGAGAGAAAAAATAATTTAGGCTATAACGTCACCATTGTGAGAAATACATTGGCAATATAAGACAAAGTCATTATCACAATTACCTTTTTATTTTAAATACTTGGAGGGGGAAACTGGCTTCCTGTTCATTTCAAGGTATAAATAAGATTTCCAATCTCAGATTTTTATTGTGGTCTCAGGAGGTCCTATAAAAGAAAACGTCTCAGGTTACTATTGTAACCATAGTTCCCTGAGAACAGGGAACGAGACGATGCGTCGATCGACGCCATGGGAACGCCTCCAGCGTGACTGCGTCTGAAGCATCTATATCAACTAGTCCAATGGAAAGAATGAGCGTCACGGGCGGGTGACGTCATGACCAGGAAATGATAAAAGCACATCCGGTGCAAACCGGCTTTAGCTTTGAAAATTGCCGAAGCAAGCCGATCACAGGGATGCAGGAAGTATGGCAGGGTGACGCATCGTCTCGTTCACTGTTCTCAGGGAACTATGGTTACAATAGTAACCTGAGACGTTCCCTTACGAAGGGAACTCAACGATGCGTCGATCAACGCCATGGGAACGAGAATACCCAAAGCGCCAGAATTCCAAGTACCTGAGTGTTAGTCTGTTGTAACTAAGCACTAAGCACCTGAGAACCTGGGGCAGCATCCAGGTCCAGGCTGTAAAACCTAACGAATGTGAGCGGTGAGGACCAGCCTGCCGCATCACACACGTCTCGAAGAGAAACTCCAAATAATAAGGCTTTAGAGGCCGCCATACCCCTCGTAGAGTGAGCTCTGACCGCCAAAGGACACGGCTGGTCAGAGTACTCGTATGCAAGTGAAATAGCCTCAACTATCCACTTACTAACCGTCTGTTTAGAAGCAGGAAGACCCTTCTTAGGTGATCCAAAGCAAATAAATAACTGGTCGGACTTCCTCATTGAAGATGTCCGATGAACATAAGTATCCAGTGCTCGCACTGGACACAAGAGGTTCAGCCTTTCCTGGTCCGCAGATGTAAAAGGAGGAGGACAGAAAGCCTGCAGCACAATAGGCCTCGGAATCAAGGTCGGCACCTTAGGGACGTATCCCTGTTTCGGATATAAAAATGCCTTGACCATCCCCGGTGCAAACTCAAGGCAAGTGGGGGAAACCGAAAGGGCCTGAAGGTCTCCAACTCTCTTAAGGGATAAGATAGCTAGCAGAAAGATAGTCTTAAGGGTAAGAAATTTCTCTGAAACCGAATCTAAGGGCTCGAACGGAGCCCTAGACAGGCCTTCTAGTACTATTGCCAAATCCCAAGCTGGCACCCTAGTGCGAGTTACAGGCCTCAGCTTCAATGTGCCACGAAGGAAACGAGTAATCAGGGGGTCTCGACCCAACGATGTACCCCCCACCAGGGCGTGGTAAGCCGCAATGGCCGCCACGTAGACCTTAAGCGTGGAATGACATAGACCTGACGTAAAGCGCTCCTGCAGGAACTCGAGTACTGTGTTCATAGAACAGTTAACTGGATCCCACCGATGTTGGTGACACCATAAAGAAAAAACTCTCCATTTAAGCGCTTATAGTTTCCTAGTAGCTGGAGCTCTGGAGCTTAGAATGGTCTCAGCAGTCTCGGCTGAAAGACCACTCTCTATGAGTTGGGCCCCCTCAGAGGCCAAACCCACAGGTTCCAAATCTCTGGTCGGGGGTGAAATATTGTGCCCCTCGCCTGAGACAGAAGGTCTCTCCTGATCGGGATCTCCAAGGGAGGACCGTCTAAGAGATGGATCAGGTCCGCAAACCAGATCCGACTCGGCCAGCGTGGTGCTACTAGCAGTAGGCTTATTCCATACCGCCGGACTCGCTCCAGAACTCCTGGGAGCAGAGCAACAGGGGGAAAGGCGTACAGACGTAGCCTCGGCCACGTCTGCACCATAGCATCCAGCACCAGGGGGGCTGGGTGAGTAAGGGAGAACCAAAGTGGACAGTGCGTCGTTTGCTGAGACGCAAACAGATCCACCTCTGCTTGGCCGTAAAACTCCCAAATTTTCTCCACCGCCTCGGGGTGGAGTCTCCAGTCCCCTGGCCTCAGCTCCTACCTCGACAGGATGTGTGCTCCAATATTCTGGTCCCCTGGAATATACACTGCCCTCAGGGAGAGTACCTTCCCTAGAGACCACAGGATGATCTGGTGCGCCAGTTTGCAAAGCGGACGCGAACGCAGACCCCCCTGACGGTTCAGATAAGAGACCACTGATGTGTTGTCTGTACGGACGAGCACATGATGGCCCCTCAGGTCTGGGAGGAATTGTTTCAACGCATTGAAGAAAGCCATCATCTCCAGGCAATTTATGTGCCACGAGAGATGATGACTCTTCCACAGACCCTGAACCGAGCGGCCTTCCATTACCGCTCCCCAGCCGGTGAGGGAAGCATCTGTCGAGATAGTAACTCAATGGCAAAGAGCTCCCAACACCGGACCCTGGGTTAAGAACCAGTGCTTCCTCCATATAACTAAGTGGGTTTCCCCTCGGGGAGAACCCTCTGGTCCTGAGCCACCACTGTAAAGGTCTCATGTACAGCAGGCCAAAAGGTATCACGTTGGACGCTGCTGCCAAGAGACCCAACAGTCTCTCGAACTGTTTTACAGTGCGTGACTGGCCTAGCGATAGGGTGGCCCGCATCGTCACTGAATCACATACCACACCAAGGAAAGTGGTTCTCTGTACTGGAGAAAGCACACTCTTCTTGGCATTGAGCCTCAACCCCAACATCTGCATATGAGCGAGAACAACACCTCGGTGCCGAACCGCCAACTGCTCTGATTCCGCTAGAATCAGCCAGTCGTCGATGTAGTTCAGAATACGTATGCCCTGCAGCCTGAGCGGGGCTAGAGCTGCATCTACGCATTTCGTGAACGTGCGGGGTGATAGAGCTAGACCGAAAGGAAGTACCCGATACTGGTATTCTTTGCCCCCGAAAGAAAACCTTAGGAACTTCCTGTGCTGAGGGAGGATGGAGACATGGAAGTAAGCGTCCTTCAGATCTATCGTGACAAACCAGTCCTCGGATCTGATTTGAGTCACGATCTGTTTGAGTGTCAGCATCTTGAACTTGAGTTTCTGTACTGAACGATTTAACAGACGAAGATCTAAAATGGGACGCAACTCTCCATCCTTTTTTGGAACAATGAAATAACGGCTGTAAAAACCAGACTCTCGGTCGGGTGAGTACACCTGTTCTATAGCTTCTTTCGCTAACAGGGCCTTTACCTCTTGCTCCATCACCAGAGCCTGCTCGGGATGCACCACTGTGGGCAACACCCCGCTGTAACGAGGAGGACGAGAAAAAAACTGGATTCTGTGTACACCGCTCTACTTCGGTCGGGGCTGTCCTCACAGGCCTGACGCATAACATCAGGTCTTTTTTTTTTCTGAGCCGAAGTCTTCTTCGCCTGAAGAACGGTCCTCAGATCCGGCTTCGACTTAGAAGACTTCGACTGAGAGTGTTGCGTCTGTTTCCATTGTTTATGTGGAGGTGCACGAGACGAAACACTCTCTTTTTGTTGCACACGATATGATGAGCTTGACGGCTGGGGCTGCTCACGCCCAGCAGCCCCACGGGGCTGGACACGGCGAGGGATACATTTTTTAAAAGCGTCAGCTTGTTTTTTAGACTCCTGAAATCGCTCGACGACTGCGTGAACTGCGTCGCCGAAGAGACCAGAAGGTTCAAGCGGAGCATCTAAAAGAAAAGCCCGATCTTTTTCCTTAATCTCTGACAGATTTAACCACAAATGTCTCTCAGTAGCTACCAAGGCTGCCATAGACCGCCCAATTGCTCTGGCGGTCTCCTTAGTAGCCCTGAGAGAAAGATCGGTAGCCCGACGAAGTTCTCGAATTTCGTCACGAGTAATACCCTCACTATTATCCAAATCCCCCAGCAGGTCAGCTTGATAGGCCTGTAGCACTGCCATTGTATGCAGACACGCTCCAGCTTGACCTGCTGCCGTATAAGCTTTGCCCACTAAAACCGAAGTGGCTTTAAGCGGTCTAGTGGGCAAAGCCGAGGCTTTCAGAGACGATGCAGGACCAGGCGAAAGATAGCTGGCTAAATTCTGTTCCGCCTGGGGCATCGCCTCATAACCATACTCTTTTAGCCCTCTTATTCTCGAATAAGTGTTAACTTGAGGGCTAAAAAGTCGTGAAGAGTATGGTTTATTCCACGATTTCGATATCTCATTATGAAGATCGGGAAAGAAAGGAAGCCCTCGTGGTGGAGATAATGTCGCGGAAGATAAAAAGCGCTCATCTAATTTACTTTTAGGACGAGCGCCCTTTTTCTCAGATGGCCATTCAATATTTAATTTCTCTACTGCCCGTGACATAACATCCACCAGCTCATCATATGCTGGGGAAATAAATTGTGAATCTTTTTCCCCCATGTGTGTGCTTTCACTTTCCATACTCATAACATCAACCTCCTCGGAGGAAGAGCAATGAAGTAATGGAGGGCTCTCTCCCCGGGCGGAAGAAACCGCAGCGCGTGCTTTCGACACCGGGGGGAGAGCGCTGGATCTTTCGGGTAAGGAAGGAGAAAAGGCCCGCGGACCCGTCTCTAATCCCTCCGAAAGATCCTTTTGCGATCCCCAATAATGCATTCTCCGCGCCGCCTCGGCAGACGCGGGTCCTGATCCATGAGGATCGCGAGCGTACCCACTCTTTTCATCAAAGAGTGACAGGCGAGAGCGGAGCATGCGAAGCGGAAGCATCTCGCAATGCTGGCACTCAGCCCCCTCGAAGGCTGAGACCGCATGCTCCACTCCCAAACAAATGACACAAAGCTCGTGTGTGTCCCCACCCGTTAAATAACGCGGGCAGGGAGGAACACACTGCTTGTACACTTGTTTCGCCATAAGGTTACCGAATAAATTGCAACAGACAACAATAAATAGACAGAGACAGTATAACACAGATCGCTTGCTGAGGCAACAGAAGCTAATGCCGGTTTGCACCGGATGTGCTTTTATCATTTCCTGGTCATGACGTCACCCGCCCGTGACACTCATTCTTTCCATTGGACTAGTTGATATAGATGCTTCAGACGCAGTCACGCTGGAGGCGTTCCCATGGCGTCGATCGACGCATCGTTGAGTTCCCTTCGTAAGGGAACCCTTCCTATGGGTCATTATATCTTTACTCCTTATGCCTACTAGTGTCACAAATCTTGAAGGTCATCAAGACTAGCGACAGGCTGTGCGTGTGTGTGTGTGTGCACTCTGCGGTCTGTCTCATGGTCAGAGGAATCAGGAAGCGGATGAGTCAGGTAATGAGAAGGAGAGTGAGGAATGTTGAAACACCTCTCTGAGATCGATGTCATCAGTCTCACACAAAGCCTTGTGCACAGTCTAGCCCGAGGCTTAGGCTAAAAGCCTGGAAAAAACACACATAATGGCTGGCCAAACTTTATCTCGAGGCTGCCTCCCTGTCTTTGTCACCTCACCCCTAGCCCTCAGCGCTGCAAAAAAACCAAGGCATCTACTCAAAGGAGCTCCATTTTCTCTGCGCAAAACTGGTAACTGAGACAGCCCCACTAAGCTCTTAAGAAACGGAAATGTGGCATTGTGGAGTTTCTTCTATTCAATTATTCACACACAGCCCCTGGCCACTGCTGCCATTTACAACGGCAGTCATCTTTTCAAAGCCGCGATGGGGCTGGGTGAGATCCTGTTTCTGAGATTTAGGAGTGTGTGAAGGGAGTGGAGCTCACCTTCAACTCCCTCCTCTGTCTTGCTCGATCGCTCTCTATACAAAGTAGTCACTCCAGGGCTTAGCCCATTCAACTCAGCAACATGATACAAATGTTGAACAGACAAAAAGGAGTGAAAAAGAAATGGCATACTGTACTCTATCAACAGCATTTGAGTCAGTGTATAGGGCTCTGGGCTCTGAATCATAAATTAAATGCAAGGTTAAACTGAAGGCTGATTTGATGGGGGGTACAAGACCATTTGAAAAGCAAACAGTCAAATCCTGCATAACCTAAATCATGCAACACCGTTCATATGTTTGCGGTCGATAACGTTTGTAATGCTTTTGAAAAAGTCTTTACCAGCATTTATTAGATCAAAAATACAGTAAAAACTATTTAAAATAACTATTTACTATTTGAATATATCCAATAATGTAATGTATTCCTGTGATTCCAAAGCTAGATTTTTCAGCATCATTACTCCAGTCTTCAGTGTCACATGATCCTAAAGAAATCATTCTAATTGGTTGATTTGGTGTCCAAGAAACATTTCTTATTATTATCAATGTTGAAAATGTATGCTGATTAATATATTTGTGGAAACTTTTTTTTTTAGCATTCTTTGATTAATAGAAAGTTTAAACAAACACCATTTATTTGAAGGATTTTTTTTGTAATATTGTAATGTAAAAATCTCTTTTGATCAATGTAATACATCCTCACTAAATAAAAGTATTAATTTCTTTAAAAAACAACAACTTACTGACGGCAAATGCTGAATGATAGTGTATATGAAATATAATAGGCAATCTGTAATATTCTATTACCTCACTCACTCACTCACTCACTCACTCACTCACTCACTCACTCACTCACTCACTCAGAAATTTAAAAAGAAAGAAAGAAAGAAAGAAAGAAAGAAAGAAAGAAAGATAGATTGCCAAAGCAGAGCAGTTACATAAGTTTCATAACATTATAGCAGCTTCTATGCACCACCAAAACACTGCTCTCTCACTTCAGTTCGGAAGATTCCTTTACATATATGAAAATAACGAAACTCAAAAATGTGTTTAAACACAATGTTGTATCTTTTTATTTTAAATACATGAATACATTATTATATTACATATATATATTTTTTTAGCCTTAACCTCAACCACTGTACAATATAAAAACATAACAGGGAGATAAATGTAGTCAGAATAATATATCCAAACTTTGACCCGTCTAATCAAAACCAATATAATTTTACAATAACAAAGTCAAACTTGCTGTGATTTTTCTTAAGGAAGCAAACTTTGAATTTTTAAGTGAATGTGAGTTTTGAGTGTTAATTATATTTACATTAGGCATTTTAACAGAGCCCTTTGTCAAAATCATATTACAAATTAAAACATCACAAGCAATTTATCAAACAAAAGCCAGCAATACATACAATACCACAATGCTAAATAGAGGAAAGTACATTAGTACACAAGCTTATGGAAGCTCATTTCTGCCACAAAGGAAAAAAAATTATGCTTTGGAAATCATAATTATAAAAACATCTAAATGAGATAGCAAGTCATAATTATGGCATAATTATAACATGAAATGTCATTTATGAAATAAACTTGCCATAATTATGGGATAAAAAGTCAAAATGATGACATACCAAGTCATATTATGAGATAAAGCAGAAACAAACAGAACATAAGTCATAATTATGACATTAAAAGGTTGAAATTATGTAAAAAAGTCAAAGTTTAAAATTATTACCATTTACAATAAATACTACTTTTTATTTCATATAATTATATCTTAGTATGCCAATTTAGACTTTATCTCATAATAATGCCTTAGTATGTCATAATTTAGACTGTCATGATTAGACTTGGCTTTATGACTTGGTATCTCATAAATCAGGCCTTTTCATGATTATGATTGTCCAAACCATGATTTTATTTTTATTTTGTGACATAAATGAGCTTCCAATGATAACAACATCTTCAATCATTTTAACATTTTAAAGTTTAGCCTTAGGAAAAGTAATATAATACAAAATTAGTTTATAAAAATACCAGACCAGAGTGTTGTTTTGGTGTGTTGGCCAGGGTGCAAGAAAGGAAACTGCAGGTTCTTCAGCAAGACTTCTTCCATGATCGGAATGTTTCAGAGTGATTTAGCCCCAAACCGAGCCCATTCTAACATTAACCGCAACTGACCTCGCTGACATACACTCATACAAATCCCTGCACCTATAATGTCAGAAAGGAGAGAATCAAGCTTTATGTTACCATATGTGACAGTTACCCAACATTATCCACTGGAGGCTTGCGTGTAAGAGATGTGACCTGGGGCACGGTTGTGGCGTGACCCTGTCAGTGTGGTTCCCCCGTGTCCATGCCCACGGTGGAGGTAAGCGCCATTAAGCACTGAACCACACAATCCTCCTGTATGCCCTCAGGTAAACTAGAGCGTGCGCACACACACACACACACACACACACACACACACACACACACACACACACACACACACACACACACACACACACACACACACACACACACACACACACACACACACACACACACACACACACACACACAAACACACACACACACACACACACACACACACACACACACACACACACACACACACACACACACACACACGGGAACCATCCATACTCTTTTGCTTCATGACAACAGTCATTCAGGCCAGTGGTTTCACGACGTCGCACAAGATTACTACAGCAAGTGAGACAGATGCTGCGTTCCTGAAGAGGAGCTGTGGTCCCCGTTACCCCACTTCAGTAAAAAACGAGCCCTATGGCCTGTGAATGAAATTCTATAGAGTTTGCTTCAGTGCTGACTCGTTAATGCAGAACCCATCATTAGCTTCACTGCTAGAACTCTATATAGAGAATGTCAAATAATATCTGTTATAAAAACAGTGAGTACAGTAATGCAAACTGCACATTTCATGATTAAATGTTCATGTTCCACATTTATATGCCTTCACCAAGATGCACTTTACGCTTCTGCTCTAGATACGCTCAAGGAATTGATGTAAACAACATAAGGTAAGATATGTTTAAAAATGTTTTTGGATGTGCCTGTCTCAATGTCTCATGTTCGCAGCTGGCACACATCATCATCATATGGAGCTTCAAAAATCACTTACACTTTTCATGCTTTTATATATATTTGTGGTTAGTAAGATTTTTTTTTAAAGAAATTAATTTATCAAGGATGCATGAAATTGATCAGAATCCTGAAAAAAAGAGAGAAAAGTATTAGCACCAAATCAGCATATTAGAATGATTTCTGAAGGATCATGTGACACTGCAGAGTAATGGCTGCTGAAAATGTAGCTTTGCCATCACAGCCAAGAAAATTACATATTAAAATGTATTCAAAGTTCTTTTTAAAATTGTATTATTTAACAATGTAACTATACATACATAATTGCTGTAATGAACATAAAAAAAAACTACATTCTTCCTCCCACAATCAAAATCATGAAGCTGTTATTGTGTCATTTTGTATGTTGAGAGGAAAGTAGAGGCCTGGTTTCGGGGAATTGTGTGCTTATCTATTGATCAGGGAAACCGGAGAACACAGTTCACAATTTCACAGACAGAAAGACCAGCCATGGCTTTAAAGAAGCACAGTCTGAGCTCAGTTACAACTCAAAAGGCATGTTAAGCACATGCACAACCATTTAATGATAATAAGATAATGACATAGCCTAAATATCACTGGTATGTGCATTAATGGTGGTTGATTGATACGACGATACAGTGCTGTTTTCTATAAAAAACAGCAAGATGTGCAAAACTGAATTTTGAATACATTGACATTGTTATTCTCTCACTGATTCTTTAACTGATGTGCTCTAGAGAGTCATGGGATAGGCATCACAGTGACTGTGCTTGCTGACTGTAAAATGCATCGTGAGGAACTCATACATATCTACTGCCATGATGAACACATCTGATACCCACAAATAAATAATACTGAGGAGAATTCACATGAGCTGATACCTCATTCTACCTCCTCCTCCGCCTCTGACGGCATGAATTTAAATAGATGAACACATCGCATACATTCAACAAATTATTTCATGAGAAATATTAGGATTGTTATTTTGTATAATCTCACTGAAGACTGACCCAGTGCAAAGTCATTAGGGGCAATACGTGTGGGCTGTTGTCTGCTGGTATATTACAATAAGTCATCGGGCGACGATACACTCATTTGATGCCTGCAGGTCTCTATTGGGGGTGATGAATAGCTACAGACTGACTTTAATAATCCCGCAGTGGGACGCCTGCAGCTCATGCGCATCTCACTACCAGACACTCCAAGTGCTTTTTTGAGCCACTCGTTTAATACAGCACAGAGACAATTTTAAGCAATTTGTCACTGAAATCTAAGATATGCAAGGGGAGGGGCCATGTGCTTAAAGGCAGTAATGAGAGCGGTCACATTCATCTTTAGGTTGCTTATTTCTGCACAGTTGTGTTAATGAGGAAAAGGCATCCAGCATTTTGACATATGTGATATATTGGAGTGGGAATATTTAATGTCGGGTAATTGGTTTAGCAGATGTCCTCAATGCAGACACAAGAACAAATTCTGTGTGTTGGTGTCCACATACGCAGGCATACTACTAATGATTTTAAGAGGTTATGGATTTTTCTATATATAAAAAAACCAACATTCACAGTAATATAAACCTTTCTGGTGAAATTATGACTATTTTTTACATTATCTTCAAGAATGATCCTCAACCAGATTTAACCTTTAATTCTACATAAGCAGGTTCCATTGGGTATTACATTTTGCCTTGACAAACCAATAAAATAAAATAAATCCTGGGTATTCAAGGTTTTCAAGGTTTCACATTCGTAAACCGTTATTTGCATCTTTGTGATGTCAGTATAATTTAATGAATGAACACAGTGTGTGATCTGTTTAAATTATGGCTTGACTCACTCTTGCTCATCAGTTTGGCTCATATATAATAGAATTGACTTTCCAATCAACGTGATTCTCCCGCTGAAACAAAATACAATGCATGAAAGTTTCTGTGACTGTCGAAAGCATGTGAATGTTTCATGAAGCAGGCGCTCATTGTTTTTAAAAAAAACCTGCAATGCGCAGGGCAGTGGAATGAACCCTACAATATTTAGAAACAGTTATTTTAAAAGTTCAACTTATTTTAAACAACCAATTGTGCAAAATGCAGTGGTCAAACACGTCTGTCTGGAGCATGTTTAGATAAAAACAATACAAAAGCAGCACTGACCCTACGGGCCAGTTCACATATAATTTAGGTCATTTAAAAACGTGACAAGTGCAGGGAATGGGGAAAAAAAGCAAGGTCTTGAGATGTGCTTCTTTTAACTTGAGTGCCGTGCTTTTAGAACTGTAAAAGACATGAGTGCAACAGTCAAAGATGTCCGGCTAGCGTGTGTTTACAGATAAACAATAGAAGAGAAGCTGGAAAAGCTCAGCTGTTAACTCAGTGCATATGTTTTTGAGTATTACATAAATAGGATTTACAATGAGAAAAAGACACTCATTTCTCATGTATTTATTTATTTATTGCAAAGAGGTATACATACTGGCACACTGAGCATTAGTCATGAAGTAGCAGAATGGTGATGACAGATTATACCTTAAGCCACATGGTGATGGGAGCTGTTTTTGTTATTGCCCAATTTATTTTATGATTCATAATGCAATAAACTTTTATAGCAGAATAATGAACATGACTTACATAGTGATGATAGACCATGGGGTACCATTTTCACACAGGCGACAGTATAGGGCCTCGCGCACATCCAAATATTTAGCCAGTCTGATTTTCACCCCATGCCTCTTGTTTTCATTAAATAAACCCTAACTAGCCAAGAACTTGGATGACAACTCCCATGAGTTTATTTAGCGTGCACACACACACACACACACACACACACACACACACACACACACACACACACACGCACACGCACACGCACACGCACACACACACACACACATTTTGTCCTCATACCCGAACCACACACAGACACAAATTCAGACAAACCACAGAGTCAAGACAGAGCGGATGGAAGCACTGAGCAGACAGCTTATTTATTAATCCTATAAAGCCCATAAACCTAAAGGACAATGTCTGTTAATGTGGACCTTGTATTCATAGATTGCACACATGAAAACATTGGGAATAAGGGGCCAAGTCCCACGAATGGGAATTGCATTAGGTGATTTTTCAGTCCTGCTCTCGGGCAGCATCTTCTTAATCACAGCACAGGTTACACAGTGGCATAGTGTGTTAAAAGGTTATGTCTCAGTCTTATGGAACAGCTGTCTAGTCATTTGTGAAACGCATAGGGCCCCTGGTCTCATTCAATCTGCATTAATGTATGTGTCTTAATGAGCGCTGGACATGCTAATGATAGCTTGGTTACAGACCCAGATCCATTATCTAAGTGCATTTTACAGGCATCTGCAGCTGGGACCAAACCATTAACACACTGCTAATTTGAAATTGTGTAATGCTGATGCACAGGTCTTGCCTATTATAAAGACATTGGTACTGTGCTTTTAATTATTTGTTGTGGAAAGGATCTCTGACAGATTCAGAATGACAGTCTTCTGAATTTTTTGAATGGTTAAATAATTATAAAATGATACATTTAATAGTAGCTTTATTTAACCTCAGTAAGTGTGATACACTAAATGGATGGATATACATTTTACATACATTTTAAAAATGTCTTCTAAAAAATTTGGTATCGCAACACCAAATTATAGCAAATTACATACATATTAAGATTTTATGATTTTCCGACCATTAGGTGATGTTGCAGATTACATTATATTTAATTGCAATCATGGCGACAAACACACTTCAATAGTGTTGCAGAAATACAGCCTGACTTGTTTTTTTTCCCCGACTTTGACTATTATTTCAGTAACGTGGCCAAACTCAAAAATCAATTCAATACATTTTGTGAGACATGGTCTGAACATCATATAAGTCAAATTTGGACAAGGAGTAGAACGAGTGCAATTTCAAATGAAAACTCACTCAAAAGCAGACGAGGAAGGAACTGTTTTCTACGCCAAAGGGTTTGAAGGTTATAATCAGTAGAATATGTCCTATTTTGAGATGATGGCTAGAAGGTTTGACTGGGAAAGACCCCTTACATTCAGAGTGCCAAATTTCATCACTTGGCATAGACTCCTTTAGCAGAGGTAGCATTTTGTTTACAAAAACAATAGGGTCTATGCACCTTTGGTGACCCTTCAGCGCTTGGCCCTTCAGATACAGAATATCCAGTGTAAAGAGGAACTGCCTGCGGGCAGAGAGCAGAAATGCTTCATTTCCAGTGTGACAATGCTGCAGCAGGAGGGGTGGATGTAGATTAGGCAAGGGCCTTTTGGGACCAAAAGGCAAGGAGATAAGCCAGCCAAAGCAGCCTATACACTTGGGATCTGCTCTGTGCCGAGAGGGTGGAGGGGCCTCCAAGGTCCTGCAGTACCAGGCAACACAGGGGCCCCAGATAACAGGGACTACTGTTTGGACTAGGGGTGCGACTACCAGGGGAGGCTGCAGAGAGGGACAGAGCTGGAGAAGAAAAGAGCAGAGGTCCTCAGGAGTGTGATAAAACATCATATAACTCTCTGATATAGACACAACATGCAGGGAACTTAAGAAGAATTGAATGGCTCCTCCTTTGGTACAGAAAGTACACAAGCACAAGATCATCAATGTTTTCATTTCTATATCTCATTCGCTTAATTCTTCGATTTCTAAAGCTCTATAATGATTTCAGTGTGACATAAAGCTATTAGCTGCAGTAAGCTAGTATTAACTTCAGTTTATTTTTCTCACCATACTGGCAGATTTCTTTAAAAAAAAATATATATATATAGAATAATATCCTAAGTAATTTTGCTTCTCATGTAAATGTATCTTCTTTATGTAAGAATGTTTATATATTTGTACTGAAAAACAAAGTACAAACTGTTTTTGTAAAAAAAACTACTGTAAGTTATTTTTATTTTTTTTGGCAGTGTATGAGTACTTTAGTGTGATTATCCAGTTAAATATTTAAAAATCCATTTAACAAGATTAATTTACTTGAGAAGCAATACTCCGACAGATATTGAGACTTGTTTTTCAGACAATGTATCTTTAATTAATATGACAATATTTTGTCTTACTGCACTGGCAGATTTTCTCACTTGTTTTAAATATAAAAATCTTTAAGACAAAATAGACATATAAGAGACAATCTGTAAAAACAAGTCTTAATATCTTATGGAATAGCTATTGCTTCTCTAAATAATTTGTCTTGTTTTAATAATTTTCAAAGATATTTTTACTGAGAAACAAGAACTTAAGTACATCCTCTAAAGCTATATTTAATATTTATAACTGTATATTTTGACTTTTGTAGGCTAGTTTGAAAAAAACCCACTGGTTTTAATGGTGTGAGTTTGGGGCAGGGCTTTCAGTTTTCAACAAGTAATGGCCGACAGAGTAATTGGGAAACGTTTGAAACCATCATTACTTTATTTAATATGAAATTTTAGGCATTTTTGTGACTTTATTAAATTTTTTAGCCAGGGCAGTTTTGAGGAGAGACTGAAGTAGGCCTACTACTACATGATATGTCAGAGTCCTGCACGTGGCCCAGAAATCACACACTTCACCTTTAACTGAAGGAAAAATATGAATAAGAGAGAAATGGGGGCAGTGGGTAGTCTGTGTGCAGTAACACCAGGGTGCTGTCTTCTGTCAGCCCATGATAAAGCAGACCGTCAAAGCAGAAGGAATTTCCTCTGGTAAAACGCAAACAATACCACCTTCAGCCCACGGATCTTACCATGCATATCAATGAGAGAACATAACACAACAGTAAGTGTCCCCATGTGCGATTGCGACTGCATTAATGAGCATAATCAATGAGGATGAGCTTCACAACAATAAAATGCAACGTAATCTGTGAACCGGCACAACCAGCAGGTGGCAGTAAGGTAATCCAGTACATGTGCATTGGGATTGCAGCTGCACAGGCAGTGGGCCAAGTGTTTCAAGTTCAAATGTCTGGAGAGTAACCTACTTCTCCTGTTTCCCCAGCCACAGGCGCCACAAGGACCTGATTCAGCGCTCACTTCCACCTCCCATAAGCACAGGCTCCAAACAGACACACACAGTTATCTAAACTGTGTTGATCAAGCTGACATTGCTATTGTGACTAAATCACATTGGTTAAAACAAACAAATAACCCTTACAAAAGCACTGCTGTGGTATCATATCAGATCTTTGATTTATATGTTGGTGCTAAATGATTACCATATTCATATATACCACATCAGGGGTCTTCAACAGGGGGTCTGCTGTGGTACTGCAGGGGGTCTGCCAATTATTTTTTGTTCTTAAAAACTTAAATAGGCCTATGCAACAAAAATGTGATCTTTGAACAAGTATAAAGTTAATGTTCCCATGTTAAAATTATACAGCTCCTTCTCAAAAAATCAGCATATTGTGATAAAGTTCATTATTTTCCATAATGTAATGATAAAATTAAACTTTCATATATTTTAGATTCATTGCACACCAACTGAAATATTTCAGGTCTTTTATTGTTTTAATACTGATGATTTTGGCATACAGCTCATGAAAAACCCAAATTCCGGTCTCAAAAAATGAGCATATTTCATCCAACCAATAAAATAAGTGTTTTTAATACAAAAAAAGTCAACCTTCAAATAATTTTGTTCAGTTATGCACTCAATACTTGGTCGGGAATCCTTTTGCAGAAATGACTGCTTCAATGCGGCGTGGCATGGAGGCAATCAGCCTGTGGCACTGCTGAGGTGTTATGGAGGCCCAGGATGCTTCGAGAGCGGCCTTAAGCTCATCCAGAGTGTTGGGTCTTGTGTCTCTCAACTTTCTCTTCATAATATCCCACAGATTCTCTATGGGGTTCAGGTCAGGAGAGTTGGCAGGCCAATCGAGCACAGTAATACCATGGTCAGTAAACCATTTACCAGTGGTTTTGGCACTGTGAGCAGGTGCCAGGTCGTGCTGAAAAAAGAAATCGTCATCTCCATAAAGCTTTTCAGCAGATGGAAGCATGAAGTGCTCCAAAATCTCCTGATAGCTAGCTGCATTGACCCTGCCCTTGATAAAACACAGTGGAGCAACACCAGCAGCTGACATGGCACCCCAGACCATCACTGACTGTGGGTACTTGACACTGGACTTCAGGCATTTTGGCATTTCCTTCTCCCCGGTCTTCCTCCAGACTCTGGCACCTTGATTTCCGAATGACATGCAACCACTGAGCAAAAGTCCAGAGCTGTTTCTCTGTAGCCCAGGTCAGGCGCTGTTTCTGGTTCAAAAGTGGCTTGACCTGGGGAATGCGGCACCTGTAGCCCGTTTCCTGCACACGCCTGTGCACGGTGACTCTGTATGTTTCTACTCCAGACTCAGTCCACTGCTTCCGCAGGTCCCTCAAGGTCTGGAATCGGTCCTTCTCCACAATCTTCCTCAGGGTCCGGTCAGGTTACCTCTTCTCATTGTGCAGCGTTTTGGCCACACTTTTTCCTTCCCACAGACTTCCCACAGAGGTGCCTTGATACAGCACTCTGGGAACAGCCTATTTGTTCAGAAATTTCTTTCTGTGTCTTACCCTCTTGCTTGAGGGTGTCAATGATGGCCTTCTGGACAGCAGTCAGGTCGGCAGTCTCACCCATGATTGCGGTTTTGAGTAATGAAACAGGCAGGGAGTTTTTAAAAGCCTCAGGAATCGTTTGCAGGTGTTTAGAGTTAATCAGTTGATTCAGATAATTAGGTTAATAGCTCGTTTAGAGAACCTTTTCATGATATGCTAATTTTTTGAGACGGGAATTTGGGGTTTTCATGAGCTGTATGCCAAAATCATCAGTATTAAAACAATAAAAGACCTGAAATATTTCAGTTGGTGTGCAATGAATTCTAAAATATATGAAAGTTTAATTTTTATCATTACATTATGGAAAATAATGAACTTTATCACAATATGCTGATTTTTTTGAGAAGGACCTGTATATACTACTGTTCAATGGTTTTGGTTTTTTAAATGTTTTTAAAAGACATCTCATGCACACCAAAGCTACATTTATTTGATCAAAAATAAAATAGTAAAATAGTAATATTTCCAAAGTATTATTATATGATGGCAAAGCTGTATTTCCAGCAGTCATTTTCTATTTGACAGTGTCACATGATCCATCAGAAATCATTCTAATATGTTAATTTGCTTCTCAAGAAACATTTCTTATTATCAATGAGGAAAACAGTTGTTCTGCTTAATATTTTTGTGGAAACTGTCATTTTTTAAAACAGGATTCTTTAATGAACAGAAAGTTTAAAAGAACAGCGTTTATTTGAAATAGAAATTTTTTGTAACATTATAAATATCTTTACTGTCACTTTTTAATGCATCATTGCTTAATAAAGGTATTAATTTAAAATGTAAAAATCTTACTGACCCCAAACTTTTGAACAGTTTGTACAGGCTACCTATATTATATTAAGTAAACTAATTCACAAATATATGATTCTGTATATCAATGATAATTATTTGAATGGCTTTGCATTTTAAGCATCACCTCCAAGTACATACTATACAGTAAATAAGATGCCTGTAATAAGATACTATAATATTACAAAGAGTATCATGATATTACCATGATGCTTGCCCAAACAACCATGGTACTAATAATTTGTTACATTATAAGTGGTCACTGGAAACTGAAACAATGGCACATTTCAAATAAATTAATAAATACAAGTACAGTCATTACACGACTTGACTGATTTCCCACACATTTCCATGCATAATCAACAGCTCTCATGGGGACTTTTTTAGCCCCTGCCTTCCCACACCAACACACACTTCCAACATTGTTTGTTCAATGTTATTCCTGCGTTATCATGTTGCTACGGGAACATGACTGATGGTGTGAAAGTGCTATGTGCTCGCCGGTCACTTTGCATCAGCACGCCGATATTATCACTGCTGTCTGAGAGTAGGCAGAACATGATTCATGCTCTATCTCTGTCAGCTCCAAAGACAAATAAATAAATAAATAAACATAATACAGACACTGTTCTGAACATGTGAAACACCAGCCCCCAAATAATGTTCGGTGAGGACAGCAAAAACCCAAGGATGAATCACAGAGCTCATAAGTGGTATGCGTGTTATATAAATCAAGAAAATCGTGCCAACAGAGTGATATGAAATATATAACACTGATAACACAGCTTGTTCTGATGTATTATTAAAAGTTTGCGTCTGCAGCTTTTACAACTTGATCGGTGGAAGATTACTCCGAAACAACAGTCACCTTTTGTGTCACAGTCTTATTTTTCTTGAAAGAACTGTGCTGTTATGATATAACCATCCTTTCTTTAAAATAAGGTCTCAATTCAGCCCTGGCTTTTTTCAGTTTACTGTTTCTCTATTCAACCTGGTTTCTTTGAGCTTCTGAATTATCATCATTATTGTATCATTATGTAACCCAGTACCATCATTGAAGTGCAGAGTGTATCATTGCATTACAGTGATTGACCCATTACTGTTTCTTCAGACACCCACACACCATTTCACCACTGACTGTTGTACTGAGGAGAGGATATGATGTACTGATGAACAGAATAGATTGTACACACACAAACTCTCACAGCATGCTAGAGCAGACAGACAGAGCTGCACCCAAAGGTGGGCGCTTGTACTCAGTACTATTGACAGAGATGTCATCAATGTACTGACTGAATTCTTGTTCAGTATCCCAGTACTTGCACTCATTTCATCTCTTTTATCTGAGCATCTTACTGACCATCATCCACTGCTACAAGTGCAGTGTGTGAGAATGGATTAATAAACAATGCTGTCACACAGTATGATAAATAAAAACTTGTTAAGCAAGTTCAGGCAATCTCATGAGTCAATCATCTTATACATGGATGCAAGCACAATCAGTGGCCTGATTCAATACTGTATGTGTCAGCTTCTGATAAAGTATGTGTCATTGTCATATGGTAGAGTACAGTGCATTATAATGCTCTTCAACATGTCCTCATTCACTTGGTCATAAAGCATCCAGACAGACAAATCAGCCATTGTAATATATTTATTTTACTGTTCAAAATTTTGGGGTCAAAAATGTATATTTATTTTTTATTAACAATGCATTACATTTATCAAAAGTCACAGTAAACACTTTTACATTGTTAAACTTAAAATTTCAATTAATATTCTGGATTTTCAGATTTGGCACATCATAACTGGTTACTAGACACACAAGAACCGATTTTAGATGACATGATTGCCATCAAACGTAAAAACAAAACTCTTGTATGACTTAAGAAGAACGTGACAGTCTTTTGCCACTGTTCAATGTTATCCTATGGGAAACAGCATGACATTTGTGTAAGCATGACATCTCCTTTTGTGTTCAATGAAAAAATGAAGTTTGAAATGACATACGAATGAGTAAATGATGACAGAATTTCTTTCATGACAACTCCCGAAGTGTTTGGCATGTTGATATGTTTGGTCTTGGCGGAATAGATCGGCTACACTGCTACTGCAAGTACTGGACTTGCTATTGCCAATACACATGACACACAAGCAAGTAAGACATGCTGCTGCTGTACAAAATAGCATACATGAATTACCTGTAGCAGATTTGTACAGGTGGAACTGGGGAAGGTGGAGGGTTTCTGAAAATGAGCTATTTTTGATATTTATAACTGTGCATTATGAACTTTATGAGTTTAATTTCCTTGAAAAGTGTGAACACTGAACATATTTGAAGGTTGAGCAGCGAGCTCATTGGCTACTGATACAGCACAAACCAATTGGAGGTATGTCCAATGCAAATAGCCAAATATCTTTGTCCTCCACTAGAGGTTTGTCTGAGTAAGAACAATCATATCTGAGAGATCAGAGGAAATGTCTGGAACTATCACAGTGTTCCTTCCCATAATATGGTTTTCATACTCCCTAAATAAGGAATATCTAAATCAGATATACAAATCTTTCATCAAAGTGCACATTTAATATTCAAGTAATTATTCCCAGCCTTTCTCAAACATTTTTTTTACCCTGAAGATAATGCTGGTTGATTTTTATCTGAATGAATTATATGAGTCACAGCCCATTGGTCGGACACAGTCAGCCAATGATCCAATGGCCTAAGGCTTTTCAATGGTAACTTATGAAAAATAATAAGTGTAACTGTGGTTAATGATAACTTTGTCAACAGTTTATGTGCAAGATACTCAATGTATCACATTACAGTTCAGGGCAGGTTTTGCTTATTTAGCTAAACATTAACTCACCTTCAGCGCTTGTTTGAATAGGAATATAATGAGTTAATGGATGTCTATAATATACTTATCAAGTTACTGGGTTTTATTCAACTTTGCTAGGGGCCTGAAATAGGTAAATATTATGACTCGAGATGTATTCTGCACATATATGAAATCATGGATAACCATACAAAAGGCCACTGTAGCACATGATGATGTGACTAGCTTTCACATAAACATCCAGACATGCACAAACACTCACACACAAACCCCAGCCCATCTCTTTTGCAAACAGAGAGCTGCGTTTACATCACAGGCAGGCCGAGATAAGGAAAAGCTCCTGCCGGACTCTTTCAGGTACACTGCAAATATGCAAACTGGCTGTGATGGCAGATAAGAGCCGAAAGCAAAGCTTGCACTCACAGAGCACTATAATTAAAGTTCTGTCATTAGGGATGGCTGATTAGTCATTTCCAATCACTCAAAGTGCTGGAACTCTTTCATTTTCCAAGACTTTAGGTCAGCATAAATGACCACAGTTGGTTTTTTAAACTAACCTGGGGTCAGTCAAGTCCCTGGATCTTTAATGTCAGTATATTTATGATTAGTATTTGTGTGCTGCGCTGAGGTCTGGAGGTTGAGTTGCAAAGATGATCATGTCTTTGATCCGTTAGACAAACAAGACTAATTTATGCCATGTCCTCTGTAAGGATGGAAAAAAAGAGGGAGAAAAATGCTGTAAACCCAATGACCCTTTCACAGCAGGGTTTCCTGAAGTGGAACATGGAATTGCCAGTGAGAGCAGACTGATGCCTGATGCTCTAAACAGGATGTACTGTACGTCGACTCGGGCGAGAGAATGTGCCTTCTTGACTGAGATGGCCTGTGAAGAATCATTGAGATGGATGAACGCAAATGGGCACACAGTGTCAGAGACGGAGGTTGAGAGGAACTGTGTCAGACTAAACCCTGTTTCTTAGTCGCTATTTCTCTGACCTACTTATGGCTCTGGATCGATACTCATAGTCCCTGTGGTGCTCCTGCAAAGGCTGCATAAGAAGCCCAAACTGCTTTAAATGGCTGCTCTTATCGAATTACTGAGATGGACAATCCTGAGGGCTAAAGCAACCGACCAGAGAGAGAGAGAGAGAGAGAGAGAGAGAGAGAGAGAGAGAGAGAGAGAGAGAGAGAGAGAGAGAGAGAGAGAGAGAGAGAGAGAGAGAGAGAGAGAGAGAGAGAGAGAGAGAGAGAGAGAGAGAGAATGTCAATTTTATAACCATATTGTCTATGGAGAGAAAAAGAAGACATAATGTCCATTTGTTTGACTTAAAATGCATCATGATGATTTAGTATACAATACTTATGAACTATGAACACAATACTTATGAACTACGAAGTATTACCACAAAGACATCATGTTGCACACTTAATGTGTAAGCTTGTTTTGTGCTTTATAATCCATATAGAATATCAACCCAAATACATTATATGTCATACTAAACATTAAAACATATTTATATATCTGTAAATATTTTGGGCAAAAATATATTTGACATAAATAGACATTAATACATCTATAAGATCAAATCTTCAACAAACATAAAAAAACATGTTTTTTTATAAAATGCCCAGTTTCTGCCAATTAATCCCACTTATAAAATAAATGACATAAAGAGATAAAAATTAATGCTGTCAAATTGATTAATCGCGATTAATCACATCTAACAAAAAATGCCGGTTATATAATATATAATATATATATACATAAATACATGTAATAGTGTGTGTATACACACATTATATAAACACAAACTTTTATGTTAGATGCGATTAATTACAATTGATCGATTTGACAGCATTATTAAAAATATGTTTAACGCAGTTAGATGTTGTAGGAAGGAAGAGGCGGGAACTGGTGAACATTCAAAAACTTTAATAACGAAATAAATAAACAAATACAAAACTAAAGACAGCAGTCGTCCGTGAGGACATAACAGCACAAACATAAACAACATAAACTCCAGGCCTGGCCTCTCTCGATCTTCACTGTCATCGCTCCTCCTTTATGCTTCCGCTCCTCCGTGAGAGATACGAGAGCGGTGCGTCGCGCAGGTGTCGCTCATTATCAAACACGCCACCGGTCTCGCACCGTTCTCTCACGGCCCTCGACCTCGTCCTGCTAGCCATAATATGTATAATATCTTATATCACCTATCATGTCAGTCCTGCTGGCAATACGGGTACATCTATTAAATGGATTTGTTTCCATTTCTAAGAATAAAATGTAAAATTAATTCTACTATTTAACATTACATTCATATAATTATAATAGTCATTATATTATGTGAGTTTAAACAGAATTATAAATCTATTAGTTATTAACATAATTAACTACAATTAGAGAACATTATAACTTTACCATGGTTAGATAAAAAGTTAAGTATTTCCAGCATTTATAAGGGACACCTCTGTTAATTGGCAGAACAGCACAGGGCTAGATATGTCTGTGAAAATCATAACCCAATCCAAAACCATTTGGCAAATGGCAAGCAAGCTTAATGCAATAAACAAGGGCACTGTAATGCACCAGAGCACTTCTATGGACCCTGGGCCACCAGGTTTGCACATATACGCTGTTAAGCTTGTTCATTATTTAGCTCTGTCTAAGTGAGGGTGGGTCGGCACGATGTCATATCTGGCGCTCTGGAGAGATTTCGCTCCTGATTTTATAGCTGGCTGGGCATGGTGGGCGGCTGTCACTGAGTGATGATGCGTGGGAGGCCCAGGGTCATGCTGCCACCAGAGGTTTAGTGACAACAAGTTAAATGAGCTACTTTTGACCTATTTCTCCTCCCCGTTAGCTTAACAAGCTATAAATACCTGTGGCCCTCTCAATGTCTCGCCACAGGAAAGATGGAGGATGAAATGCGTCTGGTACAGGCGCTGTAGGACAAACTGCTGAGCGAATCAGCATGAAGGGATTATTGTGTGGAATACTGTCAAATGTGATCAGCTTGTACGATTCACAGCTTTGTTCAACGCTTTCACATTTTGAATTTTTACAGTCCTCTTTTATAATACTGCCATGTAATGTCTCAGGGTGTTCAAAACAAGATCTGTGGTTCTCATTTCTCTTTCTGACAAGGCACAAAACTGCATTTGAAAAGCAAGAAAAACTGTTTTCTTCGCATAGTTAAGAGCTCTGGAGAGTCTATCAAAGCCTTTAGGCTCTCACTGATGAGGCTTAAATATTTAAACACGTTCTGCTCTCCAGCTTTCTTGCTTGTACCACATTTGTCTGCAATTATGTAATTCTGCCACAGCTTTCAAGTTCAGCTCAGTTTGATAACTTTCTCCATGATGGTTTGTGGGCACAAGCGCATGCACAGACAGAAAGAGAGAAAAAGTTCCAATTTACTTAAACATTATTGCACAGACAGATAGCATAGATAAATAACGCCTCTGAGAAACGTTTAAAATACTTTTGAGGGATAGTTCACTTTAAAAAAAAAAAAAAAACCTTTGTTCTTTTTTCTCACCCTTTTATTTCATTTTCATTTTCATTTTTTTCTCCAAAATTGACGTTAAGAAGATTGTTCAAGCTGCTCTTTTTAATTAGAAAAAAACTGTTACAAACAAAGTTATCATATAAGTTCAGAACACTTGAAATATAAAGTTGTTTGTTGTGTAATGAAATGACGAAGATGATTCAGTTGCAAGTAAAAAGGTATTTATTAAAGAGAGCAGGTAAGAGACGGTGAGAGTGGTGATGGATAATGTCCAGGGATGAGGTGCACTTGGCAGCACAGGGACGCTGAGGACAGCCCAGGCCTCCGCTGAAGAATGAAGGTGATGGTGATGAAGGCGATCTGGGATGGTGGTGATGAAACTGTATCCAGAGAGAAGCGCGGGTGACAGAGGTGCTGGACGATGACGAACACACCGGAACTGGCGACTGACGGGAACATGTTGGGAAACAGGTAGGAACACACGGGAAACATTCACAAATCTCTGCCAAAGACAAGGTGACAACAGAGAGACTAGGGTGCTGCGGCTGATGAGCTGATCAGCAGCAGTGATCAGCGGCTCCGCACACACACACACACACACACACACACACACACACACACACACACACACACACACACACACACACACACACACACACACACACACACACACACACACACACACACACACACACACACACACACACACACAGACACACACACGCACACACACACACACACACACACACTCAACAACAAGACGAGAGAGGAGACAGCGAATATATAAACCGTGACACTATGTTGCTTTTTTTTGTCATTTTTGGAGCTTGACAGCTCTCCTTCTCTTTCTTTGAATGGAAAAGAGCTGTGTGAACATCAATTTGTAAGTCAGTACAGATTTTGGAACAACATGATGGTTATTAAAAACAAAATTTTAATTATTGGATGAACAAACCCTGAAGAGACTGCATGTGGGTCTGTAAATAATTATTGGACTTAATGAAACTGGGAAAAGAGGGAGAGAAGCTCTTCACAGAAATCAATCAAATAAACCATGAGTTAAGTCAAGTCAAGTGAAGTCAAGTCACCTTCATTTATATGCGCTTTTAACAATAAGGCTTTACAGTGATAATAGGAAATTAAAGTAACAGAGATTGTTTTGGCTTTACAGCAGCTCTAGAATAAAGTTATTGTCCAGCTAAAGTTAGTTTTGATCAATTTTTTTGATCTCTGCGTAAGCTTTAAAAACGCGAACCTGTGAAAACGCTGACGGCATGCACATGCGTATTACGTGTTTAATTATAGTTAAGCAGTGACACAAACCACAACATTACATCTATACACACACGCGCTCACACACACACACATTTGTATATATATATATATATATATATATATATATATATATATATATATATATATATATATATTAAAGATCAAAGGCCATGAGTACAAAGTCTGTCTGGCTTTATCAACAGTGTGTCTGTGGTGCATTTGTATGCAAAATTGTGTGTGGGTGTCTGCCTTGAGGACCTTGACAGGCTGTGGAATCCAGAAACAGCTTTTAGAGAAATCTAACAAAGCATATTCTGATGGCCACACAGTTCACCATCACGATTTCTCACTATTCCACCAAAAATTGATCTGATCTCTCAAGCACATTCACTCTAAAAAAAAAAAGTTTCTTTATTGGCATCTGTGGAGGACCTTTAACATTCATGGAAATTTTCTATCGCAAAAGATTCTTTATAGCAGGAAAAGGTTCTTTAGATTAAAATATACTTCACAATTTGGTTCTTTTTAACTGTTCACTGAAATGTTCTTTGGGGAGCTCAAAATGGTTCTTCTATGGAATTGCTGCGAAAACCCCCTATTACAACCTTTATTTTTTAAGAGTGTGTGCTGAATATTAGCTCACTATCTGCTCTGATTCTTATTGCCGCAGGGTGGAGAGGAGTTGAGCACCCTGGAAGTTGAACACCGTAAAGCTCTGCTAGACTAAAATGACCTATAACTTATAAACGGGGCTCTATTTGCAAGCCTCATTTCCACCGTCTTGGTGCACTGTTTTCAGAGCAGACCGTCACCACTGAGTCCTATGATCTCTGTCCAAACGGCACCGGCTGGTAACGCAGCGGATCAGAGCTGTTTGTATGCCAGAGTGGGATAGATGATGGGAACTGCAGGGATGATCAGACGTCATTTTCTGCTTACTAATCAAATGATTCAGAGCAGTGCGCTGCATCACTCTTGTATCTGCTTCCTTCTAAAGGGATCAGTGCCAGAACAAATATTACATGCATGTGTTCTTCTCTTTTCAAGGTACTGTCAACGGGGTAGCAAGCTTTTCTGTGAGAGCATGTTGACAATAAGGACAGGCCGGGGGCCAGCGTGAAAGATGCTCAGGATAGTTAACGGAATTGTCAATGGCCCAATCTGTTCCGTGCTGCACACAGACTATAGAAAAAGATGGACGACGTGTCTCCATTTCTTCCACTCAGAAAAATGAAGCCAAAATATCCCATAAATGACTTCTTGTTTGCATGACATGTGGACTTAATACATCCTTATTTTGAGCCAAATAAGCAAGCTGACATTCGGTACAATTTGTATCTTTTATTTAGAATACAAATGTCATTTAAAGCACCGTTTTTGAAGTGTGCGCATGTGTGAACATGAGCTAGTACGTAAGAACGAGCCTGTGATTGAATCTGGAAATAAAACTAAATAACTGAGAAAAATAAGAGATAGTCCTCAGATGCCCCCGAGCCTCTCGCCTCGTCTACTGACTTTGCACTCAACAGCGACGACACTGCAACTTAGGACATGGAGTCTGCTAACACTAAGAAACGACCTGCTCCCAGCACAACACAGACTCCAACACAATCTTCACATAATGATAAAAAAAAAGTCGAAGCACTCCCTTGTAAATGTATTGGTTGCAATCTGAAACATCACTGCTAAAGGCCGCTGAAAACTACATATAGCCCCTTTAAAAGGAGTTATTCCACCACCTGCGTGACATCATTAACCAACGTGGTTGAACTACCAATTTGCGACAGTACAGTTTTGGGAAACAGTCATGACTAGCTAGTTGCTTTCTTCAACGATGCATTGTACTAGTTAAGCAGCGAGTTACATCGTTGTACGGGAAACGCACCCATGATAACTCTAATGACTGAAGACATAAGCTGTAAGGTTTTTGTAAGGTTTTAGCAACACGATCTCATAAAAGTGCTTATCTATACCACGAATTTAATTTCTCGTACCATATATAAGCCAAAAATTTGTTTTGCGTGCAAATGCTACGCATTGTAAACCCCTTGGGTAGGATTAGGGTGTGGAATGGGTGCGTATTACAGATCATAAAGTGTGTATCATATGCACGCGAAAACTGCGTATCAAATACACGCAAAAACAATTTTTAGCGTTTAAATGGCACGAGATATCCAATTCGTGGTATAGATACGCAGTTTCATGAGATCGGGTTTTAGATAGTAATGGCTTCTGATGGATTTTTCACACTTCTTGTCATTACTAGGCTACCATGATGTTCATTTTAGAATACAGACCAAACAGGACTCAGTGGAGATTAGTAATCGGTAATTCCTTTAAAAATAAGTACTATTACACTTTTCACTTTAGAATAGTGTTCCAAATGATTAATCATTCCTCCTGAAGGATTTGGTAATACTTTAGTCATTACTAGTGGGTTACCATGATCTTTAGTTTAGAATTAATTATACATTGTGCATACTCTCATTAATTATGAACCTGCTATTCCTCTGGGAGGAATTAAAAAAAATACTGATTAGCTAACCGTGAACTATCTAATGGAACTGAGCGCTATTTCTTACTAATTAATTTATCAGTTTCTTGTTAGTTAATAGCGGTAACTAGAATGTTAATATTGTGTTACTCATTTGTTTATGCATAGTTATTCATTAATGACGGAACAATATTATCCGATTACTTTATTCAATTACTGTTGAATTTCTTACTGTTAAACCTTAAAAAAATGTATAGCACTGTTTATTTCACTTGTGTCTTTGTTCTGTTGCATTTATTTGTACTATTAATTGTAATTTGTTTATTTGTTCTCATTTTATTACTGTTTACTTGTCTTTAATAATGTTTGAACTTTATATTTGTTATGTTAGTAGTTTTTGCTTGTAGTCATTAAATTGGATTCAACCTTCACAACATTTTATTATTACAACACAATTATCACAACAATTGTCAATGACAACTAAATCAATATATATATATTTTTTTAATTTATATATATATATTTTTTATAATTTTTTATTTTTTTTGGCAGGGCACGTAAAAATCTGAACCCCTGGGCCAACTGGGCTAGTAGTGGGCCAGTAAAAAATCCTTAGCATTGAAACCTGATAAGAAGGTCCCTGGTGAATTTTGATAGGTTTGCAATGTTATTTGTCACGGTGTGGGTTTGTCTTGTCATGTTTAGTGGTTCCCTGTCTGTCTATTAGTCTTCCCAGGTGTTTCCCGTTTACCACGCCCCCTTGTTATCCTGTTTAGATCGTTTGCCCCAGTATTTAAGCCCCGTGTCTCAGTCCAGTCTTTGTGAGTTCTTGTATTGTTGTTATGCTGTATGCACGTTACCTTGTTCCTGTATCTAAGTCACCTTGTCTTTATTAAGACATTGCTGCACGTGGATCCTGCCTTCGTCTTTGCTTCAGCTGCTTCATAAAATTATTAAAGGCATTCTTCAGCATACACTGGGTTTAATCAAATAAAAAATCTCCACAAAAGAGTGGAGACTGTGGCTAGTTATCACACATCTTACTCCAGCTAATATTTCTCAGTGTATTTATATGTATATAAGCACAGTTTGTATACATAGAAATGTGTCTCAGTGTATATTATTTGTATATAAACAAATACCGTAGAGTTTTGGCTCCAGAAAAGACTATTTAATATTTGTGCCATTAAATAGCCTTTACAGCAACAGTAAAACAAAACACACACACAAAATCATAAAACAGCTAACATTTTAAATATACAACAATATTTGTATGTAATATAGATTCTTTTGGGTAACAGCATTTGAAATGATTAAATTGTATAAATTACAACATGTGACAACAGTGACATCTTGCCAGTGTGAGAACTATAACCCCTCTATCTACATACGCATATCAAATTACCATTTGTACTGTACAAGTCAAATGTTGATTGCGTGTCACAAAATCAGTGGAAACTTCGAGTATGAAACAATATAGCACAAACGTGATATATGGTCTGACTAAAACGAGAGCCTATAAAGTCAACTGAGAATCACACCTCTCCATGGCAATGATCCAGAGTGCCTGCTATGGTGTGAACAACTTTTCTCTCTCTCACCGGAGAAATCTCAAGGAGCAGATGACCTCTTGTATAAACATCTGTGTTTTTAACCATTCTGATATACACATAAATGCCATGTTTTTCCTCTGAACATACCTATGTTTAGTTCTCCCTGACAGTCTGCTGTGTAATCCTGGAAGGCTGTTGATTGGCTCTTCTGTCCCTCAGAATGATGTAATGCTCAGGGGAAGGATGGTGCTCAGTGCAAGTTGATTAGAGAAACCGAATACCGCCAACGGAAAGGCACAAATAAAAAGAATTATGAATTCTACCGGATAACACTAAAAACATTCTTTATAATGAATCCAACAAACACAAGAATAAAGTGGCAGTTTACCATATTTACATAAAACATTTAAAATTACAACACAGTGGTGAGTCTATATCATACTTTTTTTTTCAATTTAAAGATAGGTATCATATTATGATAATGTGTTTCCATCTCAAGCAGTCTGCTTTTTAGAACAAATCTGAATTGTGAAGAAAAACTGCTAGATCTGTTTTATCAACTGCAGTATCTCTTATTAGCTTTGTACACCCGCATATTTTAATAAATATGTTAAGACTTTTTGGTTGTGAATGACGCAGTTTTTCTTTTTTTTAAATTGGTTGAGTGAGTGATTCAAATGACTTATACACGCTGTAAGTCACTTGTCGCCACCTGCTGGCGTAATGATGTAACCTGCAGGAAGGGTCAGTGAAAAAATATTTTTTGTAAATGGTTTCAAAAGTGATTACAGTTTTTCAGAATTGCTAAAACACTAAATCCCATTCTTGGAACCAAATTCTCAATATACTAAACCAATTTGTTGAATAAATCACTCTTTCTGTAAAACAAACTCTTTTTGCAAATGTCTAAACACATGTTGCACTGTGATGCATTTAATGTTTCAAAATACAGGCAGGCAAACGTTAAACACAACTACAACACAGTTGTCATCCTTTACACACAACGACTCACAATTATTTCTTCACTTATTTCTAATGATGTGATCAAACCACTTGTACATAATACAAGTCAGTTCAGAGTGCCAAAATTGACTCAAAATGTTGCACCGAATGATACCAACAATGGATGGAAGCAATATAAGAGGGAGGAAGAGTACATGTAAGAAGTGGTGAACAAGGAGGAAGAGGATTAGGACGAGAAAGAGCAAGGTGTGGAGAATGTTGCCAAGGCTCCGGGACACCAGAGGGTTTTTCCCTTTGCTTGGCAAGAGACGACACTGTCTGTGATGTGAACAAAGTCCTCAGGCTGGACCCAGTATGAAGATGTGGCAGAATAAATCTCTCATTGACCTTGATTATGCAGTTGAACAACTCTTCTGAGTGTACTGTAACAGGCTTTTCATTAGAGCTTTTTGGCTTTTGCAGTTGGTCACTGTTTTTTTTACAGTATGCAAATGCTGAATACAGACATCCAATAGGCCTACAATATTCAGTACAATACTATACTTGCAGTGCATACAGTGTACAATTTATTCACCTTACTAAAAGTTGTGATTACTATATTTATGTAATTGTTTAAAAATTTGTTTACTTTGTAACAATATTCTTTTTTTTCTGTAACTGCATGCTTTGGAGTCTTTGTTCTCCATTTTTTTATGAAGTGTCAAATGAATGATCTGTATTGTTTACATTTTTTACTCATGTGTGTATGATCTGAAAGCACTGTTTGATTTTGTGCACATATTACATTGATTTGAGGCAATTGTTTGATTTTGCCAGAAGAGTTCTCTGTTTGTATAGTTTGAAGATTTGGTTTTGTGCTTAAGGGTTTGAGAAAGTGGATGATGGTTTCGAGAAATGTGTTCAGAAATTCAGAACAACTGTAAAAAACTCCCTATTTTAAATAAAAGATGTAATAAAAAAAGTTATGGGCTACAATGCAAATTTGCCATATGTAAACTACAAATGGAATAGAGTTAATGGAAAAAAGTATACACACTTCTGGTTTAAACCCTGCTCACCCACTTCTATCCCAGTACAGAATCAGATCAGTACAGATCATTTTGTCAGTGCAACACGTACAGATAGCACATACAAGGCTTTGCTCCATACCCTTGGTGTTGATGCCCTCTTAAGCTAAAAAACTCCACAACCCCAAAGCTTACACCAGACAGATAAGACATTATGGTCTGCCCATCAGAGGCAATTTATAATGAAGTATGGTAAGAGTTTAAAATTAATTTAGAATTAAAATGATTCACCACCAAGAGAAGTTTTCAAACAAACAACTGCCCAGTGGTATTATGCCCTGAGCTGTTTTATCTGTGACAGAGAAATCAATAAAGCCTCTTAAGTTAATGTGTAATATTTCATTTCAGGAGCTGTCCATAGTTAAGTTCAGGTCCATTAAGTTATAAAAGAATAATGGATTTATGCTGAAGTGTTGCTGTTGGGTCGAGGTTGTAGCCCAAACAGTGGAGGGAATATCAAATAGTGCTCACAAATGGCTTATCCCTGGAAACATGCCCAGGCACTGCTCAATGTGCTAGACATACCTGAGTGACAACATGCTGAAATAAAAGTCTGACCCATCGGATCTGAAGGGTCATAAGTTTAGTGGGGCAAGCGGTAGGAATGATTCCTATTTTAACATAAAATGTTATTTTATTTAAAAATATTTAAAAATGTCTAAATATTTTCAAAATTTTTCAATAATATTTTTACAGTTTTTCAGTTTTACAGTCTCTCATGCTTAGCAACCTTGTCACTTTCAAAAACATTGACAAAATCGTCTCACGCTGTGTCGAAAATCGACACTATGGGGAACGCCTTCAGCGTGACGCGTCTGAAGCCTATATGGAACTATTCCAATCTTGATTGGTGCTGCGTGATGACGTCACTCGTGATGCCGCATGTGACGGTGAACCGGAAACTATAAAAGGACACCGGCAGCATAACAGCGCTAGCTTTCAATTGGTCGAAGCAAGTCGTTCTCAGGAGCGCGAAGGAGTGGCCGAGGGATGCAGCGTTTCATTCCCTTCTCAGGGAACGAGGGTTACAGTCGTAACCCGAGACGTTCCCTTTCGAGGGAACTCCCGCTGCGTCGAAAATCGACACTATGGGGAACGAATGCCCACTGCACCACTCCTGAGAGAAACGCCCTGGTGTGAAATCTGGCATACTTAAGACGAGAGAACTTGTGATCCCGGTGTAGAGGGCAGATCCAAACTGTAATGTTTTATGAAGGTGTGAGGGGAGGCCCAGCCTGCGGCATCACAGACCTCTTGAAGAGAGACTCCTGACAGAAGAGCCTTAGAGGAAGCCACTCCTCTAGTCGAGTGGGCTTTCACTAGAAGAGGCGAAGGCAAACTGCGCGCCTCGTAAGCTGAAGATATAGCCTCTACTATCCATCTACTGATAGTCTGTTTAGAAACAGGAGAGCCCCTTTTAATTGACCCAAAACACACAAGAAGTTGGTCTGACTTTCTCCAGCCCAAGGTCCTCTGAGTATAGACCTCCAGGGCTCGGACCGGGCACAATAAATGTTGCTTAGCTTGCTCATCCGACACATGTGGTGGAGGATGAAACACCTGAAGAATTATAGACCGTGCCACATTTGACTGCACTTTAGGCACATAGCCAGGTATAGGGTGGAGAATGGCCTTTACCCGGCCAGGATCGAACTCGAGACAAGAGGGAGCAACCGATAAAGCCTGCAAGTCCCCAACTCTCTTGAGGGACGTGATTGCAAGCAGAAAGGCTACCTTAAAGAACATAAATTTCTCAGCCACCTCATCCAAGGGCTCGAAGGGGGCCAGGGATAACCCTTCGAGGACCACTGTCAGGTCTCAAGAGGGAACTGGACGACAGGCCTCATCCTCCTTGCTTCGCGAAGGAAACGAACAATAAGTGGGTGTCTCCCTAAGGTGCCCACCCCTAGAGGCGTGTGGAAGGCAGCTATGGCCGCCACATAGACCTTAAGCGTGGACGGGGAGAGCCCGTCAGAGAAGCGACTCTGGAGGAACTCCAGCACTGAAGCCACCGGGCGGTTAACTGGGTCCAACTGAAGTTCTCTGCACCATAGGTTAAAAACATTCCATTTTAGAGAATAAAGTTTCCTTGTGGAGAAGGCTCTAGAGTTTAAAATGGTCTCCACAACCTCAGTTGAGAGACCAGTATTTATGAGCTGGTCCCCCTCAGGGCCAGACCCACAGTTTCCACAACTCCGGCTGAGGGTGAAATATTGTGCCCTCGGCCTGAAAAAGAAGTTCCCTCCTGATCAGGATTTGCCAAGGAGGGCCTGCTAGAAGAACCATGATGTCCGAAAACCATACTCGGGCCGGCCAGTACGGGGCTACTAGGAGTAAGCTGATCCCATACCGCCGGACTCTCTCTAGAACCCCTGGGAGCAGAGCGATCGGGGGAAACGCATACAGACGTAGCCTCGGCCACGTCTGCACCAAGGCATCCAGCCCCAGGGGAGATGGATGTGATAGGGAGAACCAGAGTGGACAATTAGTATTCTCGTGAGTGGCAAACAGATCCACTTCGGCCTGTCCAAACTCCTTCCATATTAGCTCCACCGACTCTGGGTGGAGTCTCCAATCCCCAGGCCTCAGCCCCTGCCTCGACAGAATATCTGCTCCCACATTGCTGCTTCCAGGGATAAACATAGCCTTGACTGAAAGAAGTTTGCCCTGGCCCACAGGAGGACCTGGTGCGCCAGTCTGTATAGAGGGTGCGATCTCAGGCCCCCCTGTCGATTTAAGTAGGAGACCACTGACGTATTGTCTGTTCGCACCAGAACATGATGGCCTCTGAGGTCTGGAAGAAAGTGCTTGAGAGCCAGAATTACCGCCAACATCTCCAGGCAGTTGATGTGCCAAGATAGATGGTGGTCCTTCCAAGGACCCCTGGTGTAGCGGCCTTCCATAACCGCACCCCAGCCTGTTAGGAAAGCATCCGTGGTCACAATCTTTCGTTGACACGGTGCCCCCAACACAGGACCTAGGGAGAGGAACCAAGGTTTCTTCCACATTATCAAGGAATGAAGGCATCTGCGCTTTACCTTGATAATGCGAAAAGGGTTCCCCCTCGGGGAAAACCCCTTGGTCTTGAGCCACCACTGTAAAGCTCTCATGTGCAGCAGGCCAAAAGGAATTACGTTGGATACCACTGCCAGGAGACCCAGCACTCTCTGAAAGTGCTTGACAGTGATGGTTTGGCCCAGCCTGATACTCCTTACTGTGGTCAAGATGGTATTTACGTGAGCAGGAGACAACTGTGCCCGCATCGTAGGTGAGTCCCAAACTACTCCCAGGAAAATAGTCCTTTGCAGAGGAGTCAATGAACTCTTCTTGACATTGAGTCTCAATCCCAAGCCCCTTAGATGGTGCAGAACAACATCTCGATGTTGAACTGCCAATACCTCCGACTCCGCTAGAATTAGCCAGACGTCGATGTAATTGAGGATGCGAATGCCTTGAAGTCTGAGAGGAGCAAGAGCAGCATCCATACATTTGGTGAAGGTGCGTGGTGACAGTGCTAGACCGAACGGAAGAACCCTGTATTGGTAAGCCTTTCCCCCAAAAGCAAACCTTAGAAACTTCCTGTGCTGCGGAAGGATGGAAATATGGAAGTATGCATCCTTTAGATCTATCGTTACAAACCAGTCCTCGGACCTGATTTGACTTACGATAATAGATATGGTCAACATTTTGAACCTGTATCTCCTCAGAGACCGGTTCAATACCCTGAGATCCAAAATGGAACATAAACCCCCATCCTTCTTGGGAACTATGAAGTACCGGCTATAGAACCCGGTTTCCTGCTCTTGAGGAGGAACATACTCTATGGCCTCCTTTGCTAAGAGGGACTGAACTTCCTGTTCCAAAACCTGACCCTGCTCGGAGCTGACCAGTGTGTGCACGACCCCGCTGAATCTTGGCGGGCGATATTCAAACTGGATTCTGTAGCCCTTCTCTATTATTTGCAGAACCCACTGAGATATATTTTGAAGACCCTTCCAGGTGTCTAAATATTCTACTAGGGGGATCAGTCTCTCGAGACTGACCTCTGGTGTTACATTTAAGACCTCGGTGACCTGAAGCAGATGACTGGCAGGTCTTAACCGAAATAATTTTTCTGTAGGCCTCATGAGAGGAAGCGAACTCGACCGGGCCTCAAATATTACGGGTGGACGCTGCGATCCGCGTTCGCTGGAAACCGATGCGTCCCGAAGCGCCTTTGGCGGCGGGAAGCGAACATCGATTTCCTGAGGTCTCTGCGAAGGAGTGAGTTCTTGACACTCGATCACGGGGGGGGGGGGGGGGGGGGGGGGGACGCCCTCAGAGGCCTGCGCAACACGTCAGGACCTCTTCGCCGAAGCCTTCCTTGCCTGAATAACGGTCCTCAGATCCGTTTTCGGCAGGGAAGACTTCGGCTGAGAATGTTGCCTCTGGCTCCAAGCCTTATTCGGGGGAGCACGAGAAGCAACGCACTCTTTCTGCACTTGCATGTGGGAGGAGCCAGCGACCGCCCCGTGGGACTGCCCCCTGGCAGCAGACCCCTGAGACTGGGGACGACGGCGGGGGATTAGCTGTTTTAATGCGGCTGATTGACGTTTCGTCTCCTGAAACCTCTCTACGACAGTGTCGACTGCGTCGCCGAAGAGGCCAGAAGACGAAATCGGGGCGTCGAGGAGGAAGGCCCTGTCCCTGTCCCCGATGCCCGACAAATTCAGCCACAAATGTCTCTCCATTGCTACCAAGGCTGCCATAGAACGGCCGATTGCGCGGGCCGTCTCCTTGGTAGCACGGAGAGACAAGTCAACCGTCTCTCTCGACCCCATTATGTTGCATATATATTTACATTGGGGCTGGAAAGTCGAAAGGAGAAGGGCTTATTCCACGATCTTGACACCTCGGTGTGAAGATCGTGAAAAAATGGAAGACTCCGGCGTGAAGGTTGCGACTGGGTTTGCAGGAAGCGCTCATCGAGTTTGCTTTTTACTGTCGCTTCCTGCACCTCTGGTGGCCAACTAATATTTAACTTGGCCACAGCCCTAGTCACAACCTCCAGCAGCTCATCAGATGCAGGAGAATGGGGTGGCAGATTCCCACATTCCCCTGAACCGATGCTCAAATTATCCACCTCCTCAGAGGCAGACAATTCGAGCATCTGGTCCTCATCATGGGCGGGAGAAGCCGCAGAGTGGGCTCCCGAACCGTGAGCGGGACCATGGGAACTGGTTGATAAATGTTGAGAAAGGGCCTCAGCCGTCTCAACATCCCCAACCAGATCCTTTTGCGATCCCCATGAATGCAAGCGCCGCACTGCCTCGACAGATGCGGGACCTGATCCCTGGGGAGAGCGTGCCTGACCTGTTTTATCATTGAAAAGGCCCAGGCGGCCCATAGGCATGAGATCACAGTTTGCACATACAGCACCATCGAGTGCTGCCTGTGCATGCTCCACTCCCAAACAAACAACACAGAGCGAGTGTGTGTCACCCTTGCTCAAAAAGCGTGGACAAGGGGACGCACACTGCCTGAATTGTTTCTTAGCTGCCATTTTCTATATATAAATCACAAACAACACCAAATAAGACACACAGTTTCACATATAACGCTTGCTGAAGATCAGAAAGCTAGCGCTGTTATGCTGCCTGTGTCCTTTTATAGTTTCCGGTTCACCGTCACATGCGGTGTCACGAGTGACGTCATCACGCAGCACCAATCATGATTGGAATAGTTCCATACAGGCTTCAGACGCGTCACGCTGAAGGCGTTCCCCATAGTGTCGATTTTCGACGCAGCGGGAGTTCCCTCGAAAGGGAACTTAATATATATAAATGATAATATATTATAGGCCTATATATGGTAATTACATTTAAAGGGATAGTTCACCCAAAAATGAAAATTCTGTCCGTAATTACTCACCTTCATGTGTGGTTTATCAAGTTTATCAAGCGACGAGAATACTTTTTGTGCGCAAAAACAAACAAAATAACGACTTTATTCAACTATTCATTTCCTTCTCTGTGGGCCTCGAGTGAGTTCACGTAGTAAAACAGCGCAGCGCTTCTGTGTTATACGTCACACGCGCCACACACATGACCAGCGTCGGCCAATAGTGAGCCTACGTGTGACGTGCAACACAGAAGCACTATGCTGTTTTACTATGTGAACTCACTCGAGGCCCACAGAGATGAAATCGTTTTCTTTTTTTTTTTTGTAGAATGCAAAAAGTATTCTCGTCACTTGATAAAGTGATAAGTGACGAGATAAAGATTGAGCCACTGAAGTCACTTGGACTATTTTAACAATGTCTTTAATACCTTTTTTACGGGGCTGGCAAGTTTCAATCCCATAGAAGCCTATGGAGGAGTGAGCCAGCGCTCAGATTTAATCAAACATATCTTAATTTGTGTTCCGAAGATGAACGAAAGTCTTACGGGGTTGGAACAACATGAGGGTGAGTAATTACTGACAGAATTTTCATTCTGGGGTGAACTATCCTTTTAAATGTTAAATAGAATGTCAAAAGCAGATAGGACAGAAAAATAATGATGTTTTATATAAAAAAAGTATTAAACAGCAACAAGGACAGTTATTTTGTCCTTTTAAAAATTACAAAATAATAAGTTAATAAATATAACTTACATCCAAAGCTGTTCTAATTTCCTCTCATCATAATGCCAACTTACAGGTCATTTAAATTGCGAGGATTTTCCCTTCAGACTTTGTTATATGATAACTCAGACCTTTACAATGAAGTTTGAGATGCTAAATCCTAAATATAAATAGAACCAGCAGGCATAACAGAAAATGAAAGAGCAGAAAGTCTGTCTGAGAGGCCCAGCCAATCAGAGCGAAGCTAGTGGGTGTTCACACCTGCCTAATTAATTTCCACACCAAAGGTTCCCATTGTGTGTCTGCACAAAGCTGGACTGACCTGATACAGCTGTCCTTGTCCATTAGAAATTGTGTTTCGCTGGGACATATGGTAGGATGGTGGGACGGGTGTATGTGAAGTGTGTGAAGATGGAGGTGCTGTTGACAGTCACCACGGTGCGCTACCTGGCCTACTTCCACTCCATAAATTTAAATGAATGAATCATGCTGGCGACATATGCTCCAGTGATTCTTCATGTGCCAGAAGCCTGCAGGTCCGGTACTCCTGTAGCCCAATAGTAATTCCACAATCTGTTCCTCTGCAGTCTCAGGAGGAAACCCCTCTATCCTCCCTCTGAAATAAAGCTGGTGCTAAGAGAAGATAGATAAACTGAAGACTTTATTAACTAATATATCTTAAACCATTCCATCACTTTGGAACGGTCTGCCTCTTTACTTAAATAATTTGTCTTCAATACGTTTTTACATATCTTTTTTTTATTGCAATCAATTCATTTCTATGCGTGTGTTTTGTTTTTCTATTTAATACAAGTATACAAATGTAAATACTTTTTATTTTCTTTAGATTTAAAATTTCATTATGAATTAAAAAATATGGTCTCTTAATTTTGATTTGTGGGAATGTACTTTGTAGAGAGACCCTTAAAAAAATGTGTGTGCAAATTTTGTTTGTGTGCAAATAAAAAAATAACTTTGGACAGTGAAACCACATCTTTTCCCCTTTCCAATAACGAGAATTTTCCTCATCTGCTGCAAGCCTGCGTCCCCTAAAGCCATTTCCTTCTGTGATATTAACTTATCCTGAGGAAATGTAACTGAGTGGATACGAGAAAAATTGGCGTTTGCCTTAGTTGAGGCTTTTCCCCAAGATGGTTGAATAACAGGGACATGCAGTACAGAACTGCCCGGTGCAAAACCCGATGCTGCTCGAAAAGCCCATCTCAACCGGAGAGAGAAGCTTCTGCCAAAAATCAGTGATGAGCTGCTGCCCATCTCTGCCAGAGAACACACTTGCAGTACAACAGGTCCGTGCCCAAAGCTGATGTAATGGTGCCACTTCCACAGATGGCCCTGTAACTCTATATGCCACGTTAGCAGCTCTCCTCGCTCCCTGTGCTCGGTCTCTCTGAGCACCTGCAGCTTGTTAATGATGAGACTAGATCTGTAACGATACAAAAGTCTTCAGCACTGGAAGACAGGTGCAGTCTTTTATATGTACTTTATTCTACAGGGATGAAATGTTATGATGCACTAAACGGTCCCAAGTGAGACAGGAGACGGCAGGAACAGCAAAGCCTCCACACCAGACGACAGGTGCACGTCTGTGTGGAGAGACAACTATATCCTTCTGGATTGTGTGAATAGACAGAGTTAAGTAGAACAGCAGAGACAGATCGTAAAATTCTGACCAGGAATGCATGTTTACTTTATACAGTCGTAAGAGTTGAGTGGAGTCGTGCGTTTTGGAATGCTGTGTAGGTTTCTTCAATATGGTATCCAGAAAATTACAGATAATAAAGTCATTACTGCCACACACAAAATGGAGTAGATCTAGATATGGACATCTAAAACATGAAATCTAATTTACATGAAGACAGGGACCATCAAAAAGTGATCAATTGACAAATTAAAAAAGTTAAGGAAACCTGTTGCCTTAAAATTATGGTGTACATAAACCTAAACTTAAAGGGGCTATATAGAACTTTTCCCCCAAAATAAACGTAACAATAGCCTTTTTATTTTACCATTTATGACTCCTGTTGAGCATACTGGCACCTTGTCCGCTCACAGTGGGTGCAACTATAAGCCTGTATCCTATTTTTCCTATTTTCTGTCGGGTCGGATTTTCCCGCGCTGTCTGCGGATGTGACGTCAAGCGCGTTCATGTTAAACGTTTCAGATCACTCTGCCACCACCGCTAGTCAGCAAGTAGCCTACACTCGCAAGCAGTGCAATGGATTTTGATATTTTGTGACTGTTCTTACCTCTGTAAACATAATGTTGGCCTCCTTGCAGCAGATGACTTGTGAAGTGTGCCCGTACTAGCGCTGCGAGAGCGAGCAGAAAGGAAGAGCAGTTCTGTTTTTTGGCCACAGGCGTCAGTCGCGAGTTTAAATTTCAGAAAAACGCATATAGCCCCTTTAAGTAATGTGGAATTGTCAAGTTCACATAACTATTTTTTTTCAATTACATGATGTTTATATACTTAATATTTTTTTGAGCAATGGGTTTCCTCACTTTTTTTAAGTTAAGTCGACTGATCACTTTTTACAGTATTAATCTAAACAGAAGCCAAACACCAAATTGTAATTAAAATGTCTAAAATCAGTCATTTACTTAACAGAAAGTGTTTGTGTGCCTGTGAATGACAATCTCATTCGGGTACTGATACATTTACAAAAAATGACTTTGAAACATCAAACACTGTTAAAATTTCTGTTTGAAACATTGAAGAACAGGGTGCAAAAAAACAACAACAACAGTACAATGTACTTATTTGTGGGGGTTTTTCTTGAAATGTCTGTTTGTGCTATATTTCTGTTGCGGGTTATCTGTTTTTGTTTCTGGTTTGGGAGAGTTTGTCGTGTGTTTTAGTTCCCTTTCGTTGTCACTCCGAGTTACGTCGGATGACGACGAATGGGGTTTCGCTTAGAACACCTATCGACTTCGAGTATACAAAAACGAGCCAACGGCAAAGAAATGCCATGGGTCTGCGAAATTTGCATGACGTAACTCCGCCCCACCTCGTGGGTATATAAGGAGGACGCCGGCAACATGCAGTTATGTTTTCGCTTCGGAGCCAAGAGTATCTCTTCACTCCACAGCCATTTATGACTTCACTATCCGAGACGAGCCATTCTCTCCGGTGTTGGTGTGATGGCGATCTGCAGCGAGTTCACATTGCCTGCTGATCTGTGCAGTGATCTGCCAGTGAGTGTGTTCTCCCCGCTCGCTTCAACATTGCAGAGTTTTTTTTTTCTCCTCTCACAAAAGAGCTCGCACGCGGCACGTCTTTTTAAAGACGGCTCGCCCGTGCATTTAAAAAAAAAAAAAGTGGCGGCAGATTGGTATCGGACTCTGATGGGCACGAGCGCTGTCTAGTGTGTAGGGCTTTGATCATGCTTGTACAGCGCTCGTGGATGATTCATGTTCTCTCTGGGAACATGATCATCGCGTCATTTAGGTCGAGACTCAATGAACTCGCAAGAGTGAGAGTCCCCTCATCCACACCCCGATCTAGCGCTCCCCCGAGGGGTGCTACTTCGGCTGGTGGCCAGGGTGACCTGAGGGTTATAGTCTGGAACAAGGCGCCGACTATCTGTCCGCGACCCCAGCCCCCTCCTGTGTGACGGTGCCCGCTAGTGAACCTCCGATTCCTGCGAGTCGACCTTCGGGTGGCCCGCGAGTTTCGGTTGAAGCTACAGAGGAAGATGCTATGTCTGTAGTAACATCATAAGATGGGCTTGGTTCTTTTGGAAGAGACGACTCGTCACAGCTGCCACCTTCTGGTGTGTTATGCTGTGCCTGAGTCTGATCCGGAGATGACGGCCATGCTTTCCTGGGACGATTGGTTTTTGGGTAAGGCCGCTGACCCGCGTCCAGGGCAAACCCCAATATCTTTCTTCCCGGACGTCCATGATGAGATCTCGATGTCCTGGAAGACCCCCGTGTCTTCTCAGGACCGCTCGTTGGTCTCCTTTCCCCCCTCACGGGGCCGCTGCCCATGGGTACACTGGGGTCCCGCCGGTTGAACGCTCTGTTGCGATGCTACTGTGTCCTCAGAGTGCTCCCGGCGCTATCCTAAGCACCCGTCCGAAGCCTGTAGTTCTTTTTCGTCTACACTAATCTGTGGCGAAATCCTATAGTGCCATAGGACAGGCAGCCACCTCACTGCATCCCATGACCGTTCTGTGGTCTACCTGGCCCAGATGCTCATGGTTATGCATGAGGGCGGGACTGACTCGAGGCTCTTTAATGAGCTACCAAAAAGCGCGCCGCCACTGACCTTGCTCTCCGAGCGACAAATGTGGCCGTGCGCTCTCCGAGTCAGGTGATGTTTACCACTCTGGGGCTGACCGGTCTGATGTGCTGGATGTCGGCAGACTCGTCTGCTCGACACCCCCACATCCCAGGTCGGCCTCTTCGGCGGTGCGGTTGAATTCTTCTGCCCAATAGTTCTTAACCGCCCGGGAACAGATTGAGGTTGTTCTGCCGACGGCCCCACCGTCCGCTCAGGTCCCTCAGTCTGCCAACCGCCGAAGGCGCCCTCCCACGGTTCCAACCCCGCCCATTCACCCGGGCTGGCTTGGAAGACCGTGGGGGGATGCCTCAGCCCTCTCCAGCCCCGCCCCCCGCTAAACGCCGGGTTAAGCGGCGCTTTTGAGATGGGCTGCTCAGAGATGGGACTCAGTTCTTTCCAGGAGTTGGTAGCAGGGCCACTCCTTTCCCCGGTGGAGGGCTGGGGAAGAATCCTTATTCAGAAAGAACTGACTCTCTCGTCTCTGAGCAAACAGAGTTCTCGGAAGACACAGAGCGCCGCCCACAAGCCGTGCTCTCCTCGTCCCCCTCTGTCCCAGAGTTGGTTGACACGGCATGCCGTCCACGGACCGTTTCGTCCCTGTCCCACTCTGTCGCCAGACCTCTGGCAGAGCAGGCCCCCGTGGAACGCTGGTCCTTCCCTGGCCTCCTCTGTCAGGGCGCGGATGTTAACTGCGCCCCCACACCGGATCGCTATGCCGTCCACGTCCGGGCCAGTTACTCCGCTTCGCTGCCCCTCCGGGGGGACGCCTGTGGTCCACATGACCCCGCTGGTTCAGTTCTTGGGAGCCTGGCTAGAGCTTCCACAACTGTCCCGCTGGGTCGCCCGCACCGTCAGGTTCGGCTATGCGATTCAGTTCGCACGGTCTCCTCCCCGCTACAGGGGAGTCCACTCCACTTTGGTCGGTGGCAATGCCCCCATCATGCGAGCAGAGTTTGTCACCCTGCTGGCGAAGGGTGAAATCGAGACTGTCCATCCAGCCGAGATGAGGTCCGGCTTCTACAGCCCTTACTTCATTGTCCCCAAGAAAACCGGTGGGTTAAGACCAATCCTGGACCTGCGCGTACTGAATCGCTCCCTTCACAGGATGCCGTTCAAAATGCTCACCGCCAAACGCATTTTCGAATGTGTTCGGCCCCAGGATTGGTTTGCAGCGATCGACCTGAAGGACGCCTACTTCCATTCTTCCTCCACACAGAGCGTTCCTCCGGTTTGCTTTCGAGGGGCAGGCATACCAGTACGCGGTTCTCCCTTTCGGGCTAACCCTGTCTCCTCGCGTCTTCACGAAGGTCGTCGAGGCAGCCCTTGTTCCCCTTCGGGTTCACGGGGTTCGAATCCTGAACTTTCTCGACGACTGGCTGATCCTAGCTCACTCTCGAGATCAGGTTTGCGAACACAGGGACCTTGTGCTCCGGCACCTAGCTCGTCTGGGCCTTCGGGTCAACTGGGAGAAGAGCAAACTTTGCCCCGTGCAGAGGATCTCTTTTCTCGGTATGGACATCGACTCGGTCCGCGCAGCTTACGAGCGAGCGCGCGCAGTCACTGCTGACTTGTCTGAGACAGATTCAGGGCAAGAGTGCGGTTCCACTGAAACATTTTCAGAGGCTCCTGGGGCATATGACATCTGCAGCCGCGGTGACGCCACTCGGATTGCTTCATATGAGACCGCTTCAGCTTTGGCTTCGCGACCGAGTCCCGAGGTGGCCATGGCAACAAGGCACGCTCCGAGTACCAGTTACTCCGACCTGCCGTCAGACCTTCACCCCGTGGTTGAACCTCAGTTTTCTCAGGGCTGGTGTCCCCCTGGAACGAGTGTCTCGGCATGTTGTTGTCTCAACAGATGCCTCCACCACGGGCTGGGGCGCCATGTGCAATGGACATGCTGCCGCGGGCTCCTGGACAGGACCCCAGCGCCTATGGCATGTCAATTGCCTCGAGTTGCTGGCAGTACGCCTTGCCCTGCACCGCTTCCGGGCGCTGCTCATGGGTCAGCACGTACTAGTCCGATCAGACAATACCGCCACAGTAGCGTTCATCAACCATCAAGGTGGTCTACGCTCCCGCCGTATGTCGCAACTCGCTCGCCACCCTCCTCTTATGGAGTCAGAGGCATCTGAGGTTCCTTCGTGCCATTTACATTCCCGGAGCCCTGAACCGTGCTGCCGACGAGCTGTCACGGCTTCAGCCCCTCCCTGGAGAATGGCGACTCCATCCCCAGTCAGTCCAGCTGATTTGGGAACAGTTCGGGGACGCACAGATAGATCTGTTTGCCTCCCACGACTCGACCCATTGCGTCCAGTTTTATTCTCTGACCGAGGGCACGCTCGGCACGGATGCTCTGGCGCACAGCTGGCCGCGGGGCCGCAAATATGCGTTTCCCCCAGTGAGCCTTCTTGCGCAGGTCTTGCGCAAGGTCAGGGAGGACGAGGAGCAGGTCCTTTTGGTTGCGCCGTACTGGCCCACCCGGACTTGGTTCTCCGAACTAGTGCTCCTCACGACAGCACCTCCTTGGCCAATTCCTCTGAGGAAGGACCTCCTTTCTCAGGGATGGGGCACCCTGTGGCACCCTCGTCCCGATCTCTGGAACCTCCACGTGTGGCTCCTGGACGGGACGAGGCAGGTTTGAGTACCCTACCACCTACGGTGGTGGCTACCATCACTTCCGCTAGAGCGTCGTCCACTAGGCACGCCTACGCGTTGAAGTGGAACCTCTTCGTCAACTGGTGCTCTTCTCGCCGAGAAGACCCCCAGAGGTGTTAGATCAGTTTCGTGCTTTCCTTCCTTCAAGATGGGTTGGAGCGAAGGCTGTCTCCCTCCACCCTCAAAGTTTATGTTGCCGCTATTGCCGCTTACCACGACTTAGTGGAAGGTAAGTCCATAGGGAAGCACGACCTGATCGTCAGGTTCCTGAGTGAATCCTGAGGCTGAATCCTCCTCGTTCTCCTCTCGTTCCCTCTTGGGACCTCTCAGTGGTCTTAAGTGCCCTGCAGAGTGCTCCCTTTGAGCCTCTGCAATCAGTGGAGCTTAAGTTCCTGTCAATGAAGACAGCGCTCCTGGTTGCATTGGCCTCTCTCAAGAGGGTCGGGGACCTGCACGCATTCTCCGTTGACAAAGCGTGCCTGGAATTCGGGCCGGCTTACTCTCACGTGATCCTGAGACCCCGGCTTAGATATGTACCCAAGGTTCCTACCACTCCCTTCCGGGACCAGGTGGTGAACCTGCAAGCGCTGCCCTCGGAGGAGGCAGACCCAGCCTTGGCACTGCTCTGTCCAGTATGCGCTCTCCGCGCCTATGTAGACAGGACGCAGTGTTTCAGGACCTCAGACCAGCTCTTTGTCTGTTATGGTGGGAAGCTGAAGGGAAAGGCTCTCTCAAAGCAGAGGTTGTCTCACTGGATAGTGGACACCATTGCTTTGGCTTACCAGCAGCAAGGTCGACCGTGCCCCCTTGGTGTGACTGCCCACACCAGTGTGACTGGGCGACACCGAACACATTCGCCAGATTCTACAATCTCCGAGTGGAGCCAGTGTCCTCTTATGTACTCGCTTCAACCAACTAGTACCGGACCCGCTCAGGTGTCTTCGCTTGCTCGCCATTCCACTCCACGGACTGGATACGTGCGATATTCTGCTCAGGTGAGCTTCTCCGCAAGCCCTGAGTTCCTCCAGCACCCCTGATGCTAGCGCCAGTGTCTATTGCCTGGCGTCGGCTAGGTGCCTTCCGTGTGCATGGTCCCTCCCCGGAGCTACCCCCACACGTGTATTTCCACTGTAAGCCTCTCTGAGCATGTGTCTTTCCCTCGGCAAGCCACCTTGCCACCCCTGAGGTTGAAATATTCCACCTGCGGCTGGACACCTCAGAGTTTCTCCATATGTTTCCTTCGGGTCATATGTGTATTTCCAAATGCCCCCCCCCCCACTGGGTTGGTGATAATTGCATATTTCCTCTAAAGCTATGGGATATTCCCAGTGTACCTTGGTATTCCTGTGTTAAATAGAAGTCCTTCGTCCTAAATCTCTCGAGGGCTCAGATTTACGCAGGGCACTGGAAGACAGCTGTGAAGGTGGCGTGATTAGACTGGTAACCCCATTCGTCGTCATCCGACGTAACTCGGAGTGACAACGAAAGGGAACGTCTCGGTTACGTATGTAACCCTCGTTCCCTGAGTAGGGAACGGAGACGTTACGTCTTCCTGCCATTTCCGCTGTACCGCGGGGATTGCCTGAGTTCAGTCTTGGCTCCTCAGCGAAGAAACATAACTGCATGTTGCCGGCGTCCTCCTTATATACCCACGAGGTGGGGCGGAGTTACGTCATGCAAATTCCGCAGACCCATGGCATTTATTTGCCATTGGCTCGTTTTTGTATACTCGAAGTCGATAGGTGTTCTAAGCGAAACCCCATTTGTCTTCATCCGACGTAGTGTCTCCGCCCTACTGTTACATACGTAACCGAGACGTTTTGTTTCCTTGTTTTCAGTTCGTTGGTTTTTCATTTATTTTTTGAGTCATTGCACCTGTCATTCATTTTCTTGATTCCCTGCTTTAAGCCCTATGTTTTGTGTTTTTTCTGTGCCGTCATTTTAAATTATAAACATGACTTAATTACTATTTAAATAAAAATAAATAATCACAGTTTATATATATTTATCTTAATCTAAAATTGATTTCTGGAGAAGTACTTTGTATAAGTCCTTATTTATTCATAATAGCATTAATATTGTTTTCTTTCCAATTTTCCTTCATCGTTATTTCTGAAAGCAAAAAAAATAAAAAAAAATAAAAATAAAATAAAAATTAACCCCAGTTTGAGACTGTTCCTGTTAAATAACTTTTTAAGTACTTTTTGCCTATACCGCATGCTTTGGAAACACTGAAACAAATGGTCATACCAATAAAGCAACTGAAATTGAGCTAGAGTATAAGAGAGGGGTAAAAAAGAGACTGAAAAAGAGTAGGAGAGAGGTGTGTAGGTATATCAGATTATTGCTGTGCCCTTGTCCCCTCCCACGTACACAACCAAACCCACTTTCTTTTCAGTCAGGCACCTTTTAAGTGAAGAGGTCCGCAACAAAAAAAAAAAAAAAAAAAAGAGAAAGAGAATAAGAAATGAAAGTTAGCTGATGCATTGGCCCTTTCCATCAGCATTTGCCACTTGAGATCAAAGCCCCTATGGCCATGCTCTCCTTCTCCTTTTCCCTCTCGCACTCTCTCCTGTGTGGGTGTGTGTGTGATGTTCATTACCACCCCAGGCCTTGCCCATGCTCTTGAGCCAGACAGATCTGCTTTCTGGTATGAGCTGAAAGCTTCAAATTCACTTCTCAAGATCAAAGCAATGGGAAAACCATGCTTGCTTGTCAGAAAGCTGAACTAACAAACTGCTGGTGCGTTAAGATCAGCGTGGACAGACCTACCTGGATTCCTGGATTCCTTCCAATAGATCCTGAATGCAGTTTTACAGATCTTTGTGCTGGCTGCTCAAATATGGATGTAAAGTAAGATGAACAGTGATGTCACTCCAGAAATCTGTTCTGGTAAACATCAAACATAATATGATGGATGTTTATAAGATGTAAAGCAATATTTTCCTCATTTTAACATTATTGGAAAATGCTAGCTGTTCTGACAGGCTTTTAGCATATGGCAATGCTCAACATTTCACGAACAGACATCTTCTTTTGTCCAACTTATGTTTGTTTCTGCTGCAATAAAACATAACTCCTCTCTGCTCTCTTTGGACACGATTTAATGTTTAACCTACAGCCATTGTTAAAGTCAGAGTATCATATCACAACTGAACCCTTCTGCAACTTCTCAGTACAATTAGACAGTGCAACAGGCCAGTGAGAAGGTAGCCTCTCCAGGGCATTGAGAGAGCGGTGTGAGCTTGGAGAATGCAGAGAAGTTCACACAGAGGGAGATACAGATAGCCCTATATGGCACGATAATTAATCAGACAGCAAGCTAACGCTAACAAGTAATGCATCAGTGTGGTGGAGACCTGGGTTATGGATGATGGGGAGAGAGAGTTTCTCTGGATGAGACAGATCTGGTGCACCTGGGCAGAAAATCACATGTGCTGCTCCCAGACACCAGGCCCATGAATCACCTCCACACTGAATGAGGACTGCACTGCTTCCATGTCATTTCATCTTAGCCAAGAGACACACACAGTCCACACACTTGCTAATGTGGGGGCAAACATATTGTGGAGGAAAGGAAAGACACTTCTTACTTTCTTGTTTTTAGCTGTTTAGCAACCGAATTCTCCACTGAATTTGAAAGTCTGGGGTGTGTTGGAGTGCCAAACATATACTTACGGGGTGAAAAAAAATGTTTTATTTATATATTCTTAAATAATTAATTTAATTTGTTACAAGATAGCAATTATACAATAATTAGTTGTATGTAGTAAAAAAATTGTAATAATATAATAATATAATGCATTGCATTGATAATAATAGTCTACATATATATATTTTCTGTATTATTATTATTATTGTTAGATTACATTATTCTAATAATAACATATGGGCCTATATATAATACACAATATAATATATTGTATTTATATTTTTGCTACATTATGACAATTTAAATCTAGCTTAAAACAAAAGATGAAAAAAATAATACTTTTCATTTGCTGAAATGCTATTCTGTTTTGTGGTCTATCATCATTCACACAGACAAGCATTTTCTCACTTTTTTTTTTTGCCAGCAGAAAAACGCATTGTGTTTTAAGCAGGTGTGTGGTTATCTTTCATTGAAGATCTCACAGAAGGGTATGCTAAGCAAAAAAACAACGATATAGCCTACACAGATTTTCTACCTGCTGAGTAAGTGGATACAAAAGCTTTTAAATAGGTTACTGAGGGCGGTCAGAGCCTATTTGCTTTTAATTTCACACAGGGTGTCCACTAGCCCAATTAATTACAGTGCAAATGAGTCCTTTATAAGGTCCTTTATACTCGTTGTCCTTGATTTTGAATCATGTAACTGATAAAGTATTCAATGGGAGTAAGTGGCCACTTCTCCAATTCTAATTAGAGCTTGAAAAAGAGAGGTGAGGGTTGGAGGCAGTCATCTGTATATGATTTTCCTCCAATCACACCCTCCGCATTTAACAAGAACCAATCTTCACTGACAGGAAATGAAGCATTACCATTTTAAATGACCTAGGCTATTGCGATGGGGAGAGCAGCAGGATGTATTTGTATGCAGGACAAGTGCCAGGTGCATGACAATGTCAAACTCGGTGACAACACATTGGAAATGACTAACCGAGAGAGAGAGAACGCTTGGGGTTAGGGCAGCTCAGAGGGTGAAAATAATCCTTTTAGCAAACATTCGGCAGTAATGTGGAGATAATTACTTGGAAATGTCATGGTTTTATCGCAGCCATACACAGAAATGTAATTTCATTCGGACTGAAAATGTGACAACATTTTTAAATGGGGTCGCTTACACTCAAATAATTTCAGATGCATTTTTGCTAAGGTCTATGCATGCATCTTCTTTTGAGCCTTCATATTTAAAATATAATCTACAAAACATTTCCTATACAAAGCTTTGTTTATTTTTGGAAAAAGCAATTTAATCACACTTCCCATAATCACAATTAACAAGCACAGAATATGCATAAAACACATACTTACTTGGAGGATGAAATTGATTTGATGTGACTTCACACAATACCTCAGAGGAAGCAAAGCACAGACCAACATATCAAACACAGATGGACAGGTTATTTAATATAGACCATCAAAAGCATGCTGTATGCGTTTGATAGTATTGGAACAAATTGCTTTCTTATGTGGGTCAAATGAAAAATTGCTCCTCAAAAGCAGCAGAAATAGGGAACATTTGCCCTGCTGCCCTGTTTGAAATCACTTGCTGGGCCCATATCATATCTCACTCCTGTAGTCCCACTGGGTTGCCCTACATCAATGCTCTTCACTGAATGAAACCCCTGTATCTACCCATAATGATTTGCAGTTGATAGGCCATACCACAAAGATGGGTTTTTATTTTGAACCATTTCCATAAAAATAAAAAAATAAAAATCCTGAAACTAAATTACTTTCAGTTCTGTTTATGGGCTTTCTTCCATTAATGCATAAAAAAACTAAAATTCTGATGGAGCTTCGTTTACTTCCTTCCTGCTTATTCAGCATTGCCACAACGCTGGTAGTGGAGCACAGCACATTCAGTGCAGTCTGAATCTTGAAAGAATGACTATAATGATTTTAGTGAATCAAACATAAACAGCACAACCAGTGTAGCCTGGCCAAAGGAACGACTCTTTTGTGCCGGCTCTTTTTAGCTAACCCGTACCATAGTACTGAGACTGCTCTCATTAGAGTTACAAATTATTTGCTCTTATCATCCGATCGTGGTTGTATCTCGCTATTAGTGTTACTCGATCTTAGTGCTGCATTTGATACAATTGACCACAACATTCTTTTAAATAGACTCGAAAATGATGTTGGCATTAGTGGAATTGCATTAGCATGGTTTAAATCATATTTATCTGACTGTTATCAGTTTGTAGCAGTAAATGAAGAGATGTCTTATCGATCACAAGTTCAGTATGGAGTACCACAAGGCTCAGTACTAGGACCGTTGCTGTTCACTCAGTACATGCTACCCTTAGGAGATATCATTAGGAAGCATGGGATTAGTTTTCACTGTTATGCCGATGATACTCAGCTCTATATCTCTTCGCGCCCCAACAAAACTTGTCAATTCAAGAAATTAACGGAATGCATAGCTGATATAAAAATTTGGATGACTAGTAATTTCCTATTACTTAATTATGTTTCTAATGATTGGACCAAAAACCTCCGCATGTACTAACCTCGAATACTGTCTAACAATTTATGGCTGCTCTGTCAAGTCTTTGTCGCCGGTTAGGAACCTGGGTGTGCTCTTTGATACCAATCTCTCATTTGAAAGCCACGTTTCTAGCATCTGTAAAACTGCATTCTTCCATCTTAAAAATATATCTACATTACGACATATGCTTTCAATGAAAAAAGCAGAATAGTTGATTCATACGTTCATGACCTCAAGGCTAGATTATTGTAATGCTCTTGTGAGTGGTTGCCCTGCACGCATAATAAACAAACTGGTCCAAAATACAGCTGGTCCAACATGCAGAAGCAGTACAGTTCTTACTAGATCCAGGAAGTATGACCTGTCACGATTCATGAATTCGCTGTTTCCTTCATGTCTCGTGTTATTGTTGTTCTGTGAGTATGAGCGCGTGTGAGTGGGTGTTACCGCTCGTTCAGCTGATCAGTACACCGGCTGATCTCATTATCAGCGCCAGCTGCTGCCAATTCACCTCACTATAAAGACTCATCACAATCTCCTCTCTTTGTCAGATCGTTAGTTTGGTGTCCTCTGTGTCGTACTTCGTGTCCCTGTTGCAGTCTGTTCCAGTTTGAGTTCCTGTTCGGTGTCTTCGTGTCCTGTCTCGTCCGGAGTTTCACCTGCACTGGATTCACCTTCACCCGCACTGGATTCACCATCACCTGCACGCTGACCACTGAGTCCCTGCGCCACCATCTGCTGTGATTCCTCGAGATTGTCTTTGTGTCTTTTGATCTTTATTAAAGAGTTAACTTGCACTTGCTTCCGCCCTGTGATTGTGACATGACCATATTAGCCCGGTTCTGTCAACACTGGATTGGCTCCCTATTAAACATCGTATACATTTTCAAATATTACTTACAAAGCACTAAATAGTTTAGCTCCCCAGTACTAGAGCGAGCTCTTAATACATTATAGTCATTTACGTCTATTGCGATCTCAAAATTCTGGCCAGTTAATACCTAGAATATCAAAATTGACTGTTGACAGTATCCCACTTTAATGATGTCTTTACTACCTCTCTGGGGACATGGAGGGACAGCAAGCTCTTACATTTCATTAAAAAGATCTTCATTTGTGCTCCGAAGATGAACGAAAGTCTTATGGGTTTGGAACGATATGAGGGAGAGTAAATAATGACAGAATTTTTATTTTTGGGTGAACCCTTTAAACAACCAGAATCATTAAATTCTTTATGATTACGATTGCTAGTTGCATCTTCCAATGATATTCAAATCCATCCAAACACTCTTATTAGCTGGTGAAAGATGTTTAGATGGCAATGTAGGTAATGGGGCCGAATGGGGTTACAGAGATAGTGGTGGTACACAGGGGGAGACCGTTAAGATATATATAAAAACCATATATTTCTGTCACAAATAAGTTTATAGCCAGCTTAGCAGAGCACACACACTTGTCCTCTTATTCTTTCTTAACCTGGCAGCTACTTCTATCAGGAGAGTTCTGGGTGATGTGCTGAGACCCCGAGGGCAGGAAGCTGTCAATTAATGGAAGGTCCTGTCACCAAAGACTTGTCGGAGCTCTACTAATCAAAGACCTAGCTGTTCCTTAGCAACAAGTCCAGGGTCTCCTCCATCAAGACATTTTCATTTCACATAACATCACAAAAACTTTAAGAGGACGTAACAGAACCCATGCTAAATGAGAGGTGAACAGGAGTGTTAAATGTTAAGATTGAAAAGTGAATATTATTGAGAGGAAAACTGTGACTACTGTGGAGGTAATGACAAGAAAAATCAAGGGCCCTATCATACACCTGGCACAATGCAGTGCCAGGCGCGACGCAAGAGTTTTTTGCTAATTTCAGCCCAACGCAGTTTGCACGTACTGCCACATTGTTTAAATAGCAAATGCATTTGCGCCCATTTGCTCTTCAACCTTGCGGACGAGCAGAACCGTTTCCTTGCTAGAGAAGCGTTCAGTTTTTCCTCTTGCAAATTCCTCCATGCAAATAGTGAATCCGCCATGGTGCGAGCACAACTGGCTTTTAAAGGGAATGGGAGATGAGACTCTGATTGGTTTATTGAACATTCTCCCACAACACACCCATTTTAAGAGAATAGGGGCAACTGTTTTAGACCATGCGCCAGATGCGGCGACTATTTTTCCCGTCGTTAAACTAGCAAAAAGTGGATTCGGACACGGCCTATGTGCACTTGTGCATAGACCATGCACTTAGTTCGTTAAAATAGGGCCCTAAGTGTTGCTAAATTAGGTTTAGGGAAAGCGTGATTTTTTTCCCCAAACCCCTTCAGCGGAAATCCTGCCCTGCAGCCGATTCTAAAGTTTTCACTGGTCATGTTAATCACTGTACTGATTGCCTACACCAAACACTGATCCCTAAACCTACCTGTCAATGTAATCTAAACCAATGAAATCAGCTGCAGGGCGGGACTTCCACTGAAGTGGTTTGGGAAAAAAAAAATCACTCTTAGGGATAGGGTAAGGTTAGGGTTAGGGTGTGGCTAGACCTTCAAGCTCCACCTATTACTTCCAGAGAGGGGGAGCTGGATGCTGGATGTCTGGCACACCATAGAGCCAGAGTGTTTACACTCATCATATTAATGGCGTAGTTGTAGTTATCTCTAGAGAAACAGAAAAATTGCTTTAAAGTCGGCATTAAACAGAAGTTACAATAGTCTTTTCTTCCCTATTGTAAAGTATATCCGAGTGAAACGGCTTCTCGAATAAAACAAAACTAAAAAAATGCTGTCATTTATTATTGCTGTGCTCTCATGTGAGTGACAGGTTGTCCTGCATTCAGGCCGGTAACCACGTCATCAAAGAAGAGAAGAGATTGCAAGGGGAAGTTATTTTGATTAGAGATTATGAGGGCACATGAATAAAAAAAAAAAAACCACTGTGCATGGATATGTATAATCATTTATAATAAACACTGCAATATTCCATGAAAAAATGAGAAAGGTCAAATTTTGTAGTCTATAAGCAAAACAGAAAAGAAAAATGTTGCCTACATTCAGCGTTCTCTTGGCTGTCCATGCATTGTAATCAGTCAAGATGTCATTCTGGCTGCAAAGGATCCTTAGCGTTGATTGTAGTAGGGAATGACAAAAAGACAACCATGCAGGGTACTCATCAGTAAGTGAGAGCTATTCATTTATATGCTGTTACAAATAGAACCAGACACAAGCACTTAATTGCTCTCTCTAAGACAGCAGTTTAAGTGTTGTTCTATCACTCGTTTTTTCTTTCTCTCTGTCATTAGGCCTTGGTCTTCATGGTTATTGTTTCCACACACACAGCTATAACATGAGCTTTTGCAAACCATTTTGAGCCCATTGTCATGTGACCTGCATCATGTGACCCACATGCTAAGTATAAACATGGCAAGACTCACACTGTAAATAGCCTTTCAATGTAGAAAACAGCAAACATGTAAATAGGCTTTCAATGTAAAAAAACAACAAACATGTAAATAGCCCAGTGGAAGTGAGCCGATAGTCACTTAAAAGCATTTCAGTAAATTTGGGTCATACCTTGAAGACAGATAAACGCCGTCAATGCAGTTTGCATCATTCTCTGGGGGTTTATTATGCCTGTCCAGAGCACATTTGAATGTTTTAAAAAAAAAAATCAGAAAATTTCTAGCTTTAGGTGTAAGATAAAAAATAATCGTAATTTTAACAGTAAAATGCGGATATCCCCCGACTTTTATTATAAATTTCACAGATTGTTTACAGTTATGCTATTCTAGTCAAATACATTTGCTTTGATCTGTATCCAGGAAACATTCATCCCTATTAGTAGGCATCACATATACTCTATACATGGCAAAAAATATTTACCACATGACGTGAAAAGCAGGAATCATTACAGCACATAAATGAGTGGGTCTAATAAGAAATGACATTGAATAAAATGTCAGAGTGCCCTGGAGATTTCTTGTCCTTCCATAGTACCACATTTTGGAGATATTTAACCCGCTAGCAGTAACAGTGTTATCTTGATGTTGCATGCTTATCTGAAAGAGAATAACTGTTACCAAAGGAACATCCAAAGACCAAATGTCTGGAGCACCTTGTCTGTGTATAGGATATCTATACTAAGAAGAACATGCTGTCCTAGTGAAGCACATGGTTCTGGGTTGAGGATAAGGGTTAATGATGATAATCACAGTGATCTGGCAGTTAAGACCCAGCTGCATAAACAAAGAACAACCAAAGAAAGCTGTTTGTAGGACCAGCAACAGGATCTCTATTTCATAGTGCCAAGTTCTATTGTGGGAGATTTGATAAGAAACATGTGGGGCAAATCAGCCTCGTCTTCTCACCTTCCAATTACAACATGACCCATATTAGATGTAATCAATAGAACCAAAATGACTGCATTTGATAAAGAACATTCTCTGATAGATTATTTTCTCATAACTCTGCTTATAATTTTTTAAACATGACTTTGGCAATCTTTTACAAATGTATATATATTAGGGGTGTAACAGTTCACAAAATTCACGGTTCGGTTCGATACGATACACTGGTGTCACAGTTCGGTACGTTTTCGATACAGCAAAAAGGAAGAAATGCTAGAGAAATTTCCTTGATTTAATTTAAAAAAAAATCATAAATCAAAAAGTATGATAATTTTTTACCTTTGAGCAATGATGGAGCAATACTTGACTCTTCTTAGGAGAATATAAAAAAAACAGCTCCATGCTCCTGTAAAAAATATGATATGTAATATTGTAGTAGTTATAAACAAAGGTTTATTTTTTTATTTCAAATTAACATTTGAGGGCAGCAATTTTATTCATGTCGAAATAAAACCGATGCAACGTTACTTGAAAGCATTGTAGCCTAAATTACTATTCCTGCCAAACTTCCATGGTTACAGTTAGTGTTACTACAGTAAATTCATGGTGAATGTTGCTGATTTGTGGACTCTGGATAGTTCATTCATGGCACAATGTTTCTTCCTGGTTTCCACGTCAGTGCTGTTTGATCCATTAATAACGGAGAAATGTGAATGCTTCTCACTAGATCTCGCAGCGATTTTATAACTTCAGTCACATTACTTCTAACTCACCCTAACCCTAAACCTAACCTTCACCCTAAAAATGGCCCAACGAACCGTTCGTTTGTAATAGCGTAAACCTTAGGCTACCGACTACCGAACGAAAGCCTCGTATCGAAAGGTTCAATACGAATACGAGTATTCGTTACACCCCTAATATATATATATATATATATATATATATATATATATATATATATATATATATATATATATATATATATATATATAACCCATCCATCCATCTATCCATCCGTATCCATACATTGCATTAGCAAGTGATCGCAGCCATTAACAAACATTACAGACAATGACGTAGTCACAACCTCAGCCTATATAGGCCCCTGACCTCTAGACTATAATTATAAGGACTGACCTCTGACCCAGCAGAAAGACAGAAATGGAGCAGAATGGGGTGACTCTAATTAAAGACAGGATGCCCTGTTCATCAGCCATGCACATAAGGACAATGGAGACAAATATTCCTATAGTCTAGATCAGTCTTGACTGTTAAATGATCTGGATAAGAGCCCTGAAAGTAGGTAGATGTGAACTGCTGGATAAATGTTATGATGTTCCCCTCCCCCAAACAAACAATCAAACAAAAATAGCTTTGGTTGTTTTGCTGTAAGGCAGGACACCTTTTGGCTGGAAAGGATTTTTATATGAGCCTCAACAGCTGGTGCCAGCTCATTTTTAAACAGTTAAAGATGTGTTTTTCTTTTAACAGGTTAATTTTGAATGCAACAAAACAGGGAACGATCATTCATCCAGTCCAGACTTTGAGAAACAGGCTTAGTAATATTAATAATGTGTAAATATAATTGTGTTTTATTTGTATAGTCTATCACAGTATCAAGTCTTTGATTTCAAATGAATTCTTTGATCATAAAGCCAAACCCAAAGTTAAATATCTATAAAATATTGCAGTTTTCCAAGAACACAATCCTGCCTGAAGTGCCATTACAGAGTTGCATTTTTGCACAAAGATGCGGCTGTTGAGGTGGACGAGAAGCCGCGATGGTCCGTGTAACAGCCTTATGCTCTCTGCACAACTGCATCCCTGAGTTATGGAATAGCCTCGGGAGATTTTGATTAATCAATGCCAAGTTCATACAAAGTCAAGTGTATTTATATAGCGCTTTTCACAATATAAATTGCATCAAAGCAGCTTCACAGTATCAATCAAATAACATAACAATGTTTGTTTCTTGGTGGAAAAAACATCCACGTTTGGTAGGGCTGATCAATGGTATTAATGCTTGTTTAATTAATTTGAATATCCCCAACTGAGCAAGCCAAAGGCAACAGTGGCAAGGAACCGAAAAACTCCATCAAGTGACCTACCGGTGTCCTAAAACTCAATCAGCTGACTTAATGGAGAGAAAAAAAAACCTTGGGAGAACCCAGGCTCAGTCGGGGGCCAGTTCTCCTCTGGCGTTTATGAACTAGAGGCCGGATTTACAGTAACTGTAATTTGATACAGAATTTTGTTTTATTTTATCACTTCGGGGTGGGTATGCGAACCGGAATCACAACGTTTTATCTGTAGAGTGGGAAAGGGATCATCCATAGGGAGAGGCTAGTTGGCACTTCAGCACTGCGTTGTCATCAGGTCCAGGCAAAGCTCCTAGTCAGATCTGGATACGGCCTGGATCCGGTAGGCTGCGGGAAAACCTCGGGATAAACAAAGACACTAAAATTAGTGTAGATGCCATTCTTCTTATGATGATGTAACGAGTACATCAGGATTTAAGGGAAGTGTTCCCAGTTCCGGCTGACCTAATCTATGCAGCCTAACATTGAATTATAGATGTCTATAATATATTATGTGTATGCTAGGTCAAAGAGATGTGTTTTTAGTCTAGCTTTGAACTGACAGAGTGTGTCTGCTTCCCGGACAATGGTAGGAAGACTGTTCCAAAGTTTTGGTGCTAAATAGGAAAAGGATCTACCGCCAGCAGTCGATTTTGATATTCTAGGTATTATCAACTGGCCCGAATTTTGAGATCGCAATAGACGTGAAGGACTATAATGCGTTAAGAGCTCGCTCAAGTACTGCAGAGCTAAACCATTTAGTGCTTTGTAAGTAATCAACAATATTTTAAAATTTATACGATGTTTAATAGGCAGCCAATGCAGTGTTGAAAGAACCGGGCTAATATGGTAATATTTCCTGGTTCTAGTAAGAACTCGAGCTACAGTGTTTTGGACCAGCTGTAGTTTATTTATTAAGCGTGCAGGGCAACCACCCAGTAGAGCATTACAATAATCTAGTCTTGATGTCATGAAAGCATGAACTAATTGTTCCGCATTTGTTAATGAGAGCATATGTCGTAATTTAGATATATTTTTAAGATGGAAAAATGCGGTTTTACAGATACTAGACACGTGACTTTCAAATGAAAGATTGCTATCAAAGAGCACACCCAGGTTCCTAACCGACGACGAAGACTTAATAGAGCAGCCATCAAGTGTTAGACAGTATTCTAGGTTATTACGTGTGGAAGTTTTTTGTCCAATAATTAGAATCTATTTTTTCAGAGTTTAGTAGTAGGAAATTACTAGTCATCCAATTTTTTAAATCAGCTACGCATTCCGTTAATTTTGTGAATTGGTAAGTTTCGTTAGGTTTTGAAGAAATATACAGCTGAGTATCATCGGCATAACAGTGTAAGCTAATTCCATGTTTCCTAAAGATATGTCCTAATGGTAGCATGTACAGAGTGAACAGCAGCGGTCCTAGTACTGAGCCTTGTGGTACGCCATACTGAACTTGTGATCGATAAGACATCTCTTCATTTACTGCTACAAACTGATAACGTTCAGATAAGTATGATTTAAACCATCCTAGTGCAATTCCAATAATTCCAACATAGTTTTCTAGTCTATTTAAAAGAATGTTGTGGTCAATTGTGTCAAATGCAGCACTAAGATCAAGTAACACTAATAGAGAGATAAAACCACGATCGGATGATAAAAGTAAATCATTTGTAACTCTAATGAGAGCTATCTCAGTACTATGGTGCGGTCTAAATCCTGACTGAAAATCCTCGCAGATATCATTTCTTTCAAGAAAGGAACACAGTTGTGAGGATACTGCTTTTTCTAATATCTTTGACAGAAAAGGCAGATTTGAGATCGGCCTGTAATTGACTAATTCTGAAGGATCAAGTTGCGTTTTTTTAACAAGCGGTTTTATCATAGCCAGCTTAAAGGTTTTTGGTACGTATCCTAGAGACAAAGACGAATTAATGATATTAAGAAGAGGATCTATGATCTCTGGAAGCATCTCTTTCAATAGCTTAGTCGGTATAGGGTCTAACATACAAGTTGTCGATTTAGATGAATTAACGAGTTTGCAGAATTCTTCCTCTCCTATAGCAACAAATGAATAAAATTTTTCCTCAGGGAGACTACAATGCACTCCCTGATGCGATACTGTAGTAGACGGTTGCATAGTTATAATTTTGTCCCTGATATTATCAATCTTATAAGTGAAGAAGTTCATAAAGTCATTACTGTGTTGGCCTGAAACTTCTGTGCTTGAAGCTTTCTTTTTCGTTAGTTTAGCCACTGTTTTAAATAAATACCTAGGATTATGTTTATTTTCTTCTAATAGGGTTGAAAAATAAGCAGATCTAGCAGCTTTTAAAGCCTCTCTGTAAGCAATAGAGCTCTCTTTCCATGAAATCCGAAATACCTCTAGTTCTTTTAAGCTATCCGGGATGCTGAGATGATGAAACTGATTAGGAAGATTATTGATAAAGCAATCTTTAGTGGCAGAAGTTATAGGTCTAACATATTTATAACACGGAGTCGGCTTTGCAGCCTTGGCTAAATGTAATTTACATGCGACTAGATAATGGTCTGAGATGTCATCGCTCTGCTGCAGAATTTCAACGGCATCAACATCTATTCCATGTGATAATATTAGATCTAGAGTATGATTACGACAATGAGTGGGTCCTGACACGTGTTGTCAAACTCCAATTGAGTTTAGAATGTCTTTAAGTGCCAATCCCAATGCATCTTTTTCATTATCTACATGTATATTAAAATCACCAACAATTAGTACTTTATCGTTAGCCAATACTAATTCTGATAGTAAGTCCGCAAATTCTTTGATAAAATCTTTATGGTGCCCTGGTGGCCTGTATACAGTAGCCAGCAGAAATCTCAAACGTGATTTATCGTTTACACTATATATTTTTACATTAAGCACCAACACTTCAAAAGAAGTATATTTAAAAATAGATTTCTTAGTGGTTTTGAAAATATTACTATAAATTACAGCAACACCTTTACGTTTTAGACGAGGTTCATGTTTATAAAACTAAGCTTACAAACTAAGCTGTCGTGCTGAAAATGTATAGCCTTTCCCTGGATTTTCCTTTTTTTTAACCTTATGGCCCACAGGAATCATGACAGCCTTGTATGTGAATGACCCATTCTTTACAGTGTGGCAGCCAGATCAAACACGAGCAGCATCCCGACAGTCACCAGCACTGTAATGCAAATAAATTATGGCTGGCTCACCGATTTGGAAGGTCAACAAATTTTAATGGCTGTCACAAGGTTATTGATAAGCCAGCGACTTAAAATAGGGTTTGTTTGGAGAAAAATGATGCTCAATTTGCAAGGTTTTAGCCTCTATCCTGTGTGGCCTTTATGATAGTGCTGTTATCCATGTGACTTATGGCCACTAGAGCCATTCACGAGTTCACACTGACAAATAAGTTAAATAGAATAAATGGATATGCATATTTGGTGTGCTGTCCGGGGAGAGGGCTTTGAGCTCGGATATTGGGCCCGAACCCAGAGTACTCCCCCAAAATTTGCAAACTAACACGGGACAGCCGCCAGAAATTATGTTGATCCACCCCAAAACTTTGCAGAGTGCGAAGCTTAAGTTGTGCCTTTCGTAAGTAGGGAATTTTGTCACTGGATCAGGAGGGTTTCTTGCGTCATGGGATGAGTTTTTGATGGTCGTGGCGTCAGAAGGGTTAGAACATCACTGCTGCGGCAGTTGAGGAAATCTCCAGACTGGGCTCCTGCGGGAGCGTGGGAGAACATCACTGCTGTGGCAGTGGGGGAAATTTCCAGAAAAACTGAGCTCCTGCGGGAGCGTGAGAGAACATCACTGCTGCGGCAGTGGGGGAAATTTCCAGAGAAACTGAGCTCTTGCAGGAGCGTGAGAGAACATCACTGCTACGGCGGTGGGGGACATTTCCAGAGAAATTGAGCTCTTGCAGGAGCGTGAGAGAACATCACTGCCACGGCAGTGGCGGAGATTCCCAGAAAAACTGAGCTCCTGCGGGAGCGTGAGAGAACATCACTGCTGCTGCGGCATTGGGGGAAATTTCCAGAAAAACTGAGCTCTTGCAGGAGCGTGAGAGAACATCACTGCCACGGCGGTGGGGGACATTTCCAGAAAAACTGAGCTCCTACGGGAGCGTGAGAGAACATCACTGCTGCTGCGGTGGGGGAAATTTCCAGAAAAACTGAGCTCCTGCGGGAGCGTGAGAGAACATCACTGCTGCGGCAGTGGGGGAAATTTCCAGAAAAACTGAGCTCCTGCGGGAGCGTGAGAGAACATCACTGCTGGGGCAGTGCGGGAAATTTCCAGAAAAACTGAGCTCCTGCGGGAGCGTGAGAGGACATCACTGCTGTGGCAGTGGGGGAAATTTCCAGAGAAACTGAGCTCCTGCGGGAGCGTGAGAGAACATCACTGCTGCGGCAGTGGGGGAAATTTCCAGAGAAACTGAGCTCTTGCAGGAGCGTGAGAGAACATCACTGCTACGGCGGTGGGGGACATTTCCAGAGAAACTGAGCTCTTGCAGGAGCGTGAGAGAACATCACTGCCACGGCGGTGGGGGACTTTTCCAGAAAAACTGAGCTCATACGGGAGCGTGAGAGAACATCACTGCTGCTGCGGTGGGGGAAATTTCCAGAAAAACTGAGCTCCTGCGGGAGCGTGAGAGAACATCACTGCTGCGGCAGTGGGGGAAATTTCCAGAGAAACTGAGCTCTTGCAGGAGCGTGAGAGAACATCACTGCTGCGGCGGTGGGGGACATTTCCAGAGAAACTGAGCTCTTGCAGGAGCGTGAGAGAACATCACTGCCACGGCGGTGGGGGAAATTTCCAGAAAAACTGAGCTCCTACGGGAGCGTGAGAGAACATCACTGCTGCTGCGGTGGGGGAAATTTCCAGAAAAACTGAGTTCCTGCAGGAGCGTGAGAGAACATCACTGCTGGGGCAGTGGGGGAAATTTCCAGAAAAACTGAGCTTCTGCGGGAGCGTGAGAGGACATCACTGCTGTGGCAGTGGGGGAAATTTCCAGAGAAACTGAGCTCTTGCAGGAGCATGAGAGGACATGACTGCTGTGGCAGTGGGGGAAATTTCCAGAGAAGCTGAGCTCTTGCAGGAGCGTGAGAGAACATCACTGCTGCGGCAGTAGCGGAAATTTCTAGAGAAACTGAGCTCCTGCGGTAGCGTGAGAGAACATCACTGCTGCGGCGGTGGGGGAAATTTCCAGAAAAACTGAGCTCCTGCGAGAGCGTGAGACAACATCACTGCTGCGGCGGTGGGGGGAATTTCCAGAGAATCTGAGCTCCTGCGAGAGCGTGAGAGAAGCCTTTAGTGGAGGCAGCCTCACGCTCGGCTCGGCCCCTTGGGCCAGAGGAGGAATGGAGAAGTTTGGAAAAGGTGGAAATTGCGGAGGGAAAATATGCTCCTGGGCCTACGCTGTTAGCAGAGACAGCCTCTCACTCGGGTTGGCCCCTGGAGCCTGAGGAGGAACAGGGTAGTTAGAGAAAGAGGGAAATTGGTGGAAAAAGGACGTCTGGGCCTGCACCAATGGGGGAGGCAGCCTCACGCTAGGTTCTGATGGTGGGGCTGCAGGCCATGGACAAGGGAGAGGATTAGAGAAAGCTTGAGGAAGTGGTCGTGGCGGTTCGGATCGTGGCAGTGGCGGAGTCATACTCCTTGTATCGAGGGGGGCTGATGTAGCCATTGGATGCGCCACGCTGGGGAAAGCTGCGGTTCGTAGATGGGTGGAAGGAAGAGGAGGGAGAGGCCTAGCATCTGGAGAATCTGGGCCGCGGCCCAAGCTTGCCTGAAGGCCTGCAACCACGGCCTGCCTTCGAGGGAGGCTCGGTCTAGCGAGGTGGGGAGACAGAGTTTTTTGAGAGCCCGAAGCCGGGGCTTTGCGACTCTTGCTCGCATTGTTGGCGATCTTGGATGGAGAAGTTGAAGGTTGAAGGGAGACATATAAGTCGTACAGTTGGGCTTTTGTTAATCTCCTAGAAAAATGGCCATCTGCGCTGATGAGCTCTTGTCTTTCTCTATTGCAGGAATCGTTGGATGGGCTGAGGCTTAAGAAGACGCTGGAGATGCTGGTGGGGGTCTTGCTGGAGGAGGCAAGTATAAGCCTCAGCGGGGAAGTGGCCCGAAAAGGCCGACGTCCACGTAGTGGCTCCGGGGATTCCTCAATGATGTCTGGTGGAAGGCGGGTGCTCCTGACATCGGTGGACTGAGGTGTAGAATCCTGGGAGAGAAGAGACTCGTCATCAGACGGGAAAAGCTGAATCTCTGACATTGTGGCAATTTCTTAGGACCGAATGCTGAAAAACAGTCGAGGAATTTTGGTGAGTCAAATGAGTATATATAATAGGTCTCCACTCATTCTGATTGGATAGACATGTTGATTACTGATTGTCGACAGCTGGTTGGAATGATGTGATAATTGGATCAATTATTTGAACGTGCTCCTCCCGAACTTTGTTAACAAAACATCATTTATAAAAATGCTACAAGACTTTCCATTATAAAGCAAGAAAAGCCATAGCTAAGGCCTATTAAAGACAGGGTCAATCAAACAATATATGGTCTCTGACTTCATTGAAGGCTAATCTGCTGTAAAATAGGAGAACAACTGCTGATATGACTGCTGAGCAGTTCAAAGCAGAAAGGGCAGGTGGGAAGGAAATGATGAGGTTGGGGTCTTCAGAGACAGAGGGGATGCATATAAGGCGTTGCTTTGATGCACAGCAATGTATTTGTTCAGTGTGGCCTTCATTTTAGATTTGGGTGCAGGTGGAGGCACAGGGATCAACCTACATCTGGGGGTTGATGGATTGTCGAAGGGTAATTAAGAGCAAGCAATTTTTCTCCATCTAATGTTTAGTGAATCAAGCCTGTGTTTTATCAAAGCTAGGCTGGAGAGTGAGGAAGGGGGAATAAAATATGGGCAATTTGAAACAAAAGTTCCCTTAGCTTTTCCGTTCAAGACTAACAGATTCATTTCAACCAGCCCTTTCCATTTCCTTCTTCTCTTAGCATCTCCACACTTTCGGATTACCTAGTGAGTTTATTGTTTTGAACTGCGCTTTCAGTTCGAATTTCATGGCAAATATATATATTGTTTTTATGATTGCACATATAAGTGTGCAACTATATACAGGTCCTTCTCAAAAAATTAGCATATTGTGATAAAGTTCATTATTTTCCATAATGTAATGATAAAAATTAAACTTTCATATATTTTAGATTCATTGCACACCAACTGAAATATTTCAGGTGTTTTATTGTTTTAATACTGATGATTTTGGCATACAGCTCATGAAAAACCAAAAATTCCTGTCTCAAAAAATTAGCATATGTCATCCGACCAATAAAAGAAGTGTTTTAAAAAAAAAAAAGAGTCAACCTTCAAATAATTATGTTCAGATTTCCGAATGACATGCAACCACTGAGCAACAGTCCAGTGCTGCTTCTCTGTAGCCCAGGTCAGGCGCTTCTGCCGCTGTTTCTGGTTCAAAAGTGGCTTGACCTGGGGAATGCAGCACCTGTAGCCCATTTCCTACACACGCCTGTGCACGGTGGCTCTGGATGTTTCTACTCCAGACTCAGTCCACTGGTTCCGCTGGTCCCCCAAGGTCTGGAATCGGTCCTTCTCCACAATCTTCCTCAGGGTCCGGTCACCTCTTCTCGTTGTGCAGCGTTTTTTGCCACACTTTTTCCTTCCCACAGACTTCCCACTGAGGTGCCTTGATACAGCACTCTGGGAACAGCCTATTTGTTCAGAAATTTCTTTCTGTGTCTTACCCTCTTGCTTGAGGGTGTCAATGATGGCCTTCTGGACAGCAGTCAGGTCGGCAGTCTTACCCATGATTGCGGTTTTGAGTAATGAAACAGGCTGGGAGTTTTTAAGAGCCTCAGGAATCTTTTGCAGGTGTTTAGAGTTAATTAGTTGATTCAGATGATTAGGTTAATAGCTCGTTTAGAGAACCTTTTCATGATATGCTAATTTTTTGAGACAGGAATTTGGGGTTTTCATGAGCTGTATGCCAAAATAATCAGTATTAAAACAATAAAAGACCTGAAATATTTCCGTTGGTGTGCAATGAATCTAAAATATGTGAAAGTTTAATTTGCATCATTACATTATGGAAAATAATGAACTTTATCACAATATGCTAATTTTTTGAGAAGGACCTGTATATATATATATATATATATATATATATATATATATATATATATATATATATATGCTTACATATTTTCTTATGCTCACCAGGTCTGTATAAAAAATACAGTAAAAACAGTAATATTGTGAAATAATATTAGATCTGTTTTCTACTGTTTTCTAATTTCTTGTGCTGGCAAAGCTGCGTTTTAAAAAATTATTTTCAGAAATCATTCAAATATGCTAATTTGGTTCTCAAAAAACATTTCTTATTATTATTAATGTTAAAAACAGTGGTGCTGCTTAATATCTTTCTGGGAACTATGGTAATCTTTTTTCTCAAGAACAGCATTTTTTTGCAATGATTTAAAAGTCTTTACTATGAATTTTGATCAATTGAATGCAATTTCAATTTATTGAATTAAAAAAAAGATTGAAAATATTTACTTGATGAATTATTACTTCTTTGTGTAAACATTCACACACAGGTTGATGTCGTATGCATGGTTAGTGCATAAGAGCCGTTTTATGTGAAGCCTTTGTCGTTTTATTGTCTACAACAAGGCTTGTCACTTTGAATCAGAAGTATCAGATTAATAAGCTACACAACATATAAAAATCACAAACAACACTGTAAAACATATTTATTAGGCAATAACCTATCACAAATTGAGCCGTAAAGCTGTCTGAATTTGCTTGTGCTCCAAATCTGGCCTCCAGGAGAAAAGATGTGCGTTTACAAGCGCAATTTGTTGGTCCCTTGAATTATCTCACTATCTCAGAATGTTTTCTGGAACAAATGAAACCATTTACGATATTTTAACTTTTGCATTTTAGTCTTACTGAAGCAAAAATGCTGACTTATCAAAGCTAAATAAAAATGTGTATGCTCAGTGTACATAAATAATAAATGTATGGTGCAGAGCAGAGAAAAAAAATGCTCCAGACACCTTCCTCTACTTCAGTTTCAACAGAATGTGAGAACGCCATCTCTTTTTCTCAATTATATTATTCAACTCCAGCAGGCTCTCCTGAATAACAAAACCCCACGGCCACATCTGTAGCCATGCACCCTCCCTCTTTCTCAACATGGTTTCTATTGATCTGGTGGTCGCAATATCACACTCATCTTCAGCATAGGGCAGGGTCCTACTCCCACCTTAACCCCCTGCGGTCTTAAGCAGTGCCTGCCAGCAGGAACCCTGAACCTGGGGTCGCTCTGAGTCCTCCTACATCCCTTGTATCCCCTCATGGCCCCATGCCCCTTGTGCCTGTGTTTCTGTGGCCCAGCGGGGCCCTTGCTGCCGCCGTCTTCCATCTGCTGTGCCGTGCCTGGTGCCCTTCCTCTCGGCCACATTAGCAAGTCAATGTGGTCTGAATCAAAGTGCTCATGAGAATGAGAAATATCCATTTGTTGATTTGGATGCCACTTTAAAAGTAGCATTTAATATGCTGACTACTTTAGAAATATGATCTGAAGTGAAGGGGATATCTGAGACGCAAAGAAAAACGATTCAACCGCAATGAGATATGAAGCAAACAGACCACAGCCTGTTGCTTTAAAATATCAGTGCATGTGCAAATAAGGAGTTACAGGTAAATAGCACAGGCCATCTGCTAAGATATGCAGACAGAGAGAGAGACTGAACCAGCTTAACTGACACCTGTGGTCTCTCATAAGAAATGATCTCAGGGTATTAATTCCAGCCCCAGGACCACGGCAGCAGAATATTGATTAGAGTTGAGATTCAATGTGGAGACAAAGAGAGAGATGTGATGAGGCCCTCGGAGACCTTCACAAATGTTTCCATCCTGTAATTTGAGAGCTATATCTATGGGCATGAGTGAAGAGTGGGAAGGAAAAACAAGAAATAAAGAATAGAGGATTCTCCATTTAAATATTTTATTGGACAAGAGACCGAACATGCAACTTTTATCCATGTGATATTGAAGCTATGCCCACAGGAGGAAGGAAGAAGACTGGCATGCACATTTGGATTTTGGCATCAGGAGTGTGGAATAACATCAGGTCATTCCATGCTAAAAAAAACATCTTATACTGGTCTATCGTAGTGAAAAAAATGTATACTTTATTGTATTTGAAATATATTCCCCTTTTCAATAGTACATTACAAATATACCAACAAAAAATCTATTCATCTTTGAATAAATTAAAAGTATATTAGCATGCTTTTACCTATTTTCACAATACAACTTTAACACACTTTAAAATAATTGTGCTTTAGTATATTTTCTACAAAAATAATTTAGAAAAATTTACTCAAAGTGAAATTTCAGTTTATTTTCAAGTCAAGTCAAGTCACATTTATTTATATAGCGCTTTTTACAAAACAGATTGTTTCAAAGCAGCTTTACAGATATAACAGGTAAATAATGAAAAAAAGTTTGTTTCCAGAAGAAAATAGCGGCACAGTTCAGCTTAAGTAAGTTAAGTAAGCAGTGATGTTTCATTTTTGTTTAAAAAAAAGAAGTTATTAATTTAGTTAATTTATATATAGCCGCTCTGGAGTAGACCGTGATGTCATCATCCAGCTCAGTTCAGTTCTTGTCAATGCAGGCAGATCAGTATTATTGTTGTTACATTTAATGTCCCCAACTAAGCAAGCCAAGCCAATGGCAACAAAGGTGGAAAATGGCGATAGTGGCAAGGAACCCAAACTCCATCAGGTGGCAAAATGGAGAAAAAACCTTGAGAGAACCCAGTCTCAGTCGGGGGGCCAGTTCTCCTCTGGCCAATGGATGAACAGTGTATGATTATGATTCAGGCAGCATTATAGGTCAGAAGTCAGATTGGTGTGGAACAATCAGAATATTATTCAGTTCCATCTGGTTGAAGATCGGAGTCATCACACCAGTATGGAGACGGGTTTGTTGAGGATCAGTGCAGATGGTTGTCGTGTCGATGAGGCCTTCACAGGGGAGAGTCTAGTTGACACAAACTCTGCTGATACTTCAGGAATGCGTTGTGGTCGTGTCTAGGTGCAGGTCCTCCATTTGATCTGGATACGGGCCGGATCTGGCTGACTACATCATGCGTTTTGGTCGTGTCTAGGCGCAGGTCCACTATCTGATGTGGATACGGCCCGGATTCGGCTGACTACATCATGCGTTGTGGTCGTATCTAGGCGCAGGTCCACTATCTGATCTGGATACGGCCCGGATCCGGCTGACTACATCAAGCGTTGTGGACATGTCTAGGTGCAGGTCCACCATCTGATCCGGATACGGCCCGGATCCAGCTGATTATAGTAAACAGAATAAGCAGAAAGACTAACATTAGCGTAGATGCCATTCTTCTTATGTAACGAGTGCATCGGGTGTTATAGGAAGTGTTCCCGGTTCTGGCTGACCTAATATATGCAGCCTAATAATCATTTAACTGATTTGAATAATAGGAATGTATAAAAGTGTATTTATTTGCACTTCATTAAAAATATATTTTAGGTATATTTCAACTGTGTGTGTGTGTTTGAAATGATCATTGTAACAATGCATTGACTTGTTTTTGAAGACAAAGCCATATCACTGCATGATAGCCTTGTAGGCAAGTGCGCTGTCATGTGCTTCGGGAGACCCGAGTTCGAGTTCTGGCTTGTGGACCTTTCCTGATCCCGTCTCACCTCACTTCCTGTCTAGCTACTGTCCTATCCTAATAAAAGATAAATACAATACAATTAAGGTATATTGCTTGTATGTTTCGAAGACACTCGCAATGAATTTGTAGCCTATATACTAAGTATACTTGAAGTTGGTCCAATTTAGTACACTGAATACACTTAAAGTTATGCTTTACTACAATTGAATTACAACTAAAATACTTAGTACAAAATTAGTTTTCAAAATAGCACACTTCAAGTTAACTGATCATTAACACACTTGAAGTATACTGATTATTAGTCTGGCTGCAAGTATACTTAGCATTTTTTTCACCAGTGTTACCATAGTAATGACAGTAAATTACATGCAACTAACCCTCAACCAAATCCTAATCCTACCCTAACCCTATAGTAAGTTCATGTAGTTGCTTAATATTACTCATATATAATTACACCTTCATATTGTTCCAAACCTTGTGTTATTTTTTTAAATAGATTTTTAATGAATGTTGTTGTCCATTTACTGAAAGTCTTTTGTTATATTTACAAAAAAAATCTTCGAAATATCCTCTTTTATATGGCTCTTTTAGCATTTTTTTGTTTGTTTTTTGGCGAACTATCCCTTTAACTAACCTGCAAGACATCTTTTGTCATCTTGCTTCAGGAAAAAGGTCATGCAAGTCTTTATAGTTAGATAAAATGACAACACACAAGCATGACATAAACAATGCAACCCTTAAAGAGCTGCTTAAATGAGGCAATTCACAGATTTTGTTGCTTGTTTAATATAAACAGAGATATTAGGGGTTATAGTTAAATGATGGAGATAATGAGCAGCCTCCTTTTACAAAAATGCTTCTAAAAAACAAAGGATTGTGGCTGTAACAAATAAGACAACGTGGAGTGTGTTAACCGTTAAGTTTTACTGCTAACATCCTGGGACAATTGTAGGGTTAGCCCGTGTGACCTATTTATTCCACTGACAAATGCTGGTGGAGAGGAAACAGGAACAGCAATGTTTAAAAACAAGACAGTAATTTTAAAGATATACAATACGTAAAAATTTACTGCACAGGACATTGTTTTGATCGCTGGAGTGTTGAATGGTGAGGATGAACGATTCCAGAGTGTGTCCACTACAACATTAGCCATAAGCCTTCACAGCAAACCCTATTGTTGAGAAACAGTGTTGTTCTCTTCCTCTCTCCTGTATTTAAGTGCACTTTAAATGTTTGATTTCAGTCGCACCAAAGAAACAATTTGCCTTTTTGAAATGCAAATGCTTATGCCTGACTGAAATCCAATTTTGCAAAGTCGGACTAACAGACCTAGATAATGCTCACCTATTATGTGGCATGTCAATAGGACTTCAATTGGACTTGCCTCTGTCTGCTTTCTCAGAAAGACTGAAGTGTCAAATCATAAAATATTTGATTATTTGTGAGTCATGTATACTGTCGCTCGACTACACAAAAACCTGTTGTAGCTTGATTATAGCTGCAACTGTAAATGTAAAAACTGTAGATGATAGATAAAACAAAATATTAAAAAAATAATCTATATTCTTAGATATTCTCTTCAACATTTAGGGTCAGTACATTTTTGTTTGTTTTTGAAAGAAGTCTCTTATTCGCACAAAGGCTGTGTTTATTTAATCAAAAAATACAGGAAAAATAATAATACTGTGAAATATTACTACAATTAAAAAATAAAAGTTTTCAATTAGAATATATTTAAAATGTTATTTATTCCTGTGATGGCAAAACTGAATTTTCAGCATCATTAGTCAGTGGTACATTTTTTCAGGATTTCTTTGATGAAAATAAATTTTAAAAGAACAGTATATTTAAAATAGGGCCTTATACTAAGTGGCTTTAAGTACTATGTACTTATATTGAAATTAATAATTTGATACAATGGACTTATTGTGTACATACATGTTTTTACATAGTACTTATATTTAAAAAATACCATCATGTAATTACAGCTGTAATTAATTTATGAAATTACATTTGTAATTACACAGTTGACCCTTGCCTTACAACTTAACCCACCCTTATACCCCCCCTTACCACCACACCTGTCCCTAACCTTACCCGTATCACATCTCAATAGCAGCAAAAGTGTTTTACAATTTAACATGAACACAATAAGTTCACTGTTACTGTAAGTACTTAAAGCCACTTAATTTAAAGTGGGACCAATCTTTCTAACATCAAACTTTTGAATGGCAGTGTAGATGGGGTATATTCATTGCTAAATGCTAACAAACTTGAAGGGTAAAACATTTCCTTTAAAATGTAAGTGTGTGAGTATCAAAAAACTAAGAGCCTATAATTAAACTTTTGGGATAATCAATGAAATTATTGTAGTAAGTATTGTGGTGTTTAAAGTCAGCCTGGGTCTCTCACAGGAAGTGAGCAAGCCGTCGAGCCATAAGGCAAACATACCAACTGGCTTCATTCAATTAGGAGTTCCTGAGTTTGTTTTCACTGTCTGATAACCACATTAAACAGTGATGTGCACAAATTTTACATGTTTAACTGATGTGCACAAGAATTTCACGATGTGTTTGCTGAAGCCACATTTTGGTGCCCTTTAATAAGACTGCCTCCCTCGTGTTTCCACCACTCCTCCTTTCTCATCTTCGTATACACTTTTGTTTATCCAGCCGGTGGTGTGCAACCAAACAGGACTCTCACAGCCAGAGGGGGGTGGTTGAATTACCGAAGATTGCAGGGGGCCATTGGCGGACACACTGTGTGGATTTGAGCCTTAATTCACCTCCTGCTGCCCAAGAGGTTTAATTACCACAGGACTGTGTGGCGTTTACATTCACACAGAAAACGAAGAGGAGGGGGCAAAGGCCCACTGAGCTCCACTAACAGAGCAGGCGAGACTGCCAAACGAGTCAGCATGGAAAACGACCAAAACAACCCCACATACCTCAAGTTCACTTCATACAAGGAACACAGTCTTTATATTGGGATAAGGAGAAAAACCTGCACTCCATATCTGGAAGCTGTTGCAGACTCATCTCTCGAGTGCAGATTGACCGTGTTTGTGATTGAAGTGCCACAGGGCATGAGAGGAGGAATTACCGAGCACTCTGACACGAGACATCTAAAAGTCAGATCCAACGCCGACATCAAAACGCGAGCATCAAAACCAGGCTTGAGGCGAAATGAGGGAGAAAACCTTAACAACACTTTCTTGGAGCAAGAAGCTACAAATGTAACCTTTTTCCGAATGCCACGGGCAGAAGCAAGAGCCGGCAATGGGCGCAGCTGATAATTTCAAGCAACTGCCTGCAATAAATATTTAATAGAGTGCAGAAAATATAAAACTGTAGAAACAATCAAAGGCCTGCCTCTGTGTGCAGGTTATCTGTCTGCCGGGTGTTATGTGAATCACTGACCGGCAGATACCGAGGTCCCAGAGGGTCCCTTTCATTATCACACAGGGAAGAGCAGGAACACGGCCAGACTGATGAATTATTCAAGTCCACCTTCAGTCTGCACCACTGACTATTTTTTCCCATCTCTTTACAACTAAATACTTTTAGAAAAAAAAAAAAAAAAAGCCAGCCTGTACTAAAGTAGCAGAAAAACATGAAATAAAAAGAATTTATACAGGAAATAAGACTTACTTTTGAGGGAATAGATTTTAATTCTGATTTTTTAATTCTGTCATCATTTGATCATTGCCCTCATGTTGTTCCAAACCTGTATTGACACAAAACAGGGTTATCGTTTGCTAAAACTAACTTATATAAAGCTGAAATAAAATACTATACAAATATATAAACAATGACACACAAACAGAAATTTGAATGTACCTTTTTGTCCAAGCAATTACAATAAATGGGGACTGAAGCTTTCATGCTTCCGCAAGTAGTATTGTCTACATGAGTTGTGTAAAATCATCTTTTGTTTTTGATCCTAGAAGTAAAGTCACATGGATTTGGAATGATGTGAGGCTTAAGTAAATATAAATAATGCAACATTTGCAAGCACAAGAATTACAACAAAAATGAGATATCTGAGTTGTTCTCGCAAAATATAATGTTGAGCTCAGAGGCCTCTGGGCATCATTCAGAGGACTTCTGATTTAATCTTGTTTTGTTTTGTGCACTGATGAAATAAGAGCTTTCAGAATTCCTTCCTGATTGGTTCCTCGCCATTGAGATTTGAATAATTTATCAATTTAACATATGCAAAGCAGAAGGCTACTTTCCTAGTCTGAAAAGGGGGATGTCATCACATCCAGCAGTCCATGGTAATCACTCACTTTCAATTAGCGAGGAGCGGAGGGAGGGTGAGAGCAATTCACAAAGTAAACTGTAAAAGAAGATCAAAATATACAGCAATCAGCCCCGCAGTTAAAACGCGTCAACCATTTCAATTTCCCTGCTTGATTGAGCAAATAAATGGCGTATTTAACTGTGTGCTTCCCACATGAATGCGATTCAGAAACCGGCGTGCATTATAAACTAAACAATCTGTTATGTACCAATTCTCAAATAGAATATAAATAAGGGAAACAAAGCACAACAAAAAGGTACGTACAGCTTTATATCTCAACATTACAACTTAATATCTCAAAAATCAAACTTTATTTTTTGGTCACTGCTATTTTATTTCTCATAATTGCAACTTTATCTATTTTTTTTCTTACTTTGAAGGGAAGATGGCTTCCATAAGTATACCATTCAAAACACTTAACAGCTTTTTACAATTTTGTGCCATAAACAGGAAACATCAACATTCATATCATCAGTTGTTAGCATAATGCTAGTTTGGGGTTGACAGAGTGCTTTTGCTTCCCTTTCATTAGCTCCAGAAGTTAGGGTGGGGCTTTCCAGCTCTGCACTGCTACATTATTGTGTGAAGGAAAGTTCAGCAGGAGACGCTCAACACAGATTGGAAAAATGACTCCAGCAGCAGAGGCTAAGCACATGAACAAATAGTGCAACCCACCATTTGGCTCCGAGCGCAAATGGCTGATTTTGGAAAGCATATGGGAGATGTTAAATTTTCCTGCCGGACCTTTTTTTCCCTCTCCCCCCAAAAGCTTAAGTACAGCTAATGACCGAGATCTTTCTGCACTGGGTAGCAGATGGGCTCTATTTTTCAAAGGATAGGAAAGATAGCAAACTCTAAATGCAGAAAACAGTGTTTACTCAAAAAACGGACACCTTCCTTTTCAGATCCTCATTTATAATGCGCACGAAAAAGTGTGTTTCGGGCTTCCCCTGAGCTGTCAGCACTATTTTAATGAGACTTTAAAAAATGGGGGATTAATTCTGTGAGCACTTGCCAGAAACGGGCTTCATAGAACCTGCTAAAACGTCTCAAAAATCGATGGCTAAATAGACTTTGCGTCAGTGATCCGTGTTCGTGACATAAGAAAATTAATTAACACCATGTATCTCCCACACCATCTCTCACAAAAAGGTTTTTAAATCCTTGAAATAAAACCAAACCCAGGTTCATTGGAAAATCATACCTGTAGTGACATTTCAGCAAAATTATATTATGTTACTTCTTTTTCGCAGAACTTTAAAAGTGAAATGTCCAGTGAGTGGCACTAAAAGCATATTCAATTTTTTCATAAACACATGAACGTGAATTTGGCAACATTTTATTGTGTTGGTTGTTGTATGTATTGCAGCAGCTCAGAAAATACATTTCCAGTAAGTTGCACTTAAAGGTTGATGCTCTATTACGTTTAAAAATAACGTACCACCTACACTAAACCCAACACTAAATCTAACCGATGGTGTTAACAAAAGCAAATGTGATTTAAAAATAAATTTGCTGAAGCAACCATGCCATTTTAGCTTGCTTCAACAAGTCTTTATGCTCTTTTATCATGACTAACGGGATTTGTACCCGAACACTTGGCATTGCAAGCACAATGCTATACCAGGTCAACTATTGAACAAGTTTACTTTGTCAGAAAACAAGCCAAACACACAGAGCTGGTTATGTGATACAAATGTCAAAATGTATTAGTTTACAAATAATGCACTATGGTAAAAGTGTTTTGAACTAATAACATAGTATTGTGCGTGGAACTGAGCAAAAATAATATCAATAATTTTAGCTGGAAACTACAGTGTGTTTCGTGTACGTGTTTGGAGTTAGGTTAAATAAAATACAGGGCTGAATTTAACAGCACAAACACTGTTATTCTACAGTTCTACCAAGCATAATGATAAATCAATTATAAACAGCTCATAAAAAAACATTCAAACAGTCTGGGATTAGAGGGCGAAGTACTCCAGGATGTTTGGGCCAGAGAGACACCCTACTCTCCTTCAACAAACAAGCCCATTTGTTTTGAGAAAGGTGGTTTGCATGGGGTGCTGATCATCCTGTGGGGAGATTTCCCCTGGGAACAGAGCAGTCGATCACATCGGACAAGCAGACTCTGCCTCATCTGAACCTGTACCACCTCACTGCATTCATCAGTGAATGTGCCCTACATTATGTGCTTGGAAGTGATTTAAAAAGCGACAACACTGAGCTGTTTATGCTGTTGCCGACTCTGTCCAGAGAGCCTGGACCCCTGGGCTGAAGGACTCACACTGGGCTGTCTGTGGCTGTGCGGATGACCCCTCCGAACCCTTGCTCTCTCTGATGAGGTCAGCCATCAGTGAGCTGATCGTAATGTTAGGCAGGAGAGCAGGGAGGAAGGGTGTCGGGTGGTGGGGTGGGAGGTGTTCAGGAAGCAGGCGTTTGGCCCTGTCTGACCTTGGCTGATTTCTCCCCTCTGTGTGTTTTGTTCTGTTAAGACTCTCTTTCTCGGACTGCATGCCAGCACTGATGAGCTGTTACACGACCTGCATTCTCGCTAAAGAAAACGTAAAGGGGAACGCAGGACTCCCCCGATGCCCTTGAGACTGCTTTTTGGGTCTCACGTTGTTTGTGTGAACACTTAAACAGTCAAGCCAAAAAAGGCGATGTATGTTTTCTCATGATGACAGAGCTGTGGGTGTTGCAGTGTAGGCTTTCAGGCCTGGGCTTCTGGTATACTTAGCCTGGTGTGCAGACAGACAGATCACAACAGCCTTCACAAGGTATATTTCATTCATTCCACTGAAGGGAAGCCATCTGAGTGTCCCCTGCTAATAAGTAAGTGAGCAATTTATAAAGGCTCGGGTTAAAACGGATATCACAAACCGTATACAGAGCACAGCAGATTATCTCATTGGCCTTCTGGGAAATAGAGAGTCTCAAGGCACTCAAAAGATCTTGCCGAACATTTATTCTTCCAAACATTTATTGTACTTAAACTGGGGTACAGGTAAATAGAGAGGGCTGAACTGTCAGTCTTTGTGCACTGAACCTAGACCATATGCCTGGTGCACATTGTACAATTTTGGGCCGTCCCAGACGAAAGATGATCAATCATGGCGATTTCTGTGGTCATTGCTCCTAAACAGTGGTCTTACATTGTACAGTGAGAGAGGTTCAAAGACGGCAGTTGTCACGGTCATGCGACCAAAGATTGCTGACAGTTTTAGAAATTTAGCGTGATCGTATGGACCCGAATCAAAGCAACCTCCGCGTCTGTTATCAGGCCTCCCCACTTAGCTCTCTCCAGCGCTGGACAGCGTTTCTAATATTAACACTAGTCCTAACACTCTTGCCCAGACATAACCCTTTATTTTCCAGTGATTTCTTCTGAGCTTTTCTCTTTTGTATTGTGTCTCATCTCTATTTCTGCAGTCTTTCTTCAGTTCAAATCTCCCACTTGCTCGTTCTCTCTCCTCCACCGTCATACTACTGCTGATTGGCTACACGTTTGTTGTTGTCTTCCAAACAGCATATTTCAAAAACGACTTACCCCACCTTTAATGCATGAACTTCATCTCCAGAGCCGCTCTGATAGATACTTCATAAGTATTTTACCAGTTCATTTGAGAAAAAAAAACAACTATCGTCATATCATAAACGCACAGAAACTCAAAGGTCACGGCAACCCGTCAAAATAAAAGTTCAAAGTTCAAATTTATTTATATAGCACATTTAAAAACAACCATAGTTAACCATTGTTAAGAAGTGCTTAACAATGTCAGGATACACAAACAAATAAACAAAACAAACACAGTAGAAAATGTCACAGTGTTAGAACTCTTGTGAGAAGCGAGAACGAGCAAGAAACACAAACTGTTTTACGGCAATTTGACATTAACACACACACCATATGATACTGTGTATGATGTATTACCCACCTCAGTAGACATACCTCCAAATGATAAAGTTGGCCGGCTCCGATAATAACAAATGCACATGAGCTGCAGTAGAAAGGGGGAGGAGGGTGCCGCAAGTAAGTTTTTTTTACGACAGTGTAGGCCCACAGCTGTAGGGGGAGCTCGTTGAGACAACATGTGACAACAAAAGTGAAAATCAGCAAAGAAATGGCTAGAGTTGCCAAGTTCCCCTTTAAGCAACGACTTGAAAATTTCAGCAATCCAAGCTGTTCTTTTAAGAACAGTTAGACTATTTCAGAGGTTAAGAGCAGCCACTGAGATGGCCCGGTCACCTTTATTTTTTAACCTGGATGTCGGAACATCGAGGAGCATCTGATTGGATGACCAATAACACCTTCTAACATTCATCTCAGTGAGTGACTCACTCTATATTGAGTTTCAGTCACAAAAGTATGTTTCTTCAGGGTGAAATTTTCAGAGCATAATATAGTTTGATGCATAGAAAAATATCTATTTCAAAATTGTGTTTATAGTTTAACAATAACTAAAAAAAAAACTAAAAAACTAAATTTGTTAAGATGATACTGTGCCAAAAAATAAATATCTGCCAGTGTCATTTTCCAAAGATTCAGCATTGCTGCTGCAAAAACGAGCACATTCCAAATCAATTTAAACCAGGAAATAAAAAAGTTAAAGATTTTGGACTTTGAAAAATTCAAGCAAAAGAGGGTTAAACCAAATACTGATACATTAAGAATTTTTTTTTTTTTACTTTTCAATCAGTTTGTTAAACTGATGTCATAATTTAAAATGAAAATAAATGTATATTTAATAAAAAAAGCAAAGAAGAAGCATTTTCACTTTTGTATACTGTATATTGCACTAACCCATCTTTTGAAATCATTGAAAACCAAATTCAAAATGAAACACAGCTGCTGAAATGAAACCTTGAGAAAATCTGATTTAAAAATCTCATCTGTGGAGGCAGCAACAGCAACTGTTCATGCGAGGCGTCCAATGCGCTCACTCACTCACTCACAGGGCATCAGTCGACTCCTGCGCCAGCATACAGCCAGGCAGTCGTGCCTTATGAGGTTATTAATGGGCCGAACAACGTGCAGACTGCAGCCCTGCTGGAAGTGTATGGTAGAATCATCTGTAGCCATGATTAACATGTCTGCAAGAGCAACCACACCAAAGCCAGAGTCTGCGCCGGGGACGGCTGCTCTGAGAACAGCCCTTAAATCAAACTCTCATTAATCGCCAGCCTGCCAGTCAGTGGCACCACATTCCCCTCTGAAGCAGAATCAAACCCAGAGTTCTTCCACTTCCTCCCTTTAGCCTTTATGTCTCTCCGTTTCCTTCAATCCACAGTTCTCTCCCAATGTCTCTCTCTTAGTGTTTGTCTGGAGTGCTTTTAGTCTACTCTGTGACATCTGAGGCTGTACTTGTGAAGCAACTGTGCATGAGAGCCACTTGCATATATCACATTAGCTGATTTTCTTCTGGGAAGAGTCATTAGTCAAGCATGTTATTGTCACTATAAAGGGAATGACTATTAAGGGACAGTTCACACAAAAAAATCTGTTCGACTCACCCAAAGCTTTCTTTTTTGGGGGTTAACTATTCCTTTAAGGCTGAAACATATCTTAGATTACACATTTTTTGAATGCTTGCATAGACACTGAAACTTACATTAACATATTGACAGGATCTAAAACGTAAGAATTTTACGCATGAACAATTTAGAGATGTACAAATGTTTACAAATCCTTTTAGGCTTATTGAATATTGAAGTTATAGAAGTAATAGGGATTGTAATGCATTTGATCAATGATATTAATACAATTTTACAATGTGTTCAATGTCATCACATTCATTTAATGCATTTACATAATTTGACATTATAACAGTTTACTTGTGTTCTATGTAATTTTCGGTTCTGTATTCACCTAAATTTTTGAGTGTTAAAATTAATTAATATTTTATTATTTCATTTTTAATTGAAAAAAAAAACTATTCAAATGTATTTGTAATATACAAGCATTCATAAATATTTTTTTTGAGTCTATAGATGTGTATACATACTCTTTCTATGCTGTTGTGAAGTCCATATTGCATGTTTCAGTGTAAATCCAAACATACTCAATTGAATGTGTAAACAATGTACAAATACTTATGAATACTAATGAGATCAGGTTTCATAATCAACTCTCTCCATCTCAGCCTGCAAAGACTGAAGACCTGCCAACAAGTTCTGCATTTTCCTGTATATAATTATAACCTTTTGACTTGTAAACTTTGTGCATTGTAATAAGCATAATTTTATTAACAAATTCCAGAACAATTTATGAAGAGAAATAAAATCTGTTTGCGATAATATTTTGTGATAATAATGTTAGAGACCGACCAAACCATACCAAACCAATAACTTTACAAAAATAAAAATAAAATATACTTTCAACTTCAGACATACTTCCTGCAAAAGTATAAAGCAGTAATTCTTAGACTCTCACTGAGCTGCTAACAAATGTGCATGAAATACCTCTATTGATAACCTCTCAGTGAAATTCAGCCCAATTAGAGGCACAGCACGGATCAGTTGGCTCTGAGGCATGCACATAATTCAACTGAGTTTTAATACAAGAGTCTAGCAGTGAAAACAGCTGTTTTTCTACTGAATATAAAGCACAGAAGTTGAACTGAACCATTACTGAGAGTCTGAGATTTTCTGTAATGAGTTGTCATTCCTGAGATTTCAAGGTGAATCGAAATTGAAGGTTCTACAACAGGAATGAACGAAAATAAGCCTCTCTGCTGATATCAATCATTAGTATAAGCATCTACTTCTACATCTTACTTAACTGAATAGCTGTTTTGATTTTATTTTGTTGTATTAAATAAACAGTTCTCCCAAAACAATTCTGTCATCATTTACTCAATCGTTCAATCTAGTGATGTTTCGGACCCCAATGACCCCAATGATGGATAAACAGTTAAAAGTAGTTGTGTTTCACAGAAGAAAGAAAGTCATACAGATTTGAAACAACATAAGGGAGAGCTACTTTTTGGGTGAAATAAATACTCTTGGGGTGTATGTGTTCATAATAAAGCACCATTATACATCATAATCTAGAGGTTGTTTTGAAAGTGCAAATAGGTTCCTTGCTAAATCTTTTCTAAATAGAACTACATTCCCCAGTGTTTTAAGTTTGTTTAACAGCAAACAAATCACTAGCTCCCATAAAAGAGAGCAGAACTGAAGATGTGTGAACCAAAAAGCACACAATAATGTTTGAATATCTCAGTAAAGGCATCCGATACTTCCAAACCATCCTGTTTTCCCTTCTGAGAATGGTAGGAATTGTGGTTTGGAGTCTTAAGCAGCCTGCAGAGGTAATATGACAGCTTTAGGAGACATGAAATGCCATGTCACTGACCTATGATGTTCCAGCAGAATATTAAAGACTAGCCTTCAGCAGCACTGTCACCACGGCAATTAAGTGCAAAATAACCTCTCACTTGTTACAGCCTCCTATGGTGCACTGAAGGTCATACGTCATGCTACAGAAAGAGGGAGAGAGAAAGAGTTGTTGATAGTGGGCAGAAAGGAGAAAATTAGACCTACATTTACTAAAAAGAGAAAGGAACACTTATGCTATAAATGCAAACACAAGGTGAAAAAAGTGTCTAGATACAGATCCTTAGGGGTTTCTGACTACAATATTGATTTCACCGAATGAGCTTCTCTTTCTTTCTCTTTCTCTCTTTCAGCACTCCCTGAACACATGTAGAGATATCTTCCTTTCTTTCTGCTCACTGTTTCTATTGACTGAACTGTTATTGATCATGTTTTAGGTGCAGACGAATGACCTGACCTGCATCGGAATAAGCAACCAGCACTGCTGTTATTGTGTAAAGGAAGTAAATATCTTTTTCTGTTATAATGTTCCTACAAGTGCACCCTTGCTTTTTTTTCGCAGTCTAGTCGCAGATTAAAAACATCATAGGTTGATGAGCTTCAGTCTTGAAGAGCGCATTTAATGCCTTGTGTGGAATTAGCTTTGCTAAACTACAGCAAACGCTTTATCTTGAGATAAATCAAGTGCTGATCTCAGGCCTAAAGCTGGAGTATATTTCTCAAGGCAAGTGCTTTCATATCTGTCTTTGATCATTTAAATCTGCAGAAATGTCAGTTTGTGGATACTGAAAATGTAAAACCTAAGACTGCTACATCATGAAAAATATTACACAGATATGAGTAGATTGGGAGTCGCATCATGATTCAGCTTCAGTCTAGCCTGTGTGTGTGTGTGTGTGTGTGTGTGTGTGTGTGTGTGTGTGTGTGTGTGTGCGTGCGTGCGTGCGTGCGTGCGTGCGTGTGTATGTGTGTGTGTGTGTGTTGAATGATACAATGTGCTGGTGTGAGAGTCAGACTTCTGATCCTTTGGCTTTCTCTCTTGCCCGTCTTCCTCTCTGTCTGTCTGAGTCTCTGATAACATCTGAGACATGCTGACATCACCATTTGTGGTTAATGCCACTGTAGAAGGCATGACCAGCAGAGAGAAAATATCACAGATGGGGGATGGATGCTCTCTCTCTCTTTTTCTGCATATTCTGCAAATATACTGGTCAAAAGTTTGGATTTTGTAAAAAAAAAAAAAAAAAAATCCTGAAAGAAGTCTCTAATGCTCAACAAGGCTGCATTTATTTGATAAAAAATACAGTATACACAGTTATTGCAAAACATTATTTTATTTTAAAATATCTGTTTTCTATGATAATATATTTTAAAATGTAATTTAATCCTGTGATGGCAAAGCTGAATTTTCAGCATCATTACTTCAGTCTTCAGCGTCAAACAATCCTTCAGAAATCTTTCTAATCTGATCAATTATTAATTATTCTTATTATTATCAATGTTGAAAAGCTTTTGCTGCTTACTACTTTTTATGGAAACTGTACCACATTTGTCTCAGGATTCTTTCATGAAAAAACATCACTTTTGATCCGTTTAATGCGTCCTTGCCCAATAAAAATTAGTTAATTAATTAGTTTGTTAATGTAAAACCTATATACTGACTACTTATAATTTGTACATTATTTTAAATATTATGTATTACATCAAAATCTTTACCACTCCAAACTTTTGAACCTTTGAAGTGTATATAATTTAATATGACAGAATCAACTTGACGTCAGATTACATCAACAAAAAACATTTTAAGGGTCAGAAAACAACTAGAACCTATACTTCCTATACACATACTTCTTTTGTTAGTTAATGTCAACTCATGCATTTAACTAATGTTAACATTTACAAGCATATTGTAAAGTGTTACAAATATTTCTCTCCGAGAACAAAGCACGTCTGGAATAAACAGTCGGCCAACAGGATCTTTCCTCTTTCTCTCTCTTCAGGACTTATAGATGAAGCTAATGAAGATGACCACCACAATCTCTGCATTGACAGTAATGCCTCTGTACCCACTGACCTTTACTAACATGCTAGTTTGCTTTACAACAAGCCTGTATGGAAATCCAAACACAGAGAGACAACCACCGGCAGATCCAAAGCTTTCCCTTTCTGATGACAAGAGAATGTGTATTATATTTGTAGTTCGACACTAACCCCTGATTCCCTTTCGTAGTCACTCCGAGTCGGATGACGACGAATGAGGTTTCGCTCAGAACACCTATCGACTTCGAGTATACAAAAACGAGCCAATGACAAAGAAATGCCATGGGTCTGCGGAATTTGCATGACATAACTCCGCCCCACCTCGTGGGTATAAAAGGAAGACGCCGGCAACATGCAGTTATATTTTCGCTTCGGAGCCAAGAGTATCTCTTCACTCCACAGCCATTTCTGACTTCGCTCTACGAGACGAGCCATTCTCTCCGGTGTTGGTGTGACAGCGATCTGCAGCGAGTTCACATTGCCTGCTGATCTGTGCAGTGATCTCCAGTGAATGTGTTTCTCCCTGCTCGCTTCAACATCGCAGAGTTTTTTCTCCTCTCACAAAAGAGCTCGCACGCGGCACGTCTTTTTAAAGACGGCTCGCCCGTGCATTTCTGGTTGCGGCAGATTGGAATCGGACTCTGATGGGCACCAGCGCTGTCTAGTGTGTTTGGGCATTGATCATGCTTGAACAGCGCTTGTGGGTGATTCATGTTCTCTCTGTGGGAACATGATCATCGCGTCATTTAGGTGGAGACTCGGTGAACTCGCAAGAGTGAGAATCACCTCATCCACCCCCCGATCTTCGGCTGGTGGCCAGGGTGACCTGAGGGTGATGGTCTGGAACAAGGCACCGACTCTGTGTCCGCGACCCCAGCCCCCCTCTTCAATGACGGTGCCCGCTAGTGATCAGGTGATTCCACGAGTCTACCCTCGGGTGGCCCGTGTGTTTTCATTTGAAGCTACAGAGGATGGTACTATGTCTGTAGCAGCATCACTAGGTGGGCTTGATTCTTCTGGAAGTGACGACTCGTCACAGCTGCCATCTTCCGGTGTGCATATGGCTGTGCCTGAGTCTGATCCGGAGATGACGGCCATGCTTTCCCGGGACGATTGGTTTTTGGGTAAGGCCGCCGACCCGCGTCCACGGCAAACCCCAATATCTTTCTTGCCGGACGTGCATGATGAGATCTCAACGTCCTGGAAGACCCCCTTGTCTTCTCAGGACCGCTCGTTGGTCTCATCCGCCTTTCCCTCCCCTCATCGGGGCCGCTGCCCATGGGTACACTGGGGTCCCCCCGGTTGAACACTCTGTTGCGATGCTACTGTGTCCCCAGAGTGCTTCCCGGTGCAATCCTAAGCACCCATCCGAAGCCTGTAGTTCTTTTCGTCGACACTATCTGTGGCGAAATCCTATAGTGCCACAGGACAAGCAGCCGCCTCACTGCATCCCATGATTGTTCTGCTGGTCTACCTGACCCAGATGCTCATAAATATGCATGAGGGCGGGACTGACTCGAGGTTCTTTAATGAGCTGCGCGCTGCCACTGACCTTGCTCTCCCAGCGACGAAGGTGGCCTTGCACTCTCGGAGTCAGGTGATGTTTACCATTCTGGGGCTGACCGGTCTGATGTGCAGGATGTCGGGCGGACTCGTCTGCTCGACACCCCCATATCCCAGGTCGGCCTCCTCGGCGGTGCGGTTGAGTACTTCTGCCCAACAGTTCTCAACCGCCCGTGAGGAGATTGAGGTTATTCTGCCGATGGCCCCACCGTCCGCTCAGATCCCTCAGTCTGCCAACCGCCGAAGGCGCCCTCCCACGGTTCCAATCCCGCCCGTTCACCCGGGCTGGCTTGGAAGACCGTGGGGGGATGCCTCAGCCCTACGCCGGGTTAAGCGGCACTTTTGAGATGGGCTGCTCAGAGATGGGACTCAGTTCTTTCCAGGAGTTGGTAGTAGGGCCACTCCTTTCCCCGGTGGAGGGCTGGGGAAGAATCCTTATTCAGAAAGAACTGACTCTCTCGTCTCTGAGCATACAGAGTTCACAGACGACACGGTGCGCCGCCCCCGAGCCGTGCACCCCTCGTCCCCCTCTGTCTCAGAGCCGGATGACAGTGTGTGCCGTCCCTGGACCATACCGCTCTCATCCCCCTCTGTCGCCAGACCCCTGGCAGAGCAGGCCCCCACGGAACGCTGGTCCTTCCCTGGCCTCTTCTGTCAGGGTGCGGTTATGACCGTGCCCCCACTCCGGGCCGCTATGCCGTCCACGTCTGGGCCGGTCATTCCGCTTCGCTGCACCACCGACGGGACCTCTGTGGTTCGTTGACTCCACTGGCACAGTTCTTGGGAGCCTGCCTAGAGCTTCCCTATCTGTTCCGCTGGGTCGCGCGAACGCTCGGCTATGCGATTCAGTTCGCACGGTCTCCTCCCCGCTTCAGGGGAGTCCGCTTCACTATGGTCGGTGGCTAATCCCCTATCATGAGAGCGGAGGTTGCTACCCTACTGGCGAAGGGTACGATTGAGACTGTCCCTCCAGCTGAAATGAGGTCCGGGTTTTCAGCCCCTACCTCATTGTCCCGGAGAAATCTGGTGGGTTATAGCCAATCCTCGACCTACACATCTGAACCGCCCCTTCACAGGCTGCCATTCAAGATGCTCCTGGCCAAACGCATTCCGGATGTGTGCGGCCACAAGATTGGTTTGGAGCGATCGACCTGAAGGACGCCTACTTTCATGTTTCCATTCTTCCTCGACACAGACCGTTCCTCTGGTTTGCTTTCGAGGGGCAGGCATACCAGTACGCGGTTCTCCTTTTCGGGCTAGCCCTGTCTCCTCCCGTCTTCACGAAGGTCGTCGAGGCAGCCCTTGTTCCCCTTCGGGTTCACAGGGGTTCGCGTCCTGAACTTTCTCGACGACTGGCTTATCCTAGCTCACTCTCGAGACCAGGTTTGCGAAAACAGGGACCTTGTGCTCCGGCACCTAGCTCGTCTGGGCCTTCGGGTAAACTGGGAGAAGAGCAAACTTTGCCCCGTGCAGAGGATCTCTTTTCTCGGTATGGACATCGACTCGGTCGCCATGTCCGCGCAGCTTAAGAGCGAGCACGCACAGTCACTGCTGACTTGCCTGAGACAATTCCAGGACAAGAATGTGGTTCCACTGAAATATTTTCAGAGGCTCCTGGGGCATATGGCATCTACAGCCGCGGTAACGCCGCTCGGATTGCTTCATATGAGACCGCTTCAGCTTTGGCTTCGCGACCGAGTTCCGAGGTGGGCATGGCAACAAGGTACGCTCCAAGTATCAGTTACTCCGACCTGCCGTCAGACCTTCACCCCGTGGTCGAACCTCAGTTCTCTCAGGGCAGGTGTGCCACTGGAACGAGTTTCCCGGGATGTTGTTGTCTCAACAGATGCCTCCACCACGGGCTGGGGGTGGCCGCCATGTGCAATGGACATGCTGCAGCGGGCTCCTGGATAAGACCCCAGCGCCTATGGTATGTCAATTGCCTCGAGTTGCTGGCAGTACGCCTTGCCCTGCACCGCTTTCAGGTGTTGCTCAAGGGTCAACACGTACTAGTCCGGTCAGACAATACCACCACTGTAGCGTACATCAACCATCAAGGTGGTCTATGCTCCCGCCGTATGTCGCAACTCGCCCGCCACCTCCTCTTATGGAGTCAGAAGCATCTGAGGTCGCTTCGAGCCATTTATATTATATTTTTTTATATTACATTTATATTCCCAAATATGCGATTCCCCCAGTGAGCCTTCTAACCTAGGTCTTGCGCAAGGTCAAGGATGACGAGGAGCAGGTCCTTCTGGTTGCGCCGTACTGGCCCACCCGGACCTGGTTCTCCGAACTGGTGCTCCTCGCGACAGCACCTCCTTGGCCAATCCCTCTGAGGAAGGACCTCCTTTCTCAGGGACGGGGCACCCTGTGGCACCCTCGTCCCAATCTTTGGAACCTCCACGTGTGGCTCTTGGAGGGGATGAGGCAGGTTTGAGTACCCTACCACCAGCGGTGGTGGCTACCATCACTTCCGCTAAAGCGTCGTCCACGAGACACGCCTATGCGTTGAAGTGGAACCTCTTCGTCAGCTGGTGCTCTTCTCGCCGAGAAGACCCCCGGAGGTGTTCGGTCGGTGTCGTGCTTTCCTTTCTTCAAGATGGGTTGGAGCGAAGGCTGTCTCCCTCCACCCTCAAAGTTTATGTTGCCGCTATCGCCGCACACCATGACTTGGTAGAAGGTAAATCCTTAGGGAAGCACGACCTGATCGTCAGGTTCTTGAGAGGAGCGAGGAGACTGAATCCTCCTCGTTCTCCTCTCGTTCCCTCTCGGGACCTCGCGGTGGTTCTAACTGCCCTGCAGAGTGCTCCCTTTGAGCCTTTGCAATCAGTGGAGCTTAAGTTCCTGTCAATGAAGACAGCGCTCCTCTGTCAAGAGGGTAGGGGACCTGCAAGCATTCTCCGTTGACGAAGCGTGCCTGGAATTCGGGCCGGCTTACTCTCACATGATCCTGAGACCCCGGCCTGGATATGTGCCCAAGGTTCCCACCACTCCCTTCCGGGACCAGGTGGTGAACCTGTAAGCGCTGTCCCTGGAGGGGGCAGACCTCCGCGCCTATGTAGACAGAACGCAGTGTTTCAGGACCTCAGACCAGCTCTTTGTCTGTTATGGTGGGAAGCTGAAGGGAAAGGCCCTCTCCAAGCAGACGTTGTCCCACTGGATAGTGGACACCATTGCTTTGGCATACCAGCAGCAAGGTCGACCGTGCCCCCTTGGTGTGACTGCCCATTCCACCCGGAGTGTGGCATCCTCTTGGGCTCTAGCGCATGGCGTCCCATCTAAACTATGGGATATGCTTCCCAGTGTACCTTGGTATTCCTTTGTTAAATAGGAGTCCTTTGTCTGTGCTAGATTCACGACAGGGATCTCAGATTTACGCAGGGCACTGAAAGACAGCTGTGAAGGTGGCGTGATTAGACTGGTAACCCCATTCGTCGTCATCCGACGTAACTCGGTTACGTACATGTAACCCTCGTTCCCTGAGTAGGGAACGGAGACGTTACGTCTTCCTGCCACTTCCGCTGTGCCGCGGGGATCGCCTGAGCTCAATCTTGGCTCCTCAGCGAAGAAACATACCTGCATGTTGCCGGCGTCCTCCTTTTATACTCACGAGGTGGGGCGGAGTTACGTCACGCAAATTCCGCAGACCCATGGCATTTCTTTGCCATTGGCTCGTTTTTGTATACTCTTATACTCTTATAAGTCAATAGGTGTTCTAAGCGAAACCCCATTCATCGTCATTCGACGCAACGTCTCCGTTCCCTACTCAGGGAACGAGGGTTACATGTACGTAACCGAGACGTTCCCTTTCGTTGTCACTCCGAGTTACGTCGGATGACGACGAATGGGGTTACCAGTCTAATCACACCACCTTACGTTACCACCATACATTCCACCCGGAGTGTAACCGAGACGTTTCACAGACAAAGGCTTAAAGGATTAGTTCACTTCAAAATTAAAATTCTGTCATCATTTCCTCACCCTCAAGTTGTTCCAAACCTGTAAGAATTTTTTCTTCTGCTGAAAACAAAAGAAGATATTTTGAAGAATGTGGGTAACCAAATGGTCGATGTACCCCATTGACTTCCATAGTATTTTAGTATTTTTTTTCCTACTGTCGAATTTAATGGGGTCCATCAACTGTCCGGTTACCGACATTCTTTAAAATATCTTCTTTTGTAATATTCTTTTGTATGTAAACTATTCATTTAAGCTATTCCAGAATAAATGAATGTTTGAGCTGCTAAAAGAAACTTGCACTGACATATCTTAAAATATGTCAGTGACAGTGTCATTGTTTTGTCTCAAGATGCACACCAGTAATGTGTAAAATGTTCTAAGGCACATTTATAAAAGCTACTTAAATGCCCTAATTGATCTAAGGCCTAATCCTGGCTTAGACTAAATCCTGTCTGTGAAATGGGCCCTTAAAGCAGAGATTGACATCAATAAAAAATAAATAAACTCACTGTCAGTGTTCTCAGTGTCTTTAGCATATTCATGCTGTTCTATATGATAATTTAAATTATGATTATGTAGATTAAAAATATGTTTGTCTAAATCGTGGCAGAAATCAATCATCCATTTCTAATCTAATAGTTCAGCAAATCAAGCCACATTTTGGCCAAATTTGCATTAAACTGAATATTTTGTCATCTACCATTCAAAACCAATTTGGCTTTTTTACTGTGGGAAAATTATTTACAGTTAGTAAAAAAAAAAAAAAAAAAAAACCCTGCTTGTCAAAGATGTTATTTTCCAGTTCAGTTACAATTTTGCGGGGTTTATTAAGAAAATTATATACAAGATTAGGATTTGAAGGTCCCCCTTGCAACGCTAATTGAAACTGTATCCCTAGACTAAAATATCTTAGCCAATCAATAATGAAATACTGAGATGTTATCTTAACTCAAAAGATCAGTGCATGACGTACCTGATTCTCCACACCAGTATCATTTCTCAACTTTTCAAAACAAGAAGAGGATGAGGCCGATGATAATCTAGAAGAGATCTTCATTCACATAACATCTATATCAAAGAATGTTCATATCAATCCGACTCATAAATGCCTCATGAGCGGTACAGCACATTCAAACAGCCTAATGACAAGACTGCATAAGAAGCCACAATCTGATAAAACAGGGATGCGATATGTGGAGATAAGATAAATCCTCTCCAGCCACAATATCTCAGCATTCTGTAGCACCTATCAGTCTACACACGAGGGCATAAAATGAGAGAAGCTGTGAAAAAGCTCTTGAGATAAGCAATCCGAATGGGTTAGCAATCAACCATGTTTTCATGACATAATTGGTAAACTACATGACCAGAACATGCTTTTGCATGTGAATGCAGTCACTGTAAGACTTTACTGGAAGTGATTTGAAGAATGACTCCTAGTCGTGTATAAGCGTGTTAAAACTCTGCGCCGTATAGTCTTTTCATTTAAATTGTGGTTTCTGTGCTGGTGGCCTATAATCTCTAGGTTCCTTTCAGTTTAATTTGTCTGTGAGGTGGATCGTTTAGCTTCCTGCTGCAGGAACACACATACACACACAAGCCTTGAAAGTTATCATTGACATCTGCTGGATTGTCTGTGAGGGCAGACAAACTTTCTCTTGCTTTTGCAGTGAAAAACATGTTTATCAGTGAGAAGTAATGGGCCTGCCCTCATATTTCTTTCTTTCTTTCTTTTTCTTTCTTTCTTTCTTTCTTTCTTTCTTTCTTTCTTTCTTTCTTTCTTTCTTTCTTTCTTTCTTTCTTTCTTTCTTTCTTTCTTTCTTTCTTTCTTTCTTTCTTTCTTTCTTTCTTTCTTTCTTTCTTTCTTTCTTTCTTTTCTTTTTTCTCAATATTCCAGTAACTTTTCCTTTCCCAAACATAAATTTAAAGCCATTACAGATTTGAAAAAGCCACAGCCTGCCTGTGGATAAACACAGGTCCGGCATGACAGGGAAGGGTACCTCCCTCCTTGTGCCCCTAAAGCCTGAGCAAACAAAAAAAACACAAGCTCCATGACTCAGCAGATGAAAGACATGGGTGGGGGGCATCACTCACGCACACTTCACCACGACTGTGACATGCACTAACGGGCAACATCTACTCTTAAGACAGAAGCAGGTTGCACTCATCAACCTTTTTTTCTGAGTTGGCAAACAGAGAAAAATGCCGGGTTCCTTTGGTCTGTGTGTTTTGTGTAGGTGGTTGGGAGACCACAGGTGCTGAGGAGATCAAAAGGCATGAACAACTCTGTGTTCTTTGTTTCTAAACATGCCCAGAACCTCTACAGTCAAAGAACACCAATTTTTCAATTCTTTGACACCAGAATGAAAGGAAGTGAAAGAACCATGGCCCCTCAGGACAGACAATTTCTTAACCTTCATGTTCAGTTGAGACTACTGTTTCTGTACAGACACCGAAATTATATATTTGCAATATTATTATATACATTTCTATGGAGGATTATTGAATCAAATTATAATTACAAATATATATTTTTTTATTTGTTGAAGCTATTAACATGGACCTAGCACCTCAAACAGAACATGAGGGTTAAAATTATAAACAATATATATTAAATATTTTTGTTACGGTTTATTTTGATGGTCCACTTTGGACATTCTCACTACTAACTTTTCAACTACATGTCAACATGTCAACTAACTTTCATTATAGTATTAGTAGACTGTACTAATCTATAGGTTATAACCTTTAACCTATAACCTATAGGCTAGGGTTTGATGTAAGGTTTCGGGTTAGTAGAATAAATAGACAGATAAAAATATTTTTACAGCATATTAAATATATATATATATATATATATATATATATATATATATATATATATATATATATATATATATATATATATATATATATATAGGCCTACTACTATATTATTTTCGTTTTTTTAAAGATGTCTACATAGTTTTTTTTATAACATTTTATGTATTTATTTTAGTTTTAGTTATTTTAGTACATTAAGTTAAAGTTTTTTGGTTGTTTTATTTTTATTTTATTGTTTCATATTTTATTCCAGGTAAGGTTTATTTTATTTCAAGTAACAATATTTATTGCATGGTTTTAATTAACTAAAACCCTGATATATATTGTATGTTTGAAAAATATGTAATATTTATAGACTATGATTTAATAAAGAAATATATGTTAAAGCTATTAACATAGACCTTGGACCCCAAACAGAACATGAGGGATAAAAAAAATAGCTTTTAAAATCAGGATAGATCCTAAAGAACTTCAGGAAAAAAAAAAACATTACCAACACTGACATTATGGAGTAACATAAATTTCATCAATTATCACATTAGTCAATTCTCACCGTCATGAGTTAGCCCTCTGAAAGTTGTTCTGGTGGTCTGAGTGGTTGTAACACCTGGAGGAAAAGTGCCTTTTCCAGTCTCTTTTTGACACTCTGCAGATGCAGTCAGGAACTTGAGATGTTTAATCCTTTCATACATGAGCTACCGTGTGAAGGATAGCAAAGCTGTTGTGTTTAAACCCAGAAAAACCCAGTTCTTAAGACTTAAGACTGTGAGTGTTGTGGCTCGCTCAATAGTCTGCCTTCTTTTCCTGTCTGTCCATTTTACCCTCTCTCACACTTTGCTATTGTATGTTAGTCGGAGAACCATGTATTACAGCCTGCAGCTCATTTTTACCCTGGATCAGATTTCTCAGAACACAGATGCTGCGAAAACACACAACAAAAAAGCCTTTTAAAATAATGCGTCTGCTGATTTCCAGGTAGGCAAAGGCCTCCTGGATTCCAGTTTGACCTCACCCATCCAAACAGCTTTTGAAAAACAATTTGGCTAAGAAGTCCAAACCTCAACGCAAACATGAAAAAGAATGCATTTGCGACTGGGAAACAAGAACCGCCATGTTTGTTTGGGGGTGGCGTAATGCTAGTTCACCGGGGTCATCTTTGCTGCATGATCAAATGAGGAATGCTCTCCCTCTGCAACTTTATAGTTAGAATTATGCTGGTAAAGTATCTTATTATGACATCTTGTTCCCTGGTCCGAACATGTCTGCCGGCTTTGATATAGGCTACGATCGTGTCATAATGAGATGGCATAATAGGAAAGGGATCGGAGAGGGCCTACATCTGAGAAGCCTCTGGAATGGAAAGTATGCACCACTAAACCAAAACATCAGAGCCTGTAATCTCCTGCCACGCAATAATGTTTATTGTTTTTCCTTTGTACTAGCTAATTGGATGACAATGAAAGATATGATAAAGAAGACGATGACTGGGGAGTACGTGGTGGAGAAGCTGACGTCAGCAAGGGTCCGATCTGCCTGTAGACATGCACATGCATGAATGCTGCCACTCATTCAGAGGACCTCACAATGACCCAGACAAACACAATCACTCACCAACTCTTTCATTTGCAAAAATGCACAGACAGACACAGACAGACACACACACACACGCACACACACACACACACACACACACAGTTTACCGTGACTTTCATGGCAGTCAAGCAAATCCACCATATCTTTTTAAATACTACTGAAGTTGTATCACAAAATGTAGTTTTAAGAGTTTTTTTATACAAGAATGTGGTCATTTAGACCTCAAATATGTGACTCAAATATAAACATAGTGCCTATTTTACAATTTGTTTAGCCGCTTTTGCAGATGCGAGCTCCAGGCTGTCAACGGATGTTCAGCGTTCATGTACCCGCAGATAACAGCTTAATCTCGGCCAGTCCTTCGGGAATCTGCTGCTGGCTCTTATGTAGATGCCACATGAGGTATAATTTATTTAAAGTACAACTAACTCAACAGTGGAAACGGTGTAAACTGAAAACAAAGTCCAAACTAAGTGAGAGTGTGGCTACAATGCTAACACTACAATGCTCATGATATCTTTAGTTGACTCTACAATAAGTAAATCTACTTCACCTTCCAATGACCCTTTGACAGCGATGCCATAGAAATATACAGAATTAAATCAGAGGTTCAAAGAAAATTTCAAAAGATGGCTGTGCGCTTGTTTCTCCGGTGCATAAGGTCTATAATAACACAATGACTTCTGTGAATTTCCTTTAGCAGCAAATTATATGGTATTTCCTTGTTTTTTCTTGCCCAATTATATTTAACATATATACAGTATATACCGTATTAAATTGTATTGTAAGGTATCTTACAGTTAACCTATTAGCCGTTTTTTTACTGTACTATTTTACAATCTTTTCAATTACAAACATTTTACAGTGTATAAATATAAAGTAATTGCTGTGTCAACCCTCCCCCATAAAAAAAGTAGAATATTTAAAAATGAATAGTGGGGCTATTCATTAATTAAAAACACTTTTGGGGTGGGTCCAATCTTCACCTATCTAATGTGAAGGTTCATAAACATTCCCAATGACAACAGCTCTGTCAATCACCTGCAACTGAATATTGCAGTGCAATAAGAACAGTATAGCCCACTAAAACACCTCTTCACTGAGGCCTCGTAAGTGCATGTAACCCCGACTCACTCACCAGTCACGGCTGTTTATAACAGTTCCCATTAGGAGCCAATCTCTGCTCGAGAAGCATGCAAAGCGCTCGGGCCACTTATCGAAAGACCTCTGGAAAACTTCAGCCATTAGCATGTGTGCGCATGATGATTTGTAGCGCAAGAAGAAGAGGGAGTGTAAGGGGGGAAAGGAGGAACACGACAGCTCCTTTCACAAGATTGGACTTTAAACCAGCCAATTAGTCGTTTCACACATTGGGAGCATTGTGCAGGTCACACATTAATTTGAGAAATGAGCAGGAAAAGTGGAGGCTGGTGATGTGGAGAGAGAGAGAGAGAGAGAGAGAGAGAGAGAGAGAGGGACTGCCGCTTTAATTATAGCAGAATTGCAATTTACAGATTTTCAACCGCTCTATTCTGTTTCACCTCCTCTGTCACAGCATATTTCACCCAAAAAAGTGACAGGCTTTTCTTCAGCTTTGAATGTCCTTCATTGCCTCTCTGTTTGCTCTTGTTAGCAGAGCTCCAACAAGGATTTGACAGCAAGTAAATTCTCAACTTCTCCTAATTTGACAGGGAATCTGTTGATCTGTATATGCAGGGATTTTGTGATGCATTTTTTAGCTGCATGCACAACCATTTGTGTGTTCAGGCCTGTCTCTGTATGTTACTAGGCTATATATGTGCAGGCATCTAATTAACTCTAAAGCTCCAACTTACTGCCATGGTGTATCAAAACGAAGAGTTCTCTCCGTATATATTGTTATATTAATGAGAGTAAACAGCACGGGAATAAAATTATATTTACCATTTAACCTCATATTTTATTTAGGTAGCTCAGGCAACACATAAAGATACAGACAGTATTTCACCACAAAAATCGTCTTTTTCACTAATCATTCACAATCCAGTTTAATCTAAGTAGGTTCTAAATAAACTAAAATAGCAGGAAATGTATTTAAACAGTAAATTAAGTCACACATGCAGCTCTTTTCTATGCAAATGAGGCTCATTATAGATTGCACCTTATTCACAAAACTCAGCGGTGAATTTCTGGTGCAATTAATGTTGCAGAAACTAGGCGGTAAACTGAATATTATTTAAAAGAGACATTTGTGTACATTTTTAGTCATTATGGCAGCAGTAATTCATCAATGATAATCAATGAAAATTATAACCTTGGATGAGCGCACTTTATACATTTTAAAGAGCCGGTGCAGGTGCTTGCTCACAGTGGTGGGCTGAAATTTTACTTAGAATTCTCACTCAGAAATTGCTATTAAATGTCACAAATATTTACAAAGAATTTGCAAGCAACACAATGAATTCAACTGAAATAGTATTTTCTTTTAAAACATACTGCTGTAATCTTTGTTTTATTTACAACTTTGAATTTTTTTTGTGCACCTATACCTCATTTGTTTATTGAACTTGGTGATTTGCATACTTAGAGCATAATTCATTTGAGATACTAAAACGACTCAAACAGCACATGCAAATAAACAACGGCATCAGCAGACCTGCTTCATTCTTCGCAAATTCCCCTTAATGTCAGCTATCAGCTTTGGTTTCACCCAGAAACATACAATGTACAGTAGTGCTACCAAGACAAATGATTGTTCTCACAGTGCATTTATCTGCAAACTCGTGGCAGTGCGGCTCCACTGAGGACCTGGAGAAAGTTTACATTGCGGGAGAACGAAGCATATAATGCAGCAGAATCAATCTAATCAATCCGCCGGACCACAATGGCTCTCTGGCAGGGGAAAGCAGAGGAAATATAGATTGTTCAATTATGTTGTTAGATATGAGAGCAGAGGAAACAAATAACTAGAATCCATAAGTGCCTGAAAACTTTATCTGGGTAATACATGTACTCATTTAAGAGCATTCGGCCATTATTTAGCGTGACTTGCATGGTAAACACAACACCAGATGTATCAAAAACATTTTAATACTTAAGAACAGCTATGTGAGGGGAATATTTACATCAATGTTTACATTTAATAGGCTTGTTAAGCATGAAAATACAGAGCTGTTATATCTGAGGCACACCGGCCCATCGTATTGCCAGGAATAGACTGACTTGAGGGTTGCACTTAAGCACACACTTCTAGGTCAAATGTCTTGCCATCTTTGAAAGTGTGGTGTCATCATCACTACAGAGCCATTCAAATACAAAAATGTTTATTTGAGAACATCCACCTATCAGAAAAAAGAGCTTTGCAAGATATGCTTTGAGGCCAGACACTGCAGACTGATCTGACATCTTGCTTCGAACACATTTGTTTGAAAAGAAGGGACCTCTGCTCTCTTTTAGAATAAGAAATACAAGAGCTATTCACTGCAACAGTGTGAGAAGGAAAAGCCCACTAAAGTGATTGACAGTGATAGCTTTGGCCAATAATGGCAATGACATCTTCCTCAGTAGTGCTTTTACAGAAACACTGAATACTTATCAGTCCACAAGATCAGCAGAAAGTAGCAGAAAGCCAGGCTTATCTGTGTTTTGGTCTGGATTTTCGGGGGAAGGGCTGAGGAGGCGATGAGGAGGAGGTTTGGAGTTGGTCGTCCTGTTTGGTGTGGAAACATATGCCACAGGGCATATGCCAGGCTTGCTGAGTAACGGAATACTAGTAATGGCATTAGATAACCAACATGCAGTTATATAAAAAACATAACCCGATCACTGATATATATATATATATATATATATATATATATATATATATATATATATATATATATATATATATATATATAATGAATGTAATATAATAGTGGATCCTTGCTTATGCAATAAAAGTTGCACACTTCTTTATTCATGGCATTTCTCAGTTCTATATGCCACTTTCTAGAGGTGTAAAGAGATACTTCAGTAACCGTACAGTAAAAATGACTCCATTACAAGTTACAAGTCACCAATTTCAAAACCTCTTGAGTAAAAGTCTTGGAGTATCTGATTTAACAGTACTTTAGTATTTTACTCATACTGAATGTAGGCTTAGAGATGCACTAGTCCGCAAAACCTTGTTTATTTTTTAAAGTCGAAATAAAACTGAACACCTCAGTATTGCAATCGACACAGCAGCCTCTTAAACATCTACAGACACTCAAGTCTCAGTTAAGCTCAAGTGCTTTAAAAAGTAAACCAATATCCCAAAAGTTCTCTTCCATATAATGCAACAATAACATAATGTTAACTTAAAGCCTAAAAAAGTCAAAGCCTTCTTGCACTTGACGTGCTGGTTTCGGTCTCATACTGGCTGCATGTCCTCATCTCATATACTGTATGAAACACTTGCGATTCACAATTACCTGATAATGCACTCATATTCTTGTAAATAGCTTGTTGTTGATTAGTTTGAAACGCACAAGATATAGTATCTTCAATATCCTATAGATGGCGATATCACTTATTTTGTAGCAGAAATAAACTGCTGCAAAAAAAAAGAGAAAGAAAAAAGTTTACAAAATTTTAATTAAAGTTGGTTTTGGATGCATGGGTTATTTTAGAATTGAATAATAATAGCAATATTTTAGATTTATTTTCAAAAAAATAATACTTTTATACAGCAAGGATGAAATAAATTGCTAAAAAGTTACATATATAATGTTACAAAATATTTATATTATACTGTTCCTTTGAAATGTCTATTCACCAAATAATCCTGAATAAAACGTATCATTGTTTCCACAAAAAATTAAGCAGCTGTTTCAGCACTGATAATAATAAGAAATGTTTCTTGAGCTCCAAATCAGCATATTGACCATTAACACAATTCCCAACCCAACTCACTGCCACTACTGAAAAAAAAAAGTTTTAATTGTGTGGAAACACTTGATAGGGGATTTGTAAACAGCAGAGATTCTTGAAAATGTGTGGAGTGAGGGACAGACAGGAGGAACTGACGCTATACAAATAAGCAATTAGAAAACTGGGCCAGAAACTATGAGGCAGATCCTCAAGTTGGGGAGACCAATGACCTTCTTTCATTCAAACTACTCAAAAAGCACTATGTGATCTGATGTGACATCTCTCTGCACAAACATGACAAGCTCAATTACAGGAAATTGAGGATAACAGAAATTGCTGAGAGTCAGTTTGAGAGAAGCCAAGACATGCAGACATGCAGATGAGGGCCAGTGCAGATGAGGGCAGTGCTGGTTAGTGACTATAATCAAATGACTCCTGAAGGCTTTCTGGCTGAACAAAAAACAATCTCATGCATGGGCCGAAAAGAGGATCATAGGACTAATAAATATTTTGATAGCACACGGTCTTGCTCTTCCAGTCGTTCTTATGCGTTACTTGTTTGGAGGACCTTCCTTTGAACATTTATCCCACATATGTGACCAATGTCTACGTACTTAGAAAAATAAAGTCCAGTGATACGTGTCTCTGCGGCAAGTGTCAATCAGAAGATTCAGAAAGGAATGGAGGAAGAACATGGACAACTTACTCCGCATCTTCATCCAAAACAGGTGATGTCATTTATCTTCAGAGGAAAGCAGATCTTCTAAAAACCAAGAAAACAGCATGTTAAAGGTATAAAATGAGCACACTATTACATTGAAGAGTATAAATTACCAGGATGTAAGCAAATTGTGTGCAGTGTGGCGTCCATGGAAAGAGCAAAAAGAGGGGGAAATCAGATTAATCCTCAGCCTATTCAATTGCAACACAAGTCCTGTATTACATCAAAAGGTATTTTATCATATCTTAGAATGGGACTTAATAGAGATTCGGTCTGGGCGCCTTGCCATTCAGAGAAGGTTATGCACCTGTCAAAATCATATATTTACAATTACATATTACGATGCTGGTCAGAGGTACAGCAGACTCATGTTAATAGACATCAAATTGTCATGGCCCAGAGTTCACCATTGTTTAAAATGGTCAAATAAATGTAGACCTATATATAATAGTAATAGTAAATCATTGCATGTATTTTTTCTTATCAATTTAATGGTGTCTATGTATTGTCATTTTTAAAAGGAATATATATATATATATATATATTTTTTTTTTTTTTTTTTTTTTTTTTTACTAGCTATTTATTTTTAACAGACTGGTGAACATGTGGTTACAACTAAATTTAAGGGTTAGATCACATAGAAACTCCAAAATGTAGCAACTGAAGGTTACCACTTTCCAAACCACCAAAATCATATTTTGTACAAAAGTGGAAGAATTATCTTCTTAAAGCCAAACATTGTGATTAAATAATATCCCAATGAACTACTCCAACAACATGCACATTTGTTGACAGGAAAATGAACACTTTTGGCTTAATTCTAAAGGCCTTCTGAAAATTATTATAGTTAATCAAATGAACACTATCCCATAATCTGTTCAGATCATTTTTGTACCATGAAATGACGTTTTAAGGAAATCTCGTGGAGACCTGTAGCTTCAGGCCTTTAGAAAATCCTCAAGTCCTTTGTAATGGACACTACCGATTAAGCCAGTTAAGTTTAGATTATTGCACGCAAGGTAGAAAAGAGCAACAGTTAATGTGCACCTAAAATGTTTAAACTTTGATGCATTCATTAATTTATGCAGACTGTCAAATAGCACTCAAGTCTGAATTTAATTTTAGGCTTTTCAGCATCCTTCCACCGTGATTATACATAATAATAATTCTCTTACTTTCATTCATATGGTTTATGAGCCCATAACTGATACCACAAAGAACCTCTGAGTTCTTACAAGTCCATACTAAACATGTACTGTAGTGTAGAGTACAAAACATGTACTGTCGTGTAGAGTACTAAACATGTACTGTAGTGTAGAGTACTAAACATGTACTGTAGTGTAGAGTACTAAACATGTACTAGTGTAGAGTACTAAACATGTACTAGTGTAGAGTACTAAACATGTACTGTAGTGTAGAGTACTAAACATGCACTGTAGTGTAGAGTACTAAACATGTACTGTAGTGTAGAGTACTAAACATGTACTGTTGTGTAGAGTACTAAACATGCACTGTAGTGTAGAGTACTAAACATGCACTGTAGTGTAGAGTACTAAACATGCACTGTAGTGTAGAGTACTAAACATGCACATGCACTGTAGTGTAGAGTACTAAACATGCACTGTAGTGTAGAGTACTAAACATGCACTGTAGTGTAGAGTGTGTAGATTCTTCAATTAATAAAGAGCAGCGGCATACGGTTTGAGCTGCAAATCCAGTTTGCCTCTCTGTTTGGCTTTAATTAATGACAGAGACATAAATGACAGTATATCCTCACACCAGACCGCCATCTGTGATGGTGGGAGGCGAACAGTTTGACAGACACATACTTTGTGTAGTATGAGTATGTATAAGCTGCTTTGCTTGTTATTCTCTGTCAGAGATACAGCTCCAAAGCAACTGAGTAAGACCAACAAAACCACAAGCGTAAATAAAGATCTGCGGGGTGGAGATGGGGGGCACCCAGCTGAGCGATGAACCAAACTCTACCTCAGTGCTTCGCAACTGGTTTCGCTTCACGACCCAGATTTTATAGAGACCCAACCCAAAAATGTTATCTTAAAAAGATGCAAATCAAATTAAAGTAAAACATAACATAAATAACAAAATATCTAAAACAAAATAAAATAAAATAAATAGAAAATATGATTTAACATCACTGAATCAACCTAAATAAATTAGATTACACCAACAAAAGAACATTTGTAAATAGCTCCTTAAAGTAACAATGGCAGGTTACTTTTTACAGTGTACCAAAATTGTTTATCTTATAAAACTGAACACAAATGTCATTAAATTCAAACATTGCTATTTAATAAAATTACAGATGAATACTGTAAGTAATAAGGTTCGCAACTAACTAAAACAATGTGCTATGGATGCCCTACTTAATACACACATGACTGTTCATATTCATTAACCTTTAAAAAATGTTATTCAGGAAGTATGTTCTCATCTTTGTAATGCCATAATTAGAGTCAGATATAAGTGTTCTGCCTCGTATGGAAGTCACACCTTGGTGATGTTCTCTGCAGAGAGATTATACACCAAACACAATAATTAAAATATGAAATGCTTATTTTCAGGTCCTTAATAGATAATAGAGGGGGAAAGGCTTGCGAAAGCCTCCTGTGATTTAACAAAGATGTTTTGCATGAGACTGTTGGAAAGATTCCTATTTTAGGCTACATGTGCCACACAGAAATTCAACTCAAAACTTGCATTCAAGTTATGATTAACCATCTGTGAATCAAACAATAGGCCGAATGTTGGATACACTTTCAGATTTGCCCTACTGACCCACTTCCTGATTAAAAGAGAGAATATATATGTAGTTAGACTACAATAATTAAAACAAATATAAATTATAATAAAAATCTGAGCCAATTTTCATAAACATTTATTAGGTGGACATCATGGATCCATATTCCTTATTTGAAGTAAAATCAATACAGAAGCCACAGAGAAAGCTCTTATAACGTTGATAGGCCTGGTAGAGAAAAGAGAAGAAAAGTGTTTTAGGTCAAAATGGTGACACACACCCCTGAACAGAACACGAGAATGTATAATCAAACCCATGTATCTTGGCAGTTGTCTCGTGAATGACTTTGCTCCTGCAGATTAACGTATGGGTCAATTAAAAGAGCAATAGAATGCTATCCCACAAGTTTTTCCCCCTCCCTTCAATGCACTGAGACTCAGAATTGCTTCTAAGTCCCTTTCCATAGATAGTAATCTAAGTATAAATCATTATATTTAATTGTAAGCATGAAGAAACCAGGGATAATTGCTGAGGTCCGTCGAGTCACAGCCAATACTGCCTTAAATAGCCTGTGCGGTATCACTTCATCTTTTATAACATGAGATTTTGGACAAATGACAGAAAAAAACTAAGCCCCCACATAACTACAGTAAAGTTTATCACCTGCAAGTTGATGAAAGTGTAATGCGATACACTTACTGCCTCAGATGCAGCCGTTATAATGATGGACAAAATACATGTCTGACATTCACTGGTTAAAAAAACGTGTAACTCCATTTGACCTTGATTTTGGTAGAATGTTATATAACTATAATATCCACTTTGACAACACTGTTTGTTTTTATTAGCAATATATTAGTCGCAAATCGATTAATCGTGATTAATTAATCAAGATTAATCGTGACTAATTAATCGATTAATCGTATATCATCATAGCTTCAGTTTGGGCTGGGTGGCACAACTCATGACTTATGCAGAAATAGATACTGAGTGCCAGGAGCATGACAGTTCCTACAGCCTATTAGTAGATCCTCTGCCACTCACTAATAAAAGCTGAGGTAAGATTGCATCATATAAAGCCAGATTCATTAATAAGTGCTGGAGCATCTATCCAAATCCAAAATCTCTAATTCAGCTTGTGCAAATTATTGCAAAGTTCTTTTTATGCATATTCAGAGCAGACTTCTTCTTACCAGGCTGAGCAGTTAGTCTAGAGGGTGAGAGGCCTGCTGGATGAATGCAATTCAGAAGGGATAAAGAGGGGCAGAGCCCTTTAGACACTTTGAGGAGGGGGTCATTGTTACACCAATCAAAATGAGCTTCATCCAGCAGCACAATATTTGATTTCTTAAAGGGGCAGATTTTTTTCCAGTTGAATGGAGAAAGGAGGAAGGAAAATAAAGGCATTACTCAATTGGAAAGAAGGGGTGGGAAAACGTTTGCATGCATCTGGAAACACCAACCCTTCTGAAGGAGCCCAATTGCAAGATCACAAATATCCTTCCTTTGATCACCCAGACATATGCACACATGCCATTAACCAGACAAACATTTTCATATCAGTTCCAGCTGATTTATTTGTGTCAGATACAGACTTCAGCATGACGACATGTAACTCATTTCCTTTGCTACAAAAACGCAGATGGTCCATTTTGAGAGTATATTGCACAAAAATAATGAAAAACAACTGTGCCATTATGATGAAAAAAAGAAAAGAAAAAAAAGAAAAACAAAATCCAGTTTTACACCTGCTATTTGGGACCCATTCACACAGATATACATAAACTCCTAGCTTTACTATATTACAGAACATATACAATCTTCAATCTAGTACAAGAAATGAGGCTCATGTGTTCCCCCAATTCCATTGTACACTTCCCTATAGAAACGCTTCAGATCTACAGCTGTACATTTGCCTTGAGTAAAATAACCAGGCATTTAAATGCAAGTTGAATTCTCAGTTTAATTCTTGCATGCTTTTACAAATAAAACCGGGTTGAAGTGCCTGAAGAAACCTCACTTAAAGCACAGTAAGAACATTCCCTTTAACTGTACAAAAATATGCCAGAAAATATTTTACTTTTTTTTTTAAAAAGATGAGGTATGTTGGTCATGTATCAAAATGCTTCCTGCCATACCTGTGTGTTCTAGAGTGGTTATCTGCTTAAATATTCCTGTACTTGGAGGGAAACTGAACCGTTAAAAGAAAGAGAAAAAAAAACATTTGTGGTGTACAGAAATTACATAAGACCTCAGAAAAAGTTCCATCCTGAACAGTTTCAGCATTGCCTCCATTCAGTCCAACGGCTGTTTGCCAGCTCCCTGTAGAGATATGGGTGGGATGGGAATGCATAGTTCAGATTTTACATTTTGCTCTCCACCACAGTTTAAGCAGTTTCACTGCAACCCCACAGAATAACCACACACTATGGCAAGATACTTTAACATTTATTGCTTTAAACTAAATTGTATCTATTTTCATACGACTTAAACTTATTTTAGTTACTAGTAAGCAATTCAACAGTTGTTAGCATCTCAATATCACTTGCAATCAATCATTTATATAACACACTATTACTTATTCCTACTAGTCACTATCCTATACCCACTGGAATACACACTAGTGCCTGATAATAAGGTACTAGTAAAACTGGAACATATACCAGCAACAGTTACAATACATATAGTGAATAATTCACATCTGGCAATGACCAAAAAAAACAAACAAAAAAAAAACAAAAAAAAAAACCTTTACCAGTAACAGCAGAATAGTTACTTGTCAACATACCAGAATAAGTCATTGCTGGTTAAGTTCTAGTGAACTGAAAAAGAAACCGATGGATTACTTACTAGGATAAAAATAAGTGAGTCAGATTCAAATAGATGCTATATAGTTTTAAGGAATACATGTTAAAAGCGCTTGCCATACACACACAGCCCTGTCAATGTTGACCATGTTGTCACTTTTCTTTCCTGCGTTACAAGTCTCGTAACACGGGTTCCGTCGTCAAAACCGGGACCACCACAGAGGCAGAGTCAAAAAATAACCTGAAGATGCGAGATGCCTCCTTGGTTCTGGAGTTTAGTTAGTAAGTGAAGACTAGGTCTGAAAAGTTCGCCTCCAGCCAGTCTCCCGCGATCATCTCGCTGAGCTCGGGAGTGCAATAGTCCGGGAACTCGAAGTGAGAACCAAGGCTGCCCTCGCTGAAAGAGTCCAAATCTTTATCCACCAGAGAGAGACAAAGGTTTCCTGAAGTGTTCCCCAAGTCCGTCGTGTGTGAGCCAGCCGCTAGGTTCAAACTGAAGTCTACCAGCAAGTCTTCGGAGTCCTCGCTGGAGCTGCTGGACGAAGAAGAAACGGACCTGAAAGATGATGCTGGTGACACCGAGGCAGGGTAAGCTGCGCTCTGCTTGGTAATGTTCTTGAAGTTGTAAAACAGTCTGCTGCCGGGAGTTGCGCTCGTGTGTCTGGACTCCTCGTACATGCTCGCGCCCTCGGACTCCGCAGCGGAGCTCAGCGTGGGGCTCGCGGGGACGTTGTGCAGCCTGATGTGCTCCTCATCCTCATACTCATCCTCCTCGTCCTCGTCATCGTCCTCGTCGTCGTCCTCGTCGTCAGTAAGTTCCCTTTTGATAGACTTGGTCACTTTCAAGTTTGTGAAAACATAGTTGAATCTGCAGTCTTGTGAAGAAGCTCTCGCTGTAACGTTCCCCGGTTTGCTCGGCTTGAGTTTTGCGCACTTCTTCCCCGCTGCTTTGACACTTTTGCCTATCTTCTCCGGCGAATGCACCGCTGGTTTCGAAGAACTGTCGAGCTTTGGTTTTTTCTTCGGTCTGTATTTGTAGTCGGGGTAGTCAGCCATGTGTTGGAGCCGGAGCCGCTCGGCTTCGCGGATAAAGGGAATCTTTTCATTGTCCCTTCAGCATTTTCCATCGCTTTCCTAGCCTTTTGGAGATCTCAGCATTGTGCATGTCCGGAGACTGTTCCATGATTTTTCTCCTCTCGATCTTTGACCACACCATGAAGGCATTCATGGGTCGTTTAATGTGGCCAGTGGCTGTCTTGCACCAGTCCGGTTTCGGTGGCACAGGGCTGCACGCCATCAGTTCGTTCTCCTCACTGTCTGTGGTCTCTCGCGACATGCTGCTCTCCGTCTCGCGGTGCTCCGTCTGCTGCACCATGTTCAAAGATACTTTTCCCCCTTAATAGACTCTCAGCTGCCCGCACTCTGACCAAACCTCTTTTCAAAGTTGCCGACTGCCTTCTTAACTAGTTTCTAGGTTTCTCATATCGATTGCGTCACGTATAATTATCCAATAGCGGGCCGCGGCTCCTCCCACAAGCCTAGACATTCGCTTAACCCCTTGCGTCCCGAGCTAGATCTTAGTCTATGATTTAAGTGGTGCTACTGCCTTCATAAGCAATGACAGGCTATTCTGGCACCATGATGTCATGTTTACTAATCTAAAACAAATTTAAATCTGTGGTATAATCAATCAAATAAATATTAATTGACTGTATTTATTCTCATTACAAAATGAGTTATGATAAAAAAAGAACAATATAAAATAATTGATCCTCCATCAGTTGCCTTTTTTATTATTATTCTTTTCTGCACGTACATGATTGTGGTTGCCTATATAAAAGTGAATGACAGGGTACATCTATGCTGCCTTCAAAAACTGACCAGATCCAGGCATCTTACTATGCAGACACTGGATTCGGACATGCTGTTGCCATCCTACCTCCATTCACAGCCCAAGATTTCATTTATGCGCACGCCTGTGGGTGGGATTTTCATTACGTGTGCGAGACAGCCATATTGAATGAACACCAGTCCGTTCAGGGTGAGACACCAGGGGACAGAGATAATGTGAGAGGATCAACATTTAGTGTATCTGTTGAAAAATCAGTGCATGTATATTTAGGCATTAGGCTACCTATAAAATGCAAAGTGTAACTTATATAGAACAATAATAAACTGAAAACCTGAATCTTATCATGTGAAGACGAGGATCAGCAGTGTCAGTCCTGTAAACACAATGGTGTTTTAAAACTTTCACCACGGAAAATCAATTTAAGACCACTAATCAGAGATGGGAAAAACATAAATACTTAATTTAGTTTTTTTTTTATAATGCAATAAACAAATGTGACGTACTAGTTTTTTTAGTCTCACCCACCATAAGCCCCCCACCAGTTTAAACACTGCATTAATGATTGGAAATCGTTCTAAATACACTACCATTCTTTAGGATCTGTCTGATTTTTTTTCTCCTCTTTGTAGTTAGGAGAATCTGCTGGTGGCCTTCACATTCACGCTGACTTCATTGATTCACATCTTGACAATGTAATGTCAGTGTTGGTGTTGACTATACCCCCCTGTCCCCACTTCCTCTATATTATGCAAGGAATTTGTATGTAGGTTATTACTCTAAAGCCTGCTCATAATAGAATAATGATGTTATATGCAACCCGGTTATCTTGACCTACATATTTACCTTGCATATTTCTTTTTATAATATGATGTGTCCAGACAGCAGACAGGAGAGGGAGTGCAAAGATTTGCTGTGTCAAGGAGGTGAGCAACTCCTCTCTCTCTCTCTCTCTCTCTCTCTCTCTCTCTCTCTCCTCTCTCTCTCTCTCTCTCTCTCTCCTCTCTCTCTCTCTCTCTCTCTCTCTCTCTCTCTCTCTCTCTCTCTCTCTCTCTCTCTCTTTCTCTCTGTAGACCACCTTAGCCACAGCTCTGGCTGACAGCCAGCTCTGTCTTGATAAACCTCTCTGCCGTTCTCTCATTTCTCCTTCCCCTAGAGGGCAATCATTTACCCCTTTGAATCAGTCCTGCCCTGCCCCCACGCATCACTTCCTCCCCCACCTCAGGCTCATGCAGTGACACATTAGAAATGCAGTGAGGGGATTTTGCTGGGCAGTTTTGCATTCAGATATTGAGATATAGTCTGAGATTAATTTTCACAGGCAGCGTCTCCTACAGACTAGACCACCCCCCTTCCCTCCCCGTCCCCGTCACATCTTCCCGCTGAGACTGGCTGCTTTCGAGGGCTGCCTGCCACAAGCCACATGTCTTTACAACTCTGAGCATGGATCATAATATTCTGCTTCCTTTTCAGCTATACTTCTGTATAGTCCTAATTTAAATCTGACAATGCACCCATGACTAAAGTCACCCAAATGTTGACATGCTGATACAAAAGGAACAAAATTAGCGCATTATGCACTTTATCTATTGAGCAAAACCATAATTTCAACTTGTCCCTCTTTATAAAATCTAGGTTACAGTGAGGCACTTACAATGAAAGTGAATGGGGCCAATCCGTTAACATAAAAATACTGTTTCAAAAGTATAACCACAAGATGTATAGAAAATGCGTGTTAACATGATTTTAGTTTGGAAATGACTTACTAACCTTTTCTGTGTAAAGTTATTTCCAATATAACAACTCTGTCATCATGATAACGCAACACCATAAAACCCTAAAACTATACTGTAAAAAATATTTAAACAGCTTTGCAGCTCAAATAATACACATATTTTAACAGAGGAATTAATGTAAGTGCTTTTATAAAATGATATGCTTCCCATTACAGCTTTTAAATCCTCTGAAAACTGGCCTTATTTACTTCATATAAGTGTCTCGCTGTAACCTTGATTTTTGCAGGTTTTTTTAAAGAAAAATGAGAGATGAGCCAAATGTTTTTTTTATTTTTTAATCAACTTTATGTTACAAACAGTGTTGACTGAGTATAACTGGAACATTCCTTTAAACTTAAATCCAAGAATATTTATTCTTATATATAATTCTTGCTGCACCCTTCCCATTTAACTTTTTATTATAGCACCCTCCCGCTCTCAGAGTAGTGCATTACAGTATATTAGATGAGGCTTGTACAGTGGTAAAAAGGACTTGGCTGTAAGAAGAGGTGAACAGAAGGTGACAGAGAGACAGAGAAGAGCACACCAGACAGAAATGGACTCATCACCCTCCATGCGTTTATCTTCCTTAGACTAGAAGCTGCCACTCAACCCGCTAGAGAAGTGCTAAAGCCTTGGATCGATAGACAGTCCCTGACTAGGAGCTATCTGATATTGAAGATGCAGGAACGTTATACCCTCTGAATGGCCCCTGGATGGGCCCTGTTCAATATGCCTTCAATCTCAACACCACACCAAAAGGCCACAGTCAGATTAGGTGACTGCAGCGTTGGAGGGACACTTGCAATGGGTGGAGCACCACATTCCAATAAATGAGTTAACAAGCCTAGCATCCCTGGCCATTGATCGGGGATGCAATGGCTAGCTTTGGTCTTAGGGGCCGTAGCTTACCTAACGGCTGCCATTAGATGTGTGAACTCCAAGCACTGTTGAGTAGGCGTGGAAACGCACTGTTGTCATTGTTTTGTAACACTTTTTCTTCTTTGTCTTGTAAAGCCATGTAGGTTGGTTGGAAATATTCAGTCTGAATACACTACTGGGTCAGATACTTTTAATAATACAAATATTAAAATATACTTCTATTTAGAAAGGATACATTAAATTGTTCAAAAGTGACCAAATATGTATCAATGTTACAAAAGATTTATATTTCAAATAAATGCTTTTGAACTGTCTATTCATCAAAGAATCCTGGAAAATGTATCCGGTTTCTTCAAAATTCACTGTATTTAAACCATATTCTTGTTGATGCAAAAGACCCTCAAATAGAATGACTTTTAAGGTACCCCCTTCGATCAGCTATATATTTTCATGTACCCATTATTAAACAATACATAATATTGTGTTACTATAAAATCAATATTTACCTAACAGCTTATCTTACTATTTATGTTATTAATAGTATAAATATTTCACAGAAGCACTCCTGCAGACCCTGGTTCAAAAAACCCTGGTTTAAAAATTCTCTGTTTATCTATGAACTAACCAGATCTTTATTTTCAACAAGGTAGAAGTCAGAAGCAGACCACACTCCACAAATGATAATGAAATGAAATTATTTTCAAAGGCGTATAGTGGAACCCTTTTGTCTCATTTTGAAATTTTTATGGACATTTCCTCCATTCACCATGCATGGTATTTTGATCTAATTCTGTCATTTCCAAAAATTTTTTTCCCCAATTCTCTAGTGAAAATACCACTGTCGCTGTGATTTGGGGAGAGTAAAGGATTTTGTTATCTGTCTTAGATAAGAAGCCTCTTGAAGTGGAATACATACTGTAATGCAATAGACCCCATGTCTCCACACTTTCAAGGTCTGATGCTTGGCAGGCAGGAGTGACTTCACAAGGAGATAAACAGAGAATACTTAACACACTGGTGTGTGTGCTTGTGTTAGACATTGTCAATGCAGCAAATGCAATGGCAGATTACACTCCAACACCGTAACCTTGCTCTCGTATTCTTACAAAAACATCTCCATGTGAATTGGAGGTGGCTGTTGAAGTTATTAACAGGATTTCGCAACACTCTCTTCAGTGCCTCTGTGTCATAATGATTGAAAGTAGTGAGGTAAACAAGATAAATGGCAAAAACAACTTAGAATTCTCAAGTTACTCTACTACTGACTTTGAAAAGTTGCTTGCTCAATTTATGTTAAAAACCTGCCTGTTTATGGCTTTATATTGCCAAGCAGCATGAAATCAAGCAGTCGTTATCCATCTTCTAACAAAAACCTAGTCTAATAACAATGTGTAAAGAATGTGCAAAACTACGTATGTTCAAAGTCAAACCAGTTGGTGGGTCACCTGAAAGAAAACCAAATGAATACCAGGAAAATCGAAATAAGCTCACTAATCAAAGTTGGTTGTTGGACCATTGATAAACCATCCCTGAAAGTAGCAGCACTAAAGCTGATCACCTAGTATGTGCGGGTACACTTGTTTGCTGCTCTTTGCAGTAATAGTAAACATGTATTCAGAGGTTCTCGTGGGGCCCTGACACTATAATGAGAGTGTGTTTAGTCTGAAGGCAGGCCCCTGTGTTGATGGATTGCTCTGCCTGAGGGAGGTTTTTTTTTCTTTCTTGACACCACAGAAGGCTCGACAAGGTGCAGGGTGGACATAGATTTCTGTGTGTCTATGTGCCCTTTTCAAACTATCGATTACTGGAGCCGATTTCATGTCATAGCTACAGGCTCATGCATATGTGGGTGGCAAAGGGCATGATGAAAGGCATCAATCAGAAAATGTTGCTTTATTATCTACAAAACCATGCAAGGTGGATAAATAATAAAATTACTTGTGATGATCAGTTTTTGTTGTGCCTCTGGCATTTTATTAAATACAAATCACTACCTGAGTTGTACCGTTAAATTGTTATGAGAGAGACCCCATTTACACCTGGTATTAAAATGCGATCTGTATCCAGATAAGTTATCGGATAATAAGTGTTCTGATCTTACCTTTGCGTTTACACCTTGTATTTTAATGCGTTCTCGCTATCCACATTGAGTTCAGATCTCTGTCCTCCCAGAGTGACACCTGCGCATGAGCACTGAGGTGGCGGGAAATCAGCTGTGGTTTGTCAACATGGCAGGTGCTAGGATCGTTAGAGATGCTATTACTGTACCGCCTGTTTCTACTTTTTTCTGTCGGAGGTAGTTGTCATTTTCTACTTTTTGTCGTCCATTTAGCTTAACGTTACCTTTCTGAGGGGTGTGGTTTGCGCGGGCAGAGGATGACGTTTGGCAGGTACGAATGCTCCTGTGGAACACCAAGAAGAGACATTTTAAAGACTGATTTCATTCAATTACAAGTTACACCATAGCTGTTAAGTTTAAAAAGCAATGCAAAAACACCAGAAAAAGGGTCCATGACTTAAATTGTAAATCACATTCTCACAAGTATTTTACAAGAAAATTCTATTTCAGTCCTTTCTGCTTCAAAATTCAATGTTTAATTCACTGTTACCTTACTGTAATTTACTAGCAACTTTCTGAGTGAAACTTGACTATACATCATTTTTAAGTGAAGAATAACATTGAAACACACATTAGAGAAAAATAACTATATTAGTGCAGAGAATGTTAAAAAAAATCTTAGGTAACACTTTATTTTGATGGTCCCTTTTGAACATTTGGTGACTATAAGTAACTTTGCAACTACATGTCAACTAACTCTCATTAGAGTATTAGTGTACTGTCTGCTTAATATCTGATAACTCTTTATTGTGATGGTCCTCAACAGACAGTCTACTGACTATAAGTAACTATGCAACTACATGTCAACTTACTCTAACCCTAACCCTACCAGTTACTAATACTCTACTAACACTCTAATGAGAGTTAGTAGACATGTAGGTGCAACATTACTTATAGTCAACAGAATGTGTTAAAGGGACCATCCAAATGAAGTGAAACCAATTCTTATATAAAGTACTTTATATACTTCAGCACACACACTATTTATATTATATGTACTGTAGATGTGATAAACTGTTGAATCCTCTCTGTGAATTGGTCGATATAGTTCACAAATCTCATTTCACAAAACCCGTATTACAGTAGCAGATGTTAACCGCCACTTGGGCTAAAGATTATCAGTTAATAATGACTTTAGAAATTTCAGTATGTTTCTCACATGAAGTTTTCATATGCTTCAGAAGACTTGGCATATTGTTCTCAAGTTTAAACGACTACTTTTATGATGCTTTCAGGTGCGTTTGCATTGGTTTTTTTTAACCAAGCTTAGGCTCTATTCATTGTAATTGCATCAAAAATAAAGGCCAGCAGTTTTTGTGTACCAAGAAAGTCACACAGGTTTGGCACGACATGAGGTAAGCTAGTCCTTGAAGAGAAGTTCAGCTCAAACAAGGTTTCAAAAAGAAATGTTTCTTCCTTAACGCTCGACACTTCTTTCTGTGAAATTTTACAGTGAAGCCTTGAAACTCCAGCTGTTCCCGAAAACCACAGAATTAGTAAGCTGTCACTGGTTTATTCGCAAACTGCTCACAGCTACTTGAAAATTGAAGTTCTCCTTTCCCGGCAAGCCTCTTCAGAGCACTTCATCCTGAGGGCAGACTAATTTAAAGGTAAGTAGAGGATGTCATCAATTGTGAACAAATAAGACAATGGTGAGGAGGTGCCGGGGTTGAGGGGTGGATGACAGCACTGGAGATGGGTAGGAAAAGAAAAAAAATACAAAGATAACGATCACGACTCCTGAATAAAAGAAGCTATTATTTCACAGCAGTTCATCTCATGTTGACATTCCAGTTAATTACCTGGTGCGGTGGGAGAGAGGTGCAGCCCGAGCATGACAAACACAGAAAGGCTAAAGTTGAGGTTGCAGGTGGGCTTATTCAGAACAACCTGCACGTAACAAGATCCACAGCTTGCACTTTATCTGAGGCACCACGTCAACATCCATTAAGAGCACTCACACTCCCTCGCCGTTTAATGAACGTTGAGACGCCACACGAATGAGTACGAGTATGGGGGGGGGGGCGTACTGCTGTTGAAATGCGGTATTTAACAAAATTGGAGTGAATTGTGAAGAGCTCTTTCCTTGCGTTTTTTTTTTAAACACCAAGGGAGTTGTGCTCCCCATGGCTGTTGAAGTGAATAATGCGATGATTACAAAGCCCTTTTCGATTACAAAGCAGCACATAAATGCAGTCTTAAAGTGATGTGAATTTCACACTCAATTATACACACAACTATCACTGCTGTCTGTTGATTTTTAAACCGTTTTACTTTAAAGTCAACATGAATAGCACTTCCACACTGTTTTGAGAGTATAATGTGACATTAAATGTTATTTAAAAATAGACTTAATTTCGTCAGGATTTGAGTTAAAAGTGGGCAAAACATAAAATCGAGCCTGAAATAAACACGATTTTCTAAAAGCAAAATAGCTAATTGGCTATATAGGTTAACAATATCCAATAGCTCGAGGTGCTAAAGTGAGGTCAGCAGAAAGGGAAAGTGTTTCTGAGGACATTATTTCTGGAATAACATACACCAGAGATTCATTAATTTCCTTTTTTAGACCATGATTAAGAAAGAAAATAGGGCTAAATGTGATTTCATTTTGACTCTCAATCAGGTCTAAACGGTTAATAGGCTGATAAACTATGACAGATCTTTTTAAACTTGGAAAAGACCTCCAGTCCTCTGCACAGCATTCAACGTGATGCTGTGTGTGAGTGTGCAGTTTTGTTTCTATAAGCACCCCCATTCAAAAAGCCATGCTCCCATCAACAAGCCCTAATGAGCCTGAAACAACCCTGATGAACTGACCGAGACACAGCTCTGAGGTGTTGGGTGGCTGACGGCTGCAAACCCCAAGCACAGAGAATTGAGATGCTCTTTGGTCTTCTTTTTGTGGGATTTAACTGAACTGTTGTGTCTATGTTTTTTTTAGTGTATATAAAATGGTTGAAATACTGTTCAAAAGTCTGTTTCCAACATTGATAATAATATGTTTCTTGAGCACAAAACCAGCATATTAGAAGATTTCTGAAGAGCATTTCTGAAGGATCATGTGACACAGAAGACTGGAGTAATGGCTGCTGAAAATTCAGCTTTGCCCAAAAAAAAAAAAAAAAAAAAAAAAAAAATATATATATATATATATATATATATTTATTATATATATATATATATATATATAAATTAAAATAGAGTTATTTAAAATAGTAATACTATTTTACAATATTACGTTTTTACTGCATTTCGGGTCAGATAAATGCAACTTTGGTGAGCATAAGAGACTATTTAAAAAATATGTTAAGTAAAATTACCAACCCCAAACTTTTGAACAGTTATATTTTGTCTCATCACAGTCATAAAAGGTAGAGTGCTACCTCATAGATTGTTTAAAGAATTAAATATAAAAAGCAATGTTGACACCAAGAATAATGATCATTTTTGTCCTCATCTCTGCCTCCGGATAAGAGTTTTTTTTATTTTATTTCAGACATTTAGACATTCTCAATAATAATGTTTATCTTCCAGATCAAATTAAATTTGCATATGTTACTTCCCAATTATAATTAATAATAGTTTGTTTGGCATTTCCAGATAAAGGAATATAAATATCGGTCTGGTGGAAGATATTCTATGCATGACCTTAAAATATGCACATATAGATCGCTATTTTCCACCTCCATATCAAAGATCTTCCTTTGCCTTTTAAGTGTCTTCCCCTCTATATTCTACAAATGTCAGTCATTCTGTCTTATCACATAATCTCAACAGCCTCACATTTATTTTATGAGGAAAGGAGGTTCTGCCAGAATGACTAGCAAGTCAATGTCAAGAAATGAAATACAGTATATAGTTCCACGCATTTGCTCAGAATATCAAGTGTTTCTAGAATAACATAGCCCACTTTTCCTGAAACATTATACTATGTTGTGGAATAGCTAAGATCTTATATTATACGACTTATAGCCTATTTAGAAGGCCCTTAATCTTATTTCCTGTTTCCTAGTCTTTAAAAAAACAGTATTTTCAATATACCTTAACAGATGTTTTTGAATGAAAAAAGCCTGTCTAAGAGCTAATTGGCCCCAGTTGGTCATGACTGCTTACTCTGTATTATTTGTGAAGTGCATTCAATTCTCAGCAAAAGAAACTCCTTTTCATTTTAAAAACACAACACATGCAATAGGCAATATATAATGTGCATTCATACAACCTGCATCCACTCTAAACCTTTGATTTCCTTCCATTTTGGAAACAGCATTCAATGTCTTTATTTTTCAGAACATGTACTGTAAGAAACATGTCTTTTTCCCCACTGTGAACTCAATGTTATCTTAAGGTGTGAAGATAGTATTCCCTCACAACTATTGACACAAAGCCCCACATCAATGATGAATGGCCGCTATTATAAGGCAAAGCTCCTGCTACCCCTCAGTACAGGCAGGAGGCAGGGATTAATCTAGCCCATTACATTTGGGGGTGGGGCACATTGACTCTGATTAGGCACATTGAAGACTCCTGAAGCACCAGGGCCCTTTTTACACCTGGCATTAACATCCGTCCTGAACGGTGGACAGAGTTCCAAAATGTTTGTGCTGCTATATTGTGTTTTATCAACATGTTTTTACACAATGATCTATGCACTCTTGAAATCCCTTTGATGGAATCTGATCATAGTAGAGGCGTTTGAGTCACATGGTAATACCAGGTGTGAACGGTCTGTCTCACCTGCATCATGACTTGTGAACGGCTCAAGGTTCAATTTACTTCAATACTATGTACTATACTATATACTTTTTATACTATATACTACAAAATCAAATAATGAACTGCATGGTGTTGGTTTGGTGTTCGTTTCGGAAGTTTAAAACAGCTTGCCAAAGCGAACTTTCCAGAATTTGCATCGGCTGGTAAACATCTTCAACTACCATTGGTCAATGACGACTACGTAGGGGTAGATGGCTCCGCCTTCTTTAACTAACGAATCATTTCTAGGTCATTACTCGTGTTTAGTTCGTCATGGTAGACGTCCACGAGTAAAACACGAACACACCGGAGAGCTGCTAAGTTGTAATTCTAACTGAAAGAGGCACTGACACTGTCTGTTCATGTTTAATACTGTAAAGCTGCTTGCTTTTAAGTAATCAATTGTATAAAGTGCTGTATTAATAAATGTGACGTGACTTTACTAGAGTGCCGAATTAGTGAAAACATATAACAACGTGGATGATCAAATGCTTTATAACGGCTGCTTTCACCTGAGACTTATGCTAAAAACAGGCATAAAAAGGGCCTATATGTTTCTGGTCTTGCCCTGTAAATAACATTTGGGCATCTATAAAATGTTTACAGCTTAGTTGAGCGTTGAATTTTCATACTTTATTTCTAATTTTCAAAGATTTGGGGTGAATATACAGTATTAGGTTTTCTAAATTAGATTAACAAAGTTTACTATAATTCAAATATATTTCAAATATATACAATTATTTAAATGTTATTATTTACATTTTATAAAAATATATAATATATAACGTTACATTTATATCAAATTATTTAAATGTAATTAATTTAATTTGATAAAAAATATATACAATATAAAAATATACAAAATGTATGAAATTATCTAAAGTATAAAAATGGTAATGCGGAAAAAAACTATTCTGAAATGTCAGTGCTGTTACAAATTTCACAAAATATATTTTTTATATTAAATCATTTAAATGTAATTGTTTACATTTTATAAAAAAAAATTATTCATGGAATAAGAACTGTATTCAGCAGTGCTGGAAATTTAGCCATATTTTACTAAACAGGGCAAACCGTGAGAGTGCAATTCAATAAAAGATGCGCATGATCTACTGACGATACACAGATTAAATGATGCAGCCGGATCATTTCCATAATGACCGCAAATACCAGTAAATGGACTAGCGCAAACCTTAGTAAATCACCTTGCATGATTCATTTAAATACTCTCCTATCATACATTTTGCTTCTGAACGGAAAGCCCCTACAAATAGGGTTTACACTATACACGTCATCAATCCGGAAGTCTTTTGGAGGCACTGAACGGACTCGCAAATTTGGCTGATTATTACTGCTGAAAAATGGTTGAGTTTTGGTCTGTACTAATCGGTCGCCAGGAAAAAACTTTTAGAGGTCTATAGACTGTCAAAAGTTAAAGAGAAGAGTGCAAAAAACTGATGAAAGAAGGCGTTTGTGGTTGAGAGGTTGTGGTACAGCATCAGCCACATGTGTAAATGAAGCTTTGATTATGGCTAAAATGTTGACGTAGTTAACTATGGCTACGTTCACACTGTCAGTCCAAATCTGATTATCGTTGTATCCGATTGGAATCTGATGTAAAATGATGTCCACACTGTGTATCACAACTGTTCAGATCCGATTTGTGTGTCCATGCAGCTCTTTGGCAATATGGCAATGATGTTGCGTTGATGGAGGGGTTTGCATTTGCAATAAAGATGTTGTCTTATTTAAATTTTACAACATTGAAATGTGTAGCCGTCGCGCTGGACTATTGCGTCTTGAGCCTGCGGCAGAACTGCAGGAGGCTGTTATGTACAGCTTTTTTTCTGTGCTCTTGTCTGAGCCGGTTTCAAAAATAATCATTTTTTGCTTGTCCGGCACTTTGCAACAACACAGCATTGTTTCGGCAGCGACTTCCAGCATGTTTCCTATAACAACGACGTTTACATTTTACGTGGCGTGAGAAAGTCACATACCACGTGAAATCCGATCAGAGCGTTCAGACTGAAGCTGATGTCCTGATTTGAATAGGATTTCAAACCATATATGGATGTAGCTTGGAACGGATTTCATGTGCTTTTTTGGACTGACAATCTGAACGTAGCCTATGTCAGGATAAGAAATAGAAGGAAGAATTGCAGTAGGCCTAAGTGCTAGAGAAGTTAGCTCGTTCGGATCTTTACCACATATTTACTTTAGTTTGTCAAAATTTTGCGTTCCTTCCTTCTACTATGTCCGATCATCTCTATTTGATTTCGCAGCTTCCACGTGTTTTTTTCCAGTGGTTTTTAGTGTAACAACGTGTTCAGTAGTAGAGCCTACATAAACAGTGCAATCCATGTGTTGTTTACATCCGAGTGCCTCACCACTGGCCGCGCATCCGGGTTACCGCCAGAACGTGACGTTGGTGAAAACCCTCTATAGGTCAGCGAAAAAAATAACCCTTTCCAAGCCTTTTCAGCGCTAATTTTTCACTGTGTGTCTTTAGTAAATCCTGACAGTAGTTTTTTAATGCCAAAAGAGGTTTGCGCTGGATCAAGCTGTTAATAAATCTGGCCCTTAAAATGCAACTAAAAGTATTATATGACATCAGCTCAAATTCACCAGCAGTATGTCATTGTGGTTGTTGTGGTGATGGCCTGCACCACAATACGTTAAGCTATCATTTCATTCCATGTAGCTGATCTTACGCGGTAAAATCAGCTGCGTGTCAAGTGATCTTGTATGAGAAAAAAAAGCTGACATGATGACAGATTAAGTGTCTAATAGCGGAGGAGAGAGATAGATGGGGATCTTGCATGTTCGTGTGAAGCACACCAGTATTTCCCCAGGTCATCTACATTACATGTGAACATTTTTCATGCACAAAGAAAGACAGAAGGGGGAAGCGTTTATAATTTCTGAAGAGTGTAAAATGTGTGAGATAGTTGAGAGATAGAATGGTACAATATTCAGTGACTCATATTATTCACTTATCTATTAGTGCCAATTAATTCACGGCAGCAACTGGGCGCAGTTTCTTAATTATTATACTGGAGATGTAAAGTGGGGCTGAGGAGAGATGTAGAAGAAAACTTGTGGTTGAAGAAAAAGTAGCTTGATGATCATATTCCTGGAAATTAGTATCTGTGCACTACTTCTCCGGTATTTTCTCTTCCAGTTCCGGTAAGGCCTGTCCATTAGTAAACTATCAATAGGTCGTTCCTGTAATGCGGCACCATTTGAATCTGTAACATTAAAATGAATGTTTGTGTTGGTCTTGTCAATTGCAGTTAACCTTTATTAGTATAGCTTGGTTATTTACATATACAGGATGGAAATAAAAAGCTTTAGTTATGTTTGAGCTCTTTATTTTCAGCCTGTGACAGTTATTTTATGTCAGTTTGTCAACATGAATTGAAAGACTTTTAATTATATTTTACATTTTTATATTACAATTTATATTGAACAGTATGGAATGTTTCAAAGTAAAAAAGAACATAGTACTACAATACATAGCAACAATCATAACATAATGGCAACAGCATAAAATTCACCTCCTTGTCCCATTAAATGTGTATTTTAAGATATATAATAGGGGCAATGAAATAATGCATAACGGGAGGGACCTAATATTTTATCTATAAGCAGTTTAGTGATGAATGGGTTCAGGCTTTATACACTGTGCCCTCGGAGACAGACAAAGGGCAGATACTGTGATTCTCATCTACGTCATACCTGGCAACCAGTTATTATTTATGGAGATTATTAATAGCATGCTTTGAAGATGAAAAGGCAGAAGAGCCTTGCCGATCACGTCTCGGTGTTTGGAAGTTCAGATGAAAGCGAAAAAAGAGTTGCGCTTTTCTCACTCAGTTTTGATAGCTGAAATTTGCAAGCGTGGTCGTGAGAGTCTGGTTTATGGCTACATCCTGTGTTCAGATTTACACATCAGAGAATCAAAAATGTAGTGGAAAGAGGAGCGAAAGCAACCGAGAGGGGGTTTTTCAAGGTGAACTCCTTCAATGGCTGTTGAGAGCAGCGGTTGGACAATATTCAAAAGCGTTTTTTTGTGTAGGCCTATGTAAAAGAGTTAACTGCTGGGCTCACTGCCTAAAAAACTGTCCCAATAAAACCATTTCTTCATGCAAGGTCATGATGGGCTCAAACATCCTTCTTGCCCAGCGAGGTGCAGAAAGGTACGGTGAAATGACCAGCGAGGTTTTTACAATGGAATATAACTGTATATGAGTTTCTTAGGCACATATCTGAGATTCTCAGCTTATTTTTGGGATTGGAATTTGTTTACTAAAATCTCAAATGTAAACTTAAATCAATAATTTTAAGTGTTATCAATCTTATTAAAGTGAATCATACATTATAATGTACAGTATGAGATTTGCTAAAGTTTACATTTAACAGTGTTATTCATTATTAATGTTTTTAAAGATGAACTTTAATTGAGCATAATGGGAAAGTTTGGAAAAGCATGCTTACTACAGTGTGCAACATCAGTGGTTATATGTCCAATATTCAATAAAAAAATCTTAATAATGGCAATGACCAATATAATATAATGCAAATGAGTTAATGAGTTGTGAGTCAATGAGACACCTGAAATTACCATATAGCAAAATAATAATAACAATAATAATATTTTTTAAATTTGATATACATTTCTATTTGAAACACACCCCCCAGCACACACACCCACACACAACACACCACACACACACAACCACAACACACACACAACCCACGCAACACCACCACACACAAACACTCACACACAACACACCACACACACACAACACCACCTACCACAGACACACACAGAGAGAGAGAGGAGAGAGAGAGATGTACTGTATTTATGGAGATATAGTTGTGTTTAAAATAGATTTGGGCAATTTATGTTATAAAATAATGCACCCGAGGTGGTAATGCGGTCACGACGCGAAGCTGAGTGGCCGTTACACCACGGGTGTGCATTATTTTTAGTATTATATAATATATTTAGATTACAAATATTTATAAAAATGGCCAAAAATATATAACGAAAATAAGTAACTAAAACACATTGAAAAAGCAGTATATTTTTTAAATAATCATTATAAATATATTGCCATATGGGTTTTTAGGAATACATGTCATCATGTGAGAGATCCTGCATAATAATATTATCATCGCAGAGATATGTCAGTGTAATACAGTTTACTAACTTGTACTTGTATCCAGTGCAACACACCTTTCCTCCATGTATCTGAACACTTCCAGCTGCTGATATGTATTTAATATCTCCGGTTCTTTGGCAGAATGCATTCCAGTTGTGCCTCCTTCCTTCCAGGGCTGCAGGCCTGTCTCCTATTTTATTTTTTCCATTCTCCACTAGAAGTATGTGGGCGATGATTTATAGAGCATGTCCAACTTGGTTTCTGTGTACCAGCAGGGCAGGGGTGTCACAAGTGTGTTGGTACGTTGGTCAAAATCCAATAAGGAACGAGGTGGGGCTGACGATATGGGCATAAGCCAACTTCGGCAGAAGATTTTTTTTTTTTTTTTTTGAGGAAATCAAGTTCCCATCAAAGAGTGTTTTTATGCAGGGGCCCTGTACTGAAGGATTTCAGCCTAATTACCGTGGAGGTGGGCAGCCCAGCGTCAGATACCATGTGAAACATAAGACGTTTCAGGCTACGAGACCTGCTCTCTCTGCTACGGGCTTGTTATAAAACCCCCTTTCTCTCTTTGATACCCTTTTCAAAAAAAAAAAAGAGAGAGACTGCTTGCCTTTGGCAAATGAAAGTGTACTGTCACAAAAGAATCTGTGTGTTCTTTTTCTGAGATAAAGACATAAGAACACTCTTTTCACTTGAGAAAACCCTGCATTAAGCAGTCTTTGGGATGGAGAGCAGGGATTTCTGTCAGTGAAGTGAATGGGGGTTAGCACAGCTGCTGAGGGCTTGGGATCTGGTACATGCTGGCTGCCTGTTTGAAGGGGCTGCAGCTTAACAGGGCCTTCTAATACCTCCATTGTTCGTCATGCAGGGGTGCAGACCTGAGTGCCAGGCTGAGGTGAAGAGGTCCACAGCTGCCCCAGTCTGAGAAGAGAGAATGGTGAGGTTTCGATTTTTTGGGAATTGATTATAATAACAAGTATGATAAATTCAACGCAAGTTTTAGTACTAGTATTACAACAACTATGGCATAATATGGAAATTCTTCAATCTTTAATGGGGACTGAAGCACTCAAGTACAATTTTTTTTTCACCTCAGCCCCCATTCATTGTATAATTGCATGCAAAAAAGACCTAAGCAGTAAATTATAAAAAGATAATTTCTTTTGTGTGTTAAAAGACATTCATAGTTTGGAATGACATGAGTAAATGATTACAGAACAATGTTATCATGGACAACATTTTAAATAATTCCCTTACTCTATTAAAATGCTGGGTTGTTCCAACCATGTTTGGGTCACATACAGACAACCCCAAACGTTGGTTAAATTTCTTTAAATTTAAATGTTCAACCATTTTGTTGGGTTTGTTAATATTTGATCATTTTGAGGTGCATACTTGAATTTCTGACATTTAAGAGTTTTCAAAATGCAGAAAATAGTAACAATAAAAAATGAGTAGCTCTTTAAGAATGACAGCTAGTGGTCGAAATTGATACTGCAGTCCAAATTCAAAATATCGGAGATCGTTGTTTCTCCCGCCCCCTCCTCCTCAGACTCGACGATCATGCGGGTTGCCAGTTTGAGGACACGCAACAGGAACGAGCGCAATGACAACGAAAGCCGAGGAAGACTTACAGACTGTAAGTTAATGAGTTGATTTATCCGCGTTTTAATATCTTCTCGTTCATCGAGATTTTAGATAGATATCGAGGCTTTTTAGGTTGTGTGGAATCTGCAATCTGACCAATTTGTTTGCTCATTTCCAAGACTGCAATACATTGTGTTTCCTGCCAACTGTTTTTACCGGGGTGTCGAAATAGATTGGGTGAACTGGCAGTGGGCGAGATCACACAGACCAAATAAAAACCGATGACAACATGGAACGTGTTTAAATAACTGGCTGTAGAAGTGTTCATGTTTCCTAAATATCTGCAAACATTATGGTAATTTTATGCTTTAGCAGTGTAAAAAAGTTACAAACTTGTACGACCTCACTCGTACGAATTTGTACGGTTTGTCTTAACCCAGTGATGGGTAAGTTTAGGGGCAGGGTCAGGGGTAGGTCATTATCGAATTGGGAACTCGTAGTATGTACGAATTGCTGAATGATTTGAAAGATCATGTGACACTGAAGATAATGGCTGCTGAAAATTCTGCATTCTCATCAAAGGAATAAATTACATAAAAAAGTAGCCTATATTCAATAGAAAACACTTATTTGAAATTCACAATAAAACATAGGCCTACTTTATTTTTGATCAAAAAATGCAGCCTTGATGAACATGAAAAATTTCAAAATCAGATCAGTATGCTGATGGAAGTCTCACAAAGTGTACATCATGACAATGGTTCTTGTTGGTTCATTTTGACTCAGACGTAATAAAAAAATGACTGGCGGTTTAGTGAGAGTCATCACAAACTTTTGAACTTTATTGTATGCCTATATAATACACTTCTGTCTTTTTCTAGTCGATCCTGTAAACAGACATGTTAAAAAATACCATGCCCCGAATAGACTGAGGCGAAGCGTACTGAACTATAAAACAACACGGGTAACGCAAAAGGAAAAAGCAGGTTCAGAGAGACAGTGTCTTTCTTTTTTCAGAGAAAAGGGTCAAAGTAAAACTAAAACCTGGCAGAACAGAATAAGCCCTTTAGTAGCCAAATAAATAGACCACTGCTTAAAAATACCATAAGGCAACCTGAATTCAAAGTAGCAATTCCCCAGCAAAGGGGTGTGTTTCATTGATTGTTCATTGCTGGGGTTAAGGTACCAGTAAACTTCATGCAATTATTTGCAAGCAAACATTAAAATCAATTTATAACATAAAAGTTCAGACCAGACAGCTGCATTCAGCTTTCCCCCCTGTAATCTGAATCTAATCCAACGACTGTGATGCTAGACAGTGGAGAAAGCAGCCATGAGAATAATAGGTCTATTGATCTCTGTTGTGTGTGAATGTCCCTCCTATTGACTTTACCCTTGCAATAGCACGAATCTCGGATCACAATAGGATCCCAATGCAAATTCTAAGCACTGTTAAATGTCCGGGCCAGAAGGGAGTGCTCAGTTCACTGCATCCAGCATCACTGACCCATACAACAGGGTCTGGGCAGAATGCAAATACTATTAGATTCTATTTTGGGCAAGACTTGGGTGGATCAGAGTTGGAGATTGAATCTGGCCTCGGGTCATGTGGCTGCATGGTTCTACAGTAACCCAAACAAACATGGTGGAGAGGCTTCCTGGAGTGAATGAAAAGGAAAGAGCGTGGGTGTAGTCGATTAATCAGAATCAGAGTTGCAGCATATCAAACTGCATCACAAACAAGTGGAGAACACTTTATAGTTCATTAATGACACATTTTGTATATTATTATACACTAACTACCAAGCATTTTTCAAAACACACACACACACTCACACACACACAGACACACCACAATTAATTCCATATTGCAACTTGTTTATTGTTTGTTGCATATTTGTTTGTTTTTAGTTGTCTATGGACCTAATAAATGTACTATTATTGAAAAGTTATTGATTTTTTACTATAATATTATATTCTTTTTTCTTTTTTTGCTGTGGCTCTTTTGTCAAACAAAGTTTTCCCAACCCCTGATTTAAGAACTGTGTGTTTGAACTGACACATTAGAGTAATTTGTTTGGGAGTGGATCTACATTGGTTGCGCTCTATTCACTGAGAATAACAAGCTCATAAAAGTCATTTATTACAGCCATTGTGGCACATGTTCTTGATTCACTAAAAAGAAACAGCTCATTATAGTCATTAATACAGTAATCAGCCAACACTGGTAATGCTGTCTGTTTCACATTGTAGATTCAATAGAGATCTTGCGGTGCCAATGAAGGCAGGAAACTTTGTATTTCTGTTAGAAATACAAAAAGATTTTGATGCTTGATTAACCAAATTTATCCTAAGTCAGGTTTCTACTACTGTATTTAACCGGAGCAAAGGCCTCTGAGCAGCATTTTAGATATGTCAACCAGGTGATGGCTGCACTGGATTCCATTTTTAGTTATCACCTCAAGCACCCTTCCCTCAGCATTCAGCTTTGACTGGAGCATTGTTAAACAACATTAAATCAGGTAGACAAGCGAGACAATTTCATTATGTGTCTAGATGGAGGTGGCAGACAAAAGTGAAGGCGGAGATGAGATCTACTCGATTTAATGCAAATGCAGAATGGGGACCAGCTCAGCAGGGGTACTAGAGGGAGAATATCTGTAGTATGTGTTTGGAAATACGGTGCAGAAAATACATTTTCTGGTATTCCGAGGGGGTGTTTTTTTTCCTCTCCATGTGGGTGCTGATGGATTTACCAGTGAAATGTAAAATTAGATGCAACAAGAAGGAATATTTTCATATATTTATTTATTATATATAATAAATATATATTTATTTATATAGAATGGGCGAAATATATATATATATATACACACACTATTCTATATAAAAGTGTATGTATATATATATATATATACATAAAAGTAAGTGCAACAAGAAGGACATTTTTATTTTATTTTATATAGCTGTAGGGATATATAAATGTTGTAAAATATATAATGTTATATGCAAGCAAAAGCTCCTCAGGATCATTGCTTACAGTGATTTACCACATGTTTTCCACATGTTTTAAACTGAAAGATCATATTACAGATAAACATCCTATCAGGAGTGAATGTTGTTATGTATCTGTCAGTTCAGCGAGAGCATTACAGACAACATCCTATAAAACAAGCTTTAAAACCCCAGTCATCAGAGGCTTTACCACTGTCTGGACTTTCAATTAAATTCCACCTAATAAATATCATCAGCTCTGCAGAGGGATTATGAACCAGTTCTAGTTTCGACCCAGAGTTATAGGAGGAGCAACCTGGTTTTTACAGCATTGTTTAAATCGCTCTTTGATTTTATGAAGCAGCTTTGACACGGTCCCATCTGGAGAAGGGCATGCAGAGAAGAACTGGCTGCTTCCTCTCTCAACCCCCTTACATATCTTACATTGGGAAGTCAACAGGAAGTAACATTCTAGACAAATGCACATTAAACATAAACACCCTCACCATATCATTCATGCACAATTTCTTACATTTCCTCGTTCTTTTTCTTTCTATCCTCCATGTTTCTTTCCTTAAGTCTCCCGGCTGCCCCCTGAGGTCACTATAATTGGACCCTCATTTCCTGAGCATGAATCGTCTGACTTCATATGATGGTCTCGGTTCTCCTTGTGGCCTTGTAATGTTCAAATAGGAACCAAATGCAAATAGCTAAAGAGCCATGACCATCAGATAAAAGTTCATGGCGACAGACAGAGACCTGGACAAGAAAGTTTAGGAGCCACTGCACAGTTGTTCAAGTGTGTTCTGAGATAACATCAACAAATCTGGACGTTTTACCCATTTGACCTAGAACAGCTAGCTGGCACTTATCCCATTATATTTTGCATACTGATAACCTAAAAATAGCTCTGAATCTCTTGCATAAACATCTGTTCCTATTGCTGGCATGTCTTCTGACACTCACACCAAAGGACTACAGTTACTATATATAAAATAATGACGAGCCTCTGCATAATGCTAATATGTTAGTATAAATGTTGTGGCCGGTGCCTTGAACTCTCCATTCACATTCCAGATTTTGTTGATAACAAACCAGTTCACCAGTTCATTTTATTTTGAATGCTTGCATTTGAACAGGCTCTAGTCTGGCAACAATAGATTTTTCCCTCCAGCCACTGTGTTTGCTTTTCCAAGATTAGCATATGACGAAAAGACTTTAACGAGCTTGCAAGACTGCCGCAGTTATCTCAGGAAATGAAATAATCACTTGATTCTGAAATCGGATAACTTTGGAGTTGAGCAAATAGGTCATTTTGTTGTTTTGTTCGGACACTTTTAAGATCAATTGCTGTGCTTCAAACTGTCTTCTTGTTTTGGTATGACTACATTTTGTTAAAGGGTTAGTTCACCCAAAAATAAAATCGCTATCATCATTTACTCTAAACCGGCATACCTTAGTTTATCTATAAAAAAAATGTGTTATTTGAAGAACCTTGGGGTCCAAATAACATTGGACCCAACTCATTTTAAATGTATGGATAAAAAACAGGGACATTTTTCAAAATCTCTTTTTGGGTTTCACAGAAGAGAGAAAGTCATACAAGTTTAGAACGACATGAGAATGAGTAAATGATGATACATTTGTCCTTTTTGGGTGAATAGCCCTTTTAAGTTTTTCTTGTCGGCAGACCAAAATAATGGACCTGAATGAGCTCACAGTCCCTGCATTGCGCTGCAATCGTATTTTCTTATAGATCTGTAAACCTGTAATGCTGAAACTGGATGTAACGATGAACTGACACAATTTTAGACTGTATTTGATAGCCACCACAATGATCATTTGCATAATGTTTATGCATCATTTTCCACACATCCAGTATAAAATAAACATTTTCTATCTACATTTGTCTAGCCTGAAATATTTACGTGAATTTTTTCGTTTGAAATTAATACTTTTATTCAGCTAAGACACATTAAATTGATCAAAAGTGACTTTTCCATTGTTCCAGGATAATCCGCATATCAGATTGATTTCTGAAGGATCATGTGACACTGAAGACTGGAGTAATGATCCTGAAAATTCAGCTTTGACATCAATTATTTGAAAATGTAAAAACATTTCACAAAATTATGTTTTTTTTTATCAAATAATTTCAGCCTTGGAGAGCATAAGAGATTTCTGTCAAAAACATTAAAAAAATCTCTCCATCCCCAAACTTTTGAATGGTAGGCGTAGTGTATATTTAATTACTCGTACTTTACAGTGAAGCTGGCAGTGTCGTGATAGTTGTCCTGAACAGGTGGTCTATCTCACTTGCTTTCACCCTCATCCTGAAAGCCCTCATGTCTGTCCAGCTCAGGATCCGTCAGCACTTCCTCTGGGCTGATATCATGCCTGTCATCACCTGGATCTCCACCGAGACTCTTCCTGTAACAGACCTGCATATCGCCACACAAACACATGACTACCCAAAACAGAGAGGGCAGTTCAAAAACTGTCATTTCACATCCCGTAAAACAGCACAGGCTGTTTTAAAAACTCAGCATGTTTGAGCATCATCAGGCAACTGTAAAATAAGCATAAAAATACCCTTTAAAAGTCATTAGAGAGACATTACAGTCTGAGGGATGGCGTGCCTTTGATGCCGGTGATTATTAGTGTGCAGTAAAGCCCAGAAGAAGGGGTTAGGTTAGGTTCATGTCTGCGATGCAGGTGATTTAGTTTCTCCCAGTAGGAAGCCTCTGGCTCTCTGACATGTTTTGTGTGACCTTCCATGAGCCAGAGTATCATTAATTACTTGCTGAACTTTTACAGGACGGATCAAAGGTGGAATGGAATTGAACTGACATGCGTTTTGGGTTTGTTATAAGTCTGTTTGAACTAAAGAGGTTGGATTAGCTATAAAAAAAATCTCACCACATGTGTTGATGCCAAATTTAGTTGTTTTTTTAGTTTTAAGTGAAATCCAACTGTTTTTGGGGAGGTTTTAGTTGTGAAGATATAACAATCCTGTTGAGTGAGGGAAAGCGAGAGAGGCTTCGCAAAAATCCACACCTCAGGCCAGCCATCTGTTACAGAAGCTGGGGAAAAAAGAAAAGAGGTTCGTTCTGGCCAGCCACCCCTCTCTGTTTTCACACTCTGTCTATTAGAAAGTATCTACTATTAACAGCTGGCCGTTACCTCAGGCTAGGTTTCTGCTTTGTTAAACATCTGGATCTTGCTTCAGGGGTTTAAGATGTTTTGTGGGCCTCAAATTAGGCACTTGAACCTTCTGGGTGTGTAATCTAATTTATTGTATTTAATTTTAGCCAATTATTTGGACTTGAATGTTGAATGTGTAACTGAATAAATCATATTAAAATGTTTGTGCAATATTGTGTTGTGTTCGTTTAAACCCACTGAAATGATCATTAATGCAGCATTATTTTAATAAAATAATAATTATTAACATAATTATTTGTTTTAATATTTTTTTTTACAGAAAGACTACAGAAAGAATCTATTAACAGTTCCACTAAAATAATGTAAAAAAATTTTTTTTGTATATTCTCTCTGCAGCACTTGTCTTTTATTTTCAAAAAGTTATTTTAATTAACAGACTACAGAAACTTACTACAGAAAGTACTATAAAATATCTACTAATAGTGGCACTCAATTAAAACAAAATAAATAAAATATAATAAATATTATCCAGTCCAGTCTGGCACTTGTTAATTACCAATCACTTGCATGTTGAGGCAAAAGTAGGCCAGAAGTTACATAACAATATGTCATGAGTTACTCCCATGAGCACTTCATATATTATTTAGAGTCAGAGAGGAATTTCACCCATTAAATTTAAGCCAGTGATTTGCATTTTCAATGTGTAAAATAGAATTTGGTTTTATAAATACTTGCAAATGATCAGTTTATCCCATCCACCATCACAGCAGTCATATATTTGCGTTGTTTTACAGAAGCGGACTCTGAAACCAATGGTGTACCCAAAACATCATAAATAAACTGGCCCCGAGGAACAGTGCGAATGTGGATAATTAGTAGGATTGTGCTTAAAAATGCTGACGACTATCTTATAGTTGCCCATATAGAAGCACAATGTAGAAAGAGCAGAGAACAGAAGGTTTGGGTGGGGGATTGAACCTTGGCTATCCTAGAAGCCTTCCGGGGTGCATTCATTTGCAAAACACTCAGGGAATGGCTCATCCATTTCGCCCTGGCCTCTTCCAGACCCCCCACTGGAGAGATGGTATCTTGTCACCTTAATAATGGCTGTGCATACAAAAAGTGGCTTGGGCTCTGCTGGTGCTTCAATTCAGCTCTGGAGGAGGGGGCATAGATAAACACCTAGAGAATGACTTGAATGATAGCACCAAAGGCCAAAGCTTTGCCTTGGGATTCACTTATCTGACTGGTAATAAGAAATGCAAACAGAACTGAGAGCACAAATAAAAAAAGGCACTGTCTTCATTGCTCATGTGGAAAAAGAAATAGGAGCAGGTGGATAGAAGGGTCTTAAACCTTTGGAAGTCTAGTCAAGTCAAGTCACCTTTAGTGTTGGTTTCAAAGCAGCTTCACACTAATAAACAGGAAAATAACAGAATAATTGATTAAATTGCCATCAAATAGGAGAAATTCTAATTATGCTGTAGCAGCTCTTAAAAGACAATAGTGTCATTATTCAGCTCAAGTTTATTCAGTTCCGTAAAAACTAGGCTCAGTCAATGGCCAAATGAACAAACAGCTGCGATTTCTGATTCTAGGCTGCATCAGACAGTCATCAATCGAACATTTTAAATCCAGCTCCTTCTGCTTTACCACTACTACGACTCTCACAGAAATGACGTATCAAAGCTCGTCTCCAGAAAGTTCTGTGAAAGCACATGTGGCCACTCTGATTCTGACTGGTTTGATTGGCCTCCTGCCTTCTTAAAAGCTCGCTGGATCAATTTGTAAGCAGGCAGGAAACACCCCTGAGGAAATCAAGTTTGGACTAATGGAATCCACGGCTATCAAAGGCCTCTCCTGCTGGTCAGATACATGCATACACAATTGGGGAAAAGAGCAGCTGCAGGTGACAGATAAAACATATATGCATTCAGCATTTTCAAACCTGACTTGTCAGTCTTTCATAGACACACATATTCGTTTAATGATTGGTGGTGAATGAATATTTAATATAAATTCAGTGAGCATGCTTAGTCATATCTCGTGAAACAGGCGGGGGAACTCCACGCTTTTTGCCAAGCGAACAATCAATGATGGCCCCGTGAGCTCAGTGTCCTGCAGATGGGTCCTGGTGAGCACTATCCCAGAATGCACTCAGGCACACACCACACTGGCTGAACTGTGTTAAACCTATCCCTGAGCCATCCTACCAAAGCCTTTTAAATCTGTACAGAACAGAAGATGCGTGGTGTATGAGGAGCTCACAGTTTTTGAACATACATAGCCAATATGGTTATTATAATTTTATTAAATGATATAAAGGAGTTCTTTTTTTTTTAAAGAAATTAATAATTTTATTCTGGAAGGATGCATTAAATTGATCAAAAAACATTTATAATGCTACAAGTCAAGTCAAGTCACCTTTATTTATATGCATTGTATAGATTGTTTCAAAGCAGCTTTACAAAGATAAACAGGAAAATGATTTAATGATGCAGTTCACTTCTGCTGTAAAAAGAAGACAGTGTCATTGATCAGCTGAGGTCAGTTCAGTGTTGATTTAGTTACGTTCAATAACTGTGTAAAAATCATCAAAAATGTGTTCAATATTTCTATTTCTAGCAGAAAAGATTTATATTTTAAAAAATGCTGTTCTTTTGAACTTTCTATTCATAATTTTTTTTAAATATATTAAGTAGCACAACTGTTTTCAACATTGATAATAATAAGAACTATTTCTTGAGCACCAAAGAGAGTAAATAGAAAACACTTTTTTATTGTAATAATATCTCCTAATATTACTGTTTTAACTGTATTTTGATCATATAAATGTAGCCTTGGTGAGCATGAAAGACTTCCGAACTGAGTATATATAGGTCTGTACCAAATATAATGCAATTGTAATTTCTAACTGTAAACAACTAAACACATATTCATAACAGTAGTTGCCAATTATTTTATGACTTCACAGTTACTCCAGGTGGCTAAGCACACAAACATGAACTCACAACCTGAACCTGACAGTGAATGAAATATTTTTGAGGCACTTTAGGCTGTTTCATTTTAGCACATGAAAATGTGATGCTTTTTAAAAGTATGCAATATTTATGTTATAAATGTTTATACTTGCTGAAAATATAGAACAATTACTGATGACAAACTAACGGCTTTTACTACATTCAATTATGTAATAAATATGCGTGTGTATATCAGCATGTGACCTTGGAGTGTGAAAATAACCATCCAGAAAGGTGAATAAGTAAGTGGCACGTATACAAATAATATCAAGAACACATCATATTTTTCTTTACAAATGCATAAAATGAGTTTTGGATAAACAACATCACTGGCTGATCATCTCATACATCATCTGAAGAAAAATGAGCATTAGGGAAACAGCCAGTACCTGCACACATCAGAGCTCACGCTACAATAAGAGCACCATTCCTTCACAAGAGTTCTGCGCTCGGCTCTTTGATTTGATTTGGAAACGGTTCCTTATTGAAGATATGATCAAATGCGGATTTATTTTGTTTTCTCTCCCCAAGCCGTAGAGACAAATCCCACTGTACATCATGCAAATGGAACCCTCCAAATGCTTGCACAATTCTTTCTTAGCTTATCTGCTGTGAAGCAGGCCAGGCCAGTCTTATCCACTACTATATGTTCAATATTTATAGAGAGAAACGGCCACAACCAATGTTTTTTTTTCCTTTCAGTTTCTGATTAAAAAAGAAACAATATGATAGACCATGAGGCTCTCATCAAAGTCTGTTTTATCAAGAGAGACCACTGACCAATTGAGTGAGCTGACCCCTATTGCCCTGGATTTATAACCTTATGAATACAAATTCAGGATACAGTCACGGTCTCTCAGCACACCACCTGAATTCCTCATGCCAGATTCCCTTTAAATAATCAAAACATGCTCACAATGGCTGTAGACCACCAGGTTCAGGTCTTTTCAGTTTCAAAACTTCAACCAAGAACAAGTGGTATAGTGAGAAATCTTCATGCATCTGGGATCAGGTGTTTATACATATATATGAACCATCTGCAAAGCCCCGCCTCCCTCGCAGACCACAGACCTGCTTAAAAGAAACCTAATATGTTGAAAGAAATACTGAACAATATCCCTCTTCTTGAACACAATCACAGTTCTGGGAGCCAGACCAACTCCTCTCAATGACAACTACTGAAGTCCTGCCCGGGCAGATGTAGAATGATCTACAATCGTGTAAAACACTGCCATATAAATGCCACAAATCACATGCCAATGTCTCATGCTGGGGAAATACTTTGAATTAGACCATTATACAACTGAAGAATCCACTCAGACTAAACGTTTTTTTTTTTTTACGTTATGATTTTGAAAAAAATAAAACGTATACCCTACATTTTGTGATGACCTGTGCATGAAACCATTTCTAAACATTCATTGCGAATGATTCACTGCCCTTAATTCTCTGTCATTATTTCAATTTCAGCAAACACAGCATGAGCCATGATGTCCGATTCACAAACAATTGACTCTGAGCGGTTCTTCTTAGAGAACCAGGAGAACCAGAAGAACCAGGGTCACTGCTGAGATCGGCGTTTAGATGAATATGTAAATATGTGCTGCACGCTCAATAACAAAATAAACACAACAAAATTGAGAAAACAGCTTGCATTTTTTTAATAAAGCATAATAAAAACATCTGATCAAAGCAACATGAATATGTTTGCACAAGCTCTGCAATTCGGCACTCTAGTAAAGTCATGTTACATTTATTTATCATGTTATACAACAGATTGCTTAAATTCAAGCAGCTTTACCGTATTAAACATGAAAAACAGTATCAATGTCTCGTTTCATCAGAAGTACAACTTCTTTTTCTACTATAAAGCAACAAACACGGACCAATGTACGCAGATTCGCTGCAGAAGTCAAATTTCACTCATTACGTGAAGAGAGTAAGAAAAGAGGACTGACAAGACGATGGCAGAGGAATTTGTTTGCAACAGATCCTGACCATCATCTTATAAAATGTGCGGTCAGTACCGTCGCTCCCTATACAAACAGTAAGCTACACGAGATCGCGAATTCGAGTGAACGGCGCTTTCAAAAGCGATTTCAATACCCCTTCCCCACATTGATAGCGGCTCCCGATACCTGTAAATTATAGGCCTATACAGAGAGTTGGTCAACTCGTGATTGTAAATTTCAAGAATTTCAGTATCCTGCATTAGGCCTATTGATAGCGGCTCCCTGATATCTGCAAATTATATAGGCATATCGAACCCCATACCACACAGGCTAATACCATTGTTGTCACAAGTTTATATACCAGTGTGAAAATGTCCTCACAGTGACATCCCTATTGTTTAGTATATTAGGTCCAATTCCATAATGTAATCTATAAGGGAAAGCTAGTTTGGATGACAATTAACCGAGTTTATGTCTTTATAGAGTTTATGATATTGTATATCATGAGTGACATGGTCCAATTGGAAAATAATATTAAAACTAAATAGGCTACAAGATGAGCCTAACTGGGTTTTTTAGGGATCTATAAACAAGTTTATAATATAAACATTTTATTATAATTATATTATCAAGTTATATTATAATTTGAATCAGAGTTTCCCAAACTGGGGGATCGTAAGGGTTTGTGAGTTGATGAAAAGCTAATAATTAAGTCATAAAACTGCCAAATTAAAATAAACTATTTAAAAATAAAACAACCGAAATAAAATAAAAATCTTAAAATGTAGAATTATTTTATTGTTTATAAGTCATATCAACTAACATCAGAGAACCTTGATTTGAACGTGTTGTTCAATTATTAAAATATTAACCTAAAATCAGTGGGCACTTCAAGTAAATATTTTAGGTCAAAAGGGGTTCGGCTGACAAAATATTTTGGGAATACCTAATTTAAATCATCATAGTAATGTACAAAATACTAAAATATTTACTAAATGTACTAAAATATTCCTATATGACAGCACATACCATTGACTCTGGTTAAAATCTGAAGTAAGAAGCTATGCATATAATTAAATGAACCACATATAAACCATCTTAATCAAGCAAGTTATCACCTATAAAATTTAATTTGTCACATAAAGGTTATTTGACTCCTAAATGTTTCATTTTAGGACCCAATGGTTCCCATTTTATTTTTTTTGTCTGGTGTCCTGCATGTAGCTGACAACAGGTATGAGACACATTTGCAGAAAGAACTGAAAAGTGAGAAGTCATGATAGGCCTACACGGGACTGCATCCAGAATCACCCATTGCATGTTTGTTCATTAAATCATTTGGCTAATTATATTGTATTACTACAGTCAGCAAGTGTGTAGAACTCTCAGCTCTGATTAACACATATTACCATATTAAAATCAGCAATTGTGCACATTTGCTCCAAAATCAGTGTGAAAATGTGAAATACAGTCCGCCCGGGCCTAGTCATGGCCCAGAGAGCCCTTTCTCTCCGTCTCTGCAGGGGGCCCGTGGCTGACTTACGGAGCATTGATTTCCATCATCCCCCACAGCAGAAGGCTCAGGTCACATCCCAGCCTGCCCGAGCAAGATAACGGCAAATAAAGTGAGAGCAAGTCGCCTGAAAAAAAAAAAGTGATATTGCCTCAAATTGACCAGTTCCAAAGCTGTGTGTTTGTGGATGGACAGTGTCTGCAGAGAACACTGCGTAGTCTTTTTTTCCCTCCTACTTATGTAGAGCTATGTTGTTTGTCTACATATTCCCAAACATATGAGCTCTCTCTCTCTCTGAGCCATTCCATCTGATTATGAGTACTTTGCAATCTGCGACAGTTTGATTGATGCTCTACCTCCATGAGCAGAATTTTGAGCAGCGCCTCCTTGGAGCAGCCCGTTATGTGTCTGCAAGCCGGTAACCTTGAATTTATGTTTCCACGGCAACAGAGCTGGTCATGCATTATGGATTATCATTGAAATTCTACACCACCCACCTAACATAATAATGGGGGCTTGAGACTTAATCAAATCAGCTATTCTGTGTGAGTGCATGTGCCTTTGAGTGATTGTATATCATATGATTGGTATATGAATCTATTTTTACTTATGTTTGTGTTAGCAACACATTTTTGTGTCTGTTTAAATGTATATGCTGATGGTCTTTCCATATGATACACAGATGAAGTGTGGAGTGTGAAACCTGTTTATTCTTTGCACCAAAGAGTCTAAAATGATGACCTACCCTATAAAGAGGACCCTTTGAAAGAGTACATTTTGATTTTTTTTTTTAATCAGTCTCTTATGTGATCCATCAAAAAAAAAAAAAAAAACATGAGTGGAACACACATCCGGTCCATTTAGCACACTGCAAATTACCTATACTCAGTCTCATCATTGTCTCAATGCTTAGATTATAGCCCTTGCTATCCCCAGATTTGTGATTACAATACAATATAGGGAATTACATTTATTCCCAGTAACATACACATGGCAGCACCATAAGGGCCTCTTTACACTCTATGATCTTAGATACATAAAGGGGTGTAACTTTGGAAACTTTAATTTCCCTGGGATTAAAACAAACATTTTTTTTATATTGTATGAGGGTCATAAAACTGACTTTGAAACTATTTACAATGTCCTCATCATTTATATTTGATACTTTTCAAACGCCCAATATGTACAGATTTGATTATTCTACCCATGTCCCAGACACAGAATTCAATCCTCAAATTGAAGTTGGAAATTGAAAGGAAATTACTTATAAAATATGTGACCCGTACTGGCAAAAGGAGTCAGAATGCGCATGGGATAATTTCGAGCTACAGTACAGGCAAAGCAAGTGAAACATTTCAGTTTTGAGGTTTCCACAAAAATTAGTTCATCTGGCGATCCCAATGATCAAAACGAAATTAAACATCTAAAAGTATCTTTATTTGTACATTTTCTGAGAGGAGTACTTTTCCTTTGTCCATGAAAACTTCGGATGTGTAACAATATTTTAGATCCGTGTGGCATATTAGGTCTTAATATATGGCTGTCTGTTTCATTAATATTAATCAAATAATTGTGGTATTATGGGAAAAAAGTTGAATATATATTTTCCTATAGATATATGGGAAATATTTGGTTTGACTTGATGTGTGCCAAATTTGGTGTTATTACCAGGGATTTTAAGGTATGGTTGCTGGGTGATCTTGTCTTGGAACCTTCAGAAAACTTTAACTCGATTTTTCTCAAAATTGACTTTGCTGACTCTACCGACTTCAAACAGGTGCAGCTCAGTATTTTTTTGTCTGATTTGAAGGTTATTTAATAGAGAAAATAACAATAACTATTTTTTTTTTAATTTGCTCATTACGACCTATTTTGCCAGCATGGGTCACATATTATTCTAACATTTAAAAAAATATCATAAAATATTAGTTTAATATTAAACCAGCAAAAACCAGCAAAAAAAACAAACAAACAAAAAAAACGGCATCACACAGTTGAAGCATCATTTCAATTACAAACAATTTTGCCTCTAATAAAGTGTTTTCAAATTCAAGCTGCATTTGTCAAATAAATGACAATAATTTAACTGTGTATTTAGGATGGTGGTAAATTAAACTTTACCACCAAAGAATGCTATAGTAAACAATACATAATTTTAAATGTGGTGGTGATGACACTGAGGGAATTTATCACTTTCTGGAGAAAAACAAAACAAATTCTCCTGTGATGTATGTCCACTGTTGCACACTGTTACATGAATCATGGGAATGTGTGAAAATAATTTAGAAAATAATAGTTTATTTCCTAAATGTCCAGAGGACCAAAAGTGGTCAAAGGTAAAGAAACACCCAAATTAAAGTGATTTTCACCTTGTCAAGTCAAGTCAAGTGTATTTATATAGCGCTTTTCACAATATAAATTGCATCAAAGCAGCTTCACAATATCAATCAAATAACATAACAATGTTTGTTTCTTAGTGGAAAAAAAACATCCACGTTTGGTAGGGCTGATCAATGGTATTAATGCTTGGTTAATTCATTTGAATATCCCCAACTGAGCAAGCCAAAGGCAACAGTGGCAAGGAACCGAAAAACTCCATCAAGTGACCTACTGGTGTCCTAAAACTCCATCAGGTGACCTAATGGAGAGAAAAAAAAAACCTTGGGAGAACCCAGGCTCAGTCGGGGACCAGTTCTCCTCTGGCGTTTATGAACTAGAGGCCGGATTTACAGTAACTGTAATTTGATACAGAATTTTGTTTTATTTTATCACTTCGGGGTGGGTACGCGAACCGGAATCACAACGTTTTATCTGTAGAGTGGGAAAGGGATCCTCCATAGGGAGCGGCTAGTTGGCACTTCAGCACTGCGTTGTCATCGGGTCCAGGCAAAGCTCCTAGTCAGATCTGGATACGGCCTGGATCCGGTAGGCTGCGGGAAAACCTCGGGATAAACAAAGACACTAAAATTAGCGTAGATGCCATTCTTCTTATGATGATGTAACGAGTACATCAGGATTTAAGGGAAGTGTTCCCAGTTCCGGCTGACCTAATCTATGCAGCCTAACATTGAATTATAGAAGTCTATAATATATTATGTGTATGCTAGGTCAAAGAGATGTGTTTTTAGTCTAGCATTGAACTGACAGAGTGTGTCTGCTTCCCGGACAATGGTAGGAAGACTGTTCCAAAGTTTTGGTGCTAAATAGGAAAAGGATCTACCGCCAGCAGTCGATTTTGATATTCTAGGTATTATCAACTGGCCCGAATTTTGAGATCGCAATAGACGTGAAGGACTATAATGCGTTAAGAGCTCGCTCAAGTACTGCGGGGCTAAACCATTTAGTGCTTTGTAAGTAATCAACAATATTTTAAAATTTATACGATGTTTAATAGGCAGCCAATGCAGTGTTGACAGAACCGGGCTAATATGGTCATATTTCCTGGTTCTAGTAAGAACTCGAGCTGCAGCGTTTTGGACCAGCTGTAGTTTATTTATTAAGCGTGCAGGGCAACCACCCAGTAGAGCATTACAATAATCTAGTCTTGATGTCATGAAAGCATGAACTAATTGTTCCGCATTTGTTAATGAGAGCATATGTCGTAATTTAGATATATTTTTAAGATGGAAAAATGCGGTTTTACAGATACTAGACACGTGACTTTCAAATGAAAGATTGCTATCAAAGAGCACACCCAGGTTCCTAACCGACGACGAAGACTTAACAGAGCAGCCATCAAGTGTTAGACAGTATTCTAGGTTATTACCTGTGGAAGTTTTTTGTCCAATAATTAGAATCTCTGTTTTTTCAGAGTTTAGTAGTAGGAAATTACTAGTCATCCAATTTTTTAAATCAGCTATGCATTCCGTTAATTTTGTGAATTGGTAAGTTTCGTTAGGTTTTGAAGAAATATACAGCTGAGTATCATCGGCATAACAGTGAAAGCTAATTCCATGTTTCCTAATGATATGTCCTAATGGTAGCATGTACAGAGTGAACAGCAGCGGTCCTAGTACTGAGCCTTGTGGTACGCCATACTGAACTTGTGATCGATAAGACATCTCTTCATTTACTGCTACAAACTGATAACGGTCAGATAAGTATGATTTAAACCACGCTAGTGCAATTCCACTAATGCCAACATAGTTTTCTAGTCTATTTAAAAGAATGTTGTGGTCAATTGTGTCAAATGCAGCACTAAGATCAAGTAACACTAATAGAGAGATACAACCACGATCGGATGATAAGAGCAAATCATTTGTAACTCTAATGAGAGCTGTCTCAGTACTATGGTGCGGTCTAAATCCTGACTGAAAATCCTCCCAGATATCATTTCTTTCAAGAAAGGAACACAGTTGTGAGGATACTGCCTTTTCTAATATCTTTGACAGAAAAGGCAGATTTGAGATGGGTCTGTAATTGACTAATTCTGAAGGATCAAGTTGCGTTTTTTTAACAAGCGGTTTTATCATAGCCCGCTTAAAGGTTTTTGGTACGTATCCTAGAGACAAAGACGAATTAATGATATTAAGAAGAGGATCTATGATCTCTGGAAGCATCTCTTTCAATAGCTTAGTCGGTATAGGGTCTAACATACAAGTTGTCGATTTAGATGAATTAGCGAGTTTGCAGAATTCTTCCTCTCCTATAGCAACAAATGAATAAAATTTTTCCTCAGGGAGACTACAATGCACTCCCTGATGCGATACTGTAGTAGACGGTTGCATAGTTATAATTTTGTCCCTGATATTATCAATCTTATAAGTGAAGAAGTTCATAAAGTCATTACTGTGATGGTAGGGCTGTAACGATACACCAAACCCACGATTCGGTTCGTATCACGATTTTTGACCCACGATTCGATTTGTCGCGATTCTATCATGGGGACGGGGCTTGGGGTGGAAAAAAAGAGATTTTGAGAGAAAAAAAATATACCGGTATTTTTATTAAATAACATTTGGAAAAACCTGTATAATCTGAACACCAAAAAACAATAATAACTATGCAGATTATTAAACTAAACTAGGCAGTGTTGGCTGCTGCTTTTGGGTTGTTTTCTGTGCTCCAACTAAATTGATTTCGGGATGGTGCCGTAGGATATGCATCTGCATGTTGGACGTGTTGCCGGTCAATTAAGGAAGCTTATTAAAACACTTACGGCAAATTGTGTGGGTCTTGTAGACTACACGATTGCCATCCTTGTTCTCCACCGTGTAGCCGAAATGTTGCCATACTGCTGACTGAAATGTATTGGGAGGGTCCGCAATCTCTGAGTTGTTTTCCATGTTTCTTCACGTTCTTCAACTAGCTCGCGTCACATGGAAAGGTAGTCACGACTCACATGCTATGTAACATGTTAAAAGACGCTTACAAGTTAATTTTTTTTAAATGGTTGGGATGAGTCACTGAGTATTTAATTATAGAATATCAAATAGGTTGTGCGATTATTGTCTAAAAAAATCTCCATGTTTTCGGTGCTGATGCGGTGGTATCGCGTTCATGTAACGTAAGGGTGGCACTGCCAATAAAGCACCTAAAAGATGACACAAAGAACCGGCAAAAGTAATGATTATGAATATGTCAAATATAGCAAGGAGACATTTTGATTGTTTATTAATAAAGTGTTTTCTGTCAGTGTCAGCTGCAAAGAAGTTGCGATGCTGACTCGCGATCTTCGCAGTGAACGCGCCAGATAAATGCACTTTTCATACGGATTACATAAGCAGAGAGCAGTCTGTTTTCTTTCGTTTTGAATTGTTCTGTTTAAAAGTAGACATTTCAATATAGATATACTTCTCAGGTCTATAGGCTTATACACTGGGTTTCGATTCATATGAGACGAGCTCCAGTTCACACGCCTTCACCTCCATGTCGTGATTATCTGTCTGCTATTTACTTCTTATTTGTTAAATCCAGGCAATTGGTTGATGAAACATTTATTAAAATTGAGATACAATTAATACAAAATGAAATTCAATTTAAAGAAAGTCTTTAAAACTTTCAGAGACCTCAAACAGAAAGCACAGTGCCGCTTCCAGAGAACTGTCACGACATTGTTTTTCCTCTTAAATGCGAACACGAAAAATAAAACAAAATGAATATTTTATGTTCTGGGGAGAGCCAACCCTTCATCCGGTGGGTAGCCTAGTATTACTTTTGGTTTGTACAGTGTAATTTACAGAATTATAAAAAATATTTTTTTTTTTTGCCACCTAAAAATTAAAGATGTTTTGTGTCGCGTCCGTGTACGCGTGTGTATTTCCCTCATATTAAAAATAAAATGCATGTGTAGACTTATATTTTTCTAATGTCTGGACATGTACTGGACTTTATTAAGGGAGTAGGCTATGGATATATAAACAGAATTGTCAATATATTGGTATTAAATGCATTTTCTGAGAATTTATATTTCAAGTTTTGGCTGCAAATTTCAAGTCCATAACGCTGAAATGGCCAAATTTTAAATAATTTACCCTCAACTAGTTTTGTGGTGTAGGTCTACGTATTTTATAATGTTAACTTCAAATAATACTAAGTAATTTAAAGATGTGGTAGCATTGGATCTGGATGGGAAGGATGACTCTGGGAGGTGGAAGGGGTGTCGTGATTCTGCCTTCTCACATCGCGATACAGGATCGTGGACCTGAGTATCGCGATTTCGATTTTATATCGCATATCGTTACAGCCCTATGTGATGGCCTGAAACTTCTGTGCTTGAAGCTTTCTTTTTCGTTAGTTTAGCCACTGTTTCAAATAAATACCTAGGATTATGTTTATTTTCTTCTAATAGGGTTGAAAAATAAGCAGATCTAGCAGCTTTTAAAGCCTCTCTGTAAGCAATCGAGCTCTCTTTCCATGAAATCTGAAATACCTCTAGTTTTGTTTTCTTCCAGTTGCGCTCCATTTTTCTGGCTGTTCTCTTAAGGGCCTGAGTGTGCTCGTCGTACCACGGCGTTGGACTATTTTCTTTAATCTTCTTTAAGCGCAACGGAGCAACTGCGTCTAAAGTGCTGGAAAAGAGAGAGTTAAAAGTTTCTGTTGCAATATCAAGTTCTTCTAAGCTATCCGGGATGCTGAGATGATGAAACTGATTAGGAAGATTATTGATAAAGCAATCTTTAGTGGCAGAAGTTATAGGTCTAACATATTTATAACACGGAGTCGGCTTTGCAGCCTTGGCTAAATGTAATTTACATGAGACTAGATAATGGTCTGAGATGTCATCACTCTGCTGCAGAAATTCAACGGCATCAACATCTATTCCATGTGATAATATTAGATCTAGAGTATGATTACGACAATGAGTGGGTCCTGACACGTGTTGTCTAACTCCAATTGAGTTTACAATGTCTTTAAGTGCCAATCCCAATGCATCTTTTTCATTATCTACATGTATATTAAAATCACCAACAATTAGTACTTTATCGTTAGCCAATACTAATTCTGATAGAAAGTCCGCAAATTCTTTGATAAAATCTTTATGGTGCCCTGGTGGCCTGTATACAGTAGGGTGGCCTGTATACAGTAGCCAGCAGAAATCTCAAACGTGATTTATCGTTTACACTATATATTTTTACATTAAGCACCAACACTTCAAAAGAAGTATATTTAAAAATAGATTTCTTAGTGGTTTTGAAAATATTACTATAAATTACAGCAACACCTCCCCCTTTGCGTTTTAGACGAGGTTCATGTTTATAACAGTAATCTTGTGGGGTTGACTCATTTAAAGTAATGTAATCGTTTGGTTTTAGCCAGGTTTCTGTCAAACACAGCACATCTAGATTATAATCTGAAGTCATATCATTAACTATGAGCGATTCTGAAGTAAGGGATCGAATATTCAGCAACCCAAGATTTATCATTTGTTCATCTGTATTATATCTGTTTTTTATTTGTTGAACATCAATTAAATTTTTTAACTGTCGTTTTTTGGATTTCCAAATTCGGGGAACAGACACAGTCTCTATATGATGATATCTAGGTGAAAGAGGCTCTATGTGATGGGATTTATCTGACCTTGGTGAAGCGAGGCTGCTAGCAGACGGTCGGTTTAGCCAGTCTGTCTGCTTCCTGACCTGAGCCCCAGATTGTCATGTTTTAGCTCTAAGACTATGTGCCATATTACTAGAGAGAAGAGCAGCACTATCCCAGGAGGGATGAACACCATCTCTTTTCAACAGGTCAGGCTTGCCCCAAAAACTTTTCCAATTGTCTATGAATTCTATATTATTCAACGGACACCACTTAGACAACCAACCATTGAGTGAGGCCAATCTGCTAACTATCTCATCACTGCTGCGAACAGGAAGGGGGCCAGAGAAAATTACAGTGCCTGACATCGTACTTGCGAGTTTACACACCTCTTTAATATTAATTTTGGTGATCTCCGACTGGCGGAGTCGAACATCATTAGTGCCGACATGAATAATGATCTTAGAGAATTTACGATTAGCATTAGCCAGCACTTTTAAATTTGCTTTGATGTCAGGCGCTCTGGCTCCCAGCAAACATGTGACTATGGTGGCTGGTGTCTCTATTTTCACGTTCCGTGTGATTGAATCACCAATTATCAGGGCACAATCAACAGAATTCTCAGTGGGTGTTTCACTGAGTGGGGCAAATCGATTTGTTCTGGTAATCGGAACGGAAGAGTGGTTTTTTAATCCGCGACTAGAGCGATCTCTCACGGTCACCCATCTGCCCTGCTGCGCGGGCTCTACTTCAGCCGGAACCGAATCATGTACGGAGTTCACTATGCTAGGCGCATCCAAAATAGTATCTAAAGCTCTAGTACTATCCTTACTATCCTCAATTAAAGTTTGGATGCGTGTCTCTAGCTCTGAAATCTTCTCCGTCAGCCTGACTGTCTCCTTGCATTTATCACAAATAAATCCTATATTGCCATCGGAGAAGGCTATACTAAACATATGACATGTGACACAGGAGACAATAACAGGACAAGACATTACTCACCGTTTGTGTTGACTGATTCTTACTTACCTGGGCTTTTATGAACTCAAAGGCGCGGGCGCGCGAGAGAAAATAAATAATAAATAAATGAGCGCGGGTGGCGCGTAAACACTAGCGTGCGGTGCTAACAATAACGGAAGCTAGCGATGTAAGGTTAATCTGAGATGGTGGGTAAACTATATTTAGTAATATAAACAACTAGAAATGATAGTAAATGATGGTTCAAAACAGAAAGAAATACGAAGCTAATACGAGGCGTAGAGCTTACAGCCTCGACGCAAACAAACTCACAGCAGGCAGGAAGGCAGACAGGAGCAATCGATCAGTGAACAGCAGAGGACCGAATCGATCAGTGAACCTTGTTACTCTTTCCTGAAGAAAATAATAGTGAAGTACTCAGTAAAATACAGGAGACGATGAGCCACTGAATTTACACGAGGGTCAATATGGCCATGGTATAAATGCAGATTCATACATCTTGATTTGTTCGCTCCATCCTCACTTAAAGGCTGTAATTACTTGAATGTACCGTATTGAGTAACGTACAGCAGGCTTAATCGTCCTCTGCCAGGCCTAAATTAACACTGTGAATCAATGTAAGAAGAACAGTGGGTCTTTGCTGTCTCTCAGTGAAGGCTCCTCTATTGTTCTGTCACACTATTGACAATGAATCAAGCAGCGAGGTTCATTACGGAGGCACGGAGACAAAAGACGGAGGTGTTATAACTTCATAATTAAGAACTGGAAGCCATCTGACAGCATGGGATGACGTAACCCCATGAAACCGAAGCTGTGCAGTCTATGATTTATAGCACATGTACCAAAGTGCAACACAGAATTTACATAAGACATGTATTGAGTCGCAGGGACACCGTTCATTTACACCTTTAATTAATCGCTGTATATTTAAAGTAGCTTGTGTTCTTGTCTGATAGAAGTGTACCACCTTTTATAGCATTTGTCAATACATTTGTGAATGACAAATACAATATTAATGTGCAAAGACAATGTGAAAGATAAAGACTACAATATGACAGCTGAGGTTTGGGAGGGAGTGCGTGGGACTTTGATGCCTGATTAAGCAACTATATCAGTCCATGTCTCTCGGCTGTCATGAGACGCTCTCTTAGATTCCATTATAAACACAGTGTGGGTAGATAAGGCCAGATCTGCCGTGAGAGCCATTCTGTGTAAAAACACAGAAGGCTTTGGTCAAAGAACAGACAAACAAACTTGTTTATCCTATATAATTAAAATATGATAATGTGTCATTTCAAACTATGAATATATTTATTAAAGACAAATATAGCTGTTGTCAAATAGACATTTTATATATTAAAAGCAGAAAACTGTTAGGACTTGGACTGTTATTTTGATATTCTGTTGTTTATGTATAATTATCACCTGTCAGTCATTTGGTTTGTCTTCCTGTTTTGTTCAGTCCCTTGTCAGTTATTATCTTATGTAAAGTGTTGTGTTAATCCCGTGTTCATCATTAAAGTTTCTAAAAATTCCTATCCGTGCGTGTTGCTTGTTTATAACAGTAAAATACTGTAAGAATGCTGCAGTGAAAATCTGTTAATTGGTTAAAAGAAAGTTTCCTTACTATATACGGTAAATAACTGTGATAGATCTAATGGTACATTTAATGTAATTTTACTGCAAAATACCGTTAAATTTACAGTTTTTGAAAGTGAAAAAGAACAACTCATTGTACAATTTACCGTGAAAAACCTTAAATTGATATTCCCACAATTCCCTGCATGACACTTCACATTTGATGTATTTTTGTTGAAATAACTGTTTCTTCATAGTTTTCTTCATTTTTTTTTCTAACCACTTATGTACATTAGGCTTTTATGTTACATTTAATGTTGTTAAATTCATGTTTCATTGCATTTTTAAAATTTCATGTGTTACCATGATGGTGCTTAATGTTTGTGTGAATGACACTTTGCAGCTTTTATATATTACTATACATTCTCTGAAGAAAGCTGTATGTGATGAACTTTGATTGATCATGTAACTCTCATCACTGTTGTAGTTGCTGATTGTCAGTGTATTACAATGGTATAAAATGTTATGTATATCAGTTAATGAAATATGATTTATTACTGTAAATTTTAAGTTAAGTCTGTAAAACCTAATATGTTGCTACTATATTTTATACGGTAAATTCCTGGCAACCACAGTTGCTGGTATTTTACCGTAAATTGAACAGATTTTTTTTTTACAGTGAGAAACGTTACAATAACAAAGGATTGGATTACACTGTAACATTTTGCTGTGATGCCATGGTATAGATGATTATGCTAATGCTTTCATTAACTTGGCTATTGAAAGAGTAATTGAAAGAGTAAATATTCAATTTTAAATATTAAAATGGGAAGATTATATATTTTTATTAAACAAATAATTAAATAAAAAAGTAAATAAATAACCAGAGAGAAATAATGTGAGAAACCAGCTATAACAAATATATTATCATTTACAGATTGATAAACTTTTTCTTTAAACATTTATACATAATTCACTAAGGAAGTAGAAGACCTATTTATATCCTGCTAAAAAAAAATCGCTTAAATCAGCCTAAGGTGGTTTGCTATGCTAATAGCATAATACAATAAAATGATAGTGCATTCTCAGTAAGATATCAGAGACGCCACTGAATTTACACGAGGGTCAATATGGCCATGATATAAAGTCTGGTCAAGATGACACCCAGACCCCTATAAAACCAACAAAAAAGACCAGTCTGACTGGCCTGGAAAGCCACTTTAACTGTACACTCTTAAAAATAAAGGTTACAAGAAGGGGGTTTCGGAGCGATGCCATAGAAGAACCATTATAGCCTGGGAAAACCCTGACAAACTTCCAACAAATTTGAGATTTGCTCTGCAAGTCAGTCTGGCCAAGAGCCCATTCAAGCCCATTTCCATTTTTTCCAAATAAAGGCACCAATCACAAACGATCAGGCTTTACACGATGACGATAGCGTGGTCGACGTTGAAGTGTCATCTCCTTCATCGCTCTGATTGGCTTTAGGTCTATCTAATTGCGCCCAGAGGCATTTGAGCGACGTGCGTTGGTCCCTTTGGAAATGGGCTGTGAATGAACCTTCCCCAGACCCACTCTCAGTTACAACTGAGAAGGGTCTGATGTCAACCAGGCTAAGAACCATTATGGGTTCCCCAAAGAACCTTTTAATTAACATTCTTAAAGGAACCTTTTTTTCCCTTAGTGTTTCTGTAATACTCTCTTATAAAGGTTCTTTATTGGCATCTGGTGTCCATGAAGGACCTGTAACATCCAAGCAAGATTCATTGCACACCAACTGAAATATTTCAGGTCTTTTATTGTTTTAATACTGATGATTTTGGCATACAGCTCATGAAAACCCAAAATTCTCAATAAATTAGCATATCATGAAAAGGTTCTCTAAACGAGCTATTAACCTAATCATCTGAATCAACTAATTAACTCTAAACACCTGCAAAAGATTCCTGAGGCTTTTAAAAACTCCCAGCCTGTTCCATTACTCAAAACCGCAATCATGGGTGAGACTGCCGACCTGACTGCTGTCCAGAAGGGCATCATTGACACCCTCAAGCAAGAGGGTAAGACACAGAAAGAATTTTCTGAACAAATAGGCTGTTCCCAGAGTGCTGTATCAAGGCACCTCAGTGGGAAGTCTGTGGGAAGGAAAAAGTGTGGCAAAAAACGCTGCACAACGAGAAGAGGTGACCGGACCCTGAGGAAGATTGTGGAGAAGGACCGATTCCAGACCTTGGGGGACCTGCGGAAGCAGTGGACTGAGTCTGGAGTAGAAACATCCAGAGCCACCGTACACAGGCGTGTGCAGGAAATGGGCTACAGGTGCCGCATTCCCCAGGTCAAGCCACTTTTGAACCAGAAAAAGCGGCAGAAGCGCCTGACCTGGGCTACAGAGAAGCAGCACTGGACTGTTGCTCAGTGGTTGCATGCCATTCGGAAATCAAGGTGCCATAGTCTGGAGGAAGACTGGGGAGAAGGAAATGCCAAAATGCCTGAAGTCCAGTGTGAAGTACCCACAGTCAGTGATGTCTGGGGTGCCATGTCAGCTGCTGGTGTTGGTCCACTGTGTTTTAGCGAGGGCAGGGTCAATGCAGGTAGCTATCAGGAGATTTTGGAGCACTTCATGCTTCCACCTCCTGAAAAGCTTTATGGAGATGAAGATTTCATTTTTCAGCACGACCTGGCACCTGCTCACAGTGCCAAAACCACTGGTAAATGGTTTACTGACCATGGTATTACTGTGCTCAATTGGCCTGCCAACTCTCCTGACCTGAACCCCATAGAGAATCTGTGGGATATTGTGAAGAGAAAGTTGAGAGACGCAAGACCCAACACTCTGGATGAGCTTAAGACCGCTATCGAAGCATCCTGGGCCTCCATAACACCTCAGCAGTGCCACAGGCTGATTGCCTCCATGCCACGCCGCATTGAAGCAGTCATTTCTGCAAAAGGATTCCCGACCAAGTATTGAGTGCATAACTGAACATAATTATTAGAAGGTTGACTTTTTTTTTTATTAAAAACACTTCTTTTATTGGTCGATGAAATATGCTAATTTTTTGAGACAGGAATTTTGGGTTTTCATGAGCTGTATGCCAAAATCATCAGTATTAAAACAATAAAAGACCCGAAATATTTCAGTTGGTGTGCAATGAATCTAAAATATATGAAAGTTTAATTTTTATCATTACATTATAGAAAATAATGAACTTTATCACAATATGCAAATTTTTTGAGAAGGACCTGTATATTATATTATATATCTATAACTAAAGTTTCGGTGTAACTTGCAATTTACTTCACACAAATGAACAAGACACTACCATTCAGAAGATATCTGTAAGCATCTGTGTGTAGTAGTGTTTCATTTTGAACCAGACGTACTCTTCTGAGTTTCCATCTAATTGTCAGGAAAAAAAAAAACACAGCAAGACAGAACGACAAAAAAGCAGTGATTCGCATATTCTGTCAAACACTGGGTGCTGTGCAAATTAAAAATTGCTTGGTCAAATGAGCTGCTCTGTCTGACTGAGGGCTACACAATTGGTGGTGACAGGTCCCGAGCAGGACATGTCAGAGCAGTAATGGCGCTAAGGTAACCAGATGGCTGGTGATGGATTTGGCTGTCTGAATCTATTCCTACAGCCCAACCGCGCTAACTACACGTTGGACTGCTGCATATTCCCCCATAATTAGCTGCACATTTCGTCTTGGCTCCTGCATGACATTCAGAAAAACACCGTGCCACAGTGCTGATAGAATATTTTCGAGGTGCAAATTAAGGTTCTGACATGTCATCTCCGAGACGTGGAAAAAGATGCTGCGGTGCAGTGAAATGGTTTTAAACAGAAAGGTTCTTATTTACATACTGTGCGTACACAGTGATATAAAAAATAAAGTCAATTCCAGGTTTGTCAGAGTAAAATTGGAAATTCCATCTGCATCATTTAAGACTTGTACTGATGAGTTTTAACAGATGAGAGTAGAATGCACAAGATTAAAGAACATTTCGAATGAAAGTTCAAGTGAAAACATGCATTTCTCAACAGCATTTGGGTTCTGCTTTTATACAGTTTAACCAAACATATAGCTATTATTTATCTGAAAAAAACATCCCAAATACTATTACACTATACTAAACTATTAGTTCTATCTATCTAAATAATTTAGTCACACTGACATAATAACAGTGTAAGATGCAGCTCAAAAATATCCAAAATGTCAGAATATTGTTTCAATATTCTGTTGACTAAGTAACATTGCACCTACATGTCAACTAACTCTCATTAGAGTATATAGAGTAGTAGTAGACTGGTAGGGTTAGGGTTAGTAGAATAAGTTGACATGTGGCCTACTTGCGTCCTGTTGAGGGACCATCAAAATAAAGTGTTAGCAGATATTATCAGACAGTTTACTAAAATTCTAATAACTGGTTGATATGAACGTGCAACATTACTTGAAGTCAACAGAATGTGTTAAGGGTACCATCATGTCACGGAACGCTTGTTGACGCCTCCTCCTGGTTTCACTAGATCCCTCTCTCCTGCATACTAGGACTTAATTTCCCCAATCATCTCATCACGCCTTCATCAGTCTCACCTGTGCACCCTCAGCTACCCTTAATCTGGACTGTTCTGTTCATTGTTACTTTGTGAAGTCTTGTTTTACCCATACTCTGTCTCTAGCTCGTTTTTCGGATTGCTCAGTTGTTTTTGACTTGGACTTTGTACTAGTTTCTGAACCTTTGCTGCCTGCCCCTGACCTTTGCCTGTTTGACACACGTTTCTGGATTTGCCCTCATCTGTATTCTGAGTTTTATGTCAGCTCTTCTTTGTTGGCTTACCTGTGTTAATAAATTACTGCGAATGGATCCGACCGCCTCAGCCTCTTCGTCACACATCAAAATAAAGTGTCACCAGAATCTTAATTGGCACCAATATTCTATTAGCACAAGTCCAAACTAACAGAACTGTGATACCTTTTAATTTTTTTATCTTAGGTTTTGAAAATGAAAATGGCATTTATGTACTTTATTGTTCAAGGTATACTGTATATAGTGATACATCTATCTTATATAATAAATAAATTAATGATACATATAGATGTACTTATTTATTGTATTGTATGTGGAATCATGTAATATGTACTTTATCATATTAGTGCTGTCAATCGATTAAAAATAATTAATTAATCACATATTTTTCTGTGATCACTATTTATTCCACCTAAAATGAAAGTTTTTAATATATTTTTATATTGTAATAATTTCACATGTAATCTCCAAATCCATGTAGAAACAACATAAAGACAGGACCATATTTTAAATATTTGTTTAATAGCATTTTTTTTATGAAAGAAGGACAGTATCACTGATATCACTACTGCTAATGTCTCTATGAAATAGATTTTTTTTCTCAGTTTTATCCATTAATTATAGCCATTCAGTATAACAGTATATTTGAAAGCTATTTTTAACATTTATTAGGCTTTAAAAAAAAATACAACAACTTTTAATTTAAGTGAACTCAAAACAATCTTCACATAAACACATTAAAAAGCCCTGCAATATATCAAGGCTAAATTTTTTCTATTGGCCTAGTCAGAACGGTTCTTTTTTTTACTTGCCTTGTCAAAATGCACAAAAAGTTATTGTTTTTGTTGTGTTTTAACCCATGTAACCTTGTAAACGGTAATTTTCTCGATTTCTTTTGTCAGAAGGTTTATTAGGCTGCTGTCACTTTAAGACCTGCTGCACATGACATGCGGATCTTATTTAAAACGGGCAATTTGGCATAATTTTGCGTGTTTTTGTCCATACAAGCGCTGTCTGAAGAGCCTTTCTGTCCACACGAGTCATGTGTGTCACACAGACAGGATATTCACAGATGTGTGCCAGTACCGCATTGCGTTCTCTTTTGTCTTATCGCGCTAGAATTGTTTAAAAGCATTTGAATGAATAAAAGTGTGGTCATATAATGTAATGCTAGCCAAAGGATGACGGCAAAAAACTAATGCTGCGTTAAATATTTTTAACATGTTAAACTGAAAAAAAAAAATAATGGCAATAAATATTTGCATATATTGTTTACGTTTTTGTAATAAACTTTACAGAATTTGATAGCTGAGACTTGTTTAATATCAAAACAAAGTACAAAGCTAATTAGTATTTATTGAATGGGAGGCATGGCTCACATTTTCATGCATCCACTGAAAGCAACATAGACTAAAAGACTGATCCTTGGGATATTGTTTCATCAAAATGAGAATCGATTAAAATTAAGAAATCAATATTTTTAACCCAGCTTCCATACAGATACATACATACATATACATTCGCCTCAAGGGCTTGTTGGACTGAGAACCTGAACATTTAACTACAGTAACTGTTTTTGCTTCTGATGTAATAGCTGGTGTAGAGATCTACTGTTTTACTTGCCCTTCAAAAACTCTGCTCATTTCGAATCCAGAGAGTGGACACCATGTAGCCTGACTCTCGTATCCTTACAAACCCCTCTCTTACTCATGGGGCTCATGGAGTCCAGCTACTAAGCCAGAGAAAGCTCAGAACAGAGACCCACACAGGGATGTTTATCCATTCCACAGGGACAGTTAGAGACACTTAGTGATCTCCATCTCTCCCTGCATCACCCTGCTGGCAGTGAGAATGGGGTCAGGGGTGAGAGGAGAGGGGGCTGGTCAAACATTCATGCTCTGATATTCTTCTTGTCTGGCTGTGGGGTGATTGATGACCGCAGGTTCGAAGCGGTCTGAGATTTTCTCCAGCGTAGCCGAAGACCCTTGAGAACGTGGTAAAGGTCTGTATAGGAATGAGATTGAGGTCTACCACGAAAAGCCAAGACTTGACATAATGATCTGGTTGATTTTCAAAGTCTAGTCTTGAGTGACAAGGCAAAACACAGCTCAAACCAACCTGGTGAGTTGGTCTATTTTGCTGGTTTTAGCTAGGCCCTTGTCAGCTGTCAACCAGGCAAATAGGCCATCTACAATACCTAAAGACCAGCTTATCTTCAACCAACAAACAACCTTAGGCTGTTTTAATACTTTTCCCCCCAGCATATAGCAAAAAGTGATCATGAACTGAAAAACCCATGCAGAAATTGCCATGATCTACTAGGCTGTCATGCATGATTGATCTAGCTAATGTTGTTAGTATACTCATTCAATGACGTAAGCGTGTAGCAGTGGTCCTTTGACCCCACTTCTTCCATCTGCAGGGTCTCCAGGGGAAACATGGGCACTTGTGAAGAACTTCAGCCTGTGGGAACCGACAGTCTCTGTCCCCGCTGGGTCCCTGAATTCTCTTGTGTAAAAACACATTGGACTGTTTGGATGTTTGGTGCTGCTTGCATGTTTGGGTGCCACAAGTGAGTATGCAGGCACAATTCTCATGTACAACATAAAACCTGCAGGGAAAGGTTCTTTAACAATTTGGGATTAAAAAAAATACCACTTGTGTAATTATGCTTGTATACCTTGTATCAGTATTATGCATGACTCAAATTGAATCTGCAACATTTTATCATATTTTGGGATTATTTACAAAAGATTGTGTTTAAAACAATCCAAACACACAGATGCTCCACTGACTTTTCTGATTTTTCTTTTTTCTTTTTTTAAAGGCAAATGCCAACAGTTGCTAAGAAATAACTGATTCGTAAAATTTTTAAGGCAGGGCTCAGTGAAGTAACATGGAAATTAAGGGGCCGTTTACACGACACAGTTTTCAACTAAAAACGCTTAACTTTTAATGCGTTTTGGCCATTCATTTAAGTGATAATCGCCAACTACTGGCCTGGCAGCATAATACAGTGTTTTTAATTGTTTTCACAGATCCTTGTGAACAGGGATCGCTTTGACAACGTTGTACATTTTCCATTTTGAGTACATCATTGTCATTTAAAGAAACCTGAGATAAGTGACTGCCATGGTATAAAGAGAAAATGGCTTATTATATAAGGTGAGTGAAGCATATCTAAAATGATTGTTATTAACTGCAGTATATTGTCGTTCCACAGGACTGGTTGTAACACATATAGGAGCTGTTTTGTATTTAGTTACGAAATACATCATATTGTCATACACTGACATATGAAGGTTCTTTATTGGCATTTAAGATTTAATGAAGAACCAATGCACAAAAAAGTTATATAAATGTTTCTTCAGATTATTTAAATGTATTTCACACATGGTTCTTTTAAGAATTGTTCACTCAAATGTTCTTTGGGGAACTCAAAATGGTTCTTCTATGGAATGGCCGCAAAAACACAGTTCCCTTTTGAGGGAACTCGCGATGCGTCAACGACGCTTTGGGAACGCTTCCAGCGTGAATGCGTCTGAAGCATCTATGTCAACTAGTCATAGATAGATGGAATGAACGTCACGTCACGTCATGACGGATGTCATGACATCCGAGGAAAGTGGCCAGGCTTGCGATTCTAAGGGTGCAGGACCCGCGTCTGCCAAGGTAGCGCGGAGAATCTATTCCTGTGGATCGCAAATAAGATCTCTTTACGGGGTTGGAGACGGGTCCGCGGATCTTATCTCCTCCCTTTCTTGAGGGATCCATTGCTCTCTCTCCGGTATCGGAAGCCCGCGCTGCGGTCTCTTCCGCCCAGGGAGAGAGATCAATGCTTCAGTGCTCTACCTCCAAGGAGGTAGGTGTGCTGGGCATTGAAAGTGACACAATCATGGGGGAAGTGGATTTGCCATCTCTTTCCCCAGCGTATAATATATATTTATATATTATATTTATATATATATAAAATAAAATAAAAAAGCTGGTGGAGGTGTTTACTAAGGCTGTAGACAAATTAAATATTTAATGGCCAGCTCATCCTAAAAATAATAAAAAATAAACTAAATAAGCTTCCTTCCTTCTATTTTTTCACCTCCATCACGGGGCCTTCCATTTTTTCCCGATCTGCACAGCGAGCTGTCTAGATCATGGAAAAAGCCTTACTCATCTTGTCTTTCAGCCCCCAAGTTCATGTATATTCAGATATTAGGGGGTTAAGAGAGTATGGCTATGGGGCAATACCCCGGGCAGAACAGACGCTTGCGAGCTATCTGTCTCCCGGTTCAGTATCGTCCCTGAAGGCGTCGGCTTCTCATTAAACCATTCACTAAACCATTAAAGAAAACTATTTTTAATCTAGTGGGAAAAGCATATACGACAGTGGGTCTAGCAGGAGCCTGCTTGCACACTATAGCAGTGCTACAAACATCAGGCTGACCTGCTGGGGTATTTGGACAGAAGTTAGGGAGATTGGCCCGATGGGGTTTGAGAACTTCGTTGGGCCACAGATTTATCTCTCAGGGATACTAAGGAGACCGCATGAGCGATTGGGCAGTCTATGGCAGCCCTTGTAATCACTGAGAGACACCTCTGGCTCAATTTGATGGAAATCATGGAGGAAGATACAAGAGTCAACTCGTCATTGCGTCGGACTCGCGCCCTCTGAGGGGGGTTCAAAAACAGTTGTCTCAATTACACCAAAGGCCAGCCTCGAGGGGCTGGTTCCCTTGGTAGATTTTCTGGCAGCGCAGAAGCTACTGCCGAATATATCTCTGTGGCTCCAGCAGGTAGTGGTAAGAGGCATATTTGGTTCTTGTCCTCCAGGTTACAACGAGGTGTTGCTCACGTTAGTGCATCCCGAGCCGGCTCTGGTAATGGAACAAGAGGTAAAGGCCCTGTTAGCAAAAAAAGCTATAGAGCAGGTGTACTCACCCGACATTGCGTCGGGTCTTTACAGTCGTTATCTCATTGTTCCAAAAAAGGATGGAGAACTGCGTCACAAACTGGATCTTTGTCTGTTGGAGTGTTCGGTGCTGGAACTCAAGTCCAAGATGCTGACACTCAAACAGATCGTGACTCAAATCACATCCGAAGACTGGTTTGTCACCATAGATCTGAAAGACGCATACATCCATATCTCCATCCTCCCTCAGCACAGGAGGTTCCTGAGGTTTTCTTTCAGGGGCAAAGAACACCATTATCAGGCACTTCCTTTCGGTCTAGCTCTATCACCCCACACATTCACGAAGCGCGTAGATGCAGCTCTGGCCCCATCAGGCGAGTCCTCTGGCCAACCTTTTGGTGGTCAGGGCTCATTCCACCAGGAGTATGGCCTCTAAGCTTTATTATCTGGAGTTCTCTCCAAGACGTTTGTGATGCGGCGGCTGGTCCTCACCGCTCACATTCATGAGGTTTTACAGCTTGGACCTGGATGCTGCCCCAGGGTCCCAGGTGTTTTGTGCAGTGTGACAACAGGCTGACACTCAGGCATTTGAAAGTCTGGCGATTTGGGTATTCTTGTTCCCAAAGCGTCGTTGACACATCGCGAGTTCCCTCAAAAGGGAACGTCTCAGGTTACGACTGTAACCATAGTTCCCTGAGAAAGGGAACGAGACGGTGCATCACCCTGCCATACTTCCTGCATCCCTGTGATCGGCTTGCTTCGGCAATTTTTGAAGCTAATGCCGGTTTGTACCGGATGCTCTTTTATCACTTCCTGGTCATGCTGTGACATGACGTTCATTCCTTCCATTGGACTAGTTGACATAGATGCTTCAGACGCATTCACACTGGAAGCATTCCCAAAGCGTCATTGATGCATCATCTCATTCCCTTTCTCAGGGAACTATGGTTACAGTCGTAACCTGAGATGTTTACATGTTACAAACACATTACTAACCCGATGTATCCTGTCAGATGATGCATGATCTGCCTCAGTAGTCTGAAACAATCCAACACCTATGCAATTAGCATGGAAATTATTTTTAGAGAGTGAACTACAAATGTGGAAGTAATGCTGTTTCACTACTGTGATTTCAAGGGCCCTGGTATGGTGAAGTTTAGAGCTGTCTGTATTTCAGGATAATTTACTATGTATGAGTGTATTTTGGCACCAGGCTATTTGTTGAACACGATGTTCCTATTATTTATGCAGGCGTTCCAAACAGAGTGCACTGGCAGAGTGTTGAAAATGCCCTGGCATCACAGGCCTTCATTAATCGGTCACATCAAACCCACAGAGTACTAAAAATACATCCTCAGCATGTCATGGCAGATGAGAAGCCAAATGGAAGCGCTTAATCATAGAAAAGTTTCTTAGCCATTTTCATGACTGTAAATGCAGTCGCACTTGCTTTTTCAGTTCATAAAACCGCAGTGGTCAGAAAACATCTGTTTGAATTTAGCAGTCATTTGTGACACAGTAATGAGATTAATGCCATTTTTTCCCAGATTCGTCATGAAAACTCTGTGCAGATATGGTGCACTGTTATCTTGTAATAAATGTCATCCATAAATGTCATGCATTGGTTTTATATCTATATCAATATATCCTTGCCATTGTACAGATTTACTAATGAAGGTAGGTTAAACAAAACATTATGTAATATTTATTTTTATGATGTACTGTAAGTAATACAATTGATCCTTTACTAAGCCCCACCTCCTTTTGGTTACTGCTGCTAATTCAGACAAAATTTACAGAACATCCCATAAGGATTAACTGGAAAAGAATGGAATCAATGTTAAAACTGCAAGTTCATCATGCTATCAGCCATTTATATTTAAAGTTTAATCCACCCCTTGTGAAAAATAAGGACACACTAGCATATACAATAAAAGATTACTTGAATACTCTTAAGTACAATTATGTTTTGGACACTTAATTGCATATTATTTGCAATTAAATGAAAATGTATGTGTAAAAGTTAAAATGTGTTACGAAATAGTCATAAAAGTGATGTATTATGTTGGGATGAATATTATACATGACTTAAATGGAATCTGCAACATTTATCATACATTTGGATAGTTTTAAACACATTTGTTTTTGCAACTTATCCAAACACACAGATGCCACAGATTTTTCTTATTAAAAAATGGTGGATGGCAACAGTTTCTAAGAAAGAATTGATCAGTAACCTTTTTAAGGCCGGGCTCAGTGAAGTATCGAGTAAATTTAGATATGTGACCACCATGATAAAATGAGATACGTGCTGATAATATAAGGTGAGTGAAGCATAAATGTACTGTTATTAGTATTACCTGCAATATATTGTAATTTCACATTCTACAGGACTGGTTGTAGCATATAACTAGCGGCTGTTTTGTATTTAGGTACAAATTACATCATATGCGTAAGAATGCAAATCACAAAGCCCACTTAAAAGCTTATGTTTCTCAGATTTTCCTAGTTTCCGCACACAATTCTATCTACGTGAGGCAGCTGGGAGACCCTACCGTCAATTAGCTTGGCAATGTTGGCCTCTGGCCTGCCTGTGAGGAACGAGGCTGTGCAGGTCGTATGTATCTGCTGTGTGACAGGAGCCTGGCAGTGAGAAGGATCAATTGGCAGAGACGGTTGGCATGGCAGTGGCACAATCCCCTCTTGGCTGTCTGGTGTTGTCTGTGTGCCAACTCTGAGCTCTGCCCCAGAGACACCCAGAGACAACTGTCCCAGAGCTTGCTATACAGCTGATGGAGAGACATAACCGATAGCCATCTTTCTGAAGGGAATCAGTTCTATCCTTCAGAGATCAGGAAGGCGGGATCATGAAGAATTTGATCCATAGTCATCTGCAACAGCCATGGCAAAATGAACATTACTCAAACTTGTATGTTAATCCTTGCTCGTACTGGCTCAAGAAAATTGGCACAATTTCAAACATTATCAAGTTGGCTGCTGGATTGAGAATGACAGGAAACTGGCATGTTCACGCTGCCTAAACAATCCAAAGGGTTTAACACATAGATCCAACAAAACCTGGTGTTAAAAACAAAATACTATAAGTCCTTTACGACCATTCTTGTCAGAGTTTATGAACACGATCCACGCTATAAGCCATGTCACACCGTAAGATCTCAATTGTCATTAATGTCAGACGGCAGTCAAGATGCAGTCAAAACTGATGCACGCAAGAAGACTACTACATCATCAATCTTTGACATGTCAGTGATGTGAGTTGTATTATGTTTTAAATGGTGGAGAGCAAACAAAAGCAATCTCTAGCGTTGATTTTGATAATGGCTTCTCTTGAAAAGAAAACTGGAAAAAACAAAGATGATGTGTGTGGAGCAAGCGTTTTTTCACTAATTGCGCCATCAGGTTCGGCACTCCTATTGGTTTTTGTTTGACGGTTGTCATAGGAAAAGTCACACTGCAGGACTGTGTGTCAAATCTTCTGACACTGCCAGAATTTCGTCAGAGGTCAAATTTGATCATAACGATCATTAATCAACTTTCGGCTAATCTAGCGATCAAAGACTTCAGATTTTGGCCTATGATCAGAGAAATCTTTTAGGATTCACAAAATTTGTCTAAAACGGACAAATTATGGCCAAAATCGTACAGTATTAATCCGCTTTGGTTAGGGATGCATAGATATGCACGCTATGTAATGGAAGTAGCGACAGATATTTTCTTCTGTATTGTGACGTATAGCCGAAACGGATTGTCAAAAAAGAAAACAAGAGTGCGGATGCATCAGTTTTTGACAAAATGGATAAAGATCTGAATGCTATAGCTCGCTGTTAATTGTAAGAAAGGGGTGGGTTTAAGTGATCTGAATAATTGGAGAGGTCTGGCATACGTCACCAGAGAGAAGTCTGTCGTTTTACCGGAAGATCGAGTTGTGATATTTTGATTAAAAAAGATTAAATTTAGATTTTTCAAAAACAAAACTTATGAGATTAATATTTAATATTCTGAAGAGAATGGCATCAAACTCTAATATCAAAACATGCAAGTAGAGCATGGCAAAATGATCAAGACGAGCAAGCATTAAAAACACATTTGTACGTACATACAGGGTGACCCACCCCTTGCTTTGCGACACACGACACTTTTCTTTTGCCTTTTAAGAAGAAAAGAGGGTGGATGTAGAGCAGCAGCAACCGAGGGAGAGTGAGAGAAAGAGAAAACCACAAAGCGTCCTTTATCTGTCTCTGGATTGTACAAACACTGCTTGCCCCCACCGAGGCTCCACTCCTCTGGGGTGTGGTTAACCTCTCCGGGTTACCCACCGACCGACTCTCTAATAAGCGTCTCACAAAAGCCTGGACTGTCCAAAGGGGAGGAGAAGAAAGAGAGAGAGAGGGAGAACAGGGAAAAGAGCTTAAGGGAGGGGTAGAGGGGCAGATGCCAGACACAGAGAGAGGAGCAGATGGGGCTTGATGTATCCTGAAAGGAAGGAATTGAAACCCGCTGAAGTTGCCAAAGCGGCCAGCCACAATTATCGCTGTGCCTTTGGGTTCATTGTCAATTAGAGTGGCGGTTGCGCCGAGCAGCAGCTGTGGCAGATGGCGGGCTTCCAGGAGGAGGAGGAGGAGGAGGAGGAGAAGGAGGCAGGGAGAGGAGATGGGACCCGGGCCATCCCCCTCGAGGCACTCGCTCTCTCGCACTCTTTCTCTCTGATAACACAGTGCTTATTTTGAAGGCCCGTAGGCCTCATATCACAGTTACAACTTCTCTTGGCCTCCCCTTGAGACTGAAAACTCACTCCCTTTGCCTGGCACCTGCTGGGCAGCACTGCTGGGTCATAGAAAGATCCATATTTAAAATGCGCAAGCTACAGTTTGCGTTTTCACCACTGCAGCATTTTTCAGTATAGCTTATGTAGTGGCATTCCTGTTTTACACAGTGCAAACACACAATGTGATAAAACCAGCTACTGGATTACATAAAGGGACAGTTCACCCTAAACATGTACAATTCTGTCATTATTAACTCACTCTTAATCTGTATGCTATTATTTTTGGCATGGAAGACAGAAGGAAAACTTTGAAGAGTCTTTACAAGGCACTTTAAATAAAGATGAAATGACTTAGAGCATGTAATTTGAAATAAATAAATACATCAATAATTGTTGTGAATGAAAAAATCACTGAGTAAGTAAGATAAACTAGATTGGATCAGGATTAACTGGTTTAGTGAATTAAAATGAACTGGATCAAATGGTTCACTGAAATGAATCAGAATTGAATCAGAACTGTAAAAAAGAAAAAAGAAAATTGTTTCCGAATCCGACCAATCCATTTCAAGAGTTTGACTCAAAATAACAGCTAGATATTATAATTGAATAACTTAAAATGTTGCTTTGTTCCTCATAAAAAGCTATCAGCTTGGAGTTGTGGTCCCAATGAATTGTGAAAGAGGAAGAAAAAGAGGGGAAATTTTCCCTTTTGTGCTCCACATAAAAAAAATAACAGCATGCTGCCTGGAAAAAAAAACATAGGATGAGTACAGAAGAGAGGAAGCTTCATTTTGGGTGAAGTATTCCTTAAAAAAAGAAAAAAAAAAAGAAAGAAAAGCCAGGCAGGCCTATGTTCTTGTGGGTTAAACAAGCTCAATTTGTACTTATACTGTAACAACTGGAATACAAAATCTATATTTGTAAATTTGCTGAATATATTACATTTCTGCTTGATTACCTCCCATGAGTTTTCAGGAACATCACAATATTGTTATTCTTCATGAAGCGGGTGTTGTCTTGGACACAAAAAAATGCTGAGACACTTTTCACAGCCAGGCACAAACTTCCAATTCTGTTATCTATAAATATACCCTTCTTAACCGCAGATGCAGCCATTATATATTTTCCAGCAAAACGTCTCGGTCCCGCAGCACAAGCACAGATTGTGCTTTCCTGCAGAATGGTGAGGTGGAAGGCGGTGGACTAAGGAGCTTGTATTGTGTTGGGGTGAAATAAGGTTGAATCAGCTGAATTGGTAATGCATTGAATCAGCTTTGCTCTGCAGTGAGTCCTACTGTGGGGATTTGAGTCTTGACTCCCACAGAGTGAATGCTGAAGCACTGCTGCTCTCCCCTATAACCCTGCCACCTCTACACTCTATGGCTGTTATTCATCACACATTCTGCATGTGTGTGTGTGTGTGTGTGTGTGTGTGTGTGTGTGTGTGTGTGTGTGTGTGTGTGTGTGTGTGTGTGTGTGTGTGTGTGTGTGTGTGTGTGTGTGTGTGTGTGTGTGTGTGTGTGTGTTTGTGTGGGAGAGAGAGAGAAAGCGCAGAGAGTTTGTGCAGATTTGTTGATATACCATGTTAATGCTAGGGCTGTGAATCAATTAAAAATGTGAATTAATTGCATAACGTGCCAATTAATTGATAAAATAAACACTATTGTTCAAAAGTTTGGGGTCAGTATGATTTTTGAAAAGAAATGAATACTTTAATACAGCAAGGATGCATTAAATCAACAGTGACACTGATAGTAAAACATTTATAATGTTACAAAAGATTTATATTGTAAATAAATTCAGTTCTTTTGAACTTTCTATTCATCAAAGTATCCCGAAAAAATTTACCACAGACAAGATCACAATCATCAAATACATTTAAAAAAAAAAAAAAATTAAAAAATCGTTGATTGTAGAATGCAAAAAACACACTTAGTATGATCCAGCCCTTTGGAGGCATCATTTAGTGCATTAATTTTAAAATATGCTTAATAGTACAAGCTGTTTGTATTCAAGCACTGTATGTTTAGATGTCTTTGAATCAGTGTATATGCAGTTTAAAGCACAGGCTCCCACTCAGCTGACATTAAGCCCCTCACTCTGTCCGTGGGGCCCTCGGCCCCTGCCTGCAGATGGGAGTGTGCCCTGCTGCTGCTCGAGCCTGCAGGGGCCCATATAAACACATGCACACCCTTCACTCCAAGTTTCCACAGTGACGCCTGCACGGCGCTCCCCCCTCACCTCTCTCCCCATCCCCTGCTTTGTCATGCTGTTTCTTTGGGAGCAGGGCAGCTGATAGAGGGGAGGGTGTGGGTGACGGAGCAGCACTAAGGCTGGGTGGGGGTCAAACCCTCCATCTGCTCAAGAGAAGCTCACAGGTCATGGCTCACAACAATGGCCATTAGCAATGCTGACAGGAGGGTCAGGAGGCCTCATCGCCATGGAGACCGGGGCAAAATGGGCCGAGGGGTCTTGCTTCAGCCACTGCTATGAGTGGACTCTTTTCATCAGCACAAGAAAGTGAGGTGTAAACTTTTCTAAGGACTTCTGTCTGAATGTCCGCTTACAACCAGATGGTCAAAACAAGTTTAGTTTAGGATCCAAGTTTAAAGTCCATGTGCTGATGAAGAGCAATTATACGGACAGATTGATAGCTGATTATTATTGATGGTGTAAATGTTTGTCTGTTATATATGTGATGATTGAGGCTTTGTGTTTTGAATAAAGCCAGAAACAACCACAACGCCAGCGGTTCGTAATGGGTTTGCTTCAGCACAGATTTAAGTTTTGGACACTGAGTGACATGAACAGGAATGTTGAACATTTTGGTATTTAAATGACTCTTGAATATCTATGGATGTTATGCTCCTAGCTAGTCTTATTTTTGTTGTTAATGAAAAGTAAAAATGATATAGATATATACATAATGAATTGTTAACTGAAATAACAATTAACATGACTGGAAAAAATATAAAAATTTACAACCTGTCTGCATTCAAAACACAGGCATAAAAGGAGCGGAAACAAGCGATAAAAGTATAACTTATGCACGTTGTAGTCTTTGGGGGGAAAAACAAGATTAGCACAAACTGTCTTCTTCTACAGTCAGTTTCAGTTCAACTTCAACCACTGTCATCGCAGCTATCAGGGAACATTCTCCGAATTTTGACTAACATTGTGGCATGATTCTCTCAAAGCTATGATCAAACATTCTTCAAATAACGTTAATAGCATATCATTCATGGAACATTTTTACCTTTAACATTTAGTAAAATGTAAAAAATGTAAATGTTACTTCTGGTTTCAGAATGTTTAGAGAAAAAGTAATGTTCCTATTATGTCAGTAAAATGATAAAATTGGATAGAATGTTCACTTAACGTTTGCATAACCAAGACATTTTTTTAAAACATTTTTTTAAACAGTTTTGAATATTATTATTTGGATTTAGCATTGTTTTCTCTCTCTCTCTCTGTGGTCTACAACCGGCCCTATCAGTACTTCTTTACGCAAGTATGAAATTGCACACATTGCAAGTGTGAGTTCTACTGAACATGGTTTCATTTCATTTGAATGAAATTGTATTTAAGTTTTAGTTTTAGTATTAGATTAAATATAATTATTTAACATTGTACAGTCTAGTGTGATTTACATGTTTTTTTTTATTAAAAGTTGCCAGCCACCGCCAGCGTTTTTGAGAATTTTCACAAAAATGTCATAGCCCCACAGAATATCTTGTTGTATGAATATATGAACATGCAATATGTCAAAAGAAAGAACAGGGCCTTTGCTTTTAAGAAACAAAAACAAAAATGTCTAGCAGTTTTATTCTTATTCTAACGTTTTATTCTAGCTTCATTCTTTTTTATCAACTCTAGAATGTGGGTAAGCTTCATACAAAAGCAAGATTTTGGACAAAAAGAAGAGAAAATGCCTGTTATAGCGCCCCTTGTGTCAAGTGCTTGTGTCTGAGTCAGTGTTCACATACTTAATATTGTACTACTTAAGAAGAGTATACAGGTGTATATATGTGTGTGTGTGTGTGTGTGTGTGTGTGTGTGTGTGTGTGTGTGTGTGTGTGTGTGTGTGTGTGTGTGTGTGTGTGTGTGTGTGTGTGTGTGTGTGTGTGTGTGTGTGTGTGTGTGTGTGTGTGTGTGTGTTACATATTGAATAAAAGTGTAAAATAAAGCATTTGATACAGGAGCAAAGTTGGTGCTTGGGTCACAGTATTGGTAGCACAGTGTGATCACATGACCCTGACTGTACCAAAACATTCAAACACAGGATGGGAACTACAATCTGTGCTCAGGGAAACATGACAACATAAAATTATGAGGATTTGATCTACGTCCCATTGTCCAGATCTACGCTGACAGATGTTTCAATATACCCGGGGCGGTTTTACAGGATTTAAATCACCAGGACCACATGCTGCTTTATCCCACAGGATCTGAAAAACAGCAATGTAGCCTAGAAATTCAGACCCCAGATTCAAAAAGAGCAAACAACATCATCAACAACTAAGAACACTGATTGACTCTTCTCTCTTTCTGCAGCACACTTATACATCTATACACCAGCCCACCCTGCATGCTGTGTGTCTGTGAGCTATCATTCCAAATAAGTCAAAGTCAATCTCATCAGACATCTTTTTTTTTTTTTTTTGCATTCAACATCCCTGCAGTAATTAGGTTCATGAGGAGTTCATTAAACAAAAGAGGCATTAATCTTGCACACTGTAATCCCTGTGTTTGTTTATTTGTCCCTCCAGACGGTTTGTCTAGCTACAGACAGTTTGTTTACTGGGACACTCCGAGGAGCTCGTCCACACTGTTTTGATGTCAGCGTGAAAACGTTTTCTTCGTCTTCTCGCACATAAATATGAATTTGTCTGGCTGATGGCTCTGAAATTGAGTACAGAGCTTACATTGTCAGAAAGTAAATTCTCTACTGCTCTCTCTCTCTCTCTTTATCACCTTGTAAAAGTGTGTAAAAACCCATTCCCTCTCTCTCTCTCTCTCTCTCTCTCTCGATGCCTCCCAGGTTTCTCTCCCCGATGTGAGAACTTATCTGCCCACTGGAGTTGAATGGCTGGCAGCTTGCAGTGAGATAGAGCCGGATTCCTGTTCCTGCAGGACTTAATCGCTCAGACATAGAGAGTGAGTTGCTGTGGAGGTATCGATTTGCAGAGGAAAGCAGAAATCCCCGTTTCCAGCTACTCCAGATAGCACGGAGCTCAGGGAGAACTTGCTGTTGCACAAGACAACAGGCCACTGACCTATTTTAAAAGCTACTTGCTGGGAGCACTTAAAACTATGGGGCAGAAAACAGCTTTATGGCCTGCGCTTTTGTGCCAAAGTCGATTACTGCAAGTGTGCATTATGTTTTCCAGCAACAGAGATGTTTCGTTTACCTTCTACATTTCATACAATGGAACAAACAAGGCAGCACTTTAAAAAGGTTAAAAGGTTAAAAGGTTTCAATTGTTAAAATTAGTTAACTAACATGAACTAAGAATGAAAATAATTCTAAGGCATTTATTAATCTAATATAATTTTAATTTGAAATGTTAAAGTTCTATCTGTTAACATAATTTAATGGACCTGAGCAGACATGAACTAAGAATGAATGGTTGAATTTTTATTTACTAACTGTGACAAAGATTGATAAATAATGTAACACATTAATCATTGTCAATTCATTTTAGTTAATGCATTAACATTGGGACCTCATCATATAATATAATATAATATAATACTTATATTACTAAATATTATATTTTTATATTTTATATACTTTATAATATTTTAAACATTTTTAAAAACAGAATTAATTTGCATTTTCTGTCTACTTTATCTGTAATTCTCACATTTGAGCCTCAGCGAGAATGTGTTAATGATTTGTGTTGACTTAATTAAGTGCCCTTCACAGAAACCATTGTGCAGATTATCTGCTTTTTTGGGGGGATTGTCTCCTCTTGCATGCGCCATAGTCTGACATTACCAAATGACTCCAATCCTTTGCTCACTGCAGATTGGAAGATATAAACTAATTGCAAAATAACAAAAGGTACACGGCAGGGCAATTCATTCACCAATAATTCATTCCAAACATTCAAATAACGTGGGCTGAAAATCGTGGCCTTGCCGAGGGATAGTTGCTTCTTTGTTTTTTAACTTGCATGGTCTGTTTGATTTTGCATTGCTTATTTCCCAGAACTGACTATCGCATTTAATTATCCAGTTAGCTGCAGAAAGCATGAAGATACTCAAAAGATACCAAAACAAAACCCAAGGCGCAGCTGTTCTATGACTTCAACAAAGCTTTTCAACCTTTTTTTTTTTTTTTTGCTCTCTCTTGGCCATTGCACAGCTTTGCCAACTCTTCTGCAGTAGGATGGAACCTGGGCAGGGTCATGGTTTGGTAATGATGAAGCTTCAGAAGCCCTGCTATGTGCTATAGGCTTCTTAACCTGATTACTGAGCTCATGCACACTGCCAGAGAGAAGAATATTCATTAGGGACCCACTGAGAGAGCTGATAAAACAGCAGACAGCTGCACCGCCGCGTCTGCACCCTCGCTACGTGCGTGAAATGCAGACATTAGCATGTGAAAGAGACAGCCTTCCTGGGCCCCTTAGCAATAACGCTAGGCTTTAGACTGCCGCTTATTCGCCCATTGCTCCGTTACAACATCTTTTTGCCAGTCCTCCAGTCAGAGTAAATGATCTACTTTTTAAGCTACGCCCTGAAATTGAAGAGGTCAGGGTAAGTGTGCAGTCTTTAAGACCCATAAATCTGTCCTAAGATTGTTTTCGGTTTGATGTAACAGGATCGCGCTTCCTTTCACTTTTCCTGTGAACTGTATCAGCAACTGCATAAAGGGTACTTTCCTGTTTCATTTTTATTTTTGCAATAATTATAGGTTTCGAATTTATTAATGATCTGCTTTGACAATTACACTTAGTTAATATATATTTTTTATAATGTACAATGATTTAAAAAAAATATTTAATCCATGAAATCCAAATAAATTTGGAAAACAATTTTTAATTTAAACTATAAAATAAAAAAATACATCAAAAATAAAATAAAAGAGCTCCTCCATGAAAACCAAATACAAAATAAAGCAAATGAACCATTTAGATCAATTGATTGTTTTATGACTTTTAAAAATTATTAAAAATATATATGTATATATCTACTATAACACTTTACATTGCTCAGTACACTTCTCCCAGAGGGTAGTTTAGTTTTGGGTCTGGCTTAACACATCTGCAAAAAAGCCTGTGACTATTTTTCATAATTTCTTCTAGTCACATGTATATTATATAGATCTCAGCTACCATAAAGGTAAGTGGATGTAAAGGCTTTTTTGCGGTAGGCTGGGCCTCTATGGGCTGTTGATATTGCATTAATCATGCTGCTCTCTCATGCCAGTTTGTGTGGCATGTCAACTATCATACATTTAAAGCAGCACCATGCTTGAGTTCTCTGCCTAACGCATCTGTAAATGTCATAAAACATCAATTATACCTGCTTGCTGCAAGAGGGTTCTTGACATTTCACGCTATTTTGAGTTCCAGGCGGAATCCATGACACCAGCTCCATTTTCTGTTCGTCTGCCATATTGCAGCAGCCCTGTGGCTTAGTCTGGGTCTTTTTCTGCTTGTATAAATAGAAGATATAAAGAGACAGAAAACGTATCAAATTGATACATAAAAAGTGCCCTTAGCCGTGCAGATGTGGGGAGCTAGATCAGGTCTGATGAGTATGAATCCGATTATCTGTCATGAATGTGGCTCTGTTCTGTTAGGATTTTTTTTTTTTTGCACCAATGTTGTTGCCTTAAAATCAATAACACAGGCTCAGTTAATTTAATTTATAGTACACAGAAAATATTTAAATTTGGCCCTGTCAATTAAAAAAGTCAATGAGAAATATTAGTATTCAAGGGGAGGAGACCACAAAAAAAGAAATCCTCCCCAATTTATAACAGTTATATTTTACTTACAGAATCTGTCTGCTAACTAAGAGAATCTTGAAATATCTATAGATTGTATGTAGCCACGCCCCTTTTCAGCGATGCGCTCTTGTATTCTGTCTTCAGATTTGTATTTCCACAGCATGAAGGTAAGATCTTACGTATTTATGAATGAACTGCTTGTTTTAACATCTTCCTGGTCTACTTTAATCTGTTATGACATCCGCTTTAAACATTACAATGCTCATGATAACTTTCGTTAACTTCGTTAAGTAAATCCACTTCACGGGCTAATTACTCTTCGACAGCGATGCCATAGAAATATACAGAACTACCGCAAAACGGAAGTCAAAGACAAAATTGTAAAGATGGCTGTGTGCTTGTTTTTCTGGCGCTTAAGGTCTATAAGGAACATTTTATCATATTTAATTAATGTTACCTCCTTGCATAAGAGAATATCATTAAGGAATGTATGGTAGCGACATATAAAATAAATGATAGATAACACCATGTTTTCACCTACAGAGTAAGATTACCTTTTAATTGCTTTATAAATGAATTTGTCCCTTCAGTCCACACTCACATCTTCACTCACAGTTACCACAGTGATTCTTACTTATACAGTATATTGTCATTAATAAGTTGTTCCAGTGTTGGAGACACCAGTACAACATTAATTACTTTATGTTAATAGCTTGCAAACCAACAGAAACAGACTCTAGGAAGTCTGTCAGGTCACCAAAGGGCCATTATGTGCAGTTTCTATTGTGACGCGTTATTCTTTACACTAAACGGCAGTAGGCCATTTAAACAGACAGATGATCCAGCATTTGAGGAATTCATGAATAAGCTAACCAGAAATCCAGTAGGGTTTTGAAGATGCTTTCAGTCAGAGCATTCCTTTCCATCTTTAGATCTTAAAATAGCTCAGAATCTCAGTGTGTTAACATTTTTTTAACACACTAAAGTGGCACAGATATTAAGTCATGTCTGCCATATCATGCATAAAAGCAACCCTTGCAAAGCACTCAAAACAATAAAGCAGAACATTCTTAAGCACTATTTGGCACATCGAGAAAAAAAAACGTTTTAATAGAGAATGTTTGTTACCTTTACTGGATGTACTACAGACAGAATTGAGATCTATGCAATTATTAAGTTGGGAATGTTGACTGCATTAATAAACCCTAAATTATGTATAATAACCCTCAAAAGTATAGGGATTGTAAGATTCTTTAATGTTTTGAATAAAGTATTTTATCCCCAAGCCTGCAATTTTTATCAAAAATACAGCAAAACAGCAATATTTGAAATATTTTTTACAATTTAAACTCTTTCAAAAAAATGTATTTGTTTAAATGTAATTTATTCCTGTGATGATTTTCATTTCATTTTTTATTGATAACATGATTACATGTTATTCTCAGAATGGTAGTAAATTATTCATAGTTCATTGAATGTCCCTACAATTTATTTTTGTATCTTTAAATGTTTTCCCTTCGAAGCCTACTGCTTATAAACGTTAAGGTCTTCATGTTTGTGTAATGGCACAGACAGACCAGCCATTCTATCACTGAAAACTGACACCAACACAGCATTTGTTTTGTTTATTTTGGTTTTAAATTCTTATGATTTAATTACTTAATGCTTTTCATTAAACTCACTAACCCCCTGCAGTTCCATCACAAACCCCAATCTGGGAAACCCTGAAGTAATGTAATGATTAATGCACATCATGTTGTTGATAACAAAGAATGAAATATATTTTCTTTTGATTTAGGTTAGGTCAAAAATAATTAAAAAGTAGTCTGATTATATTACCTTAAATGTGTAATAATGGATTACTTTGTTAACTTCAAGTTTTGTCATGGAACCAGTAACCGACTATAATTTGTAAGTAATCTAGATGAACCGAATAGCAAGAAAAGAAGTTCTTATATGTACATCTTGAATGTTTATTTTACACTTTAAAGCATGTGTACTCATCTTAATCATTAGTTTTAAAAAGGATATATTAATATAAAGTATATATTGTATTTTCTGTTGCTCAAACATTAACAAACAAACAAAGAACTGTTTGCAGGTTTTTAAGGGTCCAGAGTATGTGTATAATTAAAGCCCAGTACATTACTGTTTCTGTTCTTCCTGCTCTATTGACTGGGGCAGGAAACTGACTTATGACCGAATCCCCTAACCGAATGAAAGAAGAAGAAAGACACAGGGGGACATGAGACAGTGGCATAGGAAGAGTGATGGAGATGAAGAGAGAAAGCTAGGAAATTAGAAAGGGAAGAGATAATGTGAGCAAGAAAAGAAAAGAGTGGGTAGGACTACTGGTCGAAGGTTTAAGTGGGCCAGAGCGAGGGGCGATAGGGGAGGTTGAGTGACAACTCAGTGATGGATTGTGGTCTGAATCACTGCTTATGCCCTCTTCACACTCACTCTAGCTCACAGCGTCCTAACAGCCGTCCATCGCTCTCTTTGTAAACATACAGTCAGCCTTATATTCAGAGGTCAGGACCAAGACCTGAGAGAACCGCAATCATTTTGCCCCTTTATTTCGCTCCTACTCTCTATTTCTTTGTTCGCCATTCATAGTCTCTTAAATTATTTACAACATGCTAATATTGGAACACTAGCAGCACTGCAGTTGATTTGAGACAGTAAATAGAAGGGTCAATGACAAATAATAGTAAAAGAAATGGGAAAATAAGAAAAGTTCTTAGAAGCGTACATCTTGAATGGATATTTTAAATGCATGTGTACACATCTTAATCATATATATATATATATATATATATATATATATATATATATATATATATATATATACATATTCGCATGTTCATCATTGAATGTGTATTAAAGTCACTGTATGAATAAATTCACAGATCCAGACGAAAAAATACACTGTGAAATTTCTTTTTCGAAGGTTTGAATAAAAGAGAGATTGAGACATTTTATTAGATTAGATTTTTTATGTAAATATTTTACATTTAATTCCATCTGTTACTTGCCTTTTCTTCGTAATTGTTTGTGAAATTTATTATCATTTTTTTTTTCATTTATTTTTTTAGGTGACGTAGTTACACGTTACTACTTACTTTAGTAATAACAGTAAATTATGCATAATTGCAAGTAACTAACCCTAAACCAAACCCTGACTGCAACTCTATTTACTTAATTAATATTACTCAGTAATAATTTAAGTAACGACAATGTAACTACATCATCTTAAAATAAAGCGTAACCCTTTTTATACACCAATTATGTTTCAGTGCATCTTTATGTCACTGACCTTTAATTTGGTCACACTGTAGAACAAGAGCTTTATACACATACTAAAACAGTTGCCCCTAAACCAGATTCTCTACAAACAAACTCTATAAAGTTGGATTTTCTCTCTCCCTCTCTTTCTCTCTCCCTCTCTTTTAAACACCTTTGTTGTTGTACACAACATAAAGATCTACTGTATAATGTATTCTTTTTTTGTGTGTGACTTATCTGCATTTTCAATTGCTTTTCAAACATAATTAAAGCCAGCACTCATTCTAATTATTTAGGACGGGCATGTCTTTACAATTTTATCATTTCTTCCACCACAGATTCTTCCCTATTAGCATATTTTCATTAACCTTGGAAAATGAATAATTTACAAGTCTCTGAGAGATGAGTTGTGCTGCTTTTGGGAGCGGATTTGCGAAGCCAAGCTTTCTTATTATATCTGGTACAGTAAGACAGGCCTCGGAGATGACAGGAATAATTATCCGCACCTGAAGCGACTCTTCCCACACATGCAGAGGAGGTGGCTGGAAGTGATGTGAGGTGCTGCAACCTGAAACCTGAGCTGATGGGAGACTCCCCAAACCCTCCCGCCCCTTGCGTCCCTTGGCTCTCTGAGGAGGCAGAAGGTGGGATGAACGAGTTGATGGGGGTCCTCATTAGTACAGTACTGCTGGTAGTACAGTGGGGATGTCAGGGCGCTCACGTTACCTCATCAGACCCCAGGGCACTCAAACTGGAAACAAAGGCTTGAGACTGGGAGGAGCTGCACAAAATCTTATAAGCAGAATTGTATCTTGGGTAAAAAAAAAAGATGCGGTGTTTTTCTTACTATGACCAAATGGATATTTACAGTCAGAGGAACTGTTTTTTTTTATAGCAATTAGGCACTAGAGTGCACTTTTACTGAGCCTATGGTTAAAAGCAGGGTGTGAAAACACACAAGTTGTTTATTCACTCAGCACGCTCCTTTGGGGTTCTCCCTGTGAATAGGTGGAAAAAGAGAGAGAGATGGTTACCGTACCCCTTAAGATGCAAAATGTCATGGCTTTAAAATCATTTAATGTTGCAGCTGTCACATCAGATTATTGATACGCATGAATTCGCTTTTATCCTCCTCCTTCTTCGGAGTCTGCGCCATACAATGTCAATATATTTCTGCTGGGCAATTTATTACTTTTATTCTAGCTCTGTGTACATTTCAGCTGCTTAAAGAGAGAAAATAGCACGCCATACATTAGTGTCATCCTTAATCAATCTTAAACGGAATCTATTTGAAGATAAACCAGAAAACAGGAGCCATACAAAAGTAATGAACCTCCATGTGGCTTCCTGGGGAATACATCCAATCTTGTATTTTCTGAGAACCCCCATCTCCCTCCCAAACCTTTATTAGCATGCATAGAGCACAGCAAGAGCTTCAACTCTAGGGAGGAGCTCCAAAATTCATTTTCCTTTTTCTTTCTTTTCGTTTTTTGTTTGATGAACCTCATGGTGGAATAAAAACAACTAAAAGTCTCTTTCAATCTGAGCGCCGGCACTTGAAGAAGCAGTTGAATATTAAAGTTTCGAAAGGAGCAAACATCCTCTCTTAGGTTTTTACAGCAACAAATGAAATGTAGTTTTGACTTTGTTTTGATTTATTGCATAATTCCACCTGGAATTATTAAATTATGCAATGAAATTCATCTTTATACAGAACACAATTCTGTTTTCCAAATTCGCACGTCCTGCTACAAAATACTATTTTCTAAATGGTTTCATTTTGTATATGCAAATGAGGCTGGTAATTAACGGTGCAAGTGTTAGACACTTGGCAGTGTGGTGTGATGTGATCTAGTATGCTCTCCACACAGAAAAAGATTATGAATTCATAAATAACATCACACACAAGGTAATTAGTCTATAGTGGAGAAACCAGCAAAAAACAACAACAAGAAAACCGTCCAGATAAACATCATCACTGCAGTAATTGCATTTTGAGTCCCATTTTCTATTAGGATCTCTCCAGCGTGCCTTTATGCGTTCCAAAATAACAGTGTGCCTGAATAAATATTGTATAACAGTTCTAGCTGTCTAATGTGGTCGTCTGTGGTGAGATTGCATCATCCACACAGGTGCAAAATGTGATTACGTGAGAGTTTATTTAGATGCTAATATACACTGACAAACCTGCACTGAAATATAGTTCCCTTTCGTGGTCACTCCGAGTTACGTCGGAATGACGACGAAATGGGGGGGGTTTCGCTTAGAAAGCCTATCAACTTCGAGTATTAAAAAACGAACCAATGGCAAAGAAATGCCATGGGTCTGCGGAATTTGCATGACGTAACTCCGCCCCACCTCGTGGGTATAAAAGGAGGACGCCGGCAACATGAAGTTATGTTTTCGCTTCGGAGCCAAGAGTTTCTCTTCACTCCACAAGCCATCTCTGAATTGTCAGCTTCACAAACGAGTTCCTCTGGTGTTGGTGTGACGGCGATCAGAGGACAATGCTATGTCTGTAGCAGCATCACAAGGTGAGTCTGAATCTTTTAGAAGTGAGGATTCAGCGCAGCTGCCACCCTCTGGTGTGCATACGGTTGTGCCTGAGTCTGATCCGGAGATGACGGCCATGCTTTCCCGTGTCCACGGCAAACCCCAATACCTTTCTTCCCGGACGTGCATGATGAGATCTCGAAGTCCTGGAAGACCCACCTGTCTTCTCGGGACAGTCCCTTCTCGGGACTGTCTTCTCGGTCTCATCCGCCTTTCCTCCCCTCGATGGGGCAGCTGCCCGTGGGTACACTGGGCTTCCCCCGGTTGAACGCTCTATTGCGATGCAACTGTGTCCTCAGAGTGCTTCTTCTCGGGGCGAGCCTAAGCACCCATCCAAGGCCTGTAGATTTTCATCTACTCTGGTGGCGAAGTCTTACAGAGCGGCGGGACAGGCAGCTGCTTCTTTGCATGCGATGGCCACTCTGCAGGTCTACCAGGCCCAGATGCTCAGAGACATGCACGAGGGTAGGACAGACCCAGGGCTCTTTGATGAGCTGCGCACCGCAACTGACCTTGCCTCCGGGCGACGAAGGTAGCCCGCGCTCCCTGGGCCTGGTGATGTCCACTTCGGTGGTCCAGGAGCAACACCTCTGGCTGAACCTGGCCGACATGCGGGATACCGAGCGGACTCGTCTGCTCGATGCACCCCTGTCCCACGCCGGCCTCTTCGGCGGCGCAGTTGAGGATTTTGCCCAACAGTTCTCAACTGCACAGAAACAGACTGAGGCCATCAAACACATTCTGCCCCGCCGACCCGCTGCTGCCTCGACGTCGGCCGGGCAGACGCCTCAGCCTGTTTCCCGCCGAGGGCGCCCTCCTAAGGCTCCCGCACCTCCCGGTCAGCCAAAGCAGCAGCCTTCACCCAGGCCCAGTCGCGGAGGAAGCCGAAGGAAGGTGCCACAGCCCTCTCCAGCCCCAAGCGGCGCTCCTAAGACGGGCTGCTCAGGGATGATGATTGTTTCTCAGGAGATGGTAGCAGGACCACTCCTTCCCCCGGTGGAGGGCCGGGGGAGAATCTTTTGTTCTCCACTCCCCGCTGCTCACCCACGGGTGGGCAGCACCCTAATGTGGTAAAAGAAAGAAACAATCCCCTCATCCCTGAGCTCACAGAGTTCTCGGACGACACAGAGCGCCGCCCCCAAGCCGTGCTCTCCTCGTCCCCCTCTGTCCCAGAGTCGGTTGACACGGCGTGCCGTCCACGGACTGCTTCGCCCTTGTCCCGCTCTGTCGCCAGACCCCTGGCAGAGCAGGCCCCCGCGGGACGACCTTCCTGGTCCTTCCCTGGCCCCCTCTGCCAGGGCGCGGTTGTTAACTGTGCCCCCACACCGGATCGCTATGCCGTCCACGTCTGGGCCAGTTACTCCGCTTCGCTGCCCCTCCGGGGGGACGCCTGTGGTTTGCATGACCCCGCTGGTTCAGTTCCTGGGAGCCTTGCTAGAGCTTCCCCGTCAATCCCGCTGGGTCGCCCGAACCATCAGGCTCGGCTATGCGATTCAGTTCGCACGGTCTCCTCCCCGCAACAGGGGAGTCCGCTCCACATTGGTCGGTGGCAATGCCCCCATCATGAGAGCAGAGATTGCCACCCTGCTGGCGAAGGGTGCAATCGAGACTGTCCCTCCAGCCGAGATGAGGTCCGGCTTCTACAGCCCTTACTTCATTTTCCCCAAGAAAACCGGTGGGTTACGACCGATCCTGGACTTGCGCGTGCTGAACCGCTCCCTTCACAGGATGTCAGACCAGGTTTGCGAACACAGGGACCTTGTGCTCCGGCACCTAGCTCGTCTGGGCCTTCGGGTCAACTGGGAGAAGAGCAAACTTTGCCCCGTGCAGAGGATCTCTTTTCTCGGTATGGACATCGACTCGGTCGCCATGTCCGCGCAGCTTACGAGCGAGCAAACGCAGTCACTGCTGACTTGTCTGAGACAAATTCAGGGCAAGAGTGCGGTTCCACTGAAATATTTTCAGAGGCTCCTGGGGCATATGGCATCTGCAGCCGCGGTGACGCCGCTCGGATTGCTTCATATGAGACAGCTTCAGCTTTGGCTTCGCAACCGAGTCCCGAGGTGGGCATGGCAACAAGGCACGCTCCAAGTATCAGTTACTCCGACCTGCCGTCAGAACTTCACCCCGTGGTCGAACCTCAGTTTTCTCAGGGCAGGTGTCCTCCTGGAACGAGTTTCCCGGCATGTTGTTGTCTCAACAGATGCCTCCACCACGGGCTGGGGCGCCATGTGCAATGGACATGCTGCCGCGGGCTCCTGGACAGGACCCCAGCGCCTATGGCATGTCAAATTGCCTCGAGTTGCTGGCAGTACGCCTTGCCCTGCACCGCTTTCGGGCGCTGCTCAAGGGTCAACACGTACTAGTCCGATCAGACAATACTGCCACTGTAGCGTACATCAACCATCAAGGTGGTCTACGCTCCCGCCGTATGTCGCAACTCGCTCGCCACCTCCTCTTATGGAGTCAGAAGCATCTGAGGTAGCTTCGAGCCATTTACATTCCCGGAGCCCTGAACTGTGCAGCCGACGAGCTCTCACGGCTTCAGCCCCTCCCTGGAGAATGGCGACTCCATCCCCAGTCGGTTCAGCTGATTTGGGACCAGTTCGGGGACGCACAGATAGATCTGTTTGCTTCCCACGACTCAACCCATTGCGACCAATATTATTCCCTGACCGAGGGCACGCTCGGCACGGATGCTCTGGCGCACAGCTGGCCGCGGGGCCGCAAATATGCGTTTCCCCCAGTGAGCCTTCTTGCACAGGTCTTGCGCAAGGTCAAGGAGGACGAGGAGCAGGTCCTTCTGGTTGCGCCGTACTGGCCCACCCAGACTTGGTTCTCCGAACTGGTGCTCCTCAAGACAGCACGTCCTTGGCCAATTCCTCTGAGGAAGGACCTCCTTTCTCAGGGACGGGGCACCCTGTGGCACCCTCGTCCCGACCTTTGGAACCTCCACGTGTGGCTCCTGGACGGGACGAGGCAGGTTTGAGTACCCTACCACCAGCGGTGGTGGCTACTATCACTTCCGCTAGAGCGTCGTCCACGAGACAAGCCTATGCGTTGAAGTGGAACCTCTTCGTCAACTGGTGCTCGTCTCGTCGAGAAGCCCCCCGGAGGTGTTCGCTCAGTCTCGTGCTTTCCTTCCTTCAAGATGGGTTGGAGCGAAGGCTGTCTCCCTCCACCCTCAAAGTTTATGTTGCCGCTATTGCCGCACACCATGACGGAAGGTAAATCTTTAGGGAAGCACGACCTGATCGTCAGGTTCTTGAGGGGAGCGAGGAGACTGAATCCTCCTCGCTCTCCTCTCGTTCCCTCTTGGGACCTCGCAGTGGTTCTAACTGCCCTGCAGAGTGCTCCCTTTGAGCCTCTGCAATCAGTGGAGCTTAAGTTCCTGTCAGTGAAGACAGCGCTCCTGGTTGCATTGGCCTCTCTCAAGAGGGTCGGGGACCTGCAAGCATTCTCCGTTGATGAAGCGTGCCTGGAATTCGGGCCGGCTTACTCTCACGTGATCCTGAGACCCCGGCTTGGATATGTGCCCAAGGTTCCTCCCTTCCGGGACCAGGTGGTAAACCTGCAAGCACTGCCCTTGGAGGAGGCAGACCCAGCCTTGGCACTGCTCTGTCCAGTACGTGCTCTCCGCGCCTATGTAGACAGGACGCAGTGTTTCAGGACCTCAGACCAGCTCTTTGTCTGTTATGGTGGGAAGCTGAAGGGAAAGGCTCTCTCAAAGCAGAGGTTGTCTCACTGGATAGTGGACACCATTGCTTTGGCATACCAGCAGCAAGGTCGACCGTGCCCCCTTGGTGTGACTGCCCACTCCACCCGGAGTGTGGCATCCTCTTGAGCTCTAGCGCATGGCGCCTCGCTAACAGACATCTGCAGATCTGCAGGCTGGGCGACACCTAACACATTCGCCAGATTCTACAATCTCCGAGTGGAGCCAGTGTCCTCTCATGTACTCGCTTCAACTAGCTAGTACTTGACCCGCTCAGGTGTCTTCGCTTGCTCGCCATTCCACTCCACGGACTGGATGCGTGCGATATTCTCCTCAGGTGAGCTTCTCCGAAAGCCCTGAGTTCCTCCAGCACCCCTGATGCTAGCGCCAGTGTCTTTTGCCTGTGCGTCGGCTAGGTGCCTCCCGTGTGTATGGTCCCTCCCCGGAGCTACCCCCACACGTGTATTTCCACTGTAAGCCTCTCTGAGCATGTGTCTTTCCCTTGGCAAGCCACCTTGCCACCCCTGAGGTTGAAATATTCCACCTGCGGCTGGACACCTCAGTATTCTCCATATGTTTCCTTCGGGTCATATGTGTATTTCCAAATGCCAATATGCCAATATGCTTCCCAGTGTACCTTGGTATTCCTGTGTTAAAGAGGAGTCCTTCGTCCTTACAAGTCTTACAAGGGCTCAGATTTACGCAGGGCACTGGAAGACAGCTGTGAAGGTGGCGTGATTAGACTGTTAACCCCATTTCGTCGTCATTCCGACGTAACTCGGAGTGACCACGAAAGGGAACGTCTCGGTTACGTATGTAACCCTCATTCCCTGAGTAGGGAACGGAGACGTTACGTCTTCCTGCCACTTCCGCTGTACCGCGGGGATCGCCTGAGTTCAGTCTTGGCTCCTCAGCGAAGAAACATAACTGCATGTTGCCGGCGTCCTCCTTTTATAGGTGGGGCGGAGTTACGTCATGCAAATTCCGCAGACCCATGGCATTTCTTTGCCATTGGCTCGTTTTTTAATACTCGAAGTTGATAGGCTTTCTAAGCGAAACCCCCCCATTTCGTCGTCATTCCAACGTAACGTCTCCGTTCCCTACTCAGGGAACGAGGGTTACATACGTAACCGAGACGTTTCTAAACTGCAACAGTTTCAGTGTTACAATATAACAAAGCATGGATAAGCAATTCATGTTCAAGGGATTTGAGGAAAGAGAGGCAGTGTGCTTCTTAAACCTCGACAGGACAGGTTTGAGAAGCACTGTCTTAGCGTGATGTTAATAGGGCTAATGATGTAAGTCTGCATAATGGTGTATACAGATAATAGATGAATGTCATCCACACCTCAGACTCCAGCCCTGTCTTTGGCTTTATATTCCATCAGGCTGTGATCTCTGAGGACTTTACAAGATGCTTTTAGCCTCATCTACAGCTGAAGATGGCATATGCTGCCTTTCAAGCACACACAGCAAACTCCTACGGGAGCGTTGGGCAGATATTATGACACTCAAGTCTAAAATATGAAAGTGGCCAAATCAAAACAAACTCAAAATGAACGAATAACTGCAAAAACATATTTGTTTTGTTGTACCTGGTGATAAGCACTTTAGGACAACTTATATAATTAATTTATGCATTGTATCATACAAATAATTCATTAATTGGCAACATTTTACAATAAGGTTCCATTTGTTAACATTATAATCTAGTTCTGGCATGAAACTCTAGATGGCGCAGGCTGATACTGTAGGTCTTTAACTCATTTGGTAGCGATCACATCATTTTCTACATAGTACAGCTAATTGGTTGCTGTTGCATCAGCGGCCAATGAGCTGCGGCTCAACATTCAAACAAATACCGGTGTGATGCTGTTAGCAGAATGTAGCGTGCTTTCAGAAACCCTCCACCTTCCCCAGCTCCACCTGTATAGGTCTGCTACGGGGGTTATTCATGTATGTTATATGTGTAGCAGCAGCATGTCTTACATACTCAAAGTAATATCTGTGAATGTCTTGGCAGTAGTAAGTCTCGGTCTTGCTCTGCAGCAGCGGCGTAGCAGATCTATTCCGTCAAGACCAAATACATTAACATTGCTATAACCATTACTATGCCAATCTCAATTACCATACCAATCTCCTAGTTGTCATGAACTTACATGACATGGATCATAAAATATCTGTAATCAAATATTATTTATTAATGTTCATTTATAAAAAAGACTATTTTTCATTGTTAGTTAATTTGTTAGCATATAAAGTAATATAATAAACCAAAATTAATAAAGGCTGTGGGCCTAAATGTATTTTTAATTGTTTTTCAATTTTAGCTTATTACTTTTTTTTATTGAGCTTTGCCTTCATAAGAATAAATTACATTTTAAAATATATTAAAATAGAATCAGTTATTTTTCAGTATAATTGTATATAAACAGTATATTGCTGTTTTTACAGTATTTTTGATCAAATAAATGATCTTTCTACTGCACAATATTAGCCTGATTTTAGCACGATCCATTTGACGTAGGGCTTTCCCGTCTCACATGTTTCTTGTCTACGACACGACAAGACAAGAATTTAGAACTCAAAATCGCATAATCTGATACAGTGAATATCATAACAGACAAAAATATTGTGCAGTCTGAACCTAGCATAAGAGACTTCTTTTTTTTTTTTAAAACAATAAAATCTTAGCAACCCCAAACTTTGCATTAATTAACTTGATAATAATTATTGGTTACAATTATTTTGATGGTCCACTTTAGACATTCTGCTAACTAACTTTGCAACTACATGTCAACTACCAGTCATATTATTAGACTGTACAGAAGACTGTTATAGGTTATAGGCTTTGGTGTAGGGATTCGGGTTAGTAGAATAAATTGACATAGTAGTTATTATAGTTCTATAGTTCTAGTAATCTCTAAAGTGGATTATCGAAACAAAGTGTTACCAATTCTTTAAAATGTTTAAAACCTTATTGTACAGTCTACCAATTAAATTAAGATATGGGCAAGTAATTAGTATTCTATTAGCTGACTAAACTAATATATTTATCATATACATTTTAACGAATTGTCAAAGGTATCCATATGACCCCTTTAGGATCATGGATTTTTACCCTATTGATCAGGGCTGCCCAATCCTGGAGATTGACCTGCCTACAGAGTTTAGATCCTACACACCTGTCTATAATTATTAGTAATTATCCTGAAGATCTTAGTTAGCTGGTTGAGTTAGAGCTGAACTTTGCAGTAAGTAGATATCTCGAAACATGGGGACCCCTGTTAGACGGACTGATTCAGGAAGCATTAATATGTGCAAGTAGAGTAGGCTATCATTTGATGAAAAGTTTACAGAAGGTATGCTAATGAGCAGACAAACAAGTTCCCTTATACTGACAGCTAAAATCCAATCAGGAGATTGACTGCAAGAAGACTAACTGAACAAAGTATCACTTTTCTAGTTGTTACGCCTTTCTACTGAATTAAACATCAGAGCCAATTAAGACTTTTAGATCTTACCAATATTTGCATTTCAGACCGAATAATTAAAATAGAAATAAATTACTTAGCACAAACCTATCCTGACCTTCCTAACACACCTTCCAGTCACAATTAACAGATTCTCAGATATGAGTGTCTTTATGAAAAACATGCAGATATCAAAGGCACTGTGCAGTCTCAATCAAAATAATTATCAAGCTTTTCATGTTGAACGTTTCTCCTCTGAGTGATGCTTCTAAGGCATCGAGATAAATTGTGGGGTTAATAGCAAGTTAAGACTTGAAATTTTATTAAAATTACCGAAGTTGTTCAAAGCCTTATTTTATTCCAGGCCGGAAATAAATCACTTATTTATTCTACCACTGAGATTCCTGCTCCTAAACAAAATTATTAATCGCACATCAGGCACTAAATCAAACCTGCATGAATAAACTCTCATGGGTCAACTGCATGTAAATAAAATTCTCTCAGCTTGTGATGTAGATCATCTCAACGATAGGAGCAGAGAGTAAGCTAAAGATTTCCATTGAGAGAAGGATGAACAGCTGTCGTCTTTTCAGATTGACCCCATAAGGCCGCTACTAATTGGTGATCTAAGAGGCAAAGCCACAAGCAAAGCATAACAAACATAGGGATTATGAATGATATACACCGGCTCACTGGATAGAGGCTTGTCATTGAGATAATAAATCTGAAAGTAATTCTGAATGCATTATTCACCCTCAGAGATATAACAGAAGCTCACAAGTCTCCCTAACTCACCCATATTGCATCTGAAAATCATTTTCCTGCCTGAAACTCATTCCCCCGCACACTCTGAGTTACGGATTGCATTATATCTGTTATTCTAGAGGAGCTCTGATGGTGGGTTTGGGGGCTGTTTGTCAGTGTGCTGGTACAGTGTGATACTGAACTTGTTTGATTATACTGTAGGTTTAAGGGGCAAATACTGGCTGCGGTCTAGATATATGAGGAGAGTGAGTTATAATGCAATAAATTGTGGGTCCAAAGAAACATAGATGCCTGCAACAAATGTTTCTAAATGCTGATTTGCTCAAAAAACCTTTCTTATCATTATCATTCCCTAGTGACAAATAAATATACTAAAATGTTTTCGAAATACATTTATTTGATGCTAAGTGTAGGCCATACTACAAATAGATTAACATATGTACTACAAATACATTAACACATTCACTGTATGTACTTAATATAAATACCCTTCAATTGCACTTTTGGCATACTAAATTGGTATACTTAAAGTCTGCTTAAGTGAAACTACTAATTTTGTACTTAATGTACTTTAGTTATCTGGAAATAGTGCTAAAGTGCAACTAAAGATAAGTATACATATTTGATTGTGCTAAAGTGGAATATTGCAAGTATACTTTATAGTTACACTTTAAATATTGCATTATAAAGACTGATATTTTACAAAGATCATACTATCCTTACTAATAGTGATATTAGAACACATTCTAAGGTTTAATATTAAGAAATGTGCATTATGCAGTAAAGGTGTGTGTGTGTGTGTGTGTGTGTGTGTGTGTGTGTGTGTGTGTGTGTGTGTGTGTGTGTGTGTGTGTTTGTGTGTGTGTGTGTGTGTGTGTGTGTGTGTGTGTGTCTTTTAGAGTATAATGTATCTTATTTTACTTTTTTAATGCATCTTGTCTTAAAGATTTTTCCTGTAAACACAATTTTACATGTAAACAAGACACATTTTTTTCCAGTTTACATTACAAAAGTAAAAAACAACAACATTGTATTACTGTGGTAAATGTCTAAAACACACAGTGATACCATGGTACATTTTTGTAGGTGAACCATGCAACCAAACGTCCAAAAACTTCCAGGAAGTTCTTATTCCTAGCACACAAGACCAAACTGAACACCCTCACAGCTTAAACAACTGTCTGTATTTCTTATTCATCTGGTTTGGATGTGCTGTAAAGGTCAGTCCTCTTCTCCACTCTGTGGGTTCTGAGAGTGAGAAGAACATGTTCCACGGCATGACATTTAACGCATCTTCCTGCATGCACCATCTCCCACAACCTATCCATCAGCGTGCTACATTAATGAAGGTGGCCTTCGTGTCCCCATCACAGGCATAAAACATCGCCTCAGAGCCTGCATTTGTATATGGAAAATAAATATTGGTTTTATTATTAGTATAATTGTTATTTATGAACTGCCGAGCATCCCTGCATGAGAAGATGTAGAGATGAAGGAAGAGCTGTTACGCTGTGTATGATAATGCCGCTCAGGGTGTACAATGACAGCAGTAGATCAATAGGCCATGCGGGTCTTAAGGCTCTTGGGATGGATAAGAGAGAGAGCAGTCATAACTCCTTTTGTAATGATGCTAGATCCTTTTGTCCAGATTTGTTGTCCTGTTAATGCTTTCTTTAAAGGCAAGGTCAAAACAAAACTTTGGGCTGTAAATAATGCAATGTTTGATGATAACTGTTAAATACTGTTGTTTGAAACCCTTTCTTAAAGAGAACCAAAAAATATTCAATTAAAAAACATGAAAACTCAAATACAATTTTACTCATCCTTATTGCATTGTGTCAGACAGCAGTTGATGCTTCTTTCCAAAGAATGTCCAAAGTTTTTTTTTTTGAAGAACTTTCTTGGTTGATATTCAGATATTTGTGGCAAGTGGCTCTAAAATGAACACACACACAAAATCCCATAAAAGTAATAATTAAAAGTCACCCGAAGTAATTAAAAAAAAACACTGCAGTCCAAAAGTTGTAAGTTTATACATTTGTCAGACAGTAAAGTAAAAAATGACAGTAATGAAGTTACAAAATAATTACATTTCTAATAATTGAAAATGTATCACTGTTTCCACAAAAATGTTAAGCAACCAAACTGTTTTCAACATTGATAATAATAATAAATGTTTCTTGAGCAGCAAATAATCATATTAGAATGATTTCTGATGACTTGAGTAATTGCTGCTGAAAAATCAGCTTTGCCATCAATAAATTACATTTTAAAATATACTCAAATAAAAAAAAACAGTTATTTAATTTGTAATAATATTTCATAGTATTCCTGTTTTAACTTTATTCTTGATAAAATAAATGCAGGCTTTGTGAGCAGAATACTTCTTAAAAAAAAAAAAAAAAAACACTTAAAAATCTTACCAACCAAGCACTACATTTGCATTACTTTTTTCAGCCTAATTTTGCATTCCGCTGAAAAAAGTAACATATCAGGTTTGGAACAACATAAATAGGCTAATTAGTTGTCTAAATAATATATATATATTTGTTTTGTGGAACTATTTCTTTAAATACTGATGAGTATTACATGTAAAAAGCCTTGAGCACTGGCCCGGTTTAGGCCTTCACATGGAATTAAGATGCGTTTTGTTGATAGTATCAAGTAGACGAGGGAGACGTTTCAAGCGTTACAATAGTAATTATTTAATTTTTTTTTCATTTCTGATATAGCAATACATCATACTTTCATGAAATCATGTAACATACTCTACCTTGTCTGTGGACATCGTTCATTCTAAAGCCGGTGCTGGATAAACAGTGAGCAAGCGTGCGTGCAACGGTTGGCTAAATTATTTACGAAAGCGGTAATGGACAATTTCGTTTCCAACCAGTAGGGCGACCACAGAGGAAAAGTTCCATGGTGTTGCTTTAATTGGAAGAAATTAGTGACACAATTTACATATGAACATGACCGGAGACGAAGCAAAAACATACGGAAAACAGCTTTCGTTTCTGCTCTGAAAGCCTCAAGACCACACCGAACGCGGTGAGTGTGTAATAGAAATCAGGAATGGCGAGAGAACTTGTGCTTGGTAAGTTTTTCATCTTCTAAACAAACTTGGGTATTCAGCTGACAAAGTTTAAATCCGACTAGCACACTTCTCTTTACGCATTAAGTCAGAAGGTGGAGAGGAGTGAATAAAAATATATGAATGATACAAAGTGAGCCCACCGTGCCGCCATATTGGTATTCCCTAAGCTCGTGCGTTCTATTGAATTAATAGCAAATTGTATGATTTTACTGAGAAAACATTGCCTAACGAGACAACGATTTTATATCCGAAGTCACAATGCAAACGTAATTATGTAAATGGTAATTTGTTTAAAGTGGCGAATTTCCCCTGCTTATTAAAAAGTTACGTACAGTATAGTGCACATCAGCTCGGCGAGCGAGACGCTTCAGTAGGCTATTACAAACGTCAAAGTGCGCATTCTGAAATCGGAATAAAGATTTATGCCTTGTAACCTGAAATCGCCTTGTACTGTTGTAGTATTTATGTTGTTGTAGTAGGCCTATTGTTTTTATTCATATGTAGGCTAACTGCAAATGTTTCAACAATGATTTCGTAGCATGCATTCCGAAGCAGATAATTATTTAAACATGGTTAAATTAATTATTAATTCAACAACATATAGCCTACATAACACTGTACTCCTATGGAAACTGTAATTAGTAAAATTCCATTCAATTTGCTCTGTCTTCAAGAGTCTGAAAAAGATGTTTATTCAAGTGTTCTATTAGTAGGCCTATATTTCTTTTCAACTAAAAATAAGAAAGCATATTTTCAGTCTACATTTAATATACTTCTCAAAAATATACTTTATGTAACCTACTTCTCAGAAATATACTTAAAATTACACTTAAGTGTACTTGACTGACTTTTACTGAGAGGAAAGTCCAAGTATATTTGGCCAGTAGGCTACTTGTACTCAATCTTTTGTATTGAGATATACTTAAAAGTATAATTAAGTATTCAAAGTGTACTTGGCTTATATTTGTGTTAACTCTTTTGATCGAGTAACCTATTAAATATTTTTTTTTACATAGTTTTTCATATACAGTCTTCTTTAATTTGTAATTATATTTCACAGTATTCCTGTTTTAACTTTATTCTTGATAAAATAAATGCAGGCTTTGTGAGCAGAATACTTCTTTAAAAAAAAAAAAAAACACTTAAAAATCTTACCAACCCAGCACTTTTAATGTATAGCCTACATTTGCATTCCGCTGAAAAAAGTAACATATCAGGTTTGGAACAACATAAATAGGCTAATTAGTAGTCTAAATAATATATATATTTGTTTTGCTGAACTATTTCTTTAAATACTGATGATTATTACATGTAAAAAGCCTTGAGCACTGGCCCGGTTTAGGCCTTCACCTGGAATTAAGATGTGTTTTGTTGATAGTATCAAGTAGACGAGGGAGACGTTACAAGCGTTACAATAGTCATTATTTAATTTTTCTTCATTTCTGATGTAGCAATACATCATACTTTCATGAAATCATGTACTTAAAAGTATAATTAAGTATTCAAAGTGTACTTGGCTTATAGTTGTGTTAACTCTTTTGATCGAGTAACCTATTAAATATATATATTTTTTACATAGTTTTTCATATACAGTCTTATGAAACTTTTTTTTTTTTAAATATTGATTAAAATATTGATATAAAACAAATCTGTTTCTAATTCTGCGTATCTGAATTTGTGTGTAGGCTATTCCACTGGTAAGTGTACAGGAATTTACTTTAATTCTACTTTACTCTTTCCCCACCATTGACTGAATTTTCCAGGTATCCATGTTTTCACTGTTATACGGTAGGGGGCGCTATGACATCTTCTAGTACAGAATCTCCAAAGAAGAAGCTGAAACAAGTGAAAGAAGATTGCTCACACAAATGTAAAATAACGTGATCATCAAACATTAAACAGCGTGTAAATCAAAACTGCTTAATGATTCCAAATGAAATGAACCGTAACCATGAAGAGAAAACTTGTAGTATAAAACTTCTAAACTAGTAGTTTACTGAGAGTACACTAAAATAGCAAACATATTATATAATTAGTAAGTATGATGTTAAGTTCACTTATAAACATATATATTGTTTATACTGAGAGTATACCTCTTCAAAGTGTACTTTCATAAACTAAAAATTTTCTACAAGTATTAAAATAGTAAACTACCAGTACAAATGAGAAACGTAATTATGAACTAGTTGTGCACTTTACAACTGTTACACTTATAGTACACTTAAACATATACTTTTTATATATATCAGGAATCAGGAAATGAAATGCATGCATCATAAATGATTCAGAAAAATAACACTATTTCCAAGATGATGCATGGTAATCATTGGATGCATGGGAATTTTAATACAATATAGTGCAATATAGTAACAGAGGGCTTGTATTAATATTTATTGTATGGGCTATTCGAATCAATTTCTGCAAGATATACACTGTAAAAAATTGCGGTGAAATCTACAGTTATTTACTGTAGATTTCACAGTAACATTACTGTATAATATTTTTACAGTAGAATATTGTAAAGTTTACAGTCAGACCTTAAAAATCACAGTAGTCCAAACATTACAGTTGAAATCACAGTAGTCAAAGCATTACTGTAAAAAAATCACAATTTAGCCACTATAGTACTGTAAATAGTAAAGTAAACTACTGTAATTTTCCTTTTTTTTTTAATCATATCTTTCTTTGTACCCGTTTCACATCGACGGTCCCAGATTATTGTTGTTCAGAATTCATTACCGGAATATGATACAAATACTCGATGGTGAGCTTTAAGTAAAAGTGTAATATTAATAAATTAAAATGTGTTATGTAACTTGTACTCTGATGCACCTGCTGCAGGAGCATTCAATTCCATATATAAATTAAATATTCCAATAGCCTATATATTTTTTTAAAGAATTCGCATAAGATTCCAAGAATATTTTTTGTTTGTTTGTTTTGTGACTGTAAATGGGTGTTTGGGTGTAAATGGGTGTTAACTGGGCAATACAATATTTGATAATCCTTATCTTAAACTTCTCCCCTAAAAGTCTTAAACGTCTCCCCTGACATGGTCTAACAATATAGGCTTCATAAACACATTTTTTTGAGATATCATCCTCAGATTTTAAATGAAGCATTGGTTATAAGTTGCAATAGTATATTCACATAATTATGTATATTAATATTAATATATTAATATTTTTATACATTTAATATATTCTTAATATTTGTTGTTTTTATTTTTGAGCTTATATATCTCAATATTAATAACAACTGATTAATTTTGAGTTTTGAACTTGAGCTCATAAGTCATTCTGTCTATTCAGAATGACTTATGAGCAGAAACCTTTTTATTTTGGGTAGGCTACTATGTCATGTGCATTGTTTGCCAAATTGGGGCTGTCTGGTTTACTCATAAATACGTAACATGGGATCTTTATTTTACAGAAATCAGTGTTATATATTTTTTTTCTTCGGAAGCAGGAGAGAAACGTGTAAGTTTCCAGAGCTGTTTCTGAGCTGCAGGGCGAAATCAAAAGCGCCGGCAGAGTGGGCGGGGTTTGCCCAGTCTAGAAAGCTCTAGAATCTCTGGGAAAAAAGCGCGAAAGAAGCAGCACTTGAATTTCTGACTCGTCGTCAGTGACAGAAAAGCTCAGTTAATACTCAAATTTACGTTTCTTTACACACGGCTTTGTCTTTATATTTATGTCTTTTGTGTTGATTTCTTTCACTTTTGCCTGAGAGGAATTCAGCGAAAACGTTCCAGTGAGAGCTCCGACGGAGACGTTTTCACAGCCTTTACGTTACGTTAATAACAGACTTTTACTCAAATTTACGTTTCTTTATACACGTCTTGTGGTTGTATTTATTTTGTGTTCGTCTTTGTGTTGATCTTTCACTTTGCCTGAGAGGAATTCAGCGAAAACGTTTCCGTGAGAGCTCCGACGGAGACGTTTTCACAGCCTTTAACTTTAATGCTACAGGTAGCAGCTAACGTTACTATTAACTAACTTACCTAGTTATCGGTAACGTTAGCTAGCTAGCCAGGAGAAGATTTTTCCCAACCGTGACCTCTGCCGGAGTTTCCATCTTGGAATCAAGGATCCTTCACCAACTGCTTATCGGGACTTCCAGAAAATCAGTAAGTAACTTTACCATCTCTAGTACTAGGAGAAAAAAAAAGAAGTTCCGTGCCACCCTTCAGGCTGTGGAAAGCCACATACAGCTAGCGCTAGGAGTATAACCAGTTAACTTGTCATCATCTGTTTGCACTTTGGTCGTTGTGCTAATGTGGAGACCTGTCTCAGCTGACTTCAGTTCTACCTCTCTCAATTTCTCGTGCATTTGTTGTTGTTTTTGGGGCAGTAATGTGATATAATCTGCAAAGTCCAGGTCGTCCAGTTGTGTAAATGGGGTCCATTGGATCCCATTGCGGCTGTTGTTAGTGGCTTACTGCATGATCTAGTCGACCTTCGAAGAGGAATGGTAATCGGGAAAGTAGACAGCCTTTACTAACTCCTGTTGAGATGTGAAATGCCTCTGTCAGCTGGCCTTTATGTATAATTCTACATTGCTCAGTGCTCTTACAGTTATTCATTAATATGTACATATTGTCCCATCCCCTAACTCCTATACTCATGTTCATAGGTTTTTAGTCAGGATTAATCCTGACTCCAACAAGTGCACTGCCAAGGAGCAGATGAGCAAGACGACTGGGAGAGTGGTGAAGCGGAAGACTTCATACATGAACCTTCATGTAATCTCCTTCATCAGGGACTTCACAGAGTTCTATTTGCTAACTGACTAGATACAGGTGAGGTTCTGAAAATAGCTTTAATAATAATTATAATATAGGTATATGTGGGTATAATATAATTAATCATAATTTGATAATAATAATTATTAGGGATGCACCGATACCGGTATCAATATCGGGGCGATACTGAGCTCAATCTACTCGTAAAAATGATTTTTTTACTCCGATACCAACAACCGATACCAGGCGTGTAAACAGTGTTTGTGTTTAGAAAAAGAAACACTGACAACAGAGGGTATAATGAGGATAAAAAAAGGCAGTCTATGAAGTAAATATATTTTACTAGTGGAATATTAAACGAAATATAGTAAAACAACATTGCTTTGGTACCGTGGATTGAGCGTGCAGCGGGTCAGACGCGTGAGCTGGTCGAGTACATCCCTTTAACCAGACGTCATTGGAAAGTTTGTAGTTCAGTCAGATGTAAATGGCAAAGAAAGTCAAATAAGACATAATGTAGCTTATCAACGTTAACTGACGAGAGACTTGTTGATTGCTCTTGATTGACTAAATCATATATATAAGTAAAAAATAGATTTTTCGATTTTAATCGATTCTCATTTTTTACAAAACCGATATCGATTCTTAAATTTCAAGAATCGATTAGTCATCCTGTTTTCAGTTGATGAATGAATGGAGCATTGTAGCACGCCTCCCATCCAATAACTCGCAGTAATCTTTGTGTTTTGTTACTATTGATATGAAACTGTCTCAGATTTCAATTTACGTCCATTTTCTTACGATATTCAAAAAACATAAAGACAGTTTTGGCGCTGTGGCGGAGATTGCTCTGGCGCAGCTCAAGAATAGATAAGCAGCAGCGCGGAGCTCACATGATCTTCTCTTCCGCCCTTAATAATACCAGTTACAGCGCGAAATAAATATGAATGAGCATCTGAAAGTGTGTTAAAAGATAAGAGTAGGCCTACAACTTATCGAACTCCGTATCATGTCACATGGAATCGCTCAATCAGTGTTTCAACCATGGAAAGACGTAAGTAAATCAGCTTGTAAACGATGTCATGTAACGTCACATTTACCTCCGAAAAACCATATCCAGTGACCATAAACTCATTAGTCAGCTAGAAAAATTAACTCTAGAGAGGAGCATTTTGCTAGATATATGAACCATATTACATATTCATTATAATTGTTAATGTTATTCAATATTTATTAGCCTGACTTTGTCATACTCATATTCTAGTCAGAATGTGAGTCTGATACTGCTCCATAGGGCTTTGATTATGAGGCGTGTCTTAACCGAACCAGGAAAAAAAAAACTGCACTCAATTGGATAGACCTACAACCAATCAGAGCAAGCAAACGGCAAGGAAGGACGGCAAACACATCTTAATGATGGACAAATGCGTTGATTGCAGTTCTCTGTTCGTCTTTTAAAATTAATGCGCTGTAGATTTATTTTACAACAGACACGATAGCGGAATCTATACATCTATACATCTCAGTTCTCCAGCGGCAGCCATCTTTGTTGTAAACCAGTTCAAACCAAGCGCTCTTTGATGACGTGATAAATACGTAACTGCAGATCATCTGTCCATCATCGTATAAAGCCCGCCCTGGCAGTTTGATTGGCCCGACGATTTCTGAACCAATCATAATTACTCCTCAATGGATCGAGTCCAGACCGAACTTGTTGACGAACTTGAACCCGACCAAAAAATGTTGTGGGCGGGGTTCGGGCTGGCATCCAGGCTAAATATTTATTGCATGTTTGAATAAATCTGGCAAGTTTTTATGACCGCCACCATTTAAATGTTTATTTTTCATATAAATGTACTATAAAAATAAATAAAAATGTAATTTAAGAGTTTGTATTCAAATCAGTTAATTTTTACCTTCAATATTATAGTAGGCTAATGAAGCGTAGTAGAATACCACTGACTCCCATAGTTTACAGCATTAGTTAAAAGATTTGTTTTCCTTGAGAAAATTTGCAATATATTGTATTTGATATCCAAAATAATCGATATTGAATCAAATCGAATTGCAAGCTTGTGAATCAAATCAAATTGTGAAATTAGTGTCTATACCCAGCCCTATTATTTATGTATAATGGGTTGTTGTTCCCTACATTATTACAGGACGTGTGTACAAGTGAAGAAGTTCCATGAACACAAACATCCAAAGCACGCGCCCCGCAAACCAGCATCTCAGACAGCTCGCGAATAGTGAATTGAATTGAATACGAGCAATAGAATGAACAGTGAAAGTAACAGAGGCTCTTACAATGCATTTTTTGCAGGCTTAAGCATGAAAATAACTGAAGGAAATATATATTTTAATTAACAAAGTTAGCCAACTATATGATTCTTTTGATTTATATTCTAATATATTTAAAAATTAGAAATGCAGTGAAAATACAGGGATCGGTTTTCGGTATTGGCGAGTACCAAAATTGGAGTATCGGACTCGTTCTGGAAAAAGTGGTATCGGTGCATCCCTAATAATTATAACGACTCATTCTGGTTCCATGAAACCTACAATGAAAACGAGTCCACTTTTAACCGCAGCATTTTCTGTCATCAATGTATGACAAGTAGTGCTGTTAACTCATGTGATTTTAATTTTTGTCCAGCTTTAATGTGTTAAAATATTTAACGCAATTAACGCAGCATCTGTTCTTTCTGTCATCCTGTAGGGTTATATGATCAAGCTCTTATTCACGAAAATGCTTTTAAACCATTCATGTGCGACAAGACATAAGAGAACGCGCTCAGTGAATGTTTTCCTGACACACACGACGCACAAAGACAAGTGCACTAGTATCGCATTCTTTTTCGCACTTGAACAAACAATGAACACATTTATGCTAAATGTCAGTTTTTTCGAGTATCCTCAAGAACAGTCTTAAATAAGTTATATAAAATCTAAGAGTAGTGAGAGAATGAGATGTGTGAGATCCTGTCAGCATATGCAGGTCTTAAAGTGACAGCAGCCTCTAATTGTCTCTGTCAGTAAAGTTAATCAAAGAACAAAGGGAACACAAAATCACTCACTGGTTTTGACTAAGGAACGCTTGTAGCTTTAGGTTTAATGACAATAAGGATGAATCTATATTTCATTTATAATTTATGCAGTCCAGTGTTTTATAACCAATCAATTATAATGATATAATACATTTCCGTATTTCAATTTCATACCTGATAGACAGTAAAGGTACCGGTAAATATGACATAAATTTTGGGTTTAAATGAGGATTTTTAAAAATGGTTTTCTTAAATTAAAGTTGTTGTTTTTTGAAGCCTAACACATTTTTAAAATTTGGGGGAAAAAACATTTTCATCGAGACATCAGTAGCTATATTACTAATATCAGTGATACACGCCTTCATTCATAAAAATATTCCATTAACATGGGTAGGGATGGGTACCGAAAGCCGGTATTAAACGGGGCTGAATTTTTAAAGACCGCTGTATCGATAAGCTCGGACGTTATCGGTTCTGCTGTCGGTACTTGGAAAAATACAGGTACTGTTATTATTGCTATAAAGATGTTTTATCTCGCCAGCCGTTTCTATATACCATAATATTAAACCATTTGTCTGTGATGCATTTTTGCTATTCGCAGTCCAAGAGAGAGAGAGAGAGAGATCTCCACAGTGCGCACAACATGACAGCCCTAATGAGTGACGATGGAGGACAGAACTAAACATTCAAATATAGCCTGGTTACACATCAGATCTGTGATTTAGTCTGATTTTATTTTAGATTTTGGCTTCCAAAGATTATAATAATAATAATATATTTGAGGTAAAACCATTAAAAACTATAGCTGCCGGCATAATAAAACGCGTGCCGTAGTGCGCTAATGACACGTCCGATTCTCGAACTAATGACTCCTTTGAACCGATTACATTTAATGAATGGTCAAAACAACTGATCTGTCCAACACTGAACTCACGAGATGTCTGAATCGGTGTACAACAAATTGGTAACACTTTAAAATATGGTTCCATTTATTAAACTCTAGTTAACTACATTAGTTAACATTATAAACTGCACTTCTACAGCATTTATTAATCTTTCTAAATGTTAATTTCACCATTTACTAGTAGCCTACATTATTTAAATGAAAAGTTGTATTTGTTAAAAGAACACTCCACTTTTTTTGGGAAATAGGGTCATTTTACAACTCCCCCAGAGTTAAACAGTTGAGTTTTACCGTTTTCGAAACTATTCAGCCGATCTAATGTGTTTTCTTCTTTAATTTCAGGGCTCCAACTAGGATTCTAGGTCTCCAAGGTCAGGGCATGCGATAGGCCATAGACCTTCGTCAAGTGGCAGGGGAAGTTTATTTTTCCTTTCTGTTTTAAATGTTTATGCAAATGTTAAATGTTTTATTTTTTAATGTTCAATGTTTTATTTTATTTCAATATTGCCATAGTGTTATTTATTGCTCTTTAGAATGTGGTAATAATCAATTATTTGCACCGCTTCAAAATAGTGAATGAACTAGTAACAGTTTGCTCTGTAACTTAACAAAACTTGTCCTCATTTTTATCAATTTGTATTATTGTTCCGTCATAGCAACCAGTCATGTGGAACTATTGAATGAACTCCGCTGGGCGTTGTGGCCACATTACAAACATAGAACGGACGTTAACTTTTGATGGTACAATGGCATGTTGTCCAATGTCCATTATCCCTTTATGTTGTATCTGTATGTTTTTAAATAAATAACTTAACAATTTTCTTATTGTCTGTAGTTAATTGCAATGTTTTAGAAAATGGGTGATTTCTTTTAATGATGGCTAATATTAATTCACAGTGATAAAGTATTTAAATTGTACAGTGAGAGTTTGAATTTACAGTGATTAACTGTTATCTACAATTTATAGTACTGTATTGCGTACAATACATAAAAAACAGTGCTTAACTGTTTTTTTGTATGTAAATGCAATAGAAATCGCAGTATTTATTTTTTTCTTCTACAGTAAAACAATCAATACTGTAAATACGACTAAAATCACAGTGTTTAATTGTTTTTTTATTTTACAGTTAATAAACAAAATACTGTAAATGGAAGTACAGTACCCTTACTGTAAAACGTATTCACAGTAACTTACTGGCAACAATTAGCCAGTAAGTTACTGTGAATACAACTAAAATCACAGTATTTAATTGTTTTTTATTTCACAGTGTATACATAAAATACTGTAAATGGAAGTACAGTACCCTTACTGTAAAATGTATTCACAGTAACTTACTGGCTAATTGTTGCCAGTAAGTTACTGTAAATTTTACGGTAAATTTTTTACAGTGTATGTTTATGTTTAATAGTTCCTCCATAATTACATACATAAATAAATATATTTTGTGTTAGATCAGTTAACTGTGTCGGAAGTGTGCAGTAGAAGACACACATACATTAACGATTTCAATATATAATTTATCCTCTCCAAAAAGACATAAACATTAAGGATAACATCTGAAGTTAATTTACATACATATATTGTAAAACTAATCCTTTGAGACTGAGACGCTGCAAATCGGGTGATTTTAGGTCAATGTTTTGGCTGTAAATCAATGATGCCCTCGGTCGGTAGGGAATAGTAAGATGGCCGCTCAAACACTTGCGGCGACATCACCGCCTGATGGCAGTTTAGAACGCAATGAGCAATCCAGTCATTATACAGATCAGTGGTTCGAACACATTCGATCACAAGAGCGTTTTCGACTACCTCTGGAAGTGGTCAAAAGTGGACAAGCTCAAAATGTATTAAACCCCGTTTACACCTGTATTGTTACCCGATCGACCAAAACGCATCTTAATACGAGGTGTAAACAGGGCCACTGAATCTTACTGAACTAAAAAATTGAACTGAACTGATGCAAAAAGCTACAACAAGAGTGTCTTTTCCCTAGTTGCTGTAAAGGAGAAAGGGTGATAGCCACTTTGATTCTGGGCAGGGAAATTCAGCTCCTGATGAGGCGTTAAGCTGCTCTGTTCAGGAGTGATTTATTTTAATGGGCAGCCGGGGACGTGATTGCACACAGCTAAGGTGTGGGTCAGTGCTTCTGCAAATGAGAGCTGAAATCGGCCATATTCACGCCGCTTGAGCTCACGAACAGCACCAATCCTCATTGAAGTGAATGAACACTGATCTATAAACAGCTTTTTGGTAAAACTATCGGCAGAGACTGTGATCACTGTGTCAGACGCAATTGCCGACATTAAACGTGACTAGGGATCAAGTCTAGTGATGTTTAACAGCAGTTTCTTCAGAGACCTGATGGAGAGCCCGGGGGTGATATCACAATAGGTAACTCAATCGCATAGTCCGCTCCATGAGTATTAGTCATTCCTAAGCCCTATTCGGACGGGGCTAGTTTAACATGGGTGGGGTAAAGTAATAATTACCATTACCAGAGCTTCTCTGTCATTTTAGTCCCACCCGAATATGCCATCTCAGTGGACAATGTCAGTAAAGATTACGGCGACTTTTACCTTCAGTAAAAAGGTCTGGGAAAATGACCTCAGGTTATACTTATCCCGTGCAAACAGACCCGCTGTAAATATGTACGTAAATATTTTGTCATTTCCTGTTTAAATGTAGTTTTCCGGAGACGCTTGAAAAAGCATCCAGTTGCGTTATAGACGCTGGGACAAGTCTGTGGCAAAACTCAAGTGTTTTCCACATACCATTCAGATCAGACAGAAGAATCGAAAGCACTTGTTAGAGGCACAAAACATCTTTTAGCGTTAGGTAAGTGCCTATTACCAACACAATCCAATGTTAATTGATACATCGTTCGACTGGACATAACTGTTTTATACAGGTCCTTCTCAAAAAAATAGCATATTGTGATAAAGTTCATTATTTTCCATAATGTAATGATAAAAATTAAACTTTCATATATTTTAGATTCATTGCTCACCAACTGAAATATTTCAGATCTTTTATTGTTTTAATACTGATGATTTTGGCATACAGCTCATGAAAACCCAAAATTCCTGTCTCAAAAAATTAGCATATTTCATCCGACTAATAAAAGAAGTGTTTTTAATACAAAAAAAAAAAGTCAACCTTCAAATAATTATGTTCAATTATGCACTCAATACTTGATCGGGAATCCTTTTGCAGAAATGACTGCTTCAATGCGGCGTGGCATGGAGGCAATCACCCTGTGGCACTGCTGAGGTGTTATGGAGTTGTGCTTGTGAGGTGTTATGGAGTTATGTTATGCTTCGATAGTGGCCTTAAGCTCATCCAGAGTGTTGGGTCTTGCGTCTCTCAACTTTCTCTTCACAATATCCCACAGATTCTCTATGGGGTTCAGGTCAGGAGAGTTGGCAAGCCAATTGAGCACAGTAATACCATGTAAACCATTTACCAGTGGTTTTGGCACTGTGAGCAGGTGCCAGGTCGTGCTGAAAAATGAAATCATCATCTCCATAAAGCTTTTCAGCAGATGGAAGCATGAAGTGCTCCAAAATCTCTTGATAGCTAGCTGCATTGACCCTGCCCTTGATAAAACACAGTGGACCAACACCAGCAGCTGACACGGCACCACAGACCATCACTGACTGTGGGTACTTGACACTGGACTTCAGGCATTTTGGCATTTCCTTCTCCCCAGTCTTCCTCCAGACTCTGGCACCTTGATTTCCGAATGACATGCAACCACTGAGCAACAGTCCAGTGCTGCTTCTCTGTAGCCCAGGTCAGGCGTTTCTGCCGCTGTTTCTGGTTCAAAAGTGGCTTGACCTGGGGAATGCGGCACCTGTAGCCCATTTCCTACACACGCCTGTGCACGGTGGCTCTGGATGTTTCTACTCCAGACTCAGTCCACTGCTTCCGCAGGTCCCCCAAGGTCGGTTCTTCTCCACAATCTTCCTCAGGGTCCGGTCACCTCTTCTCGTTGTGCAGCATTTTTTGCCACGCTTTTTCCTTCCCACAGACTTCCCACTGAGGTGCCTTGATACAGCACTCTGTGAACAGCCTATTTGTTCAGAAATTTCTTTCTGTGTCTTACCCTCTTGCTTGAGGGTGTCAATGATGGCCTTCTGGACAGCAGTCAGGTCGGCAGTCTTACCCATGATTGCGGTTTTGAGTAATGGAACAGGCAGGGAGTTTTTAAAAGCCTCAGGAATCTTTTGCAGGTGTTTAGAGTTTAGAGGTTCTCGTTTAGAGAACCTTTTCATGATATGCAAATTTTTTGAGATAGGAATTTTGTGTTTTCATGAGCTGTATGCCAAAATCATCAGTATTAAAACAATAAAACATTTGTATTTCAAAAAATATTTCAGTTGGTGTGCAATGAATCTAAAACATATGAAAGTTTAATTTTTATCATTATATTATGGAAAATAATGAACTTTATCACAATATGCTAATTTTTTGAGAAGGACCTGTATATAAATGTAGGTTATATACAGTCGTGCTCAGAATTAATGGTACCCCTGGTAAATATGATAAAAAATGGCTGTAAAAAATAAATCTGCATCGTTTATCCTTTTGATCTTTCATTCAAAATATTGGCAAAAATCTAAACTTTCATTGAAGTAAAAGAATAGAAAGTGGGGGGGGAAATCACATTATGAAATAAATGTTTATCTCCAAAACACGTTGGCCACAATTATCGGTACCCTTTTATTAAATACTTTTTGCAATCTCCTTTTGCCAAGATAACAGCTCTGAGTTTTATCCTATAATGCCTGATGAGTTTGGAGAACACAGACAAGAGATCAGAGACCGTTCTTACAGAATCTCTCCAGATCCTTCAGATTCCCAGATCCATGTTGGTGCTTCTTCTCTTCAGTTCACTCCACTCATCAGGTCTGGGACGGTCATGGCAGAAGCTTCATTTTGTGCCACTTAACACATTTTTGTGTTGATTTTGATGTTTGTTTTGGATCGTTGTCCTGATGGAAGATCCAACCACGGCCCATTATACGATTTCTAGCAGAGGCTGTCAGGTTTAGATTTTTTATCTGTTGGTATTTGATAGAATCCACGATGCCATGCATGTATCTGAACAAGAAGTCCAGGACCTCCAGCAGAAAAATATGACCACAACATTAAAGATGGTATATTAAATTGTACACATGGGGTACTTTTTATCCTTGTGTGCACCAAACCCATCTTGCATGTTTGCTGCCAAAAAGCTATTTTTTAGTTTCATCTGACCACAGAACCCTGTGCTGTTTGAAGGTCCAGTCATGTCTGACAACTGAATTTGCTGGGGTTTGTTTTTGGATGAGCAAGGAGGATTTTTCTTGAAAACCTCCCAAACAACATGTGGTGATGTAGGGGTTGTTTAATTTTTTTTTTAATAGGCTTTCTGAACCCAAGACTCAACTAATCTCTGCAATTCTCCATCTGTGATTCTTGAAGAGTCTTTGGCCACTCAAACTTTCATCCTCACCATGCATTAAAACAATATAGACACACGTCCACTTCCTGGCAGATTTGTAACATCTTTAGTTGTTTGGAAGTGCTAAATTATTGCCCTGATGGTCAAAATAGGTATTTTCAATGCTTTAGCTATTTTCTTACAGACACTTTCTGTTTTGTGATGCTCAACAATCTTTTGATGCACATCAGAACTATATTCTTTGGTTTTACTCATTGTAATGGATGATTAAGGGAATTTGGCCTTTGTGTTTCCTCATATTTAAACTCCTGTAAAACAAGAAGTCATGGCTGGACAATTTCATGTTCCTAGTCACACTGGTGTGCAAAAAAAGGTAAATATGAATGGGAATATACTTCAGAGATATTTTACTCGTAAACAATTCTAGGGGTACCAATAATTGTGGCCAACTTGTTTTGGAGAAAAACATTTATTTCATAATGTGATTTCCCCTCCACTTTCAATTATTTTACTTCAATGAAAGCTTCGATATTTGCCATTTTTTTTAATGAAATATCAAAAGGATAAACGATGCAGAATTATTTTTTATAGCCATTTTTCATCATATTTACCAGGGGTACCATTAATTCTGAGCACGACTGTATGTGTTTACGCACGTGGTATCAGGAAGCAACGTAATACGCACATGACGACAGGAGGGTGACAGCGATGCGCAAATCGAGTTATCCCTCCCACTTCTGCTAGTTTTACTGAGATATCTTATCCCGTGCAAATTGGCCATTAATATTACAGACATCCTGTGGTAAAATTATATTACTACATCTACCCTTGTAAAGTTAATCCCGTCCGAATAGGGCTCTAGTCAACTAGATACTCGAGTGGTGAAGTTGATGGCAGAAGAAGCAGGTGTGATTCTTTAGATAATGACTTCAGTGTATAGCAAATAAAATACAATATAACAGTTAAATCCAATTTCTGGTTCAAATATACTGTGTAACATATAAACACAACACCTCAATCCAATAGGCAAAGATAAAAGAACAAAATAATCACATTCCCCCCACGAGGTGAAAGTTTATATGAAAGACGCCGCAGTCTAGGACAGGCACTTCGGCATTCTACACCATGCCATCGATCTGTCATTGCCATCATTTCCTGCCTTAACAAGCAGAGGCAGTGTTCCAGGTTATTTATGTAACCCCCATTGGGAGAAGACCTATTGATTTATTTACTCAGCTCAAACCAAGGATGCATTCCGTGCTCCGCTCCTGCTGGAGAACACAGGTAGGTGGTGGAACACGATTTATGCAATGCCCTTTGAAATGAGCTTTGAATAATTTTTAATCTCATTTGTAGACGGGGGCAATATCTCTCACGTAGAGCATGAGACAGGATCTGATGACTGTCTATCTCCGCTCTTCTTTCGGAATTTCAGCAGACGGAAGTGACCCTGAGTGACCTGATGGGGATTGATTTAGCTACTGATTTGAAAATTAACTTTAGATAGAGAGAGATAAAAAGGGAGTGTGCAAGAAGAGAAGATAAAGAGTGAATTATAAAGAGCAGAGAAAGGAAAATGAGAGTAAATGTACAGGTATAGTTTGAAAATAGGCTGTGACATAAAACAGTGAATGAATACAGAGAGAGAGAGAGAGAGAGAGAGAGAGAGAGAGAGACCCTATTGTTTCAGAGACAACATATAATAAGTGTGTAGACAATGGCCTTGTTTTAGAAACAAGGAGCAGCAACATGAATTAAAAAATTATTGTTTCCATAATTTTTGGGTTACTCACCTCACACCAATTATTAGCCTTAAAATCATAGTGAGTCATTTTAAATGACATGATGAAGAAAGGTTCAAAAACTTTACTCTCATTTAACATTCATTTAACATTTAACAAATTATGTGGTTTTTAAAAAGATTTTGCTAGAACTGTGTTTAATCATTAAAATATTGCGTTCTCTGTTCAAACACCCACACAATCTCATTCTTAAATGAAAATAGTTCACCTGTCTATTAAACTCTGTAAAAAAATGTTTTTGACAAAATCACACCAGAACATTTAAATCTGAGTTGGACCTGCCACTAACCCAGAGAGAGAGTAGTAGTCATGTATGAAACAGCTAAACAAACAGTCTTTTCAACCACACAGTATCGTTATTTCTGTGTTACAAATAATCATATTCTCATAGAAGTACTGGGATAAAAGATAATAGTTTGGATAAAAACACTGCTGGATACAGAAGCGATCATAATAGATCAAATCACCTTTTGAAAGTAACTTCAAATAACGATTGTAGCAATTGCATCGTTACACCACCGGCTGATGACAAGTGACTGTTAAAAATGTATTTGTCATTGAATCATTCATTAAAGAGATTAGTTCAAAAACGCTGATTCATCTAGTAATGAAAGTGTGAGTCATTGAATCATTAATTAACACCAAGTTTTTTTAAAGACCCCCTGTGGAAAAAAATCAAGTTTCATTTATTTGACCAGGTGGATACATAAATTGCGAATATAGCCTACAGAAATGTATTATCACTGGAAGACATTCTGACAATTTTTCTGACAGAAAGTTTAAAATCTTTATTTTAAACCACATTCACAAAATGGAAAAGGCACCCGTTTTATAAAATCACTGTATTTAAGCGTTCTAAGATGAACGGCCATAGTGACAATCTTTGATGGATCAGGGACACAGAGAAGAAGAGCAGAGAGACGACTGTGAAGAAGCTGTAATTCAATAAGCCAATTTTCAGGGCCCGGCCCGTGCAGAGGTGTCGAGAGAGAGAGAGAGAAGAGTGTGTGTGAGAGAAGAGTGTGTGTGTGAGAGTATCCACATCTGGATACTTAATAGCTGACGCATAATGTGTCCATGGCCAATTCCAATGTGCCAATGACACGATTTCAGGTAAAAATGTATATGCACATATACAAGGTAAAGTGTTGATCTTGGAAACAGGTTCCTCTCACACAATTTCCAAATAACAGAAACTGTGGGCCAGACATAAAGATAGAATTCATAACAGAGGTCAGCAATGTCTCTGTCTGAAACTATGAGTCATGACCTGGTTAAATGCTTAGCCAAATCCAGACTCCATCCTAAATCTCTCTTAAAACTATGCAAAGAGATTAAACATTCATCATAAACTCCCTGCCAAGCCATGAAGCCAACCAAGTCTTGTTGGTTAACATATATTTTGGCATGTATGTTTTTTTTTTCTTCCTCCTCTCAGCATCCCTCGGCCACACTTTTCGCACTCTTGAGAACTACTTGCTTTGACCTATCAGAAGCTGACATTCACTGTTTCCTGTGACCTTTTATAGCTTCTGGATCACCATCACATGGGATGCCACGAGTGACGTAATGACGCTACACCAATCGAGATTGGAATAATTCCATAGTTGACTTCAGACGCTACATACCGAAGGCATTCCCCAAAGTGTTGAGTATCGGTGCAGCGGGAGTTCCCTTACAAAAGGGAACACCAACTATAAAAACATATTGTTTAAGAAATAATAATAATACAGATATTTATATATCGAACTATGTTCTAATTGGTCTGTTGAGCATTAATATTAGAAAAGCCATAAAACTGTGCTGACTCAATAATCTTAAAAAAAACAAAAACAAGTTTAATCAAGTAATCGGGCATCACAGCTGCCAAAGTATGGATATATTGGCATTATTATGTAAGCAAAAAGTAAATTATTATTGCTGTAATGGATTTAAGTTACATATAAAAATGGATTTACTCCAAGAATAATGATAAAGGATTTATGCTTATATTGTCGAAAACCCCACTTTTTAAAGGGGTGGTATAATGCCCTTTTCACAAGATGTAAAGTAAATCTCTGATGTCCCCAGAGTGTCTATGTGAAGCTTTAGCTCAAAATACCCCACAGATATTTTTATATAGCATGTTAAAGTTGTCACTTTTTGAGGGTGAGCAAAAACGCAGTTTTTGTGTTTGTCCCTTTAAATGCAATTGAGCTGAGGGCGGGGCTTCAACAATGTGTGTCTTAAGCAGCTTTGATTACCTTACACAGACATGCACTGAAAATATCAAAAATGTTAGCCTTTTTATGTTCAAACCGGAGTCAGTAAGATGGAGAGACTCAAGAAGTAACAACATGTAGACAACATTGCGGAATGGTTAGTTGATGAATTTATGTAGCTTATGTGTAATCTTTCAGTCATTGATTAGCATAATATCTCTTGATAAATCGTGTTCTGGGGGCAGGGTTTATGTAAATTTTAGGGTTAGTGATGTCACCCTAAAAGGGACATCACTAACTGGAATGTCCTGTAGTCCCTACCAGCCGTTTGTTGTAGTCCTTAAAAAGCAATTTCTTTAAAAGAAAACATCTCCCTTTGCTTTGAACTTTGCGCATCATAACTTTGCAGATGTTGTTTATGCTCAAACAGCAACATTACACACTAACTAAAGTTAGAAAAGTGAAATCATAATCAACCAACTCTTTAAAGGAACTGTATTATACTGTATATATTTATACTGTACTGTATATAATACCATTCAAAAGTTATTACTTTTATTCGACAAGGATGCATTAAAAGGTTTAAAATTGACAGTAAACACATTTAGAATGTTACGAAAGATTTCTATTTCACATAAATATTGTCGTTTTGAACTCTCTATTTATTAAATAATCTTAAAAAATTGTATCACGGTTTCCTCAAAATATTAAGCATCACAACTGTTTTCAACTTTGATAATAAAAAATGTTTCTTGAGCACCAAATCAGCATATACTGATTTCCTTTGTCACTGAAGAGTCAAGACTAAAGTAATCTTGACATTTTTAAATTTCAAAATAGAAAACAGTTATTTCAAATTGTATAATATTTTGCAATATTGATGTTTGTACTGTATTTTTGATCCAAAAAAAATCTCTGGACTCAAACTTTTGAATGGTAGTGTATCTCTTTACTTCAGTTAATTTGTTTTTCACGAGGCCTCCTCCGAAAAACACCAATGTGAGTGCAGATTATTGAAGCAGCAAATTACATATAAACAAGCACTTAAGTTTAAGTATTCCAAAACAAATAGACAATTGCATTTTGTCTGATTCATTAAGGCATCTGCATGAGCTTCTGCAGGACATGCATGATCAGAAAATCAACATGAATTAACAGTGATGCTTCTCTTTTGACAGAGAAGTACCTTGCCTATATCATTTAGCATTAACTAGGATCCCATCTACACAGAGATGCAGTTCATGTTATTTTTAGGCGATTCTTAGAAGACGGCCACACTGTCATGAAAGGGTTTCATCATACAGAAAGTGTCAAAAACGGTTTGCCACAAAAGCGTGAACTTTCAGCACGCATCGGGCATGGCTTCAACATCACAGGATGATCAGGAGTGAGAGCTGTCATAACCTGTTCTCCAGTCATCTCTCCAGTGACTGTCAACTAACCGCACCTCTGCTAGTCCTACTGAACCCCCTGAAGACCATTCAGTTCACACAAACACAACATTCCTAACATGCAAAGCCCTCAGGTCTAAAACAGACCTAAATTTAACGTAAAGCATAGCGAAAAGATATAAGCATGCAAAACATGACATGCTGTTATTAAAGTGTACATCACTCCCATCACATTCATCACTATAGAAATTGTCACTAAGAAAGAAACTGCTTTTGTCAAACAACCATTGCACATTATAATTTCACTATCAGCAATGACATATGGGCATTCTGCTGAAGGTTTAATGGTCACCTTTCATTCGCCGGAAGCCGCACAGACCATTGGTACGGGGCGTGCAGACCAGCGACAGAAACCAATAAAAAGTGCTCTCGGCTCACTCAACATGATGCATGTCAGACAAGCACAAATGCCAGTTACTGTTGCTCCCCACCACCTTTGTCACTAATAAAACGTGTCTCCTCATATTTCTTCAAATAAATAAATTTTCTGCTGACCTTTTTCAAATTAATGAGGCTGTATAAAATACCACTTAATCTGCCATTTTCAAGTTTTATTACAGGCTATAATATATCTTTGATTGCAGCAGCTGTTGGTATTGTGTGGTTCTGAATGCTGATGAGCAGCGTGTGTATATATATATATATATATATAAAAGAACGATATAAAACTTTATGGGTTTAAGCATTGAGGAGGTTGTTCTGGATTTGAGGCACAGTTTCATGCAAGGAGGGCTCTGAAATTATGCAATTATTTGAGAAGAATTAAATCTTTACATAAAAAAAACAATCTAGTTGAATAACAGAGATGATGACCATTAAGCAAGGACAAATATTTTATAAATATATCAACTTGCTTGACAGTCCATGCATGAAAAAGACAAAGGGTTAATTGATTGTTATGATATCCCATTATCTCATGCCATTATTTGTTATTAGCCTACTATAAATCGTATATGCATGTCCTCACATAAAATAGAGATTTCAATGATCTGAAACGAAACACTATTAAATGTTAGTAGATACTGTGTCGTTTAAGATATGGTTGTGAAATTAGTCAGTTAGGGAAAAGCAAAAACAGCCATAGTTCTATCGGCTGCAAACTTCAGCAATGTAATTTGCGGTAAGTAAGATAAATGAGTCGGCACACAACACTTCACTAAGTAAAACAATTAATTACAATTAATCACACTGGACGGATCTCAAGTGTAGCCTGTGATAGGCTTGTCTGTTTGATGCATTGCCTTTATGAGGGCCAGTGGCTACATTTCAATCCACCGCTAAGTAGCTGAGTTATTAAAATCAATCCATCTATGTATCCAGTCATAATGGCATCCTGCATAATGACTGGTACAAAGACAGAAGCCAAAAGGAAAGTTGCTCGATATTTCAAAGTGATTGGACTCTTTCTGATTGCCTCTGCGTGCATATACATATCCTCTGAAGATCTAACAAGAGAGCCATAACTAGAGAAACAAACAGACAGAAATTCACACACATTAAATCATATCATATTATTGATAAAGACAGTGGCTGTTATTTATTTTCATGCCAAATAACAATTTTGGGGCACATTTTGGGGATTAAATTGTAAAACTATCACAGTTATTGAGTGACTTATGGATTATTGTCCTTTCTTTGTACAAGTCACTTGAGATGTTTATAGATGTTTTTTCCAGTGCAATCACACATGGGATTCTGTCGCACATGTTGGGGCTGTCATTCCCTTTCTTAGCATGGCTGACTGAGGATTCACTCAATAGCTAAAGCTCATTGATATGGCAAAAACCATCTCATCCCTGCCACTCTCAGACAAGACGGCCGCCTCTGGATCTCTCGGCTCAGTCGCCAGTCAGTGATGAGCCTGAGGATCAAGAGAGGAATACAGATTCAACTGATGGATTTCTCTCTCAACTAGGATTAAAACTTACATCTGTGACAAGCCTAAGGCCCTAAACTGGACTGTCACTCTGTGATTAAATAATATACAACAATGACCTGCATTTAAGTGACTGTATAAAGTATTAATAAGCTTGGTCATCTAGTATTGTCAATGATGATTGTCACATAATTTGAGAAAAACGCTTGGCAAATATAAAGTGAGGTCTAAAAATCAGAAGTCTGTTTCCGCCTATTTATAAACTAAGTAACTGTGACTTTTGTGATTGCGACTATATATACAGTACCTTTCAAAGGTTTTGGGTCGGTAAGTTTTTTATTCTGCCGAACTTGCATTTATTTGATCAAAAATACAGTAATATTGTAGGCCTAATATATTATTACAATTTAAATGTAGGGTTTTAATTTTGAATCACATAATCTTTCAGAAATTATTCAGAATAATTTGCTGATTTGGCGATTAAGAAATATTTCTTATTACTTATTATTAATATTAAAAACAGTTGTGCTGGTTTACATTTTTGTGAAAATTTTCCACATGAACAGGAAGTTCAAAAGAAGGGCATTTTTTTTGTAACAATGTAACAATTATCAATATAATGCACCTTTATTGAATTAAACATTCCCTTTCAAGGGAACTTCGAGCTGCGTCAAACGCTGTGGGAACGCCCCTGTGTTGTGTGTCATGAAGCACGTATGGAATCAGTCCAATAGAGAGATGAAACGTCATAGGCGGGTGACGTCATCGACCAGGAACTATAAAAGCACCCCAAAACACAAGCGCATTAGCTTCTGTGCCTTCAGTCGCGCTACATGTGAATCTGTCCCTGTGTGATATTGTCTGTCCTACATACTCTGCACCACACAAACAATTTATATATACATATATATATATAGAATGGCGAACGAGCAGCAATTTAAGAAGTGTGTTACTCCCTGCCCACACTATTTAACGGGTGGGGATACACACGTTCTTTGTGTTGTTTGTTTGGGAGTGCAGCATGCCCAGTCAGCTCTCGAGGGAGCTGACTGTGAGCATTGTGAGCGTCTGCCGTTAAAGACGCTCCGCTCCCGCCGACTGCTCTTTGAGGAGAGCGGTTCGGTGCGCGCTCCCCACCATTCGGGTCCCGCTTCTGTTGAGGCAGAGCGGCGGCGCTTATCGTGGGGATCGCAGATGGATCTCTCAGCGGGGGTTGAGACGGGCGCTGCCTTATATCTCCCTTCACCTGTGAGATCCAGTGCCTCAGTCCCGAGTTCGGAAGCACGCGCTGCGGTTTCTTCCGCTCGGGTTGAGGCACCAACACTGCAGCTATCCAGTTCTGAGGAGCTGGATGTTGTCAGTATTGAGGGAGAGGTGGAGGATTCGCCACCCCACACTCCCGAAAGTGATGAATTAATGGAGGTATTGACTAGGGCTGTTGATAAACTCAGTATTGAGTGGCCAGTGACTAGACAGGAGTCTGTTTCTAGATCTAAATTAGATGAAAGATTTTTGCCGTCACGTGTGCAGCCTCCACGCCGGTGTCTGCCGTTCTTTAACGATCTCCACACTGAGGTGTCGAGATCGTGGAAGAAACCGCTTTCATATAAAATATTTAGTCCCCAAACATCTACATATTCTAATATAATGGGGGCTAAATTTTATGGTTATGGCGCTTTACCTCGCGTGGAAGAGACACTCGCGAGCCATCTCTCTCCCGAGGCGGCGTCATCTTTTAAAACACCGGTATTACCCACCAAGCCCCTCAGAAATACATCTGCTTTGGTGGGTAAAGCGTATTCGGCTGCAGGTCAGGCTGCGTCATGCCTGCATACAATGTCAATCTTGCATACCACCAGGCTGACCTGCTAAAGGACGTGAGTGAGAGTGAGGAAGTCAGTGCTGACGTAGTTCGAGAACTGCGTCAGGCTGCTGATTTATCCCTGCGCGCCACCAGAGAATCGGCCAAGCTAGTGGGTCGATCTATGGCAGCTCTGGTGGCCGCAGAAAGACATCTTTGGTTAAATCAAACTAATATGAAAGAGAAAGAAAAAACTTTTCTTTAAGATGCTCCTCTCTCTCCTTCGGGGTTATTTGGCGAAGCTGTTAATTCTGTTATGGACAAATTCCAGGAAGAGAAAAAACAAGCTGCAGCTTTCAAAAAATTGCTCCTGTTAAAAATTCACGTCTCTGGGGCTGCTGGGCGGGAGCAGCCCCGGCCGTTTACAAGCTCATCCCATAGAGCGCAGCAGAAGCAGAGTGTCGCGTCTCGTGCTCCCCCTGCTGGACAGTGGGCTCAGGTGCGGCACTCTCAGCCGAAGCCTTCTAGCAATAGGCCTGATCTGAGGACAGTGTTATTGTCTAAGAAGGCTTCGGCTAAGAAGAAGTCCTGACGCCGAGGCGTTCAGGATGTTGAGGGTGGTCCCCACCGAGGCAGAAAGGAGTATACCTCTCTTTACGGTGCCCATTCTTCCTCGGTGCCCTCAGGGGGCCGTTCTGCCAACCCCGCCTTTATGCCGGGGCGTAGACGGTCCCAGCAAGCGCTTTCCCGAGGGACGCTCGCTCCCTCTGAGGAGGGTTTCAGAGCAGTCAAACTAGTCATTCCCTGCCGGTGCGCCGTTACAGGGCGCTGTGTTTGCTGCTCAAGTTACACCAGAGGCCAGTCTTGAGAGGCTGGTACCCTTAGTAGATTTTCTGGTAGAGTGGAAAAGCCTTCCAAGAAAAGGGTTATGCTATCCAGTTCAGGTGTCGTCCACCGAAATTCAGAGGGGTTCTGCACACAGTGGTGGGCCCCGAGCAGGCTCTGGTATTGGAACAAGAGGTGAAAACGCTCCTTCAAAAGGAGGCTATAGAACGGGTTCCTCCTCCCAGTTTGGAGTCAGGTTATTACAGCCCATATTTCATCGTTCCGAAGAAGGATGGAGGGTTGCGTCCAATTTTAGACCTGCGCCTATTGAATCGCTCAGTAGGGAAGCTAAAATTCAAGATGCTCACTATCAAGCAGATCGTGTCTCAAATCAGATCCGAGGACTGGTTTGTCACGATAGATCTAAGGGACGCGTACTTCCACATTTCCATCCTTCCACAACACAAGAAGTTCCTGAGGTTCGCCTTCGGGGGCGATGCGTACCAATACAGGGTTCTTCCATTTGGCCTAGCCTTATCTCCCCGCACTTTCACGAAATGCATGGATGCAGCACTGGTGCCTCTGAGGCTTCAGGGCATTCGTATTCTCAACTATATCGACGATTGGTTGATTTTAGCTCAGACGGAGCAGATGGCGGTTCGGCATCGAGATGTTGTCCTTGCTCATATCAGAAAGTTAGGGTTGAGGCTGAACGCAAAGAAAAGTGTATTATCTCCTTCCCAGAAGACCACTTTTCTGGGTGTCGTTTGGGATTCGGTCTCGATGCGGGCGCGACTCCGACCCGAATCGCTTCGATTCTCTCAGCCGTGAAACAAGTAAGGCTAGGCCAGCTATTCACTGTGAAGCAGTTTCAGAGACTGTTGGGTCTGATGGCAGCAGCGTCCAACGTTTTACCTTGCGGCCTGTTGTACATGAGACCGTTGCAGTGGTGACCCAGGACCAAGCGATTCTTCCCGAGGGGCAATCCGCTCCGCTTGATCAAAGTCACGCGGCGCTGCCTTCGTGCTCTGGTCATGTGGAAAGAAACTTGGTTCCTGTCCAAAGGTCCGGTGCTGGGGGCTCTTTGTCGTCGCGTAACGTTTACGACGGATGCTTCCGTCACAGGGTGGGGGGCGGTCATGAGTGGTCGTCCAGCCCAAGGTCTGTGGCAGGACCATCATCTTTCTTGGCACATAAACTGCCTGGAGATGTTGGCGGTGTTTCAGGCTCTGAAGCACTTCCTAGCAGACCTGAGAGGTCATCATGCGTTAGTTCAGTCAGACAACACGTCGGTGGTCTCTTATATCAATCATCAGGGGGGCCTGCCGTCTCGCCGGCTTTACAAGTTGGCCCGTAAGATCCTCCTGTGGTCCCAGGGGAAGCTACTATCACTGAGAGCAATGTATCTTCCGGGGTATTTAAATGTGGTAGCGGACTCCCTGTCGAGGCAGGGGCCGAGGCCGGGGGAATAGAGACTCCACCCCGAGGTGGTGGAGCTCCTTTGGTTGAGTTTCGGTCGCACCGGGAGCTCCATCAGTCTTCCAGCCCCTCTGGGGTTGGACGCTAGGGTACAGCCGTGGCCGAGGTCACGCCTGTATGCATTTCCCCCGATTGCTCTGCTACCAGGATTTCTGGAGAGGGTTCGCCGGGACGGGGTCAGCCTACTATTAGTAACCCCGTTCTGGCCGGCCCGAGTATGGTTCACGGACCTGATTTCTCTCCTGGACGGCTCTGCTTTGGAGCTCCCGGTCAGGAGGGATCTACTCTCTCAGACGGGCGGCACGATATTTCACCCCCGCCCAGAGCTGTGGAAATTGTGGGTTTGGCCTCTGAGGGAGCCCAGCTCATAGATTCTGGTCTCTCAACTGAGGTTGTTGAGACCATTCTTCACTCCAGAGCTCCATCCACGAGGAAGCTTTATGCCTTGAAGTGGAAACTTTTCACTTCTTGGTGTGGAGAACACCTGCAGGACCCAGTTAACTGCCCAGTGGATTTCCTGCAGGAGCGCTTCTCCACAGGGTTATCCCCCTCCACACTGAAGGTGTATGTGGCGGCACTAGCTGCTTACCACGTCCCTTTTAGTGGAGTTTCTCTTGGGAGACACCCACTTATAACTCGTTTCCTCCGTGGTACTTTGAGGCTGAGGCCAGCAGTTCGTACGAGGGTGCCGACCTGGGATCTGGCCGTTGTATTGGAAGGTCTTTCCCTAGCTCCTTTTGAGCCCATCGAAGAAGTTCCTGAGAAGTTTCTCACTTTTAAAACTATCTTTCTACTTGCTATCTCCTCTTTAAAAAGAATCGGAGATTTACAGGCTCTGTCGGTTTCACCCTCGCGCCTGGAATTTTCGCCTGGCATGGTTAAGGCTTTTCTGCATCCTAGACCAGGGTACGTTCCCAAGGTCCCTACTAATGTTGTTAGACCTACGGTTCTGCAGGCTTTCTGTCCTCCTCCATTTATATCATCGGACCAGGAGAAACTTCATTTACTCTGCCCTGTTAGGGCGTTAGACGCCTATGTCCACAGAGCTGTCCTGTGGAGAAAATCGGAACAACTCTTTGTATGTTTCGGGCCACCCAGGAAAGGGTGTCCTGCGTCTAAACAGAGAATGAGCAAGTGGGGTTGAGGCTATCTCACTTGCTTATGAGTCGGCTGGCCAGCCTTCACCTCTACCAGGAGTATGGCTGCTTCTAAAGCTTTATTGTCAGGAGTTTCCCTGAGTGATGTTTGTGATGCGGCTGGATGGTCTTCACCGCATACTTTTATTAGGTTCTATGACCTAGACCTAAGCTCTACCCCTGGTGCACAGGTGCTCTCGTCCTCTGTGCGCTAGTCTCACATGGCGGTCATTTGGTCCTATGGCGACATGGGTATTCGCGTTCCCACAGCGTTTGACACAGCTCGAAGTTCCCTTGAAAGGAAACGTCTCGGTTACGTATGTAACCCTAGTTCCCTGATAGGGAACGAGACGCTGCGTCGTTCAGCCATACTCCCGGCACTCCCGTTAGCGCTCCTTCAGGCCTATCAGAAGCTAATGCGCTTGTGTTTTGGGGTGCTTTTATAGTTCCTGGTCGATGACGTCACCCGCCTATGACGTTTCATCTCTCTATTGGACTGATTCCATACGTGCTTCATGACGCACAATGCAGGGGCGTTCCCACAGCGTTTGACGCAGCGTCTCGTTCCCTATCAGGGAACTAGGGTTACATACGTAACCGAGACGTTATATGTATATGACTTCTTGAGTAATTTGTCACAACTTACAGTAATGTCATATATTGTATGTCTTATTTTAAACCATCGCACAATTACCTTTGTTTTTTGCTCTGAGGATGCAGGAAACAGGCTTCAATAGAGATCACATTGAAAATCTGGGAGTCGAATAATTTAAACCTGAAAATAGGTTTATTTTTACTTACAAATCAAATGCTACGACATTCTGAAATCCATTTTTTAACTCAACTTTTCACCTGATGATAATCTAATTTGAAATGGAAAAATAACCATTCAGTTACGTTCTTCACATGGCAAATACTTAGAAAAGTAGCTGTCATGAATAACTCAGATACAATGCTGTGAAATATCTCTATTAACCTTTAAAAACAACTTTAAGAACTCAAGATTTCAGATGCGCTCAATCTCTACACACTTGTATGAATCATTGATGACACTGTATCAGCACTTTATCGCTCAATAGAATTATTCTCATCTGTGACTGTGAATTTAGGTCAACCAGTTGAGGTGATGTCATTCAATTGAGTTCGGAATACCATGATGTCATTACCGACTTCCAGGAAGCATTTTAGCACCAGCATATCTAAAACAAATGTTGGTGCTCCCAGAGTGCACTACAGGTGAGCAGGCAAAATGAAGAGGTCAGAAACTAATTTACTTTCTCCTTCTGGTAAGCCTGATGATGTCACATTTAAAGAGCTTTTGTAAGACTTGCAGTCTACAGATTATAGTTTGTGCACATTCCTCTGACCAGCCTGCCAATGTGTCATGTTTACTTAAAGAGCTTTTCTCAAAACAACAAGCAGATTACTGCCCTAAATGATGGAGTGTCATCATTACAGAAAGTGTAATAATCCTAAGTAGTATATATCTATTAACTCTGTCAGCATTTACCTCACCTTTTTGTCATTGGAATGGGATATAAATGACAAGAACCGATATAGAAGACTTCAATGTAGATAACACAAACTTGGTTAGTCATGCTCCTTCGAGACCTGGTGACATCACATACTGACTTAATTTCATGCCATGTAACTGGTGATGTCACCTTACCTAATACTTTTGAAAATGTGTTGGGATTTTAAAGAATGGCAGCATTTCTACAAATTCTCAAGTCTCAAGTATAGCCTAAATTTAAGCACTTCCCAATCTTTATTTTGTACCCAACAAACCCATAACCTCTTGACTGACACCAAAACAGATGTTCCTTTTAACTAATATAATATTGGATTTAGTATGTTCATTAATATTTTATTGATATTAGACCTTGGGGTTAGGAAGATTTTTACAACTTTTATTCAGCAAGGACACATTAAATTGACCAAAATTGACAGTATAGAGACTTTTATAATATTATTAGATTTCTGTTTCAAATAAATATTCTTTTGTGTGTTCTATTAATTAAAGACCCTAAAAAAGAAGATTGTTATGTTTTACCAGAATTTAAATTAAGCAGCAACTGTTTTCAATATTGATAACAAGAATAAATGTTTCTTAAGCAACAAATCAGCATATTACAGTGATGATCATGTGACAAGAAAGATTGGAAGTTGCTGAAAATTCAGCTTTGCCAAAGGAACAAATTGTATTTGAAAATATATTAAAAGAGAAAACAGTTATCTTATAATATTTCATAATTTTGCTGTTTATTGTATATTTGATCAAATAAATGCAGTCTTGGTGAGCATACATCTTTTAAATACATTCACAAAATCTTACAGACCACAAACTTTTGAAACAGTATTAAAATTCCTTGTTTTCTTAAAGAGATAGTACACCCAAAAATGAATGTTGGTAACCAGACTGTTTACAACACCCATTGACATCCTTATGGAAAAATACCATGGAAGTCAATGGGTGCTGTCAACTGTCTGGTTACCAACATTCTTTAAAATATCTTCTTTTGTATTCAACAAAAGAAAGAAACACACACAGGTTAGGAACAACATGATTTTGAGTAAATGATGACAAAACTTTCATTTTTGTGTGAACTATCCCTTTAAAAAAGAAACTGAATATTTAAAGCTATTAGTTACAATTTTTTTTAACATTTTCTGACAGCCCTTTTTTATTATTTTAAATAAAGGCTTAACAAAGCAAAATAAAACAAACAAAAACTTACAAGTATCCCCAGAAATGAATTACTCCATAAAATTAATTACTCCATAAGAGTTGGATAAGAATTTCTGATACCTTAAAGACTTGTTGGTTTATCTTCCCTTGAAACCCTTAGTTTGTGGGGCTCCATCTGCTGTTCAAAGATTGCACAATCTCTCTGACAGACTCCTTTGTACACATGCTCATACAGCAATAGGTCTTTGAATGCATAGTTAGACACACTCCCTTTAGGAATGAACAACACTGAAGTTGGGTGAAAGATATAAAAAAGCACTACACCAAATCAAACAACATTACACATCTTCACGTGGCCTAAACATAACTGACATACAGACAAAGTCTAAAAAAATTCAAGTCGAAAGCCCTGAGTGCTGTAGGAAAGTAGACTGTAGGTTATCAAATCAAGATGAATAGGAACATGTCTCAGTCTGATCCCTAGACAGCTGTAATGTTCTAAAAGACCTATCGCTATTGATTCTCTCAGGCCTTTGTGGAACAGAAACTGTGTACCTCTTGGCCAGATCAAAAGAGGTCAGGTGGAGCTGAACCTCATGAACACATTTCACCCTTAAAATGGACACATAATCCAACGAGATCAATTTATGAGCAGCAACAAGAAATGATCCATTTACAGAACCCGATGTTGACTCTGAACAGACATCAATTAAGAAATATGGGAAGACACAGCAGATCTTAAATACTTAAAAGGTACACTACAGAAGATCGCTTGCTAAATTGTTTAAAAAAGCATTATTGAACAAGAACATTTGTGCAAATCGTGCAGAGCCTCTTTTATGCCACTACGGTCAAGTCAAGTCAAGTCACATTTATTTATATAGCGCTTTTTACAATACAGATTGTTTCAAAGCAGTTTTACAGAGATAATAGGAAAATAATGCAAAAAAGTTTGTTTCCAGAAGAAAATAGCGTCACAGTTCAGTTTAATTAAGTTCAGTGATGTTTCCTTTTTTTTTTTTTTTAAAGTTATTTATATAAAAGTTTTATATATATATATATATATATATATATATATATATATATATATATACATATATATATATATATATATATATATATATATAATCCTATAATCCTATAACATCGGGTGTTATAGGAAGTGTCCCCGGTTCTGTGTGTCTGCTTCCTGGACAATGTTAGGAAGACTGTTCCAGAGTTTAGGTGCTAAAGTTTTGAGTTTTGAAATCGCAATAGACGTGAAGGACTATAATGCATTAAGAGCTCGCTCAAGTACTGGGGAGCTAAACCATTTAGTACTTTTTAAGTAATCAGCAATATTTTAAAGTTTATACGATGTTTATTAGGGAGTCAATGCAGTGTTGACAGAACCGGGCTAATATGGTCATACTTTCTAGTTCTAGTAAGAACTCTAGCTCCTGCATTTTGGACCAGCTGTAATTTGTTTATTATGCGTGCAGGGCAACCACCCATAAGAGCATTACAAATATCTAGCCTTGAGGTCATGAATGCATGAACCAACTTTTCTGCATTTTTCATTAAGAGCATTTCATTTCATTTTTCATTCACCAGATAGTGGAGAATTGGGTGGATCCAAATGCAGCAATAGTATAGTCAGGGCAATCCAAATCATCGTCATCCATGCAAGCGTCATAATCCAAATAATCAGAATCGTAGTCATCCATGCCAGTGTCGAAATCCATTTTAATCAGTCCGAATAATAATATTACAAAACAAGCAAGAACAGACAAGAAAGAAACCTCAGAGTTGGAGCGTGACAAACAATACAATGACTCCATGACATGAACTAACAAAACCAGGGTGTTTATGCACAGACACTAACAAGATAAATGGGAACAGCTGGGTGCAATCACAAGTGGTGGGAACAAACAAGGATTATGGGAAATGTGGTTCAAGAATGAATGGATACAGGAAGGAAGGGACCTCTACTGGACACCCAGTGAAAACACAACCAGACAATGTGACAATATGTGGTAATTTAGATATTTTTAAAATGGAAGAATGGGGTTTTTCAGATACTAGAAACGTGGCTTTCAAATGAGAGATTGGTATCAAAGAGCACACCCAGGTTCCTAACTGGCGACAAAGACTTGACAGAGCAGCCATAAATTGTTAGACAGTATTCTAGATTAGTACATGCAGAGGTTTTTGGTCCAATCATTAGAAACTCTATTTTTTCAGAATTAAGTCATATTAAATTACTAGTCATCCAAATGTTTATATCAGCTATGGATTCCGTTAATTTCTTTAATTGGCAAGTTTCATCAGGGCACGAAGATATAGAGCTGAGTATCATCGGCATAATAATGAAAACTAATCCCATGCTTCCTAATGGTATCTCCCAAGGGTAGCATGTACAGAGTGAACAGCAACGGTCCTAGTACTGAGCCTTGTGGTACTCCATACTGAACTTTTGATTGATTAGATATTTCTTCATTTACTGCTACAAACTGATAACGGTCAGATAAGTATGATTTAACCATGCTAACGCAATTCCACTAATGCCAACATAATTTTCGAGTCTATTTAAAAGAATGTTGTGGTCAAAGGTATCAAATGCAGCACTAAGATCGAGTAACACTAATAGCGAGATACAACCATGATCGGATAATAAGAGCAAATCATTTGTAACACTAATGAGAGCAGTCTAATACTATGTTACAGTTTAAATCCTGACTGGAAATCCTCACAGATACCATTTCTTTCTAAAAAGGAACATAGTTGTGAGAATACTGCTTTTTCTAGTATCTTTGACAAAAAGGGTATATTTGAGATCGGCCTGTATTTGATTAATTCTCTAAGATCAAGTTGCGTTTTTTTAATATGAAGTTTAATAATAGCCAGCTTAAAAGTTTCCGGTACATATCCTAGTGACAAAGATTAATTAATGATAAGAAGAGGATCTATGACCTCTAGAAGCATTTCTTTCAGTAGCTTAGTCGGTATAGTGTCTAACATACATGTTGTTGATTTAGATGATTTAATGAGTTAAAGACAATTCTTCCTCTCCTATTGCAACAAATGAATGCATTTTTTCCTCAGGGACACAACAAGGCACTGCCTGATGCAATACTGTAGTAGATGGTTGCATAGTTATAATTTTCTCTCTAATATGATCAATCTTGTAAGTAAAGAAGTTCATTAAGTCATTACTGCTATGCTCTTTGGAAACTGCAGAAGTAGAAGCCTTATTTCTTTATAATTTAGCCTCTGTGTCAAATAAATACCTAGGGTTGTGTTTGTTTTCTTCTAAGAGAGTTGAAAAATAAGCAGATCTATCAGGTTTTTAAGGCTTTTCTGTACACAATCGCGCTCTCTCTCTCTCTCCACGAAATATGAAAAACGTCTAGTTCTTCTAAGGCCAGGATGTTTAAACAACTCCCAAAACATGATTACCATATTCACGTATTACAAATGAGTTTGGCTTTATTTTTTTCATATGTTACATGCAGTAGCGGTTTTAGGCACGGGCTGAACCGGGCAGTCGCCCGGCGCGGCATTTTTTTCATGTCACATGGGGGCGGCACGAGCAGTTAAAAAAAAAATCCTCTCCTGCGCCTCAAAGCGTTTTTCTATTCTCTATAACTTCAATTCAATTATTGGCAATAGCGCCCCTGCTTGCTGAGAAGGTGTCATGCACAGAAGCAATGTCAAGGGGGTCTCCTGATTGGAGGTAGCTCACCAAGGGGCCGTTCACATATCGCGTCTTTTGCGCTCTCGTTATTTCAAATGTAGGCGCACTGAAGCGCGCTCATAATTGAAGCGACGCGCTCATTTTTTCCAGGGACAGCGAGACGAAAAAATGTAAACTTTTCAGTTTGGGGGTGCAACCAAACACGTGGGGGTTTTCTCTTCTCCGTAAATAAATCGTGTTGCAGAGCTACAGCAAGCGTTTTTCTGTGGTCGAAATCCATTAGCTACTAAAACTTCTTTGTCGAGAGCGAGAACAAAGTGCATAGACAGACTCCATGGGAAAATCGAACCTAATTTTACTATTAATAATAAAAGATAAGCTACTGTGCATTGTAAATGTCATTAATTTATCATTTTTGACTCATTATTTGTATAAAAATGATTTAAATGCTGAAATATGTGAGGTTTATCTTTTTATAAAACCTTTTTTGTCAAAACTTTATTTGAACGTGTACATGTTAGTAGATAACATAAAATACACTCCTTTAAAATCTGGCCATCATCTTTAATGTTATTAACTTGATGAATTGATTTCATTGTGTATAGGCCTACTTTTTTAACAAGATTCTGTGTTTAACCGTGATAATTTTCATAATTTTCATAATGATCAAATAAATCAACTATAATTATGTGTTTTTATAGTAGCCAATTATAATACTATGCAAAATAGCCTACAATTTTCTATAAAAATAAATAAATCTCTGATTCTGTCCTTTTCTCTGATATTTAAGGGTGACATAGTCCTACAAAAGCTATTTTAGGTCTAAAACTGTTTGGATAGTTGTTAATATGAGAGTTATGAGACATTATTTAAGAGATTTAAGTATTGTGTTAAATAAGTAGCTCTCGGCCACTTTCACTTTTAAAAACTCTATTTCGTGACAAAGTAAGCCTATAGTTTAACAAGTCATGACTAAAAGTGTGTCATGCATAGAATTCAAGAATCGAGGCAGTAACCAATGAGCTAATGGTTCCTCCCTGAAAGTTAGATTAATATAGCAATAGTTAAATAACTGGATTCTCTTAACTGTGTTTTTCAAATGAACGATATGTGATTTTATTGTGGAATTTTTGTGTTGGAGGGGTGGGGTTTGGGGGGCTCGAAGGGGGTCTCGACCAGGGTGTAATTCAATGTAGAACCGCCACTGGTTACATGTAACAAAGGTTGTTGAAGTCTAGTTAGTTGGAAACTTGGCCATTGACTTTGATTGAATTAATTCTCTTTCAGCAATTGTTGAATGTACATGCTATCACTATATTCAACATTCAATATTTCCTGCTCCTGACTGCAATGAAAGCAAAATATATTACAAGGTTATAATCATAATTCAATATGATTCAATAAATCATGTTTAAACCTTATATTTGTAACAAAGTTAGTAGTTCAGGGAAGAATGAGGCAGGAACCGGTTAATGTTTTACGAACTTTAATTCCAAAATAAATAAACTCACACTCAACCCTGAGAGGCCATGGTGGTGAACCAGCTTCACCAGCTCCATTTTGCTTGAGTATGAACAGCATGAATATGCTGGTCCACCAGCTATACCAGCACTAACCAGCATAAACCAGCCTGGAATCCATGCTGGTTTATGCTGGATTTTTCAGCAGGGATACAACAGTGATACAACAGTGTATGGTTCAAATTGGCAGGAAATGTCAGGCTTATCTCTGTAAACAAAGAATATAAGGTCCGGCTATATGATTTCCTTGCTCCGATTAAATTTTCACCTATGCCTTGTAGGACTTCTTACGATCGGTTCCCTTTCAGTCGCTCAAGTTCGACGTAACGCCGACGTGACGACGTAATTGGGATTGCCATGAGAGACCAATCTACTTCGAGAGAATTAAAACGAGCCAATACATATTGGCATGAGATAATTGCATCAGCTGCTCTGCTTACAGTGCGAGTGTCACGTGTCTGTCTTGTCTTGTATTGCACATGGGTGTCTTTGTTATGTTGGGCCATGTGCTCTTGTCTTTGTTTGATCGCTCCCCCTCGTTACCTGATTAGTGTTTGAGTTCTTCCACCTGTTCCCTCTTGATTTGTTCCCTATTTAAGTCTCTTCTTGTTTGCTGTCTTGTGCGGATCTTTGTCTTATGTTACCCCCGTTCCTTGTGATGGTCTTCGTGTTCTTGGTCAGTGTTTGTCATTTTAGTTCAGTTCTGTTTTATGTTTCATTGATTATGTTTTCCCCCTTGTGGGTTTTTGCTTTGTGGTTTTGTTTTCATTTGTTAATAAATATCCTTTTACTGCACTTGAGTCCTCTTCTCCACTCTTTGTAAATTTTATCGTGACAGCGAGCATATAACGAGCAGCAGGCGCGTCACATATTGTCTTTCGCTTCGGAGCCGAGCGGTTCTACTGTTCCTGCTCTACAATTTTCTGACAGTGTTGAACTTCTAAAGAAAACTAATCTCCTCTTCAGGAGAACGCCTCTACAAGCTAGTGTTGGTTTCGACAGCGCAGACAGCGCTGGCCCCGATCTCACAGAGAGCCGGCAAAACAGCTGGGACGCGGAGGTTTTAGGTGACCTACACCAAGCGGTAGTTGACACCATCACTTCCGCTAGAGCCCCCTCTACGAGGCGCCTCTATGCGTTGAAGTGGAACCTGTTTGTTGTTTGGTGTTCTTCTCATGAGGAGAACCCCCGATCTTGCTCGGTCAGAGCCGTGCTTTTCTTCCTGTAAGATGGGTTGGAGTGAAAGCTGTCTCCCTCCACCCTTAAAGTGTATGTTGCCGCTATTGCCGCACATCACGACACAGTTGAAGGTAAGTCGCTGGGAAAGGACGACCTGATCATCAGGTTCCTGAGGGGGGCAAGGAGACTAATCCTCCTCGCCCGCTCGCTATATCCTCTTGGGATTTGTCTCTGGTCCTCTCGGCACTTCAGAGACCACCCCTTGAGCCTTTACAGTCAGCAGAGTTAAAAATTCTGTCCTGTAAAACAGTACTCCTGGTTGCATTGGCCTCCATCAAGAGGGTAGGGGACCTGCATGCATTTTCGGTCGACGAATCGTGCCTGGAATTCGGCCCGGCTAACTCCCGGATACGTGCCCAAGGTTCCCACCACTCCCTTCCGGGACCAGGTGGTGAACCTGCAAGCGCTGCCTTCGGAGGAGGCAGACCCAGCCCTGGCTTTTCTCTGTCCCGTCCACGCTCTGCGCCTGTACATGGACAGAATGCAAAGCCTCAGGACCTCAGATCAGCTCTTCGTCTGTTACGGAGGCCAGCAGAAAGGGAAGGCTGTCTCCAAGCAGAGGATGGCCCACTGGATAGTGGATGCCTTCGCCTTGGCTTACGAAGCCCAAGGCGTGCCTTGCCCGCCCGGGTTGAGAGCCCACTCCACTAGGGGTGTCGCTTCTTCTTGGGCACTGGCAGACGGCGCCTCGCTGACAGACATCTGTAGACCTGCGGGCTGGGCGACACCTAATACGTTCGCTAGGTTTTATAGCCTACGTGTTGAGCCGGTTTCTTCCTGTGTGCTCGCTTCAACCAGCCGGTAACACCGAAGGTCCAGCTCTTGTGTCGGCTTGCTGCGCCACTCCCCTCCACATGGAGCGGATACGTGCGCTTCCTGCTCCAGTCGAGTTCCCCACTCAGGTAAACCCTGTAGGGTTCCTCCGCACCCCTTCGGCAGTCAGACGTTGCGGGGCGTCCGACGCCAGGCCTAGTGCTCGTGTGCTTGTTAACTTGTGCTAGGCTGCGTTCCATATGTGGTGATCCCTGCGGCGATCCCATATGCGTATTCTTCCACGATCAGCTCCCTGCGGTGAGCCCGTGTCTTCCCTTGGCAGAGTCCGCTCTGCCGTCACTGTCTGGTGCTGCCTCCCCTTCTCAGGCTGGAGCCACCCCAGTGACATTCCAAATGTTGCACTGCCCCTCTGGCCAGTCCATATGTGTATTCTCCACATGTTACCTCCCTTTGGGCAGGATGTGGCTTTCGCAGTGTCCCTCTCCCCTGGAAAGGCACGCTTTCCCAGTGTTATCCAAGAGTTCCACTGTGTGGGTTATAATGGAACAGCCGTTCGAACTCCCTCTACGCAGGCCTTCCGCTGACCATCTGCCATCGCTGTACGGCCGAACACGTCTCGGCTCCTCAGCGTAAAACAATATGCGGCGCACCTGCTACTCGTTATATGCTCGCACTGCAAGCAGAGCAGCTGATGCAATTATCGCATGCTAATATGTATTGGCTCGTTTTAATACTCTCGAAGTAGATTGGTCTCTCAAGGCGATCCCGATTACGTCATCACGTCGACGTTACGTCTCCCGTTCCCTCCTTCAGGGAACGAGGGTTACATTAGTAACCGAGACGTTTTCTTGATGTAATTTGTCATATCCGCTAAAAAAACTCACAAAAGAGCTGTGCCGAAGTGCAACCAATGTAAAAAATATTACTTCACTAGTAACTTGTAATGTTATGTTTCAACCACAGATGTTGATGGCGAGTAGTGTACCTTTAAATGCAACAGAAAAAAGCATGATATAAAAAAGTGAGCCAGCATGTAAAGAGTATCGGTTTACATTTCTTATGCAAGTAAATTCCAATTTTTTATAATAATACTGTGAGCGCCAAATTAGTGAAATGAAAAAAAGTAAATTACATTCAAAAATGAAAAAAGTAAATAAAACAAACACCCCGAAAAGTCTTTTGAGAGGCTAAAACATTTTGTTACTTCTGTTTGTGCCACAGCTAAATTAATAAGTAATATTTCAAAGAAGCCATGAGATATGTTTGACCTGTGACTGCATTGTTTTTGTTTTGTTTTTTTTCTTATTTTTTTTACCCATGCTGACTCTCTCTTTTCCTTGTCCTTGAGATCTTGCCATTATAATCACAGTGATCATTGTTAATAGATTCAAGTGTTTAATCTCATAAATGGAAACATTTGAATATTAGCATGTTATTTCAGTGTACTGGGCAAGATTTCACAGAGAAACAGAATGAGACTAAAGGAGAATGTGAGGCATTGGTTGATGGGGTTGGGATACGGCGAGATGAAGCTAATACTATATTCAGACTAGCTGATGCGAGTTGTAATTGCTCCAGGGCAGAGCCAACATGGGGTCTGGACCAACTATATAATAGTGGTTATTAGCAGATGATTAGGCACATAATGATGAAGTGTTTCTTGTTGATTTGGCACCACTCATTTATTCATGTTAGTGTGTATGCGTGTATTCCAAGAGCTTATATATTATATATGCCTGCTGAAAAGACTAGCTTAGACTAGCATAAATTCCCACGCTGGTCCAGGTTGGTTTGATGTTGGACAAAATGCCCCCACAAGCAGAGACGTAACAAACGTTATATCCCCTTTAGACATTTCTAAGTTTGCACCACTCATTTTATGGTAAATAATAGCAGACATTAAAGACCAAAGACTTTAGATATACAAAGAAGGTCCACTCCTATTATCACAAATGGGATAAAGTGCATTGCGCAACATGGCAGAATAAGTCACCCCTTCTAAATAAAAGAACCAATTGCTGATTGGTATAGTCATTCACTGAATTCGACTAGTATACTACTCGTACAATGATTACCATATCTAGGCAGAAATAGTAATAGTATGAGGTTTTCAATTGCGACACTGCAGCTATTTAGCTATTTTATTTATTACATGCACTTTGGCTGGTTCAGCTTGAAAATTTTATTTTTTTGTCATGGTTTGAATATTTAGAAACAAAATTTAGACAGTTGTTGTCAGATTGCATGAGTGATTTGAAATATGAAATTTAATCGTAAGCTTGGTGAACAGCTTTGGATAACTTGATGTTTCCCCATTCAAAGAGATAGGAGTTGTACTTGCATGACTGAAATAGCAGCTCGAGAGGCATTTCAAAGATGGCCGCCAAGTGAAATGAAAGGGACTTTGATAATAATGTGTTATTTTGCACAATTTTAAGACCAAACAGAAGCTTTTGCCAAACATTTCAGTTCTAGCGCCTATTTCTTTACTACAACGTCTCATCAGCAAATCAGATAGGATTACTGGGCCAATTGAATATTAATTACATGAAGCCACCTAATTAATATTTATGAGTAAAGCTGAAAAGATTTATCATCATTGTGCAATCGCCGACAATTTGGGGATAAGACAATTGTCCCAAGGAGGACAAAAGCCTATAGTAAATTGTCATATATAGTTCACCCAAAATGACAATTCTGTCCTCATTTATTCACCCTCATGTCATTACAAACCTGTATGACATTAATTCTTCTGGAACATAAAAGAAGATATCTTAAAGAACAGGCTAAAAAAAAATAGGACCACTAACTTTTATTGTATGGACACTAAACAATACAATGTGACGATCTTCAAAATATCTTCTGCTCTAAAAGATGAAGGTGAGTAAATGGCAGCATTTTATTTTGGACGAACTATCCGTTTAACTAAATTCTAAAAAGAATCTAAAAAGTTGAGATTTGTAATCTTACCCACATTACTTGATGTTTCTCAGCATCTCTTGATTAAAATTAAACATACACACACTTTACCCTCGTCTGTCTTCTTCTCAATAATAGGGCACAAAGATGCATCCCAATACATCCATTCAATCTACCCCTGGACTTAGATCAATACAGAGGCCTCACTGCACTATTAGCCGATTTCTCTTCATTCATTACATCTATTCATCAGCAAACCACATGCTCCTGATGCTCCAGTTATCAGAGGAGAGCCTGGGAGGAGAGAGGAGAAACACTGCTTATGCTCAGTATATGCACATTGCAAACACTGGAAAAACATTTCAAGTTCTTTATTTGTTAGGTTTTTAAGAGATTTTGTTCTCTTTTTCTGATTGGAGATGATTATTGAAATCATTTTGGAAACATAAATGTAGGATATAAAAACATGTATTGGATCATCAACAACATTACGAACATCTTTGGCTACCTAATGGTTAGGCCAGCATTTAGATATCGATTTCCCTATTGATCACAGATGTCTGCAGCCTGCTTGACATTAACACAAAAGCAATGTGCAAGGTGCATATTGATATGTGCTGTCTGAAGTTTGACGTGATGGTGCATTTTAGCATACCAACTACAAATAATGTGATTAAAAACACAATACCAGCACTGATAATGATGAGGTTAAAACCATGCATAATTTTCTGGTTGTCACATGATGAAGTTGCCTCAAGCACTATTTGGGCGAAAAGTCCAATTGCATAAAGTTCAAAACTATCTAAAAATCTCTTTCATACAAAATAAATTTGCAATAAATATATATATATATATATATATATATATATATATATATATATATATATATATATATATACATATATATAAATATATTGCAAATTTAGATTATATACTATAATAATTATAATATAATAATTATCATTATTATATAGTAATTATACTATAATAATTATATACATAATTATTATTTGTTGTTTTAAAACTGTTGGGTGAACAATTTAATCCAAAAAAACAAAACAATACGAAGATATTTTAAGAAAAGGATCAACAAAAATGAAGACATTATAAACAAATAGATTAAAATATATATATATATATATATATATATTGTAATTTTATACAATTGGCTAATTATCACAAAAGGCCAGTATGTGTTAAATTAACTGCATGTTTTTTATTCTGGACAATAACAGTGAAAACAGGAGAAGTGTTTTTGTTGCCAAGACTTTAAGGTATCGTTACGCTGAAACTGACATTCAAAAATAAACCTACCCGAAGAAATATTCACTTGAGTAAAGGAGTGTGACAACTAGCCCCAGTCTCCACTCTATTTATGTTTGTTTATATGGAGAGTTTGCAAAATGAGAAAAGTATGTGGGGAGGCATTTCCTGCATTTGTTTTTGGACATATCGTTAGGTAAATGTCACTGTAATGCAAATTACGAGATAGGCTTGTGACAAGCTGTAATTGATAGAAATCCCTCATGCTTGCATGTGTGTGGTAGACCGCTCAGTCTAGCTTTTCAGTCCCTGCATGCAGAGAGCTCATATTTCCTGCTGTGACGGCTCTTTTTCATCAGCTCTCTGAATTGTTTAGACTCCTCCTTTCTTGCATGGCTCTCTGCCAGCACCCCGGCACACCTGGGTAATCCTGCATGGCACCGGAGCCCTGTTGGGACTACAGAAGAACATATTATCCAACCCTGGCTAAGGCAGATAAGTGCCTGTGAGTGGCAACTGCGGACGTGGGGGGAAATGAATGGCAGAGCAGTGGGGAGGAAACTGGCGGGAATATTGATGAAGTTTGAGGGAAATTCAAGAGCCCTTTACAGTATTATGGAGAGAAGATTGTGTTTGTATAGATCACGTTTTATCTATAATGCTTTGAGCCGGAATGCTGGAGGTCTTTAGTGTAAAATTCAGGTATTTGTTATTGGGAGGTAATCTCAGACATAGTGATGTTGTTAGTTTCTGTCTCAGGGGTCTAGTCTCTTGATCTCTTAAACCCTTAAAAGAGCTGATAAGAACTCCTGATTGGATTTCTTGGAAATGCAAGACCTTCATAGAAGCTTTTCCTAAACTACCTTTCCAATGTAGATGTCCTGGTATTGTCTTGCACTGACAGCTCCTCTGTAACTCTTTTACACCCTTCGAACAACTTTTGAACATTCTTTAACAGCTCAGTAAGGTCGCCAGAAGAAACAGCCCCTGCTACTTGCATAAAGAGGTAGAAAAGGCTGCAAAAGGCTTTTCGTTTGCATTCACAGATAGATGACTTGCAGCACTTGATATAGTAGCACATCACACAAAGATTCTGCAGGGCACCCAGCTTATGAATCCATTTTTAATTACCAAAAATGGAGCCCCTGCTGGGGCACTGGAGTTCATGGAAGTTCACTTCGTTTGATTTTTCTATTACAGACTCACTTTCCTGTGTGATTTTCAAGTAACGCTCATTGAGATGTCAGATAACTCGCTTTTACATTAGACACATTTTTTTTTCATCATTCCTAGTTCTCGTGGATATGCAGTAGTTTCCCCTTAAGTTGAGACTGTTACTATGGGATGTTTCATTATACATATATAATATATTTTGGGGTCATTATACAATTTGTTTTTAAAGAAGTTACTACTTTTATTTAGCAAGGATTCATTAAATTGATCAAAGTTTTTTGTTACAAAACATGTCTATTTTAAATAAATGCTGCTCTGTTGAACTTTAGAGTTAAGGAATCCTAAAAGAAAATTAATCACATTTTCATTGATAATAATACGAAATTATTCTTTAGCAGCAAATTAGCATATAAGAATCTTTTCCCAAGGATCATGTGACAATGAAGATTGGAGCTTTGCCATTACAGGAATAAATTACATTTTAAAGGGACCCTCTTATGCTTTTTCACTTTTTTCAACTTTAGTTAGTTTAATGTTGCTGTTTGAGCATAAAAAAGATCTGCAAGGTTACAAAGCTGCACAAAAGTCGACTCAAAAGGGAGATATTTTATCTAATAGAATCCACTTTTCAAGAACTACAACCAACGGTTCATTTGTACTAAAGCGCGATTTTCCCGGGATTTCTGAAGTCAAAAGTTCCTCATTTAAATAATCCTGTTCACGGAATACGAAGAAAAAAATACGGACGAGGCCTGGTTGCGCGGCTGCTATATCACAGACACGCTGTTATTTCCACAACTTATTTGTTTGACCTTCCTAAGGCTGACAAACTTGGTTTAAATTTATTTTAACACTGTTCCGGAGCGCTTTACGCATTTTACGGAGAACAGCTTTCAGAACCACAATGCAGGCTACACAATAAAATAATCCCCTGAAATGGAGCAGTTTCCACTATCAGGGTAATCTGTTGCTGGATTACACCTAGCCTGTATGTCTTATTAATTTGTAGTTGCGTTTTCTACCAACAGTTCTATGTTAATTATGAGTTTTATGTTATTGCTCACCTGCTAGCCAACATTAGTAGGCTATAGCCTATGTTGTTTCGCTTTTGTAAGCTCTCCTTTTGTAAGGCTTTTCACCGCTCCTTCGGGAAATTAAACTTGTTTTTGTGATCAATTATTTTGTATGACCATTATAGTTATCCACAAATATCATGATTAAATTGTGGATAACATCGTGTCTATAATGTAAAGAAAACCATACCACTCTGAAACGTCCTGTGAAATTCGTGATTGCAAAGTCCGTGCAAGAAATCCGTTGTAGACCTTCTTGTAAGTGGTTTGAATTGAAATTGCCGCCATCCTTTACACTAGAGAAGAACGCTTTTATGGACGGGTGGGACATTTCCCGAGCACATCCACGCCCACACATCCGCTGTCACAAGACACTGAGTCAGCTAACCAATCACAGCACATATTGAATTTTGGAAGGAGGGGTTTCATCGAACAAGACACGTTGGGACCATAGACTGTAAAAAAAAAAATCGGACAGACTGAGAAGGGAGGAGCTGTAATAATGTAAAATATGTGAAAAATATTGTGTTTTTTGAACAATCAAGCATGAAAGTAGTATATATTCTACAAAAACAAAACACAACTAAAATACAGGCCTGTTCCTCTCTCGATCATCAACGTCGTCGCTCCTCCTTTATGCTTCCGCTCCTCCGTGAGAGATGCGAGACCGGTGTGCTTCACAGGTGTTGCTCATTAGCAATCGCACCACCGGCCTCGCGCCGTTCTCTCACGTCCCTCGGCCGTCCTGTTCGCCACACTTGCCAACCCTAATGTATTGAAAAGTAGACATACATTTTGCTATTTTGTAAAAACGCAGTGATTTGCTCAGCATGAACCTGTTTTGCTTCTAAAATTTGAAATATTTCTTGGTGAAAAATTGTTTCCAATGAAAAGCATTAAGGTGATTTAATATGTGGCTTGTCCATACCACAATTTATACTGATTTTGATAATACATACTTAAAAAGCTAACATTTTCCATTAGCCATGTGTGACTGTCCTAAATGGCACCCTGAACACTTGCAGTCTTCTGCAGGTTGACTGTTGGGTTGATGAGGCACAGCAGGTGCAGGCTCTGCAAAAGTGCGCATCGAGGGGGCACATCGACTGCAAAGGGGTGTCTCTGTCTAAAAGGGTGCTGTGGTGGTTATCATCTCGTTTGCAGCAGCTACTAACAGCAGAAGGCTGTTCTACTAAGTACTAAAAGATGCTTACCATGAAGGGGTTGAATAATTCTGAAACTGCAGAAGTCATTAAAAGTTGCATTTTCAGTTAAATGTTTGGAAACCACTTGAAACATTTGTTGTGTTGAGCTATTTCAATTACTTTTCTTTGATTTGTTCATTGCAAACAGCTGAACAGTAAATTTTGCCAATAAACCTGATTTGCAATGAGGGTGGAATATTCAATTTCGATTATATATATATATATATATATATATATATATATATATATTATATTATATTATATTTTTTTTATTTATTTTTTTCCAGATTTTCTGAAATGGAGCCAACAAAACAGCAATCAGTGTTTTAAAGTTCAGTCAGAGTACAGTATATTGGTATATTAAGTCTGAAATCAGGCCGCTTCCATTCAAATTTCCTCCATTTCTCAAATATCATAATGCAAGGACATCTGTGAGTGAGGAGAAACATTTAATATGTGGCTGTCTTCCCCATTTGCCGTGTAAAGTTTAATGAGAGGCTCTAGGCTTGGCACTGCATGAATTATGTATACATTATTCTATTTTAAAGCCCACACCAGGCATCTATCTTTCGGATGGACCGGAACCAATGTGATGGACTGGTTGAAAATGAAGGGCCCGGGGCAGATGTGCGAGAGACATCACACAGAAACGCATTACAAGGAGTGTGTGTGTGTGTGTGTGTGTGTGTGTGTGTGTGTGTGTGTGTGTGTGTGTGTGTGTGTGTGTGTGTGTGTGTGTGTGTGTGTGTGTGTGTGTGTGTGTGTGTGTGTGTGTGTGTGTGTGTGTGTGTGTGTGTGTGTTTGTGTGTTTGTTTATGTTACTAGATCCCTGGAGAACTTTATATAAAAAAAATACATAGGTACAAGGGTTTATCCCTCAGGACCTACCAGAGGAAATACAAAGATGAGAGAGTAGGAAAAACAGGGGGAAACTTAGAAAGTTATAAAAAGAGAGGGGAAAAACATGAGATGCACAAGAAAGCACAGAAGAGAACATGAAGTAATCTAGATGCAGCAGGAATGGATGGATCAATCTTGAAGCATCAATACTTCAGATACTGCTGAATCTCTGCTGCACTGCCGAATCTTCAGTGCCTCAGAAGTGAATCTTTTTTCAGTGCTTAGGCAAAAGAAATGATATTATCCCCAAGTTATGAATGTGAGTTTGCAGTCTATATTGAATGTGAAACAATAAAAAAGATTGTGTGCCTATAATAATACAAACATAAAGCGTGACAATGAACAAATTACTCTTCTGGACTAGTTCATTTCAGTGAAATAAAAAAATACATTACGACTCGTGTAGTCCAATTGCCGAAACGAACGACTCCTATCCATTCTTTTAATGAATAGTTCTATAAGACGAGAGAACATTTCTTTCACATGTAATTGGATTATGGATGGATTTGAAACATACCAGAATGAATTAGAATTGAACAACAAAAACAGAATTGAACCAAATCAAATTAATAGCTTGTGAATTGAATTGAATCAAAGAATCTGTATCAATACTAATAATAAATGCATAAGCTTCAAGTGTTCAATAGAACTGTTAAAAAATAGATGTTGTGTAGGGCCATGTAAAGTTAATATTAATAGCTTTTTAATGTCAAATGGATATAACTACAATGGTATCAGCCTTGATATCACTTGATATCAGATTGAAAAAAAAAAAACTAAGCCACAGAGGGAAGGAAAAAGCAGTAATGAAGCGTTCTGAGCGACCATGATAGCGTGTCTCTCTCTGCACAGATGGGTTCAGCTGCAGTCTGCTCCGCCTGGGGGAACCTCGGTGGGCACAAATCCTAAATCACATATGTCCCCTCAGGCTCATCTCTGCTGTTTGCCTCCAGACACCACAGCATTACGAAATTTTGAATAAGAACTTGAATAATATTCTCTCTCGCAGACACATACGAATGCCACATCATGACTTCATGCCGGAACTGAGATAAAAATCCTTAAACAGCTTTTTCAACTCTGTATATACACATGATCAATACTATTAAGGCATAAATGCCAAGGTCAATGGCAAGGGGACACAGGGTCCTCCTGGTTGTCATAGAGACCTTCCTCAGTCTCCATAGTGACCTGGCCCTGTCTTGACTGACCTCCTGTGGCTCATCAATTTAGTGACCCAAAGACATGACTCAGATTGTATTTAGTCGATCTGTTCTGTGCGATCAATAACAATGCCACGGCTGAACTCCTCTTCATTTAATCAAAGACCAAGACTGTTCTACCACTGCCATTTGTGAATGATACTGCTCATTACATTTGTCTCTGCACCAAGGATGGGCAGGCCATAGGGAGCGCTGGGGCTTTTCCCAGTGGGATCGCCTACTTCTGGGACAGCTGCCGAAACCAAATTCAGATGTAAAATAAATAAACAAACACACAAAGATTTTACAGGCAGAAAAGGTTTAGAAATCATAAGGCTGCCCTATTAATATAGTTAAATATGCAATTAAATGTGCCCCATTCTTAGCTTACAAGAAAAAAACCCTGCACATTTAACAATGTGTTATTTGAACATGAATCTATAATTTTATTGTTTCTTTGCAATAAAAAATGGTCTATTTATGAAATTCAATATACACTATTGTTCAAAAGTGTGAGGTCATTAAGATTTTATATATTGGTGAGCTTGAGTCTTCTTTAAAAATTAGGAAAAAAAGGACAAATGTGATGGCAAAACCAATCTTTAAGCATTTCTTTTCTTCGCAATGGCAACTGCCCAACTGGAGCGTGACCCTGCCAATATTTTGGGCACTTTTTTTTAGCCAATCACCTGAACTAAATGTCATGTGACACAAACTCTGAAGCCAAGTCAGTTCAGTTTAAAATAATAAAAATTGGGGACTAGTAAAATTGGAATGTGGTGGAATATGCATGTACTACACCAATGTGTATAGGTGGCAGTGGAAACCATTGTTCTGGAAGTCTCTCTCTCATACCCACTCCTACAGCCCCATTACAGTGGAGTCTGACTTTAACAACCCTCTCTATGAGGCAGGGGATACGCGAGAGTATGAGGTGTCCATCTGAAACGAGTCTTCAAATTAATCCAAATTGTGGGTAAATGAAAAGGAGAAGAAAAGGAAGGATACTGTTATTTTTCTCTCTCTCTCCGCAAGACATTAATTTGTTTTATTCCATTAATTACAACACATAAATGTACATGTAATAATTCAAATGTGTGCACAATTTTATGATATCTATTCATAATAATACACAGAACCTTCTGAAAGGCTGAGAATGAAGAAACATTTTAACTATCTGAAACAGACAAAATGTGACCCTCTGTGTGTTCCAGTGTATCACAAGACCATATCTCCCTGTGTGGTTGTGTCTGGAGCTGAGGTCAAAGGTCACGTGAGAGGGAAATCTGAATAATAGCCATGAGGGAGTCCGAGATAGCTTGAGGAGAAAGAGGGAGGTATTTCTCACAAAGGCCCAGTTTGTTAGTCTTTCATGATGGAAAGAAAGAAAGAAAGAAAGAAAGAAAGAAAGAAAGAAAGAAAGAAAGAAAGAAAGAAAGAAAGAAAGAAAGAAAGAGATTGTGTCCATTATTTGCTCTGCGAACACACAACTGCAATAGCAATGGATCCAGCAGGATGACAAACGTTATCTTACAAAATGAAATATAACCAGAAACAACTACAACTGCAATTTCGCCTATACTCATGAGACCATGCCAGCACAGGTCAGGAATTTAGCTTAAGATGTAAAAGGTCACATGTGCACACATTAAACAATGACAGAGAAACTCACACACACACACACACACACACACACACACACACACACACACACACACACACACACACACACACACACACACACAGGATTGTACAGTCTTAACAAACATGCCTACAGGGGCGCCCTGTGCTCCGCTCTATTCTGCAACATCAGAGCTTAAATTAAATCAGATCAGGCAAATCTGAGCTGGAGGAAAAGCCCAAAACCAAATCATCCAAGTCATTCAGCTCAATGCTGAACGCAGATCGCCAACAGTGCTTCTGGCCAGCAATCTCTCTGAACAAAGCCCATTCCATGCTTCTAGCAAAGGGAGTAAAAAAAGGGAGTGGGAGGACAAAAGATTACAGCCTTTTCAATTGACTATTTTCTCTGATTATGGCGTTATGGGCAAAACTCTCAAAAAAATGATTTAATCTAAAATTAAATTAAAATACAATAAATAAAAATTCAAATATAATAAATAAATATAAGTAACAAAGTAAAGAAATAAAAATATACTTTATATATAATGTCCAATTATTTATTTATTTGGTGAGTAGATGTAGCCTACACTAAACGGGATTACAGACAGTCAGAGGGTCATTATTGCAAAATAAACCCAATTTGTTGTCCCTATGAGCTTAATGGGAATTGTTTATCAATAATGACCGATTGACTGTACATTATCCATTGATTATTCTATGATTCAACGTGTATATTTTTAAATTTTCCGTGCCTCTAGTCTATAACAATCATTGGATTCTTTTAAGTCCCTACTTTTACCCACCTAGAACTGACTATTCTATTATTACCTCAAGCGGTATCATATGTTGCTCCCCACTTTAAGCGTACGTACTTGCATTTAACATACAGTGAGGCAACACACCCAGCGAGCACTGGGAGTCTCCGATCGCTTTATGAGAGACGGTTAACCTTCCTCAGCCTATGCCTGTGACAGCTGTCAGCTTTGAAAAGACACCAACCTTTCATTTCACACAAGGGAGAGCCAGTGAGCCTCACTTTCCAGGCTTTCAGGTGGAGGACACTCCAGCAGCCCCTGCATTATACTGTATAAGAACAGAGTGGTTTCACATTAGCCCACTGACTTTGAGGGCATGAACTGATGGAATATTAAACAAATGAAAGAGAGGCAGGGATGGATGCATGTGTAGTTCGTTTCTATAGCCCTGCAGGATTGAATTTGTACCCCCAACACATGATGAGACTTTTACTCTGCTTCAATAAAAAAGACTGCCGTACTTGATAAAAGATAACAAGATCAAAAAGCATGTTTATTTTGAAAATAATAACTTTTCAAAAAAAGTCGACATGAAGAGGAAATTGCAACCGACTTTTTTCCCCATTGTGATATATATACAAGAGAGATGGCGTATTAAATTAAAAAATAAATTAAAATATGTCAGGACTTGAAAAATAATGATGTGCAATAAGGATGATACTATAAAATTCCATTAACCCCTTAAGTGTCACCCCCCTTTTTGAGGGTAGAGCTAAAAATCAAATGTCCAGATTCAAATCAATGTAATTCTGGAACGGTTTGGAATATGAACCTAATTTTGGGCTCGTTTTTTTTTTTTTTTTAAATTGAAGTTTCTTTTACAAGTGAAAGAAATTAAATAAAATTAAAAACAAAAAAGTTATAGCTGTTTAACTTTGTTGTAATAAAAAAATTAATATATTTATTCATATTTTATTAAAAAAATACAAATTAAAATACGTGAATTTAATTTCATATTAAATTAAAAGCTAAAAGTCTAAAGAAGTTGTGTTCCAAATTTGACATTGATATCACAAAAAATGAGGTTCCCTTTTGTTGTCACTCTGAGTTACGTCGGATGACGACGAATGGGGTTTCGCTTAGAAAGCCTATCAGCTTTGAGTATTTAAAAATGAGCCAATGGCAAAGAAATGCCATGGGTCTGCGGAATTTGCATGATGTAACTCCGCCCCACCTCGTGGGTATAAAAGGAGGACGCCGGCAACATGCAGTTATGTTTTCGCTTCGGAGCCAAGAGTTTCTCTTCACTCCACAAGCCATCTCTGAACTGTCAGCTTCACGAACGAGTTCCTCTGGTGTTGGGGTGACGGCGATCTCCAGCGAGCGCGTGCTTCCTGCTTATCTGTGCAGTGGTTTGCCAGAGAGTGCGTGTCTCCCCGGGCGCTTCAACACTCAGAGTGTTTCTCTCTTAAAAGAGCTTGCACGCGGCACGTCTTTTTAAAGATGCCTCGCCCGTGCACTTCTGGTTGCGGCAGGCTGGTGTCTGACTCTGATGGGCACGAGCGCTGTCTAGTGTGTTTGGGCATGGATCACACTAGAGCAGCGCTCGTGGATGAGTCATGTTCTCTCTACAGGGAACATGACCATCGCGTCACTTAGGTCGAGACTCAATGAACTCGCAAGAGTGAGAGTCCCCTCATCCACACCCCGATCTAACACTCCCCCGAGGAGTGCTACTTCGGCTGGTGGCCAGGGTGACCTGAGGGTTACGGTCTGGAACAAGGTGCTGACTATCTGTCCGCGACCCCAGCCCCCCTCCTGTGTGACGGTGCCCGCTAGTGAACCTCCGATTCCCGCGGGTCTACCTTCGGGTGGCCCGCGAGTTTCGGTTGAAGCTACAGAGGATGATGCTATGTCTGTAGCAGCATCACAAGGTGGGCTTGATTCTTCTGGAAGTGAAGACTCAGCGCAGCTGCCACCTTCCGGTGTGCATACGGCTGTGCCTGAGTCGGATCCGGAGATGACGGCCATGCTTTCCCGGGCAGCCGCGAGCATCGGTCTAGAGTGGAGGCCTCCACCCTGTCCTGAGCGCTCGCGGCTGGACGATTGGTTTTTGGGTAAGGCTGCCGACTCACGTCCACAGCAAACCCCAATACCTTTCTTCCCGGATGTGCATGATGAGATCTCGAATTCCTGGACGACCCCCCTGTCTTCCCGGGACCGCTCGCTGGTCTCATCTGCCTTTCCTCCCCTCGATGGGGCGGCTGCCCGTGGGTACACTGGGCTTCCCCCGGTTGAACGCTCTGTTGCGATGCAACTGTGTCCTCAGAGTGCTTCTTCTCGGGGCGAGCCTAAGCACCCATCCAAGGCCTGTAGATTTTCGTCGTCTATGGCGGCGAAGTCTTACAGAGCGGCGGGATAGGCGGCCACCTCTCTGCATGCTATGGCCACTCTGCAGGTCTACCAGGCCCAGATGCTCAGAGACATGCACGAGGGCAGGACAGACCCAGGGCTCTTCGATGAGCTGCGTGCCGCAACCGACCTCGCTCTCCGGGCGACGAAGGTAGCCGCGCGCTCCCTGGGTCTGGTGATGTCCACTGCGGTGGTCCAGGAGAGACACCTGTGGCTGAACCTGGCTGACATGCGGGATACCGAACGGACACGTCTGCTCGACGCACCCCTGTCCCAGGCCGGCCTCTTCGGCGGCGCAGTTGAGGATTTTGCCCAACAGTTCTCAACTACACAGAAACAGACCAAGGCAATCAAACACATTCTGCCCCGCCGACCCGCTGCTGCCTCGACGTCGGCCGGGCAAACGCCTCAGCCTGTTTCCCGCCGAGGGCGCCCTCCTAAGGCTCCCGCCCCTCCCGCTCGGCCAAAGCAGCAGCCTTCACCCAGGCCCAGTCGCGGAGGAAGCCGAAGGAAGGCGCCACAGCCCTCTCCAGCCCCGCCCCCCGCCAAGCGCCAGGCCAAGCGGCGCTCCTGAGACGGGCTGCTCAGGGACGATGGTTGTTTCCCAGGAGATGGTAGCAGGACCACTCCTTCCCCCGGTGGAGGGCCGGGGGAGAATCTTTTGTTCTCCACTCCCCGCTGCTCACCCACGGGTGGGCAGCACCCTAATGTGGTTAAATAAAGAAACAACCCCCTCATCCCTGAGCACACAGAGTTCTCGGACGACACAGAGCGCCGCCCACAAGCCGTGCTCTCCTCGTCCCCCTCTGTCCCAGAGTCGGTTGACACGTCGTTTCGTCCCTGTCCCACTCTGTCGCCAGACCCCTGGCAGAGCAGGCCCCTGTGGAACGCTGGTCCTTCCCTGGCCTCCTCTGTCAGGGCGCGGATGTTAATTGCAACCCCACACCGGATCGCTATGCCGTCCACGTCCGGGCCAGTTACTCCGCTTCGCTGCTCCTCCGGGGGGACGCCTGTGGTTCGCATGACCCCGCTGGTGCAGTTCCTGGGAGCCTGGCTAGAGCTTCCCCGTCTGTCCCGCTGGGTCGCCCGAACCATCAGGCTCGGCTATGCGATTCCGTTCGCACGGTCTCCTCCCCGCTACAGGGGAGTCCGCTCCACATTGGTCGATGGCAATGCCCCCATCATGAGAGCAGAGATTGCCACCCTGCTGGCGAAGGGTGCAATCGAGACTGTCCCTCCAGCCGAGATGAGGTCCGGCTTCTACAGCCCTTACTTCATTGTCCCTAAGAAAACCGGTGGGTTAAGACCAATCCTGGACCTGCGCGTGCTGAATCGCTCCCTTCACAGGATGCCGTTCAAGATGCTCACCGCCAAACGCATTTTCGAATGTGTTCGGCCCCAGGATTGGTTTGCAGCGATCGACCTGAAGGATGCCTACTTTCATGTCTCCATTCTTCCTCGACACAGACCGTTACTCCGGTTTGCTTTCGAGGGGCAGGCATACCAGTACGCGGTTCTCCCTTCTGGGCTAGCCCTGTCTCCTCGCGTCTTCACGAAGGTCGTCGAGGCAGCCCTTGTTCCCCTTCGGGTTCACAGAGTTCGCATCCTGAACTATCTCGACGACTGGCTGATCCTAGCTCACTCTCGAGATCAGGTTTGCGAACACAGGGACCTTGTTCTCCGGCACCTAGCTCGTCTGGGCCTTCGGGTCAACTGGGAGAAGAGCAAACTTTGCCCCGTGCAGAGGATCTCTTTTCTCGGTATGGACATCGACTCGGTCGCCATGTCCGCGCAGCTTACGAGCGAGCGCGCGCAGTCACTGCTGACTTGTCTGAGACAAATTCAGGGCAAGAGTGCGGTTCCACTGAAACATTTTCAGAGGCTCCTGGGGCACATGGCATCAGCAGCCGCGGTGACGCCGCTCGGATTGCTTCATATGAGACCGCTTCAGCTTTGGCTACGCGACCGAGTCCCGAGGTGGGCATGGCAACAAGGCACGCTCCGAGTACCAGTTACTCCGACCTGCCGTCAGACCTTCACCCCGTGGTCGAACCTCAATTTCTCAGGGCTGGTGTCCCCCTGGAACGAGTTTCCCAGCATGTTGTTGTCTCAACAGATGCCTCCACCACGGGCTGGGGCGCCATGTGCAATGGACATGCTGCCGCGGGCTCCTGGACAGGACCCCAGCGCCTATGGCATGTCAATTGCCTCGAGTTGCTGGCAGTACGCCTTGCCCTGCACCGCTTCCGGGCGCTGCTCATGGGTCAACACGTACTAGTCCGATCAGACCATACCGCCACTGTAGCGTACATCAACCATCAAGGTGGTCTACGCTCCCGCCGTATGTCGCAACTCGCTCGCCACCTCCTCTTATGGAGTCAGAGGCATCTGAGGTCCCTTCGTGCCATTTACATTCCCGGAGCCCTGAACCGTGCTGCCGACGAGCTGTCACGGCTTCAGCCCCTCCCTGGAGAATGGCGACTCCATCCCCAGTCGGTCCAGCTGATTTGGGACGAGTTCGGGGACGCACAGATAGATCTGTTTGCCTCCCAAGACTCGACCCATTGCGCCCAGTATTATTCTCTGACCGAGGGCACGCTCGGCACGGATGCTCTGGCGCACAGCTGGCCGCGGGGCCGCAAATATGCGTTTCCCCCAGTGAGCCTTCTTGCGCAGGTCTTGCGCAAGGTCAGGGAGGTGGAGGAGCAGGTCCTTCTGGTTGCGCCGTACTGGCCCACCCGGGGTGGTGGCTACCATCACTTCCGCTAGAGCGTCGTCCACTAGGCACACCTACGCGTTGAAGTGGAACCTCTTCGTCAACTGGTGCTCTTCCCGCCGAGAAGACCCCCGGAGGTGTTCGATCAGTTTCGTGCTTTCCTTCCTTCAAGATGGGTTGGAGCGAAGGCTGTCTCCCTCCACCCTCAAAGTTTATGTTGCCGCTATTGTCGCACACCACGACTTAGTGGAAGGTAAGTCCATAGGGAAGCACGACCTGATCGTAAGGTTCCTGAGGGGGGCGAGGAGGCTGAATCCTCCTCGTTCTCCTCTCGTTCCCTCTTGGGACCTCTCAGTGGTCTTAAGTGCCCTGCAGAGTGCTCCCTTTGAGCCTCTGCAATCAGTGGAGCTTAAGTTCCTGTCAATGAAGACAGCGCTCCTGGTTGCATTGGCCTCTCTCAAGAGGGTCGGGGACCTGCACGCATTCTCCGTTGACGAAGCGTGCCTGGAATTCGGGCCGGCTTACTCTCACGTGATCCTGAGACCCCAGCTTGGATATGTGCCCAAGGTTCCTACCACTCCCTTCCGGGACCAGGTGGTGAACCTGCAAGCGCTGCCCTCGGAGGAGGCAGACCCAGCCTTGGCACTGCTCTGTCCAGTACGCGCTCTCCGCGCCTATGTAGACAGGACGCAGTGTTTCAGGACCTCAGACCAGCTCTTTGTCTGTTATGGTGGCTGAAGCTGAAGGGAAAGGCTCTCTCAAAGCAGAGGTTGTCTCACTGGATAGTGGACACCATTGCTTTGGCATACCAGCAGCAAGGTCGACCCTGCCCCCTTGGTGTGACTGCCAACTCCACCCGGAGTGTGGCATCCTCTTGGGCTCTAGCGCATGGCGCCTCGCTAACAGACATCTGCAGAGCTGCAGGCTGGGCGACACCGAACACATTCGCCAGATTCTACAATCTCTGAGTGGAGCCAGTGTCCTCTTATGTACTCGCTTCAACAAGCTAGTACCGGACCCGCTCAGGTGTCTTCGCTTGCTCGCCATTCCACTCCACGGACTGGATACGTGTGATATTCTGCTCAGGTGAGCTTCTCCGCAAGCCCTGAGTTCCTCCAGCCCTTTTTATGATTTGTAATGGACAACTGATTTGATTTACAACATTTTTTTTAATTCAAAACAGCAACAAAACATTCAAGATAGGTTGTAAATGATTTTTTTGAAAACATAAATATGAAATTTAAAAAAAAAATGTATATGACCATATACAATAAAACAACCAATACTGAAACCTCATTTTACAGGGAAAATGAAAGCTTTAGCATAAGTTCTGCCAGGAAGACTCAATTACTGCGTCACTCGTTACCTTCAAGTTATCCAATCACGCCCTCATTCTTATTGTATAAAAGATCGGTACTTACACATGTTTGAGTTCGCAGATGCTGACGCGACAACAACCTCCACCCTCCCCACCACCACCAGGATGGTCCCGTCTATACTTCCCCGGGGGGTCGGCTGCGCCCCTGCCTTCGTCTTCAGGCAGGAGATGCTGATCCGCTGCCCTCGGATTACGATCTATGGACGGGGCCTACGCCAAAGAACTTTACAAATAATTGCTTACTGGGCTGCCAATAAATTAATGCTTGTTACTTAATTTTATCCCCAGAGTCTTTCTGGTAGAACTAGTTTTCCTCACTGTCCATATTACAATAACTAAATGTTCTTGTTTACAAGCTAATTAATTACTGTCACTACATAATATTAAATATAAAACAGTGGTCAAATATGAAAAAATACAATCTCTGAGGTTTCCAACAATATATAGTTTGTCAAGATTAGTTTAGGTTTAGTATAGAATATTACTATTTTAAATATGTAATGGCTTTGGGCCCACCAGTGGGCCGGAAATCATTGTTAACATTTAATTAAATTTTCCTTTTTTTTTTTTTTTTTTTTTTTTTTAAGTTTTACAATTTTAACATTTTTAATTTTAGAAACCAGTACACATATGGACAATTTTGCCAATGTCTATAGACAGACCTTAAGTATAAAAATTGACTTCAATGTTCACCAATTTGTGACATGTTGAAGGAGAACAAACTAACATGATTTCCATCTTTACGAAATGTTTAATATTTTATAAAGTATATATATTTAGTAGCCTATATATAATATTACATTTATTAAAGTATATAATCCATATTTTAACCTGTTCGTCCTTAAAATTAATGATGCTTAAAGTTGCTTTAAAATCCAATATTCCAACTTTTCCAGTAAAACGAGAACTTTGCTTGAAAAGCAAAACAGCGTAAGATAAGATTTCGTTTTCAAAGAATATTTCTTGAATTAAGTTTATTAGTTCATTTACTAAATTCCAGATATATTTTCTTAAATTAAGAGTAAGTAATATAATTTTGTGATATTTTGTAAATGTTTCTTGTTTTAATGATGTTTAGATTACTGAACAAGGCAAAATACTAATTAATATTTTCAATGTGGAACTAAATTTAAGTTATTTAATAGTATAAACACATCAGTGTGGAGACAAAACATTTTTTTTTAATTGTGTGAGACTAAATGTCACTGATATGATGCCATATAGTCAACTTATTAAGCTTTCTAATCATAATGTTTAGTAATTACTATTTATTTTGAGCTTTCAAGAAATTCCTTATTTCAAAAACATTCTTTGTGTGTTCTATAGCACCTCCAGTATACTCATGTAAAGTTAATGTCTCAAACACTCGCAATGCAGCCACTAGAGACCTGTGCATTTGACAGAGAAATCTCTCCCTATCTTTCTTTTATTAAAGTCTGCATAACATCTACACTCCTTCCCTCATATCTGTGTTCCCCCACTCCGCGTTGCCCCTTGCCTCCTCACATATTCTTTTAATCTCTGCTTGGTGCTGTTATAATTGTTCTCTGTTCCTTTCATGATTTGTAACTAAGACCTAGAACGACTGGAACACAGATGAGTCCAGTGACAGCTCACACTGAGATCCAAACCTTGTATGTCTGGTGTGGCTGATGTGTCTGGGTACAACACTGATGATGAAAGACTTGAAACTTTAGAGTGATGTACAGTATGTCATCGTCTGCATGATATGAAGGCCATCAGGTACTCGCTCCATTTACACTACTGTCCTTTTACTTAAAGGCACAATATGTACGAATTTTGTAATAATTTATCCAAAAATCACTTGCACAGTGTGATATATTTCCTGCAGTTGTGTACTTACAATATCCCAAAAGTCTTTCAGAGAAATTCCAATTTTAAATAAGTGGCCGCCCGGAAAAAAATGTCGCCTGTCAATGACGCAATATCCGCGCTATCCTCGATTTCCGCTCGAACTGTCATAGCCATGACGTAACCATGGTGACAGACGTGGACAACTAGGTGCGTAACGTTTAGTGGCATGCAGTTCTTGTTTCGATCAAACATAGACCATGGCAATCAGACTTTGGGACAAACAAGGAGGACTAAAATAAGGATCAATATCAGCGTGGCGTTTTTGAGATGCCGAGAGTTCCACGTCCGCGACTAACTTGGACTTGACAGAGCATCACGAGTCACGACTTGACAGCTTTATTAGACAGGTGAGCAAATGTAGGCTACATAAAACAAATCAATGATATATAGCGTTAGCTCAACATGATGAAATGTTAGAAATGGAATATGGTCAGTATGTTATTCTAAAGATGATCAAGGTTAACGTTAATGTTACTGCTAGTTTCGTATAGCAAACGAACTATGAGGTAGAATAATATAATAACTTTCAACACATTTAAATGCTGTTGGGTGTGATAGTGTAACGTTAGACCAAGTGAAGCAGTGCTGCGTTACCTCACAAGTTTAATTCGTCTAATAAACTGTCCTGTGTGAGTAATCCAGCACTTGCGGGTATCGGTAGAATTAAATGTCCTTATTCCTTTATATCCGCGGGACTCGTGTGTGATATCTGTCTCTTTAGCAATCGCGACCTGCTTTACCACTGTAATGTTAAAAAACGTGAATGTTTGCACTCATCCATAAACATTATTAGATCCTTCAGCTTGACAGCAAGTCCCATCATTCAGCGCTCATCACTGCGTCATAAACATACACCTTTGTTATTGTTGGAAACTGCGCCCTCTAGTGGCGAAATATATTACATATTGTGACTTTAATTTGACTTATTTTTGGTCTGTTTTCATTGTATGCAGCCACACTTAAAGCTCCAGTCCATAACTTTTTTGGGTTTAACCCCTTAAGCCCTGAGGGCATTTTTAGAGTTGTTTTGAGTGACACACACAAAAGTAAAGACTCATAACTTCACTATAGCAAGGAGAGTCAGGTATTGTTTGAAAGAAAATTTTTCACATTTTTTGAAAATATAAATTACATTACATTTGGACATTCTACTGCCGAGAAACTGTTGATAAATACAAAGAAAATATATATTATTTTTATTATGATTTTGCATATCTTTCTTGTTTGACATGCAATAACTCAGGAAGGAAATACGCCTGCTCAGTAAATCTTTTGTGGGGAAGTTCTGCTAAATGTGAGATGCATCTGGATCAAATTTTGTGGTGATCGCATTAAGTACTCAAAAGTTACATTTTGAACAAAGGTAGCCTTTAGTCCTCACACATTTGGAAAGCAAAAAAAAATGGTTGTTTTCTGAGTGACATACACAAAACTAAAGACCCATAACTTCAAAACTATAGCAAGGAGTCTTAAGGAATATCTTAAGATCTGCGTGATGGATTATGGTGAATTTGGGCTCTTTTTATCCTTAACAATCTGCTGTAAATAATTATGAGCCATTTCCGACATTTTATGCATGCTTAATTGAGTTATGAGTTAAAACGTGACATCAGTGCTCCATCTACATACAAATTTCTGTTTGCGCCTGTGGGGGATCGAGTGTTACAACTCCATTGGGAATGTCTTTAGATCTGAGTGATGGACTATGCTGAGTTAGGGCTCTTTTTAATTGTTAGAGTCTGCTGAAAATAATGATATGCAATTTTCTACAATCTATGCATGCTTCATGAAGTTATAAGAGAAAACCAAACGCGAGTGCATCATGAGTATATTGGCTAGGTGCGTCTGTGGTATTTTTTGTGTTAGAACGCCATGATGAATATCTTTAGATCTAATATAGAGAATACATTGAGTTTGGGCTCTTTTTAATCGTGAGCTCCTGCTGTAAATAACGATGTGTGATTTTTCATGATCGATGTATGTTTCATGAAGATTCAAGTAAAAAAGCCAAGTCTAAGCTACCTTGCTTGGCCTTGTGCGTCTGTGGATTTTTTTAGTTAGAACTCCATGAGGAATATCTTTAGTTCTTAGTGATGGATTATGTTGAGTTTGGATTAATTTATATCGTTAGCATCTGCTGTAAATAATGATGTTTCATTTTCCACAATCGGAGCATGTTTCGTGAAGTTACGAGTGGTAATGTGTCTAATATTCATCATCCATATGTGGTTATGGGTCTCTTGAGGGGCTTCTTTTACAAAACCTCGCTCAAGTTTAGTAAAAAGCCTGAAACAATTATGCTTGTTGTATTCTACTCATTGAGACCTTTCAAATGACTTATGACACAGGACTATCTGAGCTGTATGATGTATTTGACATTTTGCAGTATGTAGTACAAAAATGTATTTTATAAAAAAAAATCTTCTATTTGTCAGCAAATAACTCAGCACTACTTTGGAGTTTATCAAATTGGCTACATTCATTGTAAATTTCAGACTCTAAGCTTTCAAATGACACCTAGGGGTTAAAACGATCCAAAATAACCAGCCAGTGTTCAAAACTATCTGCTTGCCGTAGCTTGATTAATTTTTTTTTTTTTTTTCAAATTGATTGGATTTCCGCAGGAAATTCGAGCATGTCTTTGCATTATTACATCACATCTGTATGTACGTAAAGAAGGCGTCTCGGCTAGTAGCCTATATTGTGTGTGAGGACGTTGGAGGTGGAGAATTATAGCCTTTTCTCACAGCACTTGATATAATTAAACTTTTCATTTGATGGCGGATTCATAAAGGTTCAAACGACAATCGCAGTGAGATTCACCCGTTATAAAATTCAAAAGACTTCGGGGTGGCTACAGGAAAAAAGAGACTGCAACCGGCCCATGCGAACACAAGGATAAATATCAGAAGGGCTTTTGAAAGGTGGCGTGAACTCCATGTTTTGAAGGGGTTCAAAAGAGACGCAGAGACGGCGTTTTTTTCTGCTGGACAAGTACGAATTTTAAACGGTTATGTAACAGTAGCACTCTTGTTCGCTTAATTCATTCAGTTCTGAGTAGGCTACTGAAATAAAGTGTAGCCACGCAATACTGGTGTTGTTAACATTAACAATTTGAGAACAAAGTATAATTTGCACCCTTTGACGTGATGATAAGCGATCGTTAGATAATTTAATCAGCACGATTTACTGCAATGCTTTTTTCCCCTCAGTTGGTCAGAACAAAAGTGGATGTTACTTACTTGTTTACTTGTCAGAAGACATTTTCCGAAAATTATTATGTTGGTCATACTTCCAAAAAGTATAATCTGTGATTCTGAATGACAGTATCCACACCAGCGCGTTGACATAGCCTACAGCCATATTCTCCTCAAAACATTGGATTCATCCGTGCTGTGCCGGGGGACACAACTCAGGTAAAGTTGATAATTCCACGAATAACTGCAATTGCAGATTTCAAACAGAGATGGTGACAAAGAGGAAAAGCTACGGACTGCAGCTTTAAGGTTGTATACGATAAAGCTACACTTTTTAAAAATTCTTTGGGACAAGCACAGGCCGATGACATATGCAATTTCCCTTGAAATCCGTTCCGACAGCTCTTAAATATGAATCATTTTTTGGGCTGCACGATATATCTCAATATATCGAATTATCGCAAATGTACATCGCCATATATCGCAACGGCTTGCGATAACTGCAAAAAGTCCAGGTTTTAGGTTGGCTCAGAGACTGGACACATGACTGCTACATAGCCTAGGTGTGACATGCTTAATGTTATTAAAGGCAATAAGCAAAGTACTCGCATGCATAAAAATCCGCCTCTCGGACAGTGCATGATCCCGAATTCAGTTCTCTTCTGCAACTTAATGGCCAAATACACACAAAATGATGTCAAAATTCCAGTCTTGGTGAGTATTCACGTAAACACAATCATGTCTTAAGTGGAGTAAACCGTAGAGAAAGAAGAAAGCACACGTGTAACATGGATCCGTTGGGACATGGGACAGCAGCCTAATAAACCTGCTTCCGTCTGTGTGCTTAATGTTAATCAAACAACAAAAGACAATAAATCACTCACTGCTCATTCAGGAATAACCTTTGTTGCTTTAATAAGAATCAGTATTTATTTAATTCATAAAGTAAAGACTAAGCAGTGTTTTCTTTTTTACATTTGATTATTCAATTTCTGTTGTTAAATAAACCTTATAGGCCTACCTGAAACCCTGACGTTTAAATGACACTTACTTTTTATGTAAAGTTAAACACTGCTGTTCACTTTCAGAAGTTAAAGCATTATGGTATCGAATATCGGATTATTTAATAATCGCATTATTCTAAATCATGTAGCAGATTAATTATTTGTTAGTGTTTACTCCTATACTAAAGGATCATGAACAGCATTCATTAGTTTAAGCAGGTCATTGTCAGGCCTGTTTTCAAAAAGAAGTGCGAGGAGTTTGTTGCAACTGTGTACAGGTCTGTGTTTGCTGTACAGTTGTCATTCATTATGTCTGTGACGCCATTATGTGCTGATACACCTCTCTGATTCCTCACTTATTTATTGCTGCTTAAACACATGGAGACTTGCGGGTGTCTGCTCAGATCCTCATGACAAAGCATGAATATAGTCCTTCCGGTTATATGATGCATTCTGTGAACATGCAAACAGTCACCCAAGCAATTTAAAGCACTAACATTCATTTACTGTGTGTTGGGGAGTTTTACCATTCCCAACTAAAGTCAAGTTGCTCAGTCTGCCACCTATTAGCTCTCACATTGAACTGCAACTCACTCTTGGTTTTCAAGAAGGCTTTTGACAGACAGCTCACAGACAGGTAAGTACATCCGCTGAGACCACAAAGCTGATGATAAGAGAAGCATTCAGAGCTCCAGAACTTCAGCAATGTGGGAACCGCTCGCTCAATCTCAAGCTAAAGAGGCTATCTTATCAAAACAATGTCTCTTAGTCAGGACAGGATGATAAAGGCGGACTATGGGAAGGAGTGAAACATGTAGATGAAAGTCTGTTATCAGGGTTTCCGTGGAGTCATTAAAAGTCATAAAACGTCTTAAATTTAATAATAAGAATTTTAGGCCATAAAAAGTCATAAAAACGTCCGGATTTTCCATACAAGGTCATAAATTACATCTAGTCACGTCTTAAATTGATATGCTCATTCATTCATTATCGCGATATCATTTTTTCTCTATAAAACGATATCAAGAGTTCGATGTTCGATAATGTTTATGTGCCAAAAGCGGAACGAAAATCATTTAAACCGCGCGCGCCTCACGGACTGTTTATCCGCTCGGCTCAAAGGCCAAACGGCAGCGCAGCTCGAGCTCACTAGCAGACGCGTTTACTCTGATCGTCTCGTCACGAGATCCAGTGAGAAGCGCTTGAGTTCAGCGAAGAACACAAATGTCTCAGTGATTTAAACTAGTTTAAAGGCAGATGAAACGGCGCTGACGAACAGGAGAAACACTGCGCGCAATGATACAGTCAGAAGCTTTTCCGTCTACAAATTCCCATCATTTACCATGGATTTACTGTAACGCCTAGTATATTACCTGTACCATGAAATGTGGGATATACATATTGAATTGAATTATATTATTAATGTAGACAATGTATTAAAGGACTAATGGAATATAATTACAGTAATGTATTTAGGCTATACTGTTTTTCATACATTTCATGAAGAAACGTGCCATCAAAGTCAGGCAACACAAACCTGTTTCAAGACTTGAAACAATATCCCCCATTAGCACATGCAGAAACTAAAAAAAATAATTTTCCAATAAAGATATTCATTTTGTTAAGGAAAAATGACAAATGTTTGAATGTTCTACCTCAGATTTGTGAAATGGTCTCATGTTTTGCAAGTGTTTGTAATGGTATGTTCTGACAATAAAGAGTAGTTTAAAACCACAATTAACACTCTGGTTTCTACAACTTTCAGTTAGGAGCAAAAATCTGCCTTTAAACTTGAAAGAAATAAAGATTTGGCATTTATCGTGATAATTATCGATATTGACTGATATATTATCGTGATAATTGTTAAGTGTTGTTCCTGAGTTATTGATACTTAGGAAAAGGGAGCCTTCAGTTTGTTACTCTTAAAAAAAATGGAACCTTTTAATAATGAAACTTATTACTTTTAATGAAAGTCAATAAAAAGACTTTTGAAAGGAAGTTATTTTTTTGTAATTCGTGTAGGTCATAAATTTAAATCATAATGGTCATAAAAAGGTCTTAAAAAGTCTTAAATTTGACTGACTAAACCCTGCAGAAATCCTGTGTTATTCATCTAATGAGCAGGTAAAATTACTATGGACCCCCTTGACGTTTCCAGGGATCTCAGAAGTCATAATAGTTTAGTAAATTATATAGTGGTGAATAAAAAAATGTTTTTGTTGTATTCCCATTTGCTCTAAAAGCAAAATAAAAAATCCATAATAGTGTTTCTATGAAAAAATAGCTGGAAAATGTATTACATTGGTCAGAAGAGAAAAAAATGTCAACTTTGCTGTCACTCTCATTGCATTAGAAACACTCACGCAAGGAAGTTAGCTTTGTAATTTAATGCCAAGGTAATAAAACAAAAAGTATAGTGTTATAAATGAATTTTTTTAAGTGAAAATATAAAAAGCGTATCATCACGATCTCTGAAAAGGGTCTGTATAGGTGTAGTTTATTCCCCTTGTTAGTTTTTGCCTCCTTATATTTCCAAAAGAAAAATTTTATTGTGGCAAAAATGTGTCAATTGCTATGTCTTGTCTTTGGCACATAAACTAAAGCATTTATGTCAACAACAACAAAAATAGTGTCATCATGGTATCACGTGCATGGCTTATACACGTGCAGTTGCATGTATTGCAATCATCAGAGTCCTCAGATGAGCTGTGATTCAGAGGAGGGCCATTGGCAGGTGCGAGAAGTACAGAAACAACCACACACACGTACAAGGTGAGGGAGGGGTGTTTAATGGGATCTCTACGGAGGCAGAAGGGAACATCTGTGGTCATTAGACTGCATACAAAAGGAGCCCCCCTTATTCAAACAGTCTCGGGGCCTCTTTGGACGCCCAGGCTCTGAAGCGTACCCTCCTAATTCAAGGCTTTCAGCAGCAATCATCATTAACATTTCAGTATGCGTGTGTTTTGTTTTCACCCCCAACCAGCACATAGAAAGTGAAATAGGTGGCACACTAAAGAGTCTTTTAGTGATTTGGTGGTTCGTCGAGTGCATTAATTGATCATAAATTTGCGAAGTCTGTGCCAGGATCTTTAATAACTGTGCTAAAATTCTGAATAAATGATCCTCATTATCTTAAAACCTTTTTTTTATCTATGTAGTCTTACACTTAAATGCTTGTAATTAGTTTTGTAAGTGCTGCCAATGTAAAAAAAAAAATGCTAAAGTGATTTATTTATTATATCAATTTTTGAATTACTCCAATGTCCAGAGTGTGTTGTAATAGGCTTGATTATAGGATGAAATGACTAGATTAAAGGGTATTTCATTATTTTTGGTTACTATATAATTTATTTTTATTATAATATGCATCATATATATCATTACATATATTATGTATATAAAGAATGGCTTTTTTAAAGATAAAGATTAAAAAAGGCACTAGCTCAAGTATTTACTGTAACCAGTAGGTTGAACACTTTTTTTTTTGTTCACTGAATTTCTCCTGTTTTCCACATTAGGCTGTTGTGGGCTTAGGCTGTGGTACATTATAGATGGTGGATCAGCCATATGGCTTATACGTTATGACATGAGCAAGACCATGACTGCACTCCCAGCCTTCTTTTAAATCAGACTAATGAAAAGAGAATAGCCTTATCAATATTTATCAGAGAAGCCTTACCTCTCCCCAGCACAAAAATGGCCATGTTTGACCTGACAGATTTAAACATCAAATAAGGTATTTATTAAAGGTTGCATAGACATCATACAGCAGATGACATAGTGGTGCTTCTAAGGACACTATTACATAAACAGAGACTTTATGACTTTTTTAATCAGGGAGGTATTGAAGAGCTATATTACAATGGATATTGGATATTACATGTCTCATAAAGGTTGTAATATACACACTTTTGCATAACATTTACATGCCAGTAATGCTTTCCAGCAGTTAATGGCATTTTTTTCCTGAAGCAGTTACATCCTTTCAGAGATAATCACTCTACAATTCAAGCAATGCCGAGCAGAGTCGCTCCGCGTGCTGGGACTGATGATTGTCTCTTTCAAATTCATGTGTGGCCTTTCTCAAATCAAATTACTGAATTGTGCCTTAGAAAAGCTTAGCGACTTTCTGGGAACCGGTTGCAGGTCTGGTGCAAGAGAAATATGAACATGTCTCATATTAAATTCGGATATTTGTGAGCGGAGACTATTACAGTGGACAGCAGCTATAATCGCTGACACATGTATATTAGCCCTGTGCGGCATGCAAATGAGGCCACAGACATTAGCCCATGCTTGAGGAGGTACAATCAGTTATTATCAGCTCAATCAAGCACAGAGCTTTAGCAGTTATAATGACCCACACACCACCAGTGTAATGCAAAATGGGGCATATTTTAGCTTGATTGAAGTAGAGGGAGGAATGACTGAAATGTCTTTGTTTCTGTCTCTGATTGGTTTTGTATAACTTTTGCTATCGTACAAAATCTAAGCCTGTTTATTCATGTTTTGTTTGGGACTTGAGAGACTCAAAAAGATGCAAAAATCTACTTAAATATTCTTGGAAAAAAATGTATCACGGTTTCCACACAAATATTAAGCAGCACAACTGGTTTCAACATTGATAATAATAAGAAATGCTTCTTGATCAGCAAATCGGCATATTAGAATGATTTCTAAAGGATCATGTCACACTGAAGACTGGAGTAATGATGCTGAAAATACAGCTTTGCCACAGGAATTTTGTAATTTATCACCGGAGTATATACATCATCTCTGGGACCCCAAACATTAAAACAGTAGTCAACAAGACATGGGTTATGTCTGCTATTCGATTGCTAAGATTATCCTGCAGACCACCTTCATCGATAAACTGTAGAAGAAAAAAAAAGTATGACAAAACAACAGCTTGAAAAACAAAAATGTGGATGTCCTTGCAGCCAGGACAATGAAGATTAAAGTGAAACAGATAAAAAGAAGTGATATTATTAGACACCCTTCACATCTGTCAGTTTAGCTTCACACATGCTCCTATTATCTCAGAATGTTCTGACGCTGGCTACTGCATGTCTGGTGGCTTCTAAGAGCGTCTCAATCATTCATATGAAAGTCATAGGGGTGGACAAAATAAAATAAAATGACGCATGAAAAGCTTTTAACTTTGATCCAACAAACTATTCTACAGCTGCAGAGTGAGTCATAGATTATTTGCTAATTAGCAGTATGTGTCAAATGCCTGACAAGACATGATTGTACAAGTGTGTCATGGAGAGCAAATTGCAGGTGCACTGGAAAAAAAGAGAAAGGGGACAACCTTACAGCATAAGGCTTATCATGGACAAACACTTTAGGTCTTTAAAAGAAAATATCATCTATATTGTGAAATGTATATACATATGCATGCACCAGACTGGGGGTTGGGGACTTGGGGTCCGGATTACAAATTAGGCAGAGGGCCCTGCTTAGAATATCTGTTCACTATCTGCACACTATATTTTTTTGCCAAGAGAGAAATCTCTTATGCTCAGCAAGGCTGCATTTACTTGATAAAAAATACAGTAAAAACAGTAGTATTGGGAAAAATTATTACAATTTAAAATAACTGTTCTGTTTTAATATTTTTTTAAATTGTAATTTATTCCTGTGATGGCAAAGATGATTTTTCAGCAGCCTTTACAGTCTTCAGTATCACACAATCCATCAGAAATAATATAGGCTGATTTGGTGCTCAAGAAACTTTCTTACTATTATCAGTGTTGAAAACAGATCTATTTATTTGAAATAAAAAATAATTTGCAACAATATAATTCTTTACCGACACTTTTGATCAATTGAATGTGTCCTTGCTGAAAAAAAGTTACGAATTTAAAGTATGTATTTAAAAAAAAACAATCTTGCTGACCTCAAACTGTAGTGTACAGTCTATAACGTGACATAGAAAATCATCTAAATCCATCCCAAGAGTTATATTTGAAATGCATGTTACTAACAGGTGTAAATGTGGATGTGTCTGACTACATTTGATCAAATCACACAAGAGCAACTTAATGCCAGATATGACCTGTGTCCCTCTCAACCACTTTCAGATTTCTGCACATTTTCAGGAGCCGTACCGGCACACACATTGAGCCACTCAGTCTCTGTTGAAGTGTCACATGTAACTGTCTATTAACTATTAATGGGAGTAACAACTGTCACTGAAATAACTGAAATAAGAGCCACTCCTCTTCACTAATCACGTTCAAGATGTCAGTAGTCTGCGGCGAGGGTCAGAGGTTAGATATACCATCCGGCAAAGCAGATACGGAGCAATTATGAGCAACCTGCTTTAACCTTGTGACCCATGTGGGCCCACTGGACAGCTGGGATATATTGGGAATAAGTCAAAGCCATCATTTCTGTAAGCAGAGGAGAAATGATGAGACATAATTGACACGGCACCACTCCAAATGCCTCAGGCATGGCCCCAGTGAGGGGTCTGCCTAGATCCATGGGTAATGGTGTGAGAGAACATGCTCAGGCCTAACCAGACGTCCAAAGACACAGAGGGCCAGTCCAATCTATTTCAATCAGGAGGGAATGTTTCACTTTTTATTACTTTTTCAATTCTCTCATTCCGATCAGCCTGGCCCAGATAACAGTACTATTAGCCCCTTAGATCAATGTGTTTTTTATTTTCCCTGCCCCTCTTCCCCCTAATGCAACCCCCTCCCTCGACCCATATTGGGTATCGGAAAACCAAATTACTTTATCTCTTCTCCCTTGGGAAGGCTGCCAAGGAAAAGTTGATTTGCAGCAGCACAATGGCACTCCTTATCCACTCATCTTCACCACACTCTTTCTCTCTTTTCATCTCTCTTTTTCTTTTTGGCTGGAAGAAGGAGCCAATCAAAGTGCAATGAAAGAGGAAGAGGAAAAAGATGAAGACAAAAAATAATTAGAGTTCTGGCTGATGAGCGCAAGAGGAAACCCACGGCTGAGTATGGAATCGCAGATAGACATGGACGCCCCCCCCTCTACGCTGCAAGTAGCACCGCTTCACTTTATCTTCCAGAATTACAGCCATTTATCAGTCTGTGCAGAAAACTGTCAGCCCATTACACGCTCTCGCATGCAGGCGGAGGGGGGCATCCCGTCAGAAGCGCTCCTAATGGCTGCGGCAAGTGGCCCTGACTGAGGGTCACAGAGGACATTCATTAGAAAACTGTAACTTGGCTAATCGCAGCTCACTTAACACCGCATCATGGATGAGTGCCTGCCAATGGCACAAAAAGAGCTCCATTGTGTCGTCTGGTTTAGGTAAACAGTGCAAACGCACACTAAGGAGAATGAATGACAGTTCTGGGGGAGACACAGGGCACTTTGGGAGACAATTGCGAGTCCTACTAATTCCTTATCTACTCCACCACAGCTATTATCCTACTAGTTCAATCAGGGGCCCTCATTTTCTTCCTAATAGAAGAAAATAAGGTCTCTCTTGTAGCCCACGTTAACATGGTTATCTTTGCCTGTTGTTGCGAAACGAGTTTGTAGGCCTTGTACAGTAGCAGTGTGTTGGAGGTAAACATGATCAGGCAGGTTTAATGAGAGCTCTGGGAGGAGTGCAGAGTTTTCAGTTTAATCTCCCTTTTTTCAGAAGCTTAGCCTTAGTTTACGCTGCAAGGGAAATAATCTTTTTCTTAAATTACATTTTTTAATTTATTAAGTTATATGTTGACAAATCTGATTTGTTTCTGTGCATATTGCAGTTGCTTTTGCTAACACATCTATGTTGGATATCAAATTGAAGATGCAAATTATTTATAGATTCACCATGTGCATGCAGTGGATGTTTGATTATTGGGGCAGAATCTAAATTTGACAACATTCATTGCATACAACATTGTAAAAAAAAACAAGCAACAGAGCAATTATTTTTTAATGGAAAAAGTCTATAGCTGAGCACCTCATCTGACTTGTTGCATACGAATTATACACAGCTGCTACTGTAAACACACTCACGCTGCTTGTTCCGCCCCTGGCTTCTTCTGATTGGTCCACTGTTTTGAAACTGTCCTTTATGAGCTGCTCAGGGTTGCCAAGTCTGCGGTTTTACTGTGGAATTTGGCTACTTTTAAACGGTTGCTGTGGGTTCGTTTGTATTCCCCCTTGGATTAAGAATTTGGCATATTGCATAAATATGTAAATAAAATGCTTGTATTCAAATGTTTTATATTCTACCAATAATAAAACTGCCTGAAGTTTTGTGAAGGAGGGTCACAGGTTTGGAGCCCTTTGAGCTGTGTTTATGGTCACGAAATAGTGTTTTTCCATTTGTGACTGTAAAATTTGTATTCTAAGTATATAGGAATTGCATATTTTGAGTTATAATATTTAGTATGGTCATTGCGCTATTTTTGAAATGGCCATATACTGACCTGGAAATCCTAAAGCTGCTAGTACATGAAAAAACGTCTTTTAACTTGATGAAACACTGGAAAAGCAGCGCAAGGCAACCCAAATGGTAAAAAATGTCTGTCTAGGGGCCCATTCAAAAAATGTGAGACACAAAGCAATGGAATGGACATTCATATTTTTTTTAAAAACCTGAACTACTTGAACAGTGTATTTTTACAACAGCGTGTGGTGTGAGCCACTCCAATGGTCAAACATGTCAGTCTAGTGCAGGGGTCAGCAAGGGTACTCTATGGCACTCGGAAGGATAATCACAGAAGCTTGATGGATCTGTGCGCTAGCGCTGGTTAAAATCTCACAATTTAATAGCTCCTATTTAATAGCTCCTAACTGGAGTTATTAAACAGCCTGTGTGATTATGAGGACTGATTACCTAAAAATGTACACCCGTATGCAAGTTTGAGGGACTTTATTTAAATTAAATACATAATACATACAATTAATACACCTCTTTAGCTATTGTCACTTGTCAGTGATTATCTCTCTATGTGCGAATTTTGGCACCCATGCCATAGGTGGCCGACACTTGGTTTTGCGTATGTGTACAATGGAAAAACAGCACAATGGAATGCAAAAACGAGTTCTGTGTGAACAGCCCTAGCACGTATACGCCGGGGAAAAAAACATTTTAAAACACAGCTCAGCAGAATGCAAAAATTAGTTCCCTGGTCAAGCTTAGAGTACAGCTGCTTATTAGGGAGCAATTGATAAATTAATAGGGATGATTGATTCATTGACAGTGCGAAGAGCTTGTCTGCTTATCTTCATCTGTGTTTGGATCAAAAATCATTTGGCTTGGCAACAGTAAATGGAGGTGTATGGATCCACCTGTTCCATTAAATTAGTTCTTCCCTCCCTCCAGGTGACCCGTCATTGTCAATATTACCAATGCAGACCACTCACCTCAGTCTGACTAAATAGTGTTTGACTTCTCGACTTTAACCTCTATAATTGAGTTCATTTCACTGTTAACCTTTTTAGGAAGAAGAACCATGGACCTTATTTGCAAGTATTGATTGCACCACATGCTAAACAGTCTCTAACATATCTAAAGCCATCTCCATATCTCTAAGGGGTGTGAGGCCTTTTCCATAAGCTCTATAATCTGCATTAGCAAACATTTGGATAATGATATTCAAGCTGTACTCCACTGTTCTTACACTAGGGAAAATTTAGGTTGATGCAATAATCATTCTACAGAGAGACATTCTTATAAAAAAAATCATATTAGTTATGCTGCGTTCAATTTAAATCTGAAAAGCTAGAATTCTTTGTGGAAAAGTGCAATTAAATGGCTCTTGGATATTCTTGCAGAAGTCCATAACTCCAATGTTGCAGAGATGCGGGTGTATGATTGGAGATAATGGCAGCACCTAAGGAGATTAACTAGTTTAATATAAACACTCAATTTTAAATGACTAAAATACCTCAATAAGTCAAAGTTACAACATTACACAATAAAACCTAACCTAGCCACATTGGAAATATGTGCCTCTTCCATTTCTGCAAAACACATACATACAATTCATTGGAAGTTTCCAGCTGAAATAAAAGCACAAATAACATTTATATATTTTCACATATATAATAATTACATGGGCAGATTAATCGATTTGTCATTGATTTGACTGATTTCACTTTGATAGTGTCGTGAAACGTAATATTATTTTGCAGAAATGTCGCCACAGACCTATTTAGCAAACCTGTATAGTGAACATATGTGTAAAACAGGCAAATGATCTTCTCTGATACTAACATTTATTTATCCTAAACAATTTGGCTGTTGGGAGACTTTTGGTTGAGCACCTCCAAAGCTAACTTTGTTGACAAATAACTAAACTAAAAGTAACACTACTTAATAATGTCACTTCCTGTCTGCAGTTAAACTAATAAACCATTTTAAAAACCCATTTCCTGTGCTTAATTTATCTGCACACTGAAACTACATAAGTGTTCTGTTCGTATAGCCTTTAGGCAAAAATGTAATAAATAAATAAAATAAGTTGAGTAACATTCCCAATGACTGGTAAAGGAATGTTCCTCGCACCAATCATGGTTACTGTCTTTAGACTCTTACATGCTAATGACTTTAGCATATCCTAAAACACTCTGTAAATCTTCAGTTTGAGAATGGTGGGCAGCTTAAGGAAAGGCCATGTATGAACCACAAATGAAATAAAATCTCCACAAAGAGCCCCTTAACAAGGACTTCAATTAGAGAAGGCCAATTTATCAGGGCTGGAATGATGAGCCAGAGGAACCAGCTTGGCACAAAGCCCTGCTGAGACTGCAGTCTCATTATACCCCTGCAGCCCATGGTCTAACCCTACCACTCAACATTCAACCCCTGCGCTCTTACTAACAGACATATGCAGCGATCCGTTTCACAGGGCCTCTTCAGTTAGACTGGCTGATTATTCCAGGAGATTTAACAGGGCTCTGTAACGGTGGCAAACACACTTGACATTGGGCCTACATGTTTGGGTTGACGGCCGTAGGCTTATTACGCTTATCACGCAGACAGTCTTGTCTATTCTGGATCAATGCTGTCTGAATATTTACTTCAGTACATAGTATTTAACATAGCTTAAAGTGAAAAGTACCATCGAAAGTGCTATAACTCCACTTTGTGCCAGAATATCTCTGTAGGTTTTAAAACCTGTGCTCAATTTCCTCTTCCAGGCACTGATCCAGAACCATATAAATAATGGCAGATATGAATAACATGCACTCCATCAAATGAAACAATAGAAAGCATTGAAGGTTGAAAAACAATGAATGCTAATAAATACTGGCTGCTGCATTGATTTGTTCTTCTAAATTGTTTTGTTTGATTGCCTGGCTGTTTCTTTTCAATGAAAGCAATGTAATAAGATGAGTTGTAATGTGTCCAGTATTAGGTTTGCTGACGAGGCCCATCTGCACCTTATTCATGTATCAAATGCTTGACTACTCATCAGTTTGTGGATTTGTATTTCTATGAAAATCAATAACCTCAGACTAATGGGTTACTCTATCTACAGAACAAGTTGCAAATGTTACAGGTCTTATATGATGGCCTCTTGCCATGGGATCACTAAGGTTATACACATTTATCTTTACCTGCATCAAAAGTATTTAATAACCTTATACACTTACTGCCACAAAAAAAAAAGACAGAACAAGTCATTATTTTGATTTGGTTTTTCACATGCTAGACGTGGCCTACATCTAACTGTGAGCAGCATTCAATAAATAAATAAAAATTAACAGCTTAATTATTCCATTGCATCGGAACATGATGTATAAAAAATGGCAATGTTACTGTTAGCTTTGTAAGTGCTCAGCAAAAAGTCTCCCAGCCAAATTGTGGAATAATGCATTTAATAAGATCAGATTACAGGCTTTGACTAGGTATTAAACAACAATACTAAAGATTTATTTAAATGTAGAGTATTGTTAAAATTTAGTATTGTTTTAAATTCAATTAATTTACTTTTACCACTGAAAAAAGCATAGTTAATTAAACGTTGTCATACAAACAACCAGACAATAACAATGAAATCTCACAATAGTTGTAATCTCTTTGTGTTTGATTTGCTATAAACCGCTGATTCATTTGGGAATTGGACTACACTAGTTGTGCTGTATGTGTTTGATTCAATAATACGTTTTTAGTTCAGGAATCAGACTACGCTGGTAAGTTTCACGCTGTAGCAAAACTGTCTCATGGCAATTTGTAACTATTTTACATATTGCCAAATTGGTTGGTAATTCATATGAATTCATAATATCTCATTCATACATTCTCATACGATCTGTTTATGCCCCACTGAGTTAGGTTTAGGGGTGGACCTTAATGCTTAAGTTTTTCCTAAATATTTGTGGCGTTTTCATACGAATTACATGGTAAAAATTAATACGCATGAATTTTCTCATGAGATCAGGTTGGCGTTTCCAATTTCTTCATCTGAAAAAGTTGTGACTCCATCGGCAGCATGAATGCATGCTCAAGAGCTGCCATTAGGTTCTTGAATTAAAAACTGGTTCTGATATGAATCTGTTGTGCTGTAGGTACAAATAACAATCTCTCTTACTGTATTTTCATACATAACAAAGGACACCGCCTGCTATCCTTGGCTAGAATGTCAGCTTCACTCGTTTTGAACCTGAAATGTACAAGCATGGCAGAGGATGTCAAATGAGCAGACAATAACAAACACTGAAAGTGTGTGTGTTGGCATGTGCGATACGTCCTGCAATCATACATGCTTTGCTCTGTCAGCCCATAAGATGCTCCACATATGGACTTGGCAGCTTAGCGCTGTCTCTCCCTCTGTTCAGCGGGGGACTGTTAGCTACCTGTCTGCTGGTGCTAATTAGACATCTCTTCCTATCACCCAGATGCCTTCAGGAAGTATCACACATGTACACAGATATGTGGTGTATAACAGCCAAGGGAAAATGGCAGTTGCAAAGTAAAGGATTCAATTCATGCCATTTGGTATTTTTGGGACGACATGGAAAAAAAGAATTCTCAGGGCTTTAAGAGTTTTACTTTACAATGTTTGGATTCCTACAAAGCCATTACACATGCCATTAACTATCATTCTTGTTTCAAAAGTTGTACCTCAACTCTGCCTCCAAAATGACAGTGTCTGGACTCAGAGTTAAAGAATTTGTTTGGGTTCTACTTGGAATTCTTTATCACAGAACGGCTAAATTTATGGCCATGATCAATAATGCACAGACATAATATCTGAGAATAACAGCTTGTACTTGCTTCTGTTCCGTCTACAAGAACAGATTTGTCTGTATGCTGTCAGATAAAATGTTCAAAATTGATTCAACAGAAAAAGCTTTCAGAGAATGCTTCAGTGAGTATAGTCTGAAAAGTTTAGTCATGCTCTTTGGTTAGGAGTTAATAGAATGCCTTTTTTTTTCTGGGTGAATGTACTCGATGACCCTGCGCTCAAACACAGAGCTGCCCGCTCTTCAAGAGATCTGAAAGAAAAACAGAGAGAAACTTCAGAAACAGAGGATGATTCTCAGAAAAGGCTAAACTCATCCATGTCTTTTCTATTTTGTCCAGTAGTGCTGTGAACAGTTTGTAACCTGTTGAATAAATCATGTGGCAAAAAAGTTAATCACGTTTTCAGCGAATAACATTTCAGTATTTTCATCACACAAAGCTATCATATTTACATGTATGCATCTGGCAGACACTTTTATCCAAAGCAACTTCTATTGCATCTAAGGTACACATTTTTTTAGCCCATGCATTCCCTGGGAATCGAAACCATGACTATGGGTTGCTAGCACCAAGCTCTACTGTTGAACTACAGAAATGCTGAAGCATACAGCTTCAGGATACTTAGAATATAGTGCAATTGTATTATACCTTATGGTGCTTTTTGTCATTTTAGAGATTTACAATAATTGCCCTACCAGCATATTCACTGACCCCACCCAGCACGAAAGTTTTTATTAGTATTTTTAGCAATGCATGTTTTTATATTTGCTAGAAATATTTATATTTTCACTGAATTTTTAAGTTTTGAAAATGTAAAACTTAAAAAAACTTTAAAAAGGTGGAAATTATACCACTAAAATGTAAAAATGTATGAAAATTACGACATACCGTATGATAAAAAGCATTAGTGTTTGTAATTTTTACAACACATTTCTACTGATACTTTCAAGACCAATACAAGTCATTTTTGTCAGTAGAATTTGCAACAGCCGTGTAAAATACATTACAGAAAACAAAACATTTCCGTTTGTAACAATTGTAAGGCATACAAAATGGATGAGATCGATGAATGTAAATTTTTAGTGGCAATGCAGCAGTGTCCTGAAAGGAAGAATGACTGTTCTGTCAACTGGTCCAAAACTGACTATTCATTCTTTCTGTTGACCCCTAGCTGAAGCATAACCACTTGTTATTCCATACACCAACAAGAATCTATATATCCAGCAACCTACACAAGAAAAACTTTAAATCATCAAAGACAGTCAGATCATCATAAACTATAAATTATGTTGTGCCTTTGGCAACAATGTGTCCTAGTCTCATCATCCTTCCAACAGTAATTCTCCAATAACTCTTGTGCTGTTAGTTTATTGCTGAGTGTTTTATGTGCTATAACAAATAACAAATTTGATTTCAGATGCTGATAGTGATGATGTGATCATCATGCAATTTACTAATAGCACCAGCTCATAATTCATACCCCACATTGCATGTTGGGTGGAAGAAGAAAAACTTCAGGTGTTATAAATCCTAAATGTTGAGACAGTATTAGAGAGTGTGTGTGTGTGTGTGTTTTGGAGAACAATTTATGGTATTAATATATACACCATAGATGTGCTGTACACTGGCTGTACACACTAATACATTTGTGCATCTCTCTCCCCTATAAAAGCTGATCTAGTAAAACGCCATTGTTATTTTCTGTCAGAGAGGATGCAGGTTGATATTGGCTCTCTGCTGCTGTAGTTGACCCTGCGCCCTGCGTTTTGCTGAGAGAGGTGAAGATTTGACACTCAGCGGGTTATACTGTAACACCCCTGCTGCTCCTCTCCCCTTGGCCTGCCTTACAAACCTCTGCATCTGCTCTTTAAAGCAGCGGCTTTAGGACTCAAACATATGGTGCTGCAGTGTAATCAGCCTCCTTCACTTTCTGCAACTCAAAGTAAAAATAAAGCTAGCTGTTATTTGCTGGTGCATTATATGTTATCACTGCAGCCTTAGTGGAAAACCTTCTCATGGAGCTTGAAGACTACACATATTTAAATTGGATGACATTTTTTCCATGTTAAAATTCTTTCTTTCTCCTATTCCATCTTAATGAGAGACATTTCGAGGTCAGTAAGATACTGTTACTCTTATTCAGCAAGGATTCATTACATTAATCAAAAGTGCAGTAAAGACATTTAAAATGTTACAAAAGATTTCTATTTCATATAAATTATGTTTTTTTGAACGTTCGATTAATCAAATAATCCTGGAAAAAAAACGTATCAAGGTTTCCACAAAAATATTAACATTGATAATAATAAATGTATATCAGAATGATTTCTGAAGGACAGTGAAGTAATGGTTGCTGGAAATTTAGCTTTGGCATCACAGGAATAAATTGCATTATAAAATATATTAAAATAGAAAACAGTTCTTTTAAATTGTAAAAATATTTCACAATATTACTTTTTTAGTGTATTTTTGTAGCCCTTAATTTTACAGTTCTGCTCCCAATGTTCATGCTATGTACCTCTTACAGGAATAACAATAACTGGGTGATAACTAGGTACTAACCTGAACCTAAACCTAACCTTCACCCATGCAGTTACTTTATTACCCAGAATTTTCATGTCTAAGTACACTGTAAGTAAACATAAGTACATGTACTGTAAAATAAAGTGCAACCATATTTTTGATCAATACATTGGAGCACATATGAGATTTATTTTAATTCTTTCACATTACAAATCATACAGACTTTCCATTACATCAAAGCGAACTCATGAAGCACTGACTTTGAATTCTGCATAGTTTAGGATAATAACACCTTTAATCAATAGGTTCAATCTTGAGTAACTGGAGGCCGGTTTTGAGCATGCCACCCGATCTGATCCAGAGAAAGTCAAACCCCCATTTATGCTAACTCAGCCTCTGACCACAGCATTAGCCGCCCCGATTCTTGACATGATGCGGTGTGGCCTTGTACTTAACATGTTAATTGCTATTAGATTTTTCAATGACTCAGTGAATTGTTCCCTGAGTGTGGTCACTGACATCTTGACCTATTGTAAATTTTACTGTGATTTATTGGGATCGTCCGGCGGTCGTTTCTATCGTCATAATGGTAAAGCTCTGTGGTGAGGCCTCATGAATATTTCAGAAGCCCAATTAAACTACTGCTGACCTTATAGAGCCTCACAGCTCATATGGAGCCAGGTAACATCAGGACAGTGTGGGCCGTTTGTAGCTATCATCTTTCTTCCACCAACCCTAAGCCAGTTTTTCCTCAGCTTGAGCATTTTCAGTGGTCATCAACTTATCAAATGAAGAAGCAATATCTTTGTTGAAGCTCACATACTCATTAGCTTATTCATATTGTTTGTGAGGGTAATGTGATGAAAATGCCAAACAGAAACTGTATAATATTTCCATTGTTCATGGAACATGACTTCTGCTATTCTCTGACGTCTGTTTTCATTGTTTAAAGATGAAAGGAATGATTTCCATTCCATAATGGAATTTAAATTCAAATGTCAACAGCAATTTCTCCTGCTGTACGCCCATATTTCTGCTGCTCGGAAAGTTTGGGTGCCCTTGCTTGCCTTTGCACCTCCAGCTGTGTGTTTTTTTTTTTTTTGCATTTTCATCTCTTTAGTTTGCATCTTGTTCAGTTCTTCCATCACAGAGATCTACAAGCATTGAATTAAACAGCAAGCTGTCTCTGTTGAAGGGAACTTTGAATAAATGGGGACGCCATGTTGGCTGAATTAAACTCTCAGTGATTTTGGTATAATTTCACTGTTTCACCTTAAGCTCCTTGTGGACTTCTTTCCCAAGTGAAATCACCTTCCTGCATACAGATGCCTGAAGTAGATATGAGTCTCCGAAAGGGGTCACATGGAAATGATGGACATTTGACACACCAGGTCAAAATAAGCTGTGCATGTGAGGGTGTTTATTCAACTGCTGGCTTTTTTTATCTCCATATATCTCACATTTTCAACTTCTTCAACTTCTTGTATTTTTTAGTATTAAACTTGAAATCTGTCTTCATATTTTTTCTCTTTTCCTAAGGTCTTGAAAAATGAAAATCTATTAGAAAAAAATATTAAATTATTAGCTATCATTAAAATGAGAGTTGAAATAAACATACAGTAAATTTTAATATTTATTGTGTGAAGACATTTTTTACACAAATTACAACCTAGTTTTCCCATAATTTCCATCAAAACCACAATTTTACCCATAATCGGATTTTTTTCCCTCCAAAAGTTAGTGTACTTTGTTACAAAAACAGAAAAATGGTATAACAGAACATTTGTATCAATTTTGTCAAATTATACAAAAGTGTAAATATTATTTACACTCCCGTTCAAAAGATTGGGGTTAGTAAGATTTTTTTTAAAGAAATGAATACTTTTTTTCCACAAGAAAGCGTTAAATTTAGCAAAAGCTACAGCAAAGATTTCAAATAAAAATGCTGTTCTTTTTAACGTTCTATTAATCAAAAACTAGAAAAAATATTACTGTTACCAAAAGAAAAACTATAAATCATCAACATTGATAATAATAATAAATGTTTCTTGAGCACCAAATCAGTATATTAGAATGATATCTAAAGGATCATGTTACACTGAAAATTGCAACTTTGCCATTACAGAAATATTATGCATTTTAAAATACATTAGAATGGAAATCAGTTGTTTTAAATTGTATAATATTTCACAATATTACCCTTTTTTGCTGCATTTTGATCAAATCAATGCAGTCTTGGTGAGCATAAAATACTTCTCTCAAAAGCATCACAAAATCTTACAGACCAAAAATCTTTGAACAGTAGTGTAATTGTGTGTATTTTGGATACGTGAATGCTAACAATGAAATAAGTGGGTTTATTTTCCAAAAGTGCTCATAGTTGAAGAAACACCCAAACTGAAACATGACAATTGGCCATCCTGTTCATCAGATGCGCTTTTATTTTGAGCTGATGACTGAAGTGTGGATGAAGAGGTTCACACTCTTTAAACAGGTCACATACAATCTTGCTCTGCTCTGCACTCATTTCTCTCTTTTTCTTTATTCGCTTGATGTTATGCTGATGAGAGTTCGCTCCCTGTGATGGCCCATTTGACCAAATTTTTCCTGTGAGGGTCATCGGAAATTTGATTCAGCGTCCCCGAGGGAAATAAGAATGGCAGAAGGAGGCTGGCCAGGCATAGGTTATAGAGCCACTTGGGAGGGGGAAAAGAAAGAAAATGGGGTGGTTTCCCATCAGGCAAAGCAATAACCTCACCTCCGTTAGGCGAGCAATACTATCGCCACAGGACCAAATAAAACTGTGAGAAGCTTCACATCAGCACCACTTTTAAAGCCCACTGACTTAAACAGTCACAAAATACAAATGCTTTTGGCATTTATGAGCCGCTGTCATACAACGGGCATCAGTAATTCCACCGAAAATATTTCCCCCGGCCGTGTTGCTAAACTCTCCACTTGCCTCTTCCACCACACTGTACAGCAACAGCTGCTCCATTAACAAAAATGTAGTCCTAGACAGACTTCCTGCAAATAATGCAGTTGTATATGACATAATGTCATATATTGTACAAACATCACTTATATGACAGTTATAGCTTATTGCAAGTGCCTGCAGGTAGCAGTGTACACCCAGACTGACCCCAAAACACTGATGATATTTTATAGCCCATTATATCACCATTGTAATGTGTCCCAGTCTTCACTTCATTGTGATAAAATGCATCAATGTATTAAAAACAGACTTTACTGCCTCTCTGCCCACAAAATCTTATTTTGTAATTTATGCTGGCAATCAGTTTGTAACTCTGTGTTTTCTTACATTAGGTGATATTAGAGATTGATGATGTGATAAAATTTTGACTTTGTGGTTGTTTTTAATTATTACTCATGTAGAGACACAGGCAGGACAGAATTTACTGCATCTGTACAGAGCAGTGGCTTCTGCACTGGGGTAATTTGTGAGGTGGATACAGGCGATTAACGCACTCTTCTCTAGCTTTATTTTAACTTTCTTTGGTTCTATCATACCCCTTTTCCACTGGCACAGTGTTCATGTTTTGAAAATTTTTTTTTTTACATAAACAATTATTTAGTAAGCACCTTTATGCTATAACATGCTGCCAGTCAGAAGTTGTAGGCTAATTAATAAAATTCATAGAAACCAAAGAATGAATGAATGAATGAATGAATGAATGAATGAATGAATGAATGAATGAATGGATAGACGGACGGACGGACGGACGAACGAACAAACAAATGTCTCTGTTACATACCCATATGTTAACCAAGGCTGCATTTATTTAATCAAAAATACTGTAAAAACAGTAATATTATTACAATTTAAAATAAGTGTTTTCTATTTTAATATATTTTGAAAAATATTCCTGTGATGGCATCCTCATTTCTCCAGTCTCATGATCCTTCAGAAATCATTCTAATCTTCTGATTTGGTCTTCAAGAAACATTTCTGATTATTATAAATATTGAAAACAGTTGTTCTGCTTATTATTTTTGTGGAAACTTTGATATGATGTTTTTACAGGATTCTTTGATGCATAGAAACTACAAAAGAACATATATTACAACTGTCTTTACTGTCACTTTTTATCAATTTAATGTTTCCTTACTGAATAAAAGTATTAATTTCTTTAAAAAAGTTCTAACCTTAAACTATATATATATATATATATAGTGTGTGTGTGTGTGTGTGTGTGTGTGTGTGGGTGTTTGTTTGTTTTATCACAAAGAATCTGATGTAAACATTAACTTTAAAAGTGGCAGAGAGGCAGTCAATTTCTATATAAAAATGTATAAATTTGACTATTGCCAAAAACAGTAAAAACAGCAGATGTGAAAAGAGAATATGCTTAAATGCCGTCATCTTTGGTATGATTCCTCTAAAGCCGGGTGCACACTGTACGATTCATAATAGTCCTGTACGACTGTTGCTTGTCAGACTATAAACATGATCCCGACTGTAAGCCATGCCACAATGTGGGATCTCAGTTGTCATTAATGTCAGGGATGCAGAAAGACTCATCCGGAGTATAGTTTGTTGTTATCTCACTAGTTGCGCCATCAGGTTCGCTGGTCCTATCATTGTTTGATTTGACGGTTGTTGTAGGAGAAGTTACACTATAGGACTGTGCGTCAAATCTTCTGACAGTGTTATAATTTCGTTAAAGGTCAAATTTGATCGCAATGGTCATTAATAGGCTGTCGGTGAACATACATCAAACTAAAGATCAAAGACTTCCGATTTGGCCCAAGGATCTTTTAGGATTCACAACATTTGTCTCAGCAGAATAGTACAGTGTGAACCTGGCTTAACTCTCTGTCTGCAAAGAGACTAGACTGTCTGAATCTGCTAAAGGATACAGTCCTCAGCACTGATTAAAGACTATTGTGTACTAGTCTGCCCCCATCTACAGTACATACATGTAAACACACATTGAACACATTTAAACACACATTGAACACATACACAGAAAAATACAAAGTAACTAACTCCTGGTCCATAATGCTTATCTACGTCAGATTACCATTAAAATGGTCTCACTACTGCCCTCTTATGGAGAACACAGTGTCACTCATCAGAGTGAAAGTGGGGCATCGCACATGTTTCTGTCTTTACTGAAGCGCTGAGCTCTGACCTCACACTTCTCCCCCTGGAAGCTGAAAAGCAGGTCACTTCTGTTTAATCCCAGGGCCACGCTACTGTCACCTCTGAGGATAGAGAAAGAAAGCCATTCAGCCAACTGATCAACCACACAGACATGGGAAAGAAGCATTTATAAATAATGTAGGCCGTGCTGGGAAGAGCTCCGTCAGGTTCAAGAGCTCCTCAGGTGGAAGACGAAAACCTTGTGACGCAGTGGACACTTAGATCTGAGACTGACATTTGCAGAAACAGAGTGAGGGAAGCTGAGGACAGAGAAGGAAGGAAGGCAGAGAGGGAAAATGACAGCATGATGGAGAGGGAACAAAAAGTGGGCAAAGTGAAAGGAGAAATGGTGATAAAAAGAAGGGGGAGGGAAACAGATCTGGTATAGAGGCTGATTTAGCTCCTATTGAAGTGTTCCAGTGGTGCTCGGGGTTAAAGAGCAAAGTGTGATGGATACGATCTCATTAAAATGGGAAAGTGAGGCTTTAATTTCATGCGCATGTTCTATCTTTATTAATGTCAAAAGCAGCAGGTAGTCAATTGCATTAGGCCTTCGATCGCTGCCTGTGCATGCCCCAATGACAAATATCAAGCCAGGGCATTGCTCTGAAGGAGATCGTTGTGAGTATCACTGGAACAAATTACTAACACATCACCAGATCAAACCAGAGACACACGGAGAAATCAAGAGTACAGCATGGGATTAAGGCACATCTGAACAAAATTACTTAAAGCGATTGTTCACCCAAAAATGAAAATTCTGTCATCGTTTACTCACCCTCATGTCATTCTAAATATGTATGACTTCCTTTCTTCTGTGAAACACAAAAGGAGATATTTGAAAATATTGTGAAATATTATTACAATTTAAAATAACTGTAAAAGTATCCAATATATAAATAAAATTCATAAAAGTCCAATTTAATGCATTTTGCTTGCTGAAAAAAGGATAATTAATTTATTTTTAAAAAAATCTTACCAACCCCAAACTTTTGAACAGTCACCTATCTTTTTTTTTTTTTATCTTTTTTTTAAATAACCAATTTTAACATCGTCGTTATATGATCAGTTTATTTGTTCATTTGCAGTGAAGATGATACATCTTGTCCTTACGGAAGTGGAGGCACCTTCAGATGCCCTGCTTAGCTATTGTTTTATGTAAATGTAAAGTGTGAGATGAAGATGGTAGAGGGAAGTGCCTATATGCAGCCACTGTGCTGGAACATTGAGACTGCTTCTCATTGAGATGTAGCTCGCCTGTTAAATCCACATGCTTTACAGCACTTGTCAGTTCGATTGATAGCTACACATTCACTTCTGCAGGTGTGAAGGGGGGGGGGGGGGGGGGGTAAAGCATGAATTTCACGCACATATTTAATAACGTTGGTCACAAGTCATCGGCAGGAACATGCATCACAGTATCCCAAAGAAATTGAAGTAAATCTGATGTTAGAGAAACAAGCGGCAGTCATCCAAACAAACCCATTTCCCATACCACACTCTTTTTAAAAATAGGGGACTAAACACCACTCTTACAATACAGGAGATGTCATCCAGTGAATAGGCAAACAAGAAGTCCTACATTTGAGATGAAGTACATTTACACTACATTGCTTGGTAATATTTGCAAAAAACTGTAATTTAATGTGGTTAATGCCATTCAGAGTATGTAAATGGTGTCAAGTGAAAGTGGAATATAGTGGAAGTGGTAACTGTCAGTGTTTTCTCTTTCTCCAGATCTCTCCGATGCTTCTCCATCACAAGCCAAAAACATATTGACTTACTAAAATGAGTGTTTTGCATCAAACTTTACTCAAAGTATATTTTTTCTTGTAATATATATTGTACCCAGATATTTGTGATATTAAAAACATTCTTAAAATAAAGTTTTAACAGTGGATTTGCAACTTAAGCAGGGAATGCACAATTGAAAACCCGGAGTGGAGCTAGACTGAAGTGATTGAATTGCATGGTCAAGACAGTGAGAACACATACTATAAAAACATTGTGTTTACAAAGTTAAAATAAACTAAAATATGTTATAAAATATGATGATGTGTGTAGAGCAAAATATTAATGCTCCATGGCAAATATGTCTATCTGCTAAATAAATAAATAAATAAATAAATAGGTAAATAAATGAATGTTTCTATTCAGACAGACAGACAGACAGACAGACAGACAGAAAGACAGACAGACAGATAAACAGACAGACAGACAGACAGACAGACAGATAAACAGACAGACAGACAGACAGATAGATAGACAGACAGACAGACAGACAGACAGATAGACAGACAGATAGACAGACAGACAGACAGACCAATAGATAGATAGACAGACAGACAGATAGATAGACAGACAGACAGACAGACCGATAGATAGATAGATAGACAGACAGACAGATAGATAGATAGATAGATAGATAGATAGATAGATAGATAGATAGATAGATAGATAGATAGATAGATAGATAGATAGATAGATAGATAGATAGATAGATAGATAGATAGATAGATAGATAGATAGATAGACAGATAGATAGACAGACAGACAGACAGATAGATAGACAGACAGATAGATAGACAGACAGACAGAGAGACAGACAGATAGACAGACACTTCTTGGTTAATGAGATCATTAGCAAGCAAATCAGTAAAAAAATGACAATGGAGTGAGATAAAAAAGAAAGAGACAAAATAATCTTGCAGAAGGTGGATTTGGGCAGATTCTGCCAGCTAGAAGGCAGTTCTTGGAGGATGGCATCCCAGGGGAGTCTCCGTCAACTTCTAACACATACCTCATTGATAAAGCACCACCATAAAGGCTTCATAAAGGCTTCATAAATATGTATTATATTAGATACAGCTGCAGCCTAGATGACATTCTGCTCCATTCCAGGTCTCTGGTTTGAATGATTGCATGTCTTATTTTAGAGGCAGATTCACTAACCTTGATGTGTTTTTAAAATTGGGCTTTATGACAAATAAGAGATTTTTGCACATATTTTAACTGATCAAATATTGCTTTTGGTATATTTGAAAGCAAATTTTGATTGTTTTTATATAACTTTATGGTCTTTTAAGGGAGACCAGCTGACATGCCTGTAGGCAAGAAATCAGAACTATGTCACACAGTATGAGGGTGTGATTGCTCTAATTTTGTAGCTATTGAGTCCCTCTGGAATACCTGACAAACCTGCCCTCCTGCATCACGACACTATACAGACAACACATAGAGAGAGGTCAAAGGTCAGAGGTTAGGTCCAAGCTCAGGGTTGACCAAGCAGCGAGAGCTGAGTTTGTGCAGCTGCCGTCTTGCCTGAACTGGCTTTTATCACACCCATGACCTTTTTCTTGCAGAGCCACGGAGCAATGCTGCTCTATATGAAGGGCTCGGCCACCTTTGAGACTATAAAAAGACAAGAAATCCACATATATTAGTCTTGAACTATTAAAACATACAGAGTGCAACCTTTTTTAAATGGTAAAGTTCCCCCAAAAAATGAACATTCTGTCATCATTACTTGTTCCAAACCTGCACGACATGCTTTCTTATGAAGTTATTTATGGCACAGGATTTTCAGTGAACAATGACTTAGATCTCAATCTGTTCCTTATACAAACCTACTATATGGCTTCGGAAGACTTGGTAATGCACAATTCATATAGACTACTTCATGATGCTGTTATGGTGCTTTTTGTCTTTTTGGAGCTTAACAGCCCCATCTATTTTCATGGGAGAGAGAAACTCACACATTTGGCTAAATTATTCCTTTTCCATTCCATGGAAGAAAGAAAGTCATAGAGGCTTGGAACGACATGAGGGTGAGTAAATGATGACAGAATTTTTATTTTAAATATAAATATTTGTTTTAATATGAATTTAAAGGTGCAACCTATCTATTTATTTTATTATTTATACTATTTTTTGTATCTTTTTAAATAAAAGATAAAACAAGAATTTACAGTTTTGTTTGTTGATACTAATAAAATCAGTAAGAGTTTCCCATTCAATTGTGTACCAAAGTGTATTGCACAAAAAAAGAAAAACAACAAGAACAATTTTTTTCTTTTTCAAGCACACTCATTCACAGCTGAACCAAAACAACAGTTTGTTCTCACCCAATGCTCAAACGATCACATTAAACTATCCAGAAAGTAAAATGACTTTGATTGTCTAGTCAAGGTGCGTCCTCAGGCATGAGAAGAATGCTTTTGTTGCATAAACGCAACAGAAAACCTTCTACCCCCAGCTCTGATCAAGTTCCAATAATGGATATATGTGCTTGAGTTCTCTCTGTAAGAGATGGTCTAAGGTTTATAGAGGACCATTGACTGGAGAACAATACTAGAGCTCACTTCTCTAACTATGCTGGTAAAAGTAGCTGCACTCAAGCCATGGTGGGCCCCTGAAGAGGGTCTCTGGAGAGTTACTGTGTTTGGACACCTGTTTGCATTTGCTTTTCCCTACTGAGTGAGAAAGAGGGGACTATTGTGAGTGGCCACCCACAAGGCAGACTGAAAAATATCTGCCACGCAAAGCAGAAGCGCCCCCTGTTTGATTATTGTGCTTTTGATCAACCTAAGCGCTCTACTACAACAATGTAGCATGTTTTGACATAAAATGTAACCTTTTTTTTTAAAATAGAAATTTGTTTATTGAGAGCCACAGTTACAGCTGGAACTCAATCCTACATTGTTCAATTCACTGGGAAATGTATTCAAATGTGGAAGAGATCAATACACCCATGCTCAACGTAAGCGTTCTTAATTATTGGACGTGACAGAGGAAGTATTGAATTTCTCCTGTTCTGTTGACCCAACACACTGCACTGACATTCTGCCTCCCAAGAGGGACTGGGCTTCACTATCAGCCTGCCTGTGTGTGCATGCGTGCGTGCGTGCGTGCGTGCGTGCGTGCGTGTGTGTGTGTGTGTGTGTGAGAGAGAGAGAGATGATCAGAGAGTGTGTGAGATGATGAGAGATGGTAAAGTCACTGCATGCTATTCAATCCCCAAGAGCATTCATTCTCAATACAGAGGACTCTGGCAAGCATTTCAGTAATTTCACTTCACAGCATGTTTTTACACAGTGTTTATTCCCTTTTCTACTCATGGAGCCTGAATTAAATCTAAATGGTTCTAACTGAACTCTGTTGTCGCATTCCAAGGCCAACCATTTAAAATAACATATAAGCATTTTGTGATGATGTCAGAGTGGTGCCATCTCTAATACAATCTGTGTTCCAAAAACTAGTGAGCTAACGAAAGAGATGGTAATTTAAGACACATTTCCTAAAATGCTGCCTCTTAAGATACTTCATTAAGTCCAAATTTAAATTTCCTGATGAAAAGATAAAAGTGAAATATGTTGATTATAAACATTATAAACTGCATAACAATACTGCATTGGAACAAAGCTATCAACTCCTGTAAAGAATGTATCCCAATTTTCAATCCAAATTGTATATCTATGAAAATGAAAATCCATTTACACTTTACTAAACTCCGCATCCTCCAAAAATAGACTCCACAACTGACTCTTTCTTTGATTTAAAGCAGCTGATAAGCATGTGCCCAGTCATCATTCTTCTAACTAATCTAACTCTGACCATTGTCCATGCGTTCACTCTCACCTTGTCTTTCCACCCCAGTCTAAAGACCTCTTCAGAGAAACTGTGTGCTATCTTTAGCAGCCTATACACAATACAGTCTCCTTCCCTTGAGAAAGCCCCCGCAACTGATACCAGAGCCCCTCAGCATTGTCCTCACGTTCACTTCAGACTCTGATTTACAACCTGTGTCAGGTAGCCAAAGCTCTAAATCCGCATCCTGCGTGGGGAGTCGGCGGAGGAACGCTGCTGATTTAGGGTCTGGGGAGAAAGGCTACGAGCATGGATATTGGTGTCATCGCATGAATGTGATCCATCCTATTGTTATCTATGCAAGTTCCTACAGTGCGCCGGAAATGTCAAATGAGCTAACTGTTTCCATTTCAGGAGTCAGTCATAAAATATATAAAGTACTGGCTCAAAATCCTCTCTATAGTAATATGGCAAATCTTTTGGACAGATTATATTACCTTTATAGAATTTGTAAATGTATATATATATATATATATATATATATATATATACAGTGTATATATATATATATATATATATATATATATATATATATATATATATATATATATATATATATATATATAAGGGTTAGTCCACCCAAAAAAATACAATTCTTTCATTAATTGCTCACCTTCAAATCGTTCCAAACCCGTAAGACATTTGTTCAGTGAGTACTTTGTTTGGGCAAAAAAAGAAAACATAATTAAACACTTTATTTACAAAATATAAATCTCCAACGTGCATCTGCTCTTGTGTCAACACAACACGCATGTGTCGTGGTGCTTTCGCACGTTGAAAATAAAGCGGTAAATTATGTTTATTTGTGCAAACAAAATAGTCTTTACAAAATTACGCTTCATAAAATTGAGGTTAAACCACTGGAGTCACATGGATTACTTTAATGATGTCTTTACTACCTTTCTGGGGCTTGAAAGTGGTAGTTGCAGAAACTGACAGAAAGCTCTTGGATTTCATTAAAAAGATCTTCATTTGTGTTCCAAAGAGGAATGAAAGTCTTATGGGTTTAGAATGATATGAGGGAGAGTAAATAATGACATTTTTGCGTGGACTAACAAATCTAAAATATAAATTTACATGATATAAAATTCTAAATCCTTAAGATATGTTTAGGTTTAAAATTTTCCTGTTTTACAAATTTCTTTTTGAATCTCAGAATCTCAGTCTCCAATTTTTTCGCAAAAACTGCCATTAATAATAAATAAACATATAAAATATATACAATAAAAAAAAAGAAAGGTGCAAATTAAATAGATTTGATGTCCTAAAATTCAGTAATGTGTGCAGCATTCTTAAGAAACTAAATCCTTGTCATGCACCTTAACAACATATAACTGTGAACAAACTGATTTTTTGTTGAAAAAGATGGTGAATAAAAAGTCTTGTCAATCAAATAATTTGTGTGATGCATTGTTATTTTGTGGTACATAATAGCAACTGTACTGCACATGTCTGACTGTATGCTTGTTTGTGCATGTTCAGGCCACAATCAATATATTTCTGACATTGTTGTGAGTTCAAGTGCACCGCTACAGGAAAGCTAAATCAGTAGCACTCAGGCCTCTGCTAACATTGACATTGCCTGACCTTGTACCTAAACGCCTGTTATCATCAAACAGAGATAATGCAAGTCTGCACTTCCTTCAGGGGTCAAGGCCTCTGATAATGTTTTATGACCATCACCACTTCTCTCAGTCATTGGTATAATTGATAGGAAACATTTCATAGATCTCACAACAAATGAAGCATATTGTGCTCTAGTAGGAATGTGCTTTTGCACATGAGCACACAATCACACACACTAGACATATGCTTTGCCTCCTGTGAGTTGAGCTACAAATTGAGAGAGCACACCAGTAATACCCAGAGAGCAGAGAGGCTGTGACCATAACTGTCAGCAGCTAATAAATGTGTGAAACTGTGGCCTCTAATTTTCTCAATGACATGAAATAATGGGCATAGCGTTCACTTCAGTGAAAGACTGTAATGTACCACTCATGACTTCCAGTGTAAACCATTAGCGCGACAGGCAAGCCACACATGCTCATATGTCTTCAGATAAACGGAGCTGTTCGGCCCACTGTCATTCTCACATCATACGTGATTATAGGACAACCATGTCATTTTTCCAGTTTTTTCACAGACAAAAAGTATTTATCCTCGGGGAAATATTGGCGTTAGCTTGCAATGCTGTTATTTATTGGGTAGTTGACATGACATGTGAAGCAGTGGCAGCAGTACTGCAGTGTGACATTCATACTTGACCAAGGTGACCAGAATTTCGAAATGAAAACTGGAGATATTTCTGTAGTGCTGCTGTCAATATATCATTGAAATTACTAGTGTTTAGTATAATGAACAATAATAGCTTTTTCATTCTACTCTAAACTATAGTTAGACATGCAACTGTGAACCGTATAGACTGTTCAGAGGATCTCACAGCGCCCTTCTTCTCCTAAAACTAACGATCATTGACCGACAATGACTTTAGCTGAGACTTTGTATTTTTACAGCATTTTTTTTTTATTCATATATAATTAGTATGCATACAGTTGTTGGACTTTATTTATGGGTGAATTCAGTTGATTGGGTCATCTTTTTTTTTTCTTTGAGATGACTGGGAAAAACTGTCCCAATCAACCTGAATTCACCCCTATTGAAAGCCTACATGGAATATTTTACTTTAAAAAATTCACACACACACACACACACACACACACACACACACACACACACACACACACACACACACACACACACACACACACACACACACACACACACACACAATTTGGGGTAAGAAAGATACTAAAAATAAAAGAAATGAAAAATTTTATCCAGCAAGGACGCATGAAGTCCTTGTTTAAAATGTACAAAATTATTCTATTTCAAATTAATGCTGTTTACTTTGAATTTATCAAAGAATCCTGAAAAAAATGTATCACAGTTCCAACAAAAATATTAAACATTATTGATAATGCTAAGAACCATTATTAATAATTGAGCACCATATATATATATATATATATATATATATATATATATATATATATATATATATATATATAAGCAAAAAAATTCAAATTGTTAAATAAAAAATGAGAGCCTTAATATTATCTATTACATAAACACAGTTAACACACACATATACCGGACCATATACTTGTACCTACACAATTTATCAGGGGGAAAAAAACACAAAATTGTAGTCATGTTGATCATTTTTAAAGGTTGTCTTGTTTTTCACATTTACATCCACCCCCACCCTAGAGCTAAAAACATTAGCCAAATTCATTTTCTGCTTCATTAGGCCTCAGCGAGTTTAATATCGATAGAACTCTATACACTGTAATTCTTCTGAGTTAACTATCATTATGTTATTAGTTGATTCAGCTCACTTTTAATCAGCGAAGTGATTTATTCCCCATTAGAACCCTGGACCTGCTCCATCTGCAAATTTGCTGAGCTAGCCATGCCATTAACTTTGATATTAGACTTAAAAATCAGTTATACAAACACACACTGAGACTGTTTTTCACGTACACACACAAACCAACGAAAAGAAAATCACTACAGAAGCAACCTAGAGAAAAACTTCTGTTATGAATCATCTGAAACTAACACATGGATCCTAATTAATTAAGCATTCCAGTCCCTGGTTGGAGCACTAAAAAGTGGGGAAATATTCTAAGGTTTTTGAATTGCAGATGCTTTTATAGACATATATTCCTTTCTTATATCAACACCAGCATATGATTTGATATTTAACCCTCTTGCTCTGTTGAGACTGACTCTTTTTTTTATGTTCGGAGGTCTCCAAGACCCCAATAATGTAAAAAAAGTAGTCTTTTAATAAATTAATTTAATAAATCAGAATAAACAACTGTCAGGAGTGTACTGCTTAAGTTTGTATGCCAGTCAAATATATTGCATTTATTCATGTTTTATCTTAACAAGTAATGTAACATTTTTAGAATGTTAAAATAAGTTCTCATAAAGTTAGGAAATATCATAAAGAATCAACCTAATACCCTTTTTAAATCTATTAAAATAGTATTTGGGGTCTCTGAGAGCAAACAGAACAAGAGTGTTAAGCTTTGAATTCCTTACATCCACTGGGAAAAATAGAGGACGAAAACAAAGACAGGATAGAGAGAATAAATGAGTGCATGTGTTATTTATGTGAGCTGCTTGGAAATGCTGCTTATCCGCTTGCGATACTATAAAGGGGAATGTGGGTTCCAGAACACACTGAATAAGATTTGTTGGGGGGAGAGACACATGGAAGGGTTTTAATGCTAAATTGAGTTAGATAGGCAGCGGCCTGTCAGAGAATGTGTGCAGGATGATGAATTATATATGAAGTTAATCTCAGCATGTCTTGCAACCCTTGATGGCTGCCTGGGGGAAAAAAATAAGCAAAGTGTGGCGGCAGTGGACAAGCCTGACACATTTTCAGCCTCTCTGCTTCACACTCTGTATCCGCAGTGCTGGCAGGCCAGGCAACGGCATCTAATGAACATGGGGCAGGGATGGATGGCCGACCTGCACACACTGTGGGAGATGGCAAGGCTGTGATATGCATCTGTGATGAACATGTGAGGTGGGTTTGTGTAAAGGAGAGGAGTTTTGATAATGTGTGGTCTAGATCTGTCTTGACATGCAAAAAAAAAAAAAAAAAGCTTCCCACCCACAATGAAGTTCTATTACTTGTACAGTCTGGATAAGGATTTGTAAAAAGAATAGAAATTAAAAATTGTATACATAATTTTTTTTTTAATGTTTTTGCTCACCAAGGCAGCATTTATTTGATCAAAAATACAGTAAAAACCAATACTGTGAAATATGTTTTACTTATTTTTATTAAAAATGTATATATATTTAAAAAAATAATAATTAAACTTTTGATACATTCTTGTGTTAATGAATAAGTATTAATTTCTGTAAAACAATCATACTAAATCCAAACGTTTGAGCGGTAGTGTACTTTTTAGGTTTTTTATTTTATATTTTTACTTATATCGATAACTTAGACGCAAGATGATTAAGTGTTAATAAAACTAGAGAGAATACAATTTTCCCTATATATTTGTAAAACTCTTTATATTTGCAGTCTCATATAAAATGTGCATTAAGATAAAGAAAGAACTAGAAACACAAGCTTTCTGACCCGTGCAAAGTCACTGCACTCTTGACAGTATTTATAACGTAATGTCAAGGAGCTCTACCATATATTAACGACATCTAACTCTTTAATCAATGCCAGATACACACACATGCATACAGACCTCTGATTTACAGCGGTAAAACCCAAACGAGAGTGAAGGGCATCATCATGTGCACTGTGTGATATACCAGTCAGGCTGAAGTGGTTTAACCGTGACACATGGAGCCATGACAACACCATCCAAGTGTGTGCGTGTGAATTGATGACATTCCGTGATGACTGAACGCACCTTCTTCCCTTGTCGTCAATCAGCGAGTTTTATGAGTGATATCAGCAGACTGGCAGTGTCACAGTAAATTGGCGGGTCAGGGCTCACAGAGCTGATGGCTGTTGAAGGGGAGACAGCACACCAAGAGCTGAGTATCCCGTGCTCTCGGGCCACAACAAAGAGAATCACATAAAAGTGTGGGAGGTGTGTGGTGTTGTTCAGGTGGAAAGTAGTAACTCAGCATGTGCTGTCACTGTTAACGCAGAAGTAGTAGGGCAGCCATAAATCCACTTTGTTATAAACAAATAAATTGATGTGAGGAAGATGTGACATTTTCATTGGGGGAGGCTTCATAGGAGTGGACTGCGGATATGTCTCTTTTACTGGGCAGAAGATTCTGGACCACATGTGAAATAGGAAGTTATGAGGTTTGGCTTTTTACAGAGACACAATACTGTCTAAAAATAAATCAATTATATATATATATATATATTGTCTTTTTATTGGTCTCTTTATTTTAAGGAATTACATAATTAAAGGATTAAAAGGGATTTAAGGGAATAAAGAAAAACAAATAAGAACGTACTTAAGTAAATGAATTTAAAATATTTGCAACAATATTTAATTTGGCAATATTTAATATTTGGCAATTTCTAATTATTGGTGGGGACTATAAAACTTGCATTTTTTTACCAAGTAAACAGTAAAGTTCAGACATACTACATTTACGATGATGGCACTATCATGTGATCTACAAATCTATTTGTGCCGCTGTTCCACAGCAACAAAAAGCTATAGTCACTCAACCGTAAAATACTTTTAAAAACATGTGTTAGTTACTCCCAACACTGTTTATGAGTAGCATCAAAGCTAGTGCATTAAGCACATATCTGGTCTCTGTCATAGTCAACAACAGCAGCTCTTAACACAGAAAACTCTGTGGAGGTGACCCTCATGTCTGCCTCTTACTGTGCACTGACTGCAGGCTGTGTCAATCATAAGGACATATAAAGGAAGTGCAGTGCTTTTGAATCTTTTACAGATTCTTTTTGTCTGTTTGTGAGTGGCAGCGCATGTGAAAGATTCAGTCGCGTAGGACAGGTTTAGTACCATCAAAGGAAAGCTACACAAAAAACTCTTAGAGGGCATATGCAAGAGAAGTTCTACTTGATCTACTAGCTATTGCAAGCCTGAAATATTTCATGTTTATTCCATATGTCATCAGGGCACTGGGGACTGATCATATATTCTATAAGTGATACTAAACATGGACAGTATATTAATACAAAACAAAAAGTATAAACTATACAGTTAACCATAGCTGACACTCAAATGAAACAAAGGTAAAGGAATATTATGGGTACAATAGTTAAGCTCAATCGACAGCATTTGTCAAATAAAAATAATCATACCCCCAAAATTAATTTCCATTAATTTTGCCTTTTTTTCTTTAAAAAGTAAAAGTCTGTTTCAGTGAGACATTTACAGTACGTTGAAAGTTAATAGGATCAATCCATAAACGTTAAAATACTCATTGTTTCTATAGTGTAGACACAAGACCAATATATATTTCATGTTAACAAGATTTCAGTGTGAAAAAAAAAACACTTTTCTGTGCAAATTCATATAAAATTGTCAAATGTCTAAGGAGAACCATAAAGCCTCAAATGAATGTAAAATTTATTTAAACAATTTTATTACTCAAATAATACAATGGGTTTTAACAGAAGAACTAATGTAAATGCTATTATAAAATTATAATAAATTAAATTATAAAATTCACATTTCTGCTTTTAACTCATCAAAAAAGTGTCCCCATTCCCTCACATTGGTAAGTGTTCACTGTATTTAATCTTTTTAAAAGAAAAAGATGGAAGAGATGATTTTTTATATAGATTTTTTGTGTTAATCAACAACAAATAATCAAAACAAATGCTGTCAAGGGAGCTTAAATTGTACCAAACCCAGGCCTTGTCCACACTAATACGTTTCCGTTTGAAAACACATCTTTTTCTTTCCGTTTTGGCCTTCTGTCCATACTAAGACAGCGTTTTTGGCAACAAAAACAAAGATTTTTGGAAACACTCAACAAAGTGGATACATTTGAAAACTGTTTTTGCTTTATAGTATGGACTGTGAAAATGCAGGTATTTAAAACCAATTACGTTTAGTCAAGTGACGCACATTGAACCCATATTCATGTTTATACAGGTATTGTGCCTGTTATGTGCTATTCACTTTCACGCAGTTGCTAAAATATGTTACTTTGCACACTCTTCATATCTTTCATATATTCTAGACCAAACATATAATGGTGAGTGAGTCTGACCTGGACGCATCAGCGAATGGTGAGATATTTTGCTAAATAAAATTATCCTGCCAGAAGAATTGCGTGATAACTTGATTGTCTTGGAAAAAAAATTTTAGGGTTTACACATGCACTGTAAGGTTATTGTAGCATTTTCCGACGTTTCAGTGTGGATGAGAAACTTTAGGAAAACGCTTGAAAACGCTAATGTGGACGGAGAGTAGCCTGACGTCGTCATACCAGAGAATGTCTAATAAGGGGAGAACTTCCACTCAGTAAACTTCCGGCTTCTGAACTGGTTGCAGTTCCACTCTGGTTCCATATAAGGGTGCTCACAGGATGAGTGCAGAATGAATAGAGGTCTATGGAGCTATACCCCTCAAAATCCACTTTTCTCAGGATATAATTTTTTGTCTAGTAATTTGAATGTTGTATTCGAAAGTAGATGCAAAGAAATTGCTGAGTCACTTATTTGCTTTAAAAAGTATTTTTAAATGTCAATGACGTCATACACATCGTACGACCAGATATACTGCTTTACGGCAAACCTTCAGTCACTTTGGTGCTTTCGCGCTCTGCACTTTCTTTTCTCTCGAAGCATCGACAACACAGCTGACACAGGTAAACACACGAGTTAAGTCCGCTTTAACATTCTGGTCCCGCTTCGGATGCCACGATGCCATCAAACGGTATCTCTGGACGTAATCAGTCATTCACTGACCAATCAGCATCCATTAGCAGAATGCTAGCGTGTTATGGGCAACAACAACTCAATCTGTGAGAAATCGAAAGGACATAAATACTCGTTCATTCAACTTTCGACCTATAACCCATGTTGAACTTGCAAAACCTACAATAAAATCTGGGATTTCTCAACGGCAATCGGGTCAAAGAGACAAATTTAGCCATTCAGCTCCATAGACTCCCATTCATTTTGCACTCAAGTGCGATCACCCCCAGTGGAACTACAACCAAAATTCGGTACAATAGGACTTAATAGTGAGTGGGCAGGCTCTCCGTAGACGGGCTCTGGTCATACTCAGATTCTAGTCAGAATGTGGGTCTGATACTGCTCCCTTGGGCTGTGATTATGTGGCGTTTCAACCGAACCAGGAGAGAAAATGCTTCTGCACTCAATTGGATAGATCTACAACCAATCAGAGCAACGGAGTAAATGACGTATGCCGAGGATTCCGGGCTTCGGAAGAGGAGCTGGCAACGACCGCTGGTTATGTCCATCTCGTCGTGCACATCGAGTTGCATTTCCGTGATGCCCATTTCGGATGCTTCTTTCACTTGGTCCTCCATGAGAGTGCGACCAAAGGAGAAACAACGATGACCACAGGGTTAGCGACCATCGGGGCCCAGCAGATAAATTTTACTTATGCCGAATCCCGTAGGAAGGACGGCAAAAACATATTTCCGATCGACAAATGCCTTGATCGTGGTTCTGTTCCTCTTAAACTAATTCAACCCAAGCGTTCTTTGGGGACGTGGATGATTACGTTACTGTTGATCATCTGTCCATCATCGTATAAAGCCCGCCCTGACAATTTGATTGGTCCGAACAGCTTTGGTTGGGGCATACTTGCTTCACAACAAATCAACTCCAGACCGAACTTCCCATCCTCAAATGTTTTGGGCGGGGCTAGGTTCGGCTGGCATCCAGGCTAGACGGAGAGCGTTTTGAAATGAAAACTATTTTTCAAATCTATCCGGATTAATGTAGAAGTAGCCCAAGAATACTCCTTTAAATGGCAAAGAACACATAAATATTAGAGGTTCCACTATAAGCAGCTTCCTTACATTCAAACGCTGATGATTCAACAGGATAATCTAATAGTAATTTATCTGTATTTTGAATCCACCAGTCCAAGAGTCAGTTTTTGATGGTATGGCTCTATTTGTGAATAATGTGTTGTGGCCAAAACAAGCACCTTACATAACACCAAACGGCTGAGATTAACCAGAGCTGTCGACGTCGACATCATTCTCCAAACTAACGACAACAGCGTCGCTCATGAGTACACGTTTTCCTCCCATGGTACACAGGAGCCCAACAGTGTAGCGAAGCACATTCGTCTGGATGCTATAAGTCCTTTGTATCCCAGGCTCTTAATGACTCCAGGAGGAGTGCGGTGAGTAATGAGCAACTGGGTGTTTGATGAACAGCAGGGTAATTCTGTAAGCCGCCGCGTCGAGGCCCAGAGGAATTGAGAGCGGGCCACAGCTGATGCTGTCGGCAGCCGCTGACAGGCCCTGAGGTTGATTAAAGTTGACCTTGATCGTGAAGAGAGGGAGAGAAGCACCGCGTGTGGCTGTAACCCCAGCTGGCCGTCCAGCAATCACCAGAAAACAGCGGCGGTTGCGCTAGGAGTAATTGAAGTGGAAAAGACTAAAGGAAATCAATGTAGACCGATCGATAGCAATTGATTTTTTTTATTGCTAATTTCTTTTGACGAAGGAGGGGGTGCGAGATTGATCAAGTGCATCTGTACTGTATCGGCAGACTTTGTTATTCATTGAGATGAAATGCCCAGCTGACTGACTAATGAATCGGCTGAGATCATTAAGTGTGAATAAATGCTTGTGATGAACACAAAATGAGCTTGACGGTTAACCTTCTTCTTTTGTAAATACACAAAGTTGGGGAAAAGGCATTATAGTGTCCTGTGAGGAGAGTACTTTTGAAGGCCGAAACTGACCGAATAGGTCTAAAATCCCTAAATGTATTACTACATTTGTATACAGAAGTTGCTTCAAAACAATGTCTCAAGTTAGACTTATTTCTACAAAACTTATATTTAATTCAAAACATTACAGATTTGAACAGAGAAACATGGAAATGATGATTCACTGACTCAATGAGGCAGTTTGCTGTAGATAATCTGCTTTTCGTGAAGTTATAAACATACCTGCTGCTTATGTCCTGAGCAACTTCGCTGTTGTCTATTATGGTGATATGTTCAATCTGTGAAGTGGCAGAAATCCATTGGCTCCATTTTCACTTCCTGACTCCTGAGTGAGAGGCAAACAAAGACCAACAATTACACATCATCCTGAATCAAACAAGCCTCGATTTCCATAGAAAAGTCCTTCTAGGTTGAACTTGCATAAACAGTAAGAGCCTTTTTTTATTTTTTATTTTTTTTACATATAACAAATCTGAATTCATGTACACTACCATATAAAGTTTGGGGTTGGTACGATTTTTGTATGTTTTTGAAAGAAGTCTCTCATGCTCACCAGGGCTGCATTTATTTATCAAAAATACAATAAAAACAGTAATACTGCCAAATTTCAATTTCAATTTTAAAATAACCGTCTTCTGTTTTAATATATTTTATTCCTTTGATGACAAAGCTGAATTTTCAGCATCATTACTCCAGGCTTCGGCACATGATCCTTCAGAAATCATTCTAATATGCTGATTTGATGCTCTAGAAACATATTAATCATTATTATCAATGTTGAAAATAGATGTGCTACTTAATATTTTTGTAGAAACATGTACTTTTCAAGATTCTTTGATGAATATAAAGTTCAAAAGAAAAATTTATTTGAAATCAAAACATTTTGTAACAATAAATGTCTATATATTTTGATCAATTTAATGTGCCCTTGCAGAATAAAAGTAGTAATTTCTTTAAAAAACAAAACAAAACCACCCAAGCTACTGACCGGTAGTGTAGATCTTAATGGTTCTCAATCACAATTTGGCTAACTTCTGCAAAGTGATAGATGAATTTGTGTCAGAATACTGAGTGTGATTGTTGAGTAGGGTCATGTGGCTGCTCTGAGGTTGTTATAGGGGGAAATAGACCGAGTTCCTCTCATTTTCTGTCACACTGCTCCTTTCGGTACTTCAGACGCTGCCTGTTAAAAGATAAAATCATCTTACGCTGCCCTTAATAACAACAAGTAAACAATCAAGCCTGGAAAACATCTTTATCTCTGTGCTTTCTAATATCAGATACCGTGTTATTTTCTTTGCACTGAAGATTTGAAAGAGGCACCTAATCGACAAGCAGATGCACCTCAAACGGTCCTCTCCGTGGTCTTATCCGGAGATCTCCGGCGGTGGACACACTGCCCTCTGAAGAAAGCCCATTAATCAGTGTTACTTCACCCCACTGACACTCTCTCACTCACTCATTCAGTCACTTACAGCCCGCTCTCTGCCCTCTTCTGCCTTTCCTCAACAATGAACGGACTCAATGAGCCTGTCAATCACTGTTAAAGCCCAGCCCCCCAAAAGAGTGTTACCTGGTTTCCACAAACACCGAATTGACTTCTTTATACCTTTTAGCTCAAAAACGGATTTAATTTCCAGCCCCTAAATTGTGCTTGTGGATAAAATTTGAGAAAAAGGGCCTAATTTCCTTAACAGCGGGTGTTTGAAATACGATTTGGCCTAGGCGGGAGGGAAAGATGTTTGACCTCTGCTGCCACGCTGGCTCTGGCTCCGGTCCCAGTGAAGTGGCACTGACACTGATGCTGCTGACGGGTGGCTGAATATGTGAGTGAGTTTAATAGGAATCTCAAGACCAGCAACACACCGTGTCAATCACGAGCTGGTATGAGGTGTATTTGGAGCTCTGACATGGGAGTCAATTCTTCAAATATCCATTTCCCCAAGGTTACATTAAGAGCATTCATCACCAAAGGTCATCGTTTTAATACACATATTGGAATCCGGACAGTCGTAAAAATGCACAACTACATCTTTATAGCATCCCTCAATGGATCCATCTTGCAAACTGTCTTTTTAGTATACCAAAAAATGTAAATGCCCAAACATCCATCAGAAAAAGCACTGATTTGCATTGCCGTTGGAAATAGCTGTGCAGTCTGAGGATTTTTTTTTCCTTTTTTTAAGATTCACTGTATGACCCAAACAATCGTCTGTCTGATCTGGTTATGATGAGATGAATGATTTATGGTGGTCTCCACACCCCACATAAAATAAAAGAGAGCGAGAAATACTAAAAGCGAGACTGAGAAAGACTCTGGCAAGGTTGAGAGGACTCCCTGTAAGTGCTGAATTAATTTATGACTCTATCTGAGCTTGAGCAGAGCTAAAATATTCGCTTCGCAGCACTGATTTTCTTGCCTTCTGTCAGAGGCCGCGTCTGCGAGCCTGTGAATTAGCATCGCTGCTTAAAGGTGTTCACATACACACACACACACACGCTCGGCCCGTTAGTAGGTATCTACCCCCCTCCCTATGAGTGGAGACAGGGAGTTTTGGAGATTTCTTTCTGCTGCTTGGCTGCTCTCATCTCAGACTTGGCATTGAACTTGGGGACTGAGTCTGGGCGATTTGAAGACTACATCAAGTAGAATTTAGGATTTAAAGACTGCATGTTAGCACACAAGTGAAACTGTAATTTTGTTTGACAAACAGGTTAGGGATAATGTACAGACAGCCAGAAATCATCACAAAATGAATATCTGAAGGGTTTTATTTTGTGAAAGTGACCAAATGAATGTACATTATCCCTGGAATTATTCTAATTATTCTGTTATCTTAAGTTTCCACGAAAAAAGACCTTAGACAAGTAACAATAAAAACACTGCAACAAATAAATATTAATTTATATACTAATAATCTGCATTTCAACCAAACCTATTTAGAAATTCTCTTACCTTTTTTTTTGTTGTTACCTGTTCTTCCAAGAGGATGTTTTTTTTTAAAAATATTTTTTTTTTTTGCTTTAATTGGGGACTCCTAAACTTCCAGTCATCTATCAAATGTTTTATGCTCACCATATACAGTATATTACATTTAATATTTTTAGTCTTCGATTGACAATTTTATTACAGTTGATATAGTAGTAACTGCTCTGAGTTGCGAGATGGCGCTAATGAACTATTCTAACTGTTGATATGAAAAGAAAGAGACCATGGAATAATAGTTTTATTATGTATAACTGTATATAGTACCATATTTTGGCATGACCAATGGTAAAATGTACAATTTAGCATCATTATACACTCAATGCTTCCACTGACCAATCAAAATGAAGTAGCTAAAATGGAGCAATGTGTAATATACCATTCAAAAGTTTAGGGTCAGTGAGATTTTTTTGGAAAGGAAGCATTAAATTAATCAAAAGTGACATTAAACATTATATTTCAAATGAATCATGTTCTTTTGAACTTTCTATTTATCAAAGAATCCTGAAAGAAGCATCATGGTTTAAAACAAAAAAATTAAGCGGGACAACTGTTTTCAACATTGATAAGAAAGGATTTCTGAAGGATCATGATCATACTGAAAATGTAGCTTTGCCATCACAGAAACTACTGTATTTACTGTACTGTACTTTGTGATCATATTTTTATATGCGCAAGATATAATCATAATAATAATACAGCATAATACAGTCATTAATATACCTTGACAATGATTTACTGGTTTAAAATGTTTTCTGCAAAGATGCATTTATGGATATTGAATTGATCAGAGCTGAGTAAATAAATGCAATTACAAGCAGTCTTTAATTCCCATGCTCCCTCTCAGTTTCTTCCTTTTTTTCTACCTTTCTTAACAAACAGCACTTGAAGTTGTTCAGGCACTGATAAGCTAAGCCGTTCCCCAGCGACTCGCCGTGGCATTGAATGAGTCTGGTTCCAATACATCCCCTGCCCAGCCAATCAATCACTGCAAACTAATCATTTATTGATGCCACAGCACAGCCATGAATTTCTAATAGCATTCGTCTTATTTAACAGTCCAGATCAAACAGAGAAAATCCAAACATGCTGGAAGGGAAGGGTTAGAAAAAAAAGAGTTAATTCCTGAGCATATCCTTCTTTTTGGCAGCCAACCGACAGATATTGATGGAGAGGGCTGCCGAATAAGAGAGGAGGGCAAGGTGGAGGCAGAAAGGGAGTTTGTGTGTATGTATTAGGGAGCTGGAATTACAAATTTAAATTTCATGGAGCGTTTCATATCAGATCACGGCATCTAGGTGAAATGTTTCTCTACCTCAGGGTGATGAGAAGTAGATTTATAGATTTGCTTCTTTCTTTCCTCATCAGTGTGAACTGACTATGTGCACTTACAGAGCTTCAGGGTTCGGGTTACAACAATCCCATCACTGCATGAGAGAAAAGAGAACTGTTTGTTAATGGAACTTTTCACTCAAAAAATAATAATTTCTGTCAGTATTTACCCAACTTAATATGCTTATTTTTGTTGAAGACAAAAGCATTTTAATGTAGTTCCTGTCCATACAATGACAGGTCATAGATTATCTCACTTTAAGGGTGCTTGAGAGACAGTGCGATTTGGAGTGTCCTACATTTACAGCCTGTTGGGGCCAGTGGATTACACACCGTGCCACAGAGAGACAAACAGTGACAGACAGAAGAGAGGTCATGCAAAGATAGCAGATGCACACAAGTCTCACATTACCCGCGGGGTCAGAGGAGGTTTGTTGGGCGACTGTCGCCCCCTCCTGGCGAGCACTGGATAACATGTACCATCTGAGAACAGTATGTGGTGACTGGAGTCTGCTGAGGAATAATACATGGGAATAATACAAGTTATAAAGAGCGAGTCGCGACATCATAATGTTCAACTGTGTGGTTCAATTCGTTTTAAAATGCATTTACAACATATAACAGTAATTTGAAATCTTTTTGAACATAAAAATATCTAAAATCAGTTCAGACACACATTCTCTAAAATCATTTCCCATTTTCTCTCAAATGCCCCATAAGAAAAAACACAAATGTTTCTCTTAGACAGCAATGAGATTAAATTGAGAGCAAATGGAACGAGAAAAATAATCTCATATTCATGTTTCAGACAAGATCTCAACGATTTATCATAATATGCTCTGATTGCCCATAGCAATGTTATTTTAGTATCAGTAGCCTATATTTGAGATACTATTATAAGTTTTTATTAATATTTTGAATTAGTTGTTTTTATATTTTCCGTTTTTTAACGTTTTATTCATTTTGTTGTGCGTATTGTCATTTGTGGAATTTTTTATTTTGAGGTTTTTTTTCAGTTTTAGTTATTTTAGTACAACTAAATGAGAAACATTGCTTTGCAACTGGCTGAAATAAAAACGTTTTTCCTATTTTATTTAATTTCAGTTAACATGCATGTCAATTAATGAAATGATCTTAGTGCTTTAGTTAACTATAACACTAACACAAAGTCTCCACTTAAAAAATCTAAGCTTCCAATTCAACTCAAGTTCAATTCAATTCAATATATTTCTTATCAGATTCTTCCAACACTAAATTATCTACTATGCCATATTCATGTCTCATTTGAGACTTTTTTTCTCTCTCTTTAGACATTTTAGGAGGAAACATCAGAGACTAAGTTGTTTGTTAAATGAAACAGTAGAGAACTTTCACATATAAGGCTTACATTTAAGTAGCATTTATGAACATGCCTTAGAAGAAAAAAAACATTACTAGTGTTTACTTGAGATAAAACAGTTTTTCTCAGCTCAAACATGCATTTTAGTCTGGGACGATCTTAAGCCTTGTCTGTGAAACCAGGAACAAGTCTCCTGAACTATAAAACCTGTTTTAAATTAATTGAGAAAAGCATGATAAACTCATCTGGTTGGCAACATATGAGCACAAACAAATATTCATTATTTCAACAATATTCAGCGTGGAAAAACCGAGCTGAAATATTTCATAGTAATAAAGAAACATACGATATTTCACATTGACCTTTTCTCAAAGCAAAGTGCTGAGTTTGCAGTTCGGCCCCCTCTGTCATTTAAGCTCAGCCCAACAAACACTTATCTTCCTCCGCAGCAAAGAGCCCCGAGTGTGTGTGAGTGAGTGTGTTCATGTGTCTGCATGAGTGAGCATAATATACTGTAATTAATCACAATGCAGCCTGTTTGACTCCAGAGAAATGAGAGATGTCTGGTGCCGTCTACGTCTCCACATGCTCAGCCTGTTCAAGGACATCCAGCACTATATGCATAATCATATTTGGGTTTTTTATTTTGCTTATTTTGTTTTGGGTTGTCATTCCATGCTGCAATCTTAATATGAATTTAGTTTATTGTTTTGTAAAAATAGTGACATCTTTTCTCACTCTGATTCAATGAATATATGTGTCCAGCACATTGGACCTCATTCACGAAACGCAAGCAGAATGTGAACAGTTTGTAAACTCATTTTTATCCATTCAATTTAATGCAACAATTTGCATTGGAATGGTTGCATGAACAATGACATTTCTTCTGCATGAATGAGGTCCACTGACTGTATTTTATATGGCTGGGGCACAGAAGGCCTGACCTGATAGCACTTGACTCCTGCAGAATCCTTATCAACTATGCCGGCACAATTTGTCCTGCTATGGACCACGGCCTTAATCTCTGGAGAAACATGACAAAATGATCGGGGGGGGGGGGGGCAACAGCTCAATGGAAAATCTCTGCATCTGCAGAAGCTATCTGTGCAATTGTACAGAGTAAATGCCAGAAAGTTTGAAGCATGTAATTGAATGTCAAAATCCCACCTTGTTTTTTTTTTTTTAACCAACTGTTCCGAGGGATAAGCATATAGTGGAAGAAACGTCAAAGGAATATGTCAACAACTTTTCATGTACATAGAGATAAGCTCCAATTCATTTCTTGACTCAAGACATATTTTTTTAAATCAAAGACCAGTTGCTGCATGTTCCTGTATAGGAAAAATGTCAAAGATATATTTTAGAAAATACTGCCTTATCAAAGGACACATCAGGCATGATGATTAAAAAAAAATCTAATTATACACTTTTATTCCTTTTATAATATAACACTTTTGTTGAAAGCAGTGATAAGATCTATATTAAAAACCATTATAAAAAAGTACAAAAAATATGAATTATTAGTAGTAATATTACTACGATAATTTTAGATGAATTATTTTAAGTATAACAATAATTATCATATCCCAGAGCTGTTTCTGGGGTATGCGAGCAGAACTTTTCAAATGTTACCAAAATGTTAGTTGTTAAAACTTATACTTTGTATTAGATCATTCCCAGAATATTTCCAATGCTACTGTACAGTCTGTGTGGAGTACTTATGTGTCTTTGGACATACACATCATGTTGGTTAACTTGAGACTGTCTTACTGTCAGCATTTGCTCACACCTTTGTTTTGTTTGCTTTAAAAATGAAAACAGATCTGGGCAAACATTCAAATGACAAAAGTATTTTCAAAACTATTTTTATATCTAAAATGTCAGTATTGGAAATATACGAGGCAAACAAAATTAGTGAAGTCACATTTTATTAGTTATTATGAGAGAAATTTATTGATAATAAAATTCAATTATTTACTGTACCACTACTAGGTAAATGTATAGTATAGTATTTGTATATAGTACTATATACTATTGCATATAGTATTGTAATTACCACAATTATTAACTTTTTATTGTTAATATTTTACATCACAGCTAATGTCATGAACTTCATTCTTCCGTAACTGTGTTTTGAAAATACATGATGGCATCACAGTTTGGAGATTTGCTGAGGAGTCACGTTGTTGGACACCGGCCGACCCCAGAGCCTGAGTCTGCTGACCCCTCCGTCAGGAGCTATGACCAGACGCACATGACTCACCGGCCCACAATGCACCACAGACTCCCAAGAAAACATGTGCCTGTGGTGTGCCTTCAGCTAGATGAGGAAGATTGTGATCACATTTACAGAGAACAAAAAGGAATAAAGTTGAAGATGAAGGAAAATGAAATTTGTGCAATTCATACTTTTTGAGGAGGAAGGAGAATTCTCCACTTTGGGCTTTTGTCAGAGCGCCACTGGTTAAGAATTAAATTGTTCTCCTCATCTGGGGTCAAACTGCAGGCCTCGATCTTGCAGGAGTCTGGAAAGTTCCCTAAGACAATAGTTTTTTTTTTTTTTTTAAATAGCCATTATAAAAAAAGAAAAACCACATTTCAAGCTTAGAGTTAAAAAGTTTCAAAGGTTTGGGGTCAGTAATTTTTATTTTATTTTATTTAAATAAAGACTATTATGCTAATCAAAACAGTGACAACATGAAATAATATTAATACAATTTAAAATAACTATTTTGTATTTTAATATATTTTAAAATGTATTTATTTGTGACGGCAAAGCTGAATTGTCAGCATCATTACTCCAGTCTTCAGTGTCACGTGATCCTTCAGAAATCATTCTATTATGCTGATTTGGTGATCAAGAAACATTTCTATTATCAATGTTGAAAACAGTTGTACTACTAAATATTTTTGTGGAAACCGTCATACATTTCTTTCAGGAGTTATTTAAGTACAAAAGTAATTTAAGATGGAAAACATTTTGACAGAAAATGCAATAAAATTTGAATTAGCCGACTCCAAAAATGAATAATAATATTGAATACTTCTAGTACCTTTAAAATGGTTGGTGTCTAGCTCAATTTTGCTTATGATGCCAGGATGTCCTAATCTGAGAATAGCCCACTCACAGCCTGGTACCTGCAATATGCCTTTCTCGTCCACCTGAAAAGCAATATATGTGACCTGTGTGGGGTATAACTGATGTCTATGATGTTTCCTAAAATGGCAAGACTGCTTTTACCCTTAAAATTTTGGGCCGATCCAGGCGTCTGGCTGTCTCCCACCCGTCACCCATGTTGTCAGCTCTCCCTAGGGCTACGGAGAAGCACACAGATAATCACAGAGTACTGATCTAGATCTCAAAAGATCTCATTTTATTCCATAATCTTCTCCAAACAATCATTAAATAGACCTTAACTTATTTATTGGGAAGTGATGTTTAGTATTCATAAAAATGAAGTGTGGATTGTTTTTTATGATACGCCTGATTGAAAGCAGAGATTGTTGTCTGTAAAAGAGGTCTGCATTTTAGGCAAGGCAAGTTTATTTATATAGCACATTTCATACACAATGGTAATTCAAAGTGCTTTACAAAGAAGAAATCAAAACAATCAAAAGAAATCAGAATAATTAAAACAGTTTAGAATAAAAGATAAAATACAGACATAATCAAATGAAATCAGAATAATTAAAACATTAAATAAAATACAGTACAAACAGTCGGACGAGCAGTGGCACAGTGCTCATTCAGTAAATGCATGGGTAAACAGAAGTGTTTTGAGTCTAGATTTGAATGTGACTACTGTAGGAGCACATCTGATCTCTTCTGGAAGCTGGTTCCAGCTGCGGTTGGCATAGTAGCTAAAAGCACACTCACCATGCTTAGAGTGAACCCTTGGTATTTCTAGCTGATGTGATCCTAGTGATCTGAGTGATCAGTTGGGTTTATATTCAGTGAGCATATCTGCAATGTATTGAGGTCCTAGGCCATTGAATGATTTATATACCAGTAATAAAACTTTAAAATCAATTCTATATGTAACTGGCAGCCAGTGTAAAGACTTGAGGACTGGTGTGATGTGTTCATATTTTCTGGTTCTGCTCAGAATCCTGGCAGCAGCGTTCTGTATGAGCTGCAACTGTCTTATGGTCTTTTTAGGGAGGCCAGTGAGGAGTCCATTACAATAATCCACCCTGCTGGTGATAAAAGCATGTACAAGTTTCTCTTAATCTTGACTGGAAACAAAGCATCTAATTCTTGCAATATTTTTCAGATGATAGTATGCTGATTTAGTTATTGCTTTGACATGACTACTGAAACTAAGGTCTGACTCTAGAGACACACCCAGATTCCTGACTTGATTTTTAGTTGTTTGACCCCTAGACTGAAGGTATGCGTTCACCTTGAGAACTTCATCTTTGTTTCCAAACGCAATGACTTCAGTTTTGTCTTTGTTTAACTGAAGAAAGTTTTGGCACATCCAATTGTTTACTTCATCAATGCATTGGCAAAGGGAGTCAATGGGGCTGTAATCGTTAGGCGATAGGGCTAAGTAGAGCTGTGTGTCGTCTGCATAGCTGTGGTAAGAGATTTGGTTCTTTCTCATTATTTGGCTCATTGGGAGCATGTACAGGTTGAATAGGAGGGGCGCAAGAATTGAGCCTTGAGGGACTCCGCATGTCATGGATGTCCACTCAGACGTATGGTCCCCTATATTCACATAATAACCTCTCCCTTATAAGTATGACCTGAACAATTTTAGGACTATCCCAGAAAGCCCAACCCACTTTTCCAGCCTGTCAAGAAGTATGTTGTGATTGACAGTGTCAAATGCAGCACTGAGGTCGAGTAGTACTAGAACTGATCATTTGCTTGTGTCAGTATTTATGCGAATATCGTTTATTATCTTTATGAGCGCTGTCTCTGTGCTGTGATGCGGTCGGAAACCAGACTGAAAGTAGTCAAAGTATCCATTCGAGCTTAAGAATTTGTTCAGCTGATTGAAGACAACTTTTTCAATGATCTTGCCTATGAAAGCAAGATTTGAGATCGGTCTATAGTTGTTTAATATGGTCTTATCCAGATTGCTCTTTTTCAGGAGGGGCTTGACAACTGCAGTTTTCAGGGAGTTTGGAAAAGTCCCAGAGAGAAGTGGGGCATTTACCACTTGTAGGAGATCTGCTTTTAAGCTGTGTAACAGTTTTGAAGAAAGATGTGGGAAGTGCGTCAAGGGCGCAGGTTGATGTTTTAAGGTGCTGTACGATTTCTTCAAAAATGTTGCCATCAATTTCTTTGAAATCAGACATAGTGACTACTTTCTCAGGCTGTTGTCTGATCTGTCTGACCCTAGTGCGGCTCAATGATGAGCTGATCACCTTTCTGATATTATTGATTTTCTCAGAGAAGAAAGAAGCAAACTCACTGCACTTGCTCTCTGAGAGCATTTCACTGGGAATCTGGCTTGGGGGGTTTGTCAGTCTCTACAGTAGCAAAAAGACTATCCCATGTTGTTTATATTGCTGTTTATAATATTTGAGAAGAAAGTCTGTCTAGCTTTGCCTAGTTCCTTATTGAAAGCCTGGATGCTGTCTTTGTAGATGTTATAATGGACTACAAGTTTTGTCTTTCGCCACATGCGCTCTGCTTTTCTGCATTGTCTTTTCATATTTTGCACTGCTGTTGAGTTTCTCCAAGGTGCTTTCTGTCTGCCATTCTTCTTCCTGACTTTCACAGGAGCAATAACATCAATTACACTCTTAACTTTTGAGTTAAAAGAATCAAGGAGAAAATCAACAGAGTCAGCAGATATGCTTGGTGTTAAAGATATTGCCTTCATAAATAGTACACTAGTGTTCTCATTTAAGCATCTCTTCTTGACAGACACAGATCTAGCCTCAATGGCAGGAGAGATCAATATATCAAAGAAAATACAAAAATGATCAGACAGTGCTACGTCCTTAATAAAAATCGATGAAATGTATAGACCCTTACTGATAAGTAAATCTAGAGTGTGTCCACGATTATGTGTGGGTCCATGTACATGCTGAGTCAGATCAAAAGTTTTTAAAACAGTTTTGATTTCTTTTGACATATTGGTTTCTGCATTATCTATGTGAATGTTAAAATCTCCAGCAATGGCAAAGCAGTCAAACTCTGAGGAAATTGTTGATACCAGTTCTGTAAAGTCTTCAGCAAAGGCTGGAGAGTATTTTGGAGGCCTGTAAACAATGATAAGTAAAATGCGTGGAGCACCTTTTAACACAATACCCAGATATTCGAAAGACGGGTAATTCCCAAATGATATTTGCTTACATTGATAGACACCTTTAAAAAGAGCAGCTAAACCTCCACCTCCTCTGACAGCTCTGCAGACACTCATAAAAGTAAAGTTAGGAGGGGCTGTTTCATTGAGGACTGTTGCACTGCAGCTGTCTTCTAGCCAAGTTTCATTTAGCAACATAAAATCCAAGTCTTACTTTTTGTCCCCACAGCAATCTTAGTTTTGCGTGTAATAGGCACCAGATTAGATGGGTTTGCTGTACGGCTTTTGAAGGCCTTAGACTGCAACCGCAATAGATTTTAGATGTTTCTCTTGACTGAAAAAAAACCCCAAAAAACATAATGCCTCTTTAAAATGTTTCTCAACTTGACAGTCCAAAGAATCACTCACCAATCATATTGCGTGGGTGACCGTAGTGGGCATCGCTGTAGCCTACGCATACACCTCCATTAACCAGGGCAACAAGATCCACTAGGTCTTGGCCAGGCACAGTGGACCAGTCCTTCTTCCCAATGCCATAAACTTTCAGCCTGGCAATGCCACCATCTGCAAACATCAAACAAAAACATTAAAGCTGAAATGTTTTTTTGACGTTGCATTTTAATATGCAGAAACAACTATAAGTAGGTTGATATTCCAGAAAAAGTGTAAACACGGTAGCAAAATATTGCTTTGTTTGTTTAAGCATCCTAACCAGCCCAACACAAACTCATTGGCTCAGCCAAAAGAGAGCAACAGTAAATAGAATATAAAAGTGTAAATAAATGTTAAATATCTTTATTCTATATAGAGTCAACATCAAATAAATTGTTTTATATTTCTCCATTGTTTTACATTCAATTATGTTATTCACATAATTGGGGTTTATGGGGTTCTTTCCCCTCATTAAAGCCATTAGGAACTCATTCTTGTACCTTTTGTCTCTGTCAGATTTTCTGATACTTTTATGCTTCAAATCAAAGTTTGTAATTTTTATGCTTCATCTCATAGCAGGTTCATAGCTTATTACATTTAGACTTTTTTTTAAAACCTTGTGGGAAAAATACTTACGGAACCAAGGCTACTGAAAAAAAGTAGCACTTTAAAGTATGGTTTAGTTCAGGACTATTAGTTGGACCGCAATGGCAGGCAGGGGGAATGCTATTATATTTATTTTCTGTTTGGTGACGCAATTACAAATTACAAACTTCAGCTTTAATTCAGAGCTACAATTCTTTCAACAATTCGTTGAAAGAATCTTTTCCTGTAGGCACCTTGGGCTAGAAATCATCTGCTAAGAAAAATGAGTAAATAAAACACCACATAAAAACACATCCAAACACAAATTTGAAAAGAAAAACATACTCCCCAGTTTTAAGGTGGTATATAAATAAAAAACGTAAATATTTTATTATCATTTTACAAGCCTTCATTTGTATTCATTTTACAAAATAGATGGCTCTCTAAGATGTTGCTCTGTTGTAGCATCTCTCCCCAGGCAATTTTTTTTTTATTATTATGAATGATCACATTCTCTGTTTTGTCATTTTTTTAAATTGCATCGAATGATTCATGTTGCGGAACATGTATTACCTGGATATATGTTGAGGCGGATATGGGTAACTCTGTGTGGATAGGTGACACTCAGGTAGTTGTGGCATGATTCAGAGTAACCCGGCTTCAACTCAGTCATCGGGACAATCTCCTTCCAGCTGTCTGAGTTCAGCTGTTCAACAAAAAATCTGACTTGAGTGCTGTTTCCTCAGAAACACAGATGCATGTATTATGCATGATCATGGTTATGCATGATCTAGCTCACTAGATGATATTTTACACCTTTGCCACAGCTTCAAACTGGCTTGGGGAAGCTGCCATGCCTGTACGATCTCCTTCAAGAGTGAACAATGGAATCTGATCTAATTTAGAAGTGACATATTAGATATAATCAGGGTAACCTTAAACTTTATCCTTTAATGTATACTTACAGGGCATGACCATAGATACGTACCAAGACAGGCCACTTGAATGGAGGCGTATGGGGCATAGTTCCCCGTGAAGAACGATGTGTCCACATCAAAGCCATGAATAACTCCTGGAACTCCTAACTGTACAATGCACCAGTCATGACCTTTAACACAAGATGAGATATGCATCTTTCATGAGATCACCAAATCTGTTGTAAGTACAGACGGAGCACTCTTTGAGATTACAAAACATGCCCTGAAAGCCTGATCAGATGAGGAAGCATCTCAGTGTTGCAGTACATCTTTCTCACATGCGTTCATTTTACAGATCTTCAGAGAGACTGGATGGATGATAGAAGGATGTAGCCTGCAGCTATTCTGCTCTAACTCATCCAGGTTCAACGGAACTCCCTCATTAGAGAGAAATGAGGAATACACAGAGCCCTATTTCAGTTTTACAGTGAACTTTGATTTGTGAAAATGGACTCATACCTGGAATTCTTTTCCTCCGGGTTTCCCAGCCATCCATCCATTTCCCATATTCAGTAAACGCTGAGGCTATGAATTCTGGAGGGTCTCGCTTCAGGTCATTTAATTTAGAACAACATTATTAATATCAGATAATTCTAGACAAGTTTGAATAAATGAATATCACCAGAGTACACGCAAAATGACTTTACCTTCAATTGATTTCTGGCAGGGGCAAACCACTCGTCTGTGGCAAAAATCACCTTTAATGACAACGTTAGTATGTTATTGACAAATGCAATGTAACAAAGAACATCCGCATATTTAAAATCTCATAAAATTATATTGTTTATTATATTTAAAATGCAATGTTTTTCACCTTTCCTCCAACTGTTTCACATGCGAGGTTGTTGAACTGCAGGAAATGTGGATGACTTCTGGCTGCCTTCTGTATAGGTCGATTTGCCATGTTTGCTAATTAGATTTGAGCTAATTATTTTTTGTTTCAAATTTAACTCGTTTAATATTACAAGGACCTAAGAGGAGGACGGTAGAGAAGCGCTAACTCGATGCGATATAATAGTCTGACTGATAATATTTAACTAACCTCTCCTAAACAAACTGTTTTACTGAGCGAAGTCCATTATCAACAACTGTAACGTTGAACATTATAAAATACAGAATGGATTCTTAAATACAATCGCGAGTCATCTGTAGTAACTCGAGTTAAAGGAGTAGTTCACTTTTAAAAAAACTTTTGCTGATAATTTACTCACCCCCATGTCATCCAAGATGTCTATGTCTTTCTTTCTTCAGTCGAAAAGAAATTAAGGTTTTTGATGAAAACATTCCAGGATTTTTCTCCATATAATGGACTTCAATGGGAACCAGACGGTTCAAAGTCCAAATGAGCGTTTCAGTGCAGGTTCAAAGGGCTTTAAACGACACCAGACGATGCAGAAGGGTCTTATCTAGCGAAACAATCACTCATTTAAAAAATAAATGTAAAAAACTTTAAGTTTTATAAGCACAAATGCTCGCCTTGCTCTGTTCTGTGATGCGTGCTAGTGACGTCACGTCATACGCAATTACGTTGAAGAGTCCACGCTTCTGAGATAGGTCTGGCTGCAGAATCGCAGAACCATTACGTCATAACAGTCTGAGGACGACAGCGCCAGCCCGACAGTCTGAGGGCGGAAGTGGGCGCGGCAAGGCATTACGCTACTTCCGTGTTTTGGAAAGTTTTAAAGTTTAAAACAACGTTATTATAAAAACTTTTTTTTTAACTATTTAAGTGAACATGTATATTTAAGATTGATAAACAATATTATACATTAAACAAAGCATAAAATGAAAAATAAATAATACAATGAAAACAAAGCTTGAGAGTTTGAACATTTTATTCAATTGAAAATACTTTTAAATACTCAACCAACAAAGACCACCATACACAATAATATGATGGACTGAAAACACAAAAAATATTAATTTAAATAAAATGAGTTTTTTCCTCTGAAATATAAAAATAAATCACACACTAGCTGTTTTCTAATTAATTTAAATAACAAAATTAAACTATATAAATAAGTTATAAAAAAAACTAAATTAAACCAAAGAAAATAAATCTTATAAAAGTTATACAGGCACAAATTTGACAACAATAATTCTCAAGAGAAAAATAAATAACAAATTAAAACTCCATACACATGGAGTTTATTCTGAGGTGCCTTTCGTCGTGACATTTGAAAATAAAAACTTCCATGTCCTGTTGAAACTGGAACCGAAACATGAAAGGCTCTTTGGCCAGTTCCAGAGCATCTTTTCCTTCTTCCTTTCCTTTCCTTCTGCTGATATTGTTAAATATTAACTTACAAAATACTTCGTTTCAAAATACTTCCTTTCAAAAAAACATTTCAGTACAGAGCCGTTTTGTATAAGCGTAACGTTATTATGTTAAGTATGTTGCATGATCCATATCAACTTTATAACTTCTTTTTACCTCTTTCTCTTCTTCTTTTCCTTGTTCTGCAGTGTGCTCCGCCATAATTAAACCTTTTACTGTCTATCTTTTACTGTCTAAAAACATTTTACTGTCTAGTCTAAACATGAACTCCGTACACTTCCGGCATCGGACTGCTACCCGCCCACTTCCGCCCTCAGACTGTCGGGCTGGCGCTGTGGTCCTCAGACTGTTATGACGTAATGGTTCTGCGGTTCTGCAGTTGGTTATTATTGACGCTTCTTGACGTTTGTGGAAGTACCGAGTCAGTGTTTACAAGTTGAACGAGGAAACAAAGTCAAACGCCGTTTACAAAAAAAGGAAATTAAAAGGTAAAACAACGATGTCGGGCGATTTTGAACTTAGAGGAGAAGATGAGATGCAGTTTTTCACCTTTCTGAACCGGAATACACAGAGGAAAAGCGTGACCTTTTCAACGTAATTGCGTATGACGTGACGTCACTAGCACGCATCACAGAACAGAGCAAGGCCAGCATTTGTGCTTATAAAACTTAAAGTTTTTTACATTTATTTTTGAAATGAGTGATCGTTTCGCTAGATAAGAGCCCTTCTGCATCGTCTGGTGTCGTTTAAAGCCCTTTGAACCTGCACTGAAACGCTCATTTGGACTTTGAACCTTCTGGTTCCCATTGAAGTCCATTATATGGAGAAAAATCCTGGAATGTTTTCATCAAAAACCTTAATTTCTTTTCGACTGAAGAAAGAAAGACATAGACATCTTGGATGACATGGGGGTGAGTAAATTATCAGCAAAGGTTTTTTTTTAAAGTGAACTACCCCTTTAAGAACAGATATGTGCAGATTGTCGAATTTCTGGTTTACTAATACTTCGAACTTTATTCTTTACCCCACCATGTCAGTAATGTAGTCTTTGTGGAAAAACAGCGCCATCTGTTACACAACTAGTTTTTTTTTTGTATTCATTACAATTATTTTATAAATCTGAATATGTTTTAACAACCTATATGTGGTGGGATATTCCTTTACTGTCACGTTACATTGCTTATGCAATTATGCACATTTTGTATGGTCTCAAACACAAGGAGGGGCATTGCAAGCTTGAATCCGGGAACCTTTATAGTATTTTTTTTTGATTACACAGTACTTTCAAATTCTCATTTTATTTAGGATATTTTAAAATAATGTAAAACTAATCACCTAGTTTACTTATATTGTAGATAAGATTCATATCTGCAGGTCCTTTTCAAAAAATTAGCATATTGTGATAGTTCATTATTTTCCATAATGTTATGATAAATTAACTTTCATATATTTTAGATTCACTGCACACCAACTTAAATATTTCAGGTCTTTTATTGTTTTAATACTGATGATTTGGGCACACAGCTCATGAAAACCCAAAATTCCTGTCTAAAAAAAATTAGCATATTTCATCCGACCAATAAAAAAAGTGTTTAATACACAAAAAAAAAAAAAAAAGTCAACCTTCAAATAATTGTTCAGTTATGCACTCAATACTTGGTCGGGAATCCTTTTGCAGAAATGACTGCTTCAATGCGGCGTGGCATGGAGGCAATCAGCCTGTGGCACTGCTGAGGTGTTATGGAGGCCCAGGATGCTTCGATAGCGGCCTTAAGCTCATCCAGAGTGTTGGGTCTTGCGTCTCTCAACTTTCTCTTCACAATATCCCACAGATTCTCTATGGGGTTCAGGTCAGGAGAGTTGGCAGGCCAATTGAGCACAGTAATACCATGGTCATTAAACCATTTACCAGTGGTTTTGGCACTGTGAGCAGGTGCCAGGTCGTGCTGAAAAATGAAATCGTCATCTCCATAAAGCTTTTCAGCAGATGGAAGCATGAAGTGCCTCAAAATCTCCTGATAGCTAGCTGCATTGACCCTGCCCTTGATAAAACACAGTGGACCAATACCAGCAGCTGACATGGCACCCCAGACCATCACTGACTGTGGGTACTTGACACTGGACTTCAGGCATTTGGCATTTCCTTCTCCCCAGTCTACCTCCAGACTCTGGCACCTTGATTTCCGAATGACATGCAACCACTGAGCAACAGTCCAGTGCTGCTTCTCTGTAGCCCAGGTCAGGCGCTTCTGCCGCTGTTTCTGGTTCAAAAGTGGCTTGACCTGGGGATTGCGGCACCTGTAGCCCATTTCCTGCACACGCCTGTGCACGGTGACTCTGGATGTTTCTACTCCAGACTCAGTCCACTGCTTCCGGAGGTCCCCCAAGGTCTGGAATCGGTCCTTCTCCACAATCTTCCTCAGGGTCCGGTCACCTCTTCTCGTTGTGCAGCGTTTTTTGCCCCACTTTTTCCTTCCCACAGACTTCCCACTGAGGTGCCTAGATACAGCACTCTGGGAACAGCCTATTTGTTCAGAAATTTCTTTCTGTGTCTTACCCTCTTGCTTGAGGGTGTCAATGATGGCCTTCTGGACAGCGGTCAGGTCGGCAGTCTTACCCATGATTGCGGTTTTGAGTAATGAAACAGGCCGGGAGTCTTTAAAAGCCTCAGGAATCTTTGGCAGGTGTTTAGAGTTAATTAGTTGAGTCAGATGATTAGGTTAATAGCTCGTTTAGAAAACCCTTTTCATGATATGCTAATTTTTTGAGACAGGAATATTGGGTTTTCATGAGCTGTATGCCAAAATCATCAGTATTAAAACAAAACACCTGAAATATTTCAGTTGGTGTGCAATGAATCTAAAACATATGGAAGTTTAATTTTAATCATTACATTATGGAAAATAATGAACTTTATCACAATATGCTAACTTTTTGAGAAGGACCTGTATATTATAAGTTAACTAGGTGATTAGTTTTATATGATCTCACTGAAAATGAACTAAGGTTAACCTACATTTTCATTATGACCCCGTTTTATAAAATAGGATAAACTTTTGTTCACCTGTTGCATTTAACAGACAAATGGCTGAATATATGTTTTGATCTTTTTTTCCCCTCATTACAACACTAGTACATGGAATTGACCAACATGCTATCAGTGTAGAACTTATGGCAAAATGGTCACCACCATAGCCACAGATGGACTGGTTTAGATCCAAATCTGTTGGGACCCAGGATTAGACCAGGCATGAGTTTGGGCATTATAAAATACTGATCATTGTGACCTCCATAAAACAGGGCCAACACATGTGACACTGCAACCTGATAAACATTTATAATGTGTAGACAAGAGTGAAGTCTTAGCAATCCTTACCACTTCAGAACATTATCTTTTTCTGCCACACAATGCTTTCATGAACTAATATCTTACTCAGACCACATTATAAAAAAAAAGTCACTTAATGACTTCGTAAAATAATTATTTTGTGAAGAAAAAAAACAGGGGACATGACAGTAAACAAATTTATTTTGTCATCTGCACTTTACAGTTGGAACTCCGGGAATTCAAATATCACATCCTTGCCTGTGAGCTTCTTGTAGACACCAGAGAAGGTCTCAACCTGAAACAAGAACCACAAATTAGCTTAGTCTTTTCACTGAATATTAATTTTAAGAAATTGTGACAGTCACTTATAAATTGAAATGTAGAGAACTGAAAATAAAGCTAGAGCATAATAACTGATGGGTTTTTCAAAAGGTACACATCTCCAGTTAAAGTCAAAGATCAAAATCTGAGAACGATTACATACACAAATCAAATTAGGATTGCCTGATAATTAATCCCAAATCCCAAAATAAAACTAACTTTAACAATTAATAGTGTACACTGCATGGTTTACCTCCCCAGTAATGGCCCAAAGGGCTCTGGGAAGATGTAGGAATATACAGGACGCCGTCCACACCAGCCAGAGGCCGGGGACAAGCTTGCTATCCAACGTTGTGGAACGGGACTGTACGTCATGGCACCGAAGTGCTGCGCTCCCTTACGCCACACGGACAGAGCCACATGAGAGCCATCTCACAGGATGTCCACGTTGGGTTACTGCATTTAAGAATAGTACTCACTTTGTGTTCAACATTGTTTTGCTGTGCCTTGTCGAGGTGGACCTTGATGAGCCTGCTGCTGTCCAGTTTCACGCGAATCCTTTTGCCAACAATTTCACTGGGGAAGACCAGGTCCTCAAGGATAGCATCATGCACATTAGTCAGAGTTCGGCTAAAGGAGAAGACAGATTAAGTATACAAGTTTAGTGTTCATCCACTAAACATTAGGTTCATGTAACCTAAAAATATGAAACATCCTAAATATAACAGATTCGGATGTACACTGCATGGTTTACCTCCCCAGTAACGGCCCAAAGAGCTCTGGGAAGATGTAGGAATATACAGGACGCCGTCCACACCAGCCAGAGGCCGGGGACAAGCTTGCTATCCAACGTCGTGGAACGGGACTGTACGTCATGGCACTGAAGTGCTGCGCTCCCTTACACCACACGGACAGAGCCACATGAGAGCCATCTCACAGGATGTCCACGTCGGTTTACGATACGCTAACAGGCCAATTAGCACAACTCTGATATGGTAGGCAGATTCACACTGAGAAAGCAAGCACTACTAACCCTGACTCCGTAAACAGCTTCCAAAATGCAACAAGACGACATTTACCTCCTAGGACGCTTCTGCTTGTTTTTTGTGCGGCTTTTCCTTGTGGGTTTAGGCAGGATTCTTCTCTGGAAAAAAAAGTTTTAAGATTAAAACCATTAATTTGGTTGCCAACATGCTAATACTTAAGCAACATCACATTATTGTGGCTCTAAATGGCATGTACACTGCATGGTTTACCTCCCCAGTAATGGCCCAAAGGGCTCTGGGAAGATGTAGGAATATACAGGACGCCGTCCACACCAGCCAGAGGCCGGGGACAAGCTTGCTATCCAACGTCGTGGAACAGGAGTGTACGTCATGGCACCGAAGTGCTGCGCTCCCTTACGCCACCCGGACAGAGCCACATGAGAGCCATCTCACAGGATGTCCACGTTGGGAAATCAAAAATCACACTAAGGCTAAGAATCATGTTAAAGTCAAAGTTTAAGGACCCCATGAAATTACTTGAAAAGGGGTTATCTGGTCCAGTGCCAACACTGCAATTGAAACAGGATGTTTGGCAGGATATAAAAGGACTTGTTACCCTTTTAGAAATATCCAATAGGTCAGTGCAAAGTGAAGATGAGCATTTTAAATCTAAAGACCATTTAATTTGGACAAATACATTTTAATAGAACATACCTGATTAATGTGACTGGACAAATCAAATTTTTACTCTAGAGAGCACTGGATTGGACATTTAATTTTTAGTTGTCCAGCTAAACTTCACAGGAATGCAAAATTTTTAAATCTAAAGAGCATTTGAATGTTAACATCTCAATGTGTAGAATCACTAGCATAAACAATGGCCTCAAACAAACAGACGGACTAAAAGCCACAAGTTTCATTTGGATTTAATGAGGTCATTGAAATTCCACCCCAAATGACAGTTAAAAAAAAAAGAACATTGCACTAAACAGTTTCAGCAGCAACTAAATGCACAACATAATAAATGCAAAGTACAGCACACCTAACACTTGTTCTACATTAAAAATCAGATGCTTAAAAAGGACGAGTCTTACCTGTGCGATGAACACCACATGCTTGCCGCTGAATTTCTTTTCCAGCTCACGCACAAGCCTCACCTGGATCTTCTGGAAGGACTTCAGCTGGGGCACAGGTACAAAGATGATGATGGCTTTCCTGCTACCACCAACCTCAATTTCCTGCAAGAAAGAGAATGAATAATGTGAACAAACAACGCATAAATCTACGAAAGACTGAACCTAGTATTCACCAAGTTTTACATTATACAGTGGAGGGCATGTACACTGCATGGTTTACCTCCCCAGTAATGGCCTAAAGGGCTCTGGGAAGATGTAGGAATATACAGGACGCCGTCCACACCAGCTAGAGGCCGGGGACAAGCTTGCTATCCAACGTCGTGGAACGGGACTGTACGTCATGGCACTGAAGTGCTGCGCTCCCTTACGCCACACGGACAGAGCCACATGAGAGCCATCTCACAGGATGTCCACGTTGGTTATGTAAATTATTAGTTCAGACAGCTATTTATTGTACTAATGCTGTAGCTGAACTACTGCAATGGTAATCATCCAAAATGAATGAACCCAAGTTTTTACCTTAGCAGCAGTGATGTGGAGCTCCCTCAGCTGAGCCTTCAAATCAGAGTTCATCTCCAGCTCAAGAAGAGCCTGTATGAGACAGACTGAAGTTTATCATAAGAACGGTCAAAGAGGATACAGATGCATGCATATCACTTTTTCTTTTTAAATCATTAGGGAATGATTTGACGATGTTGTACATTAAATTATACCTGGGAAATGCCAGACTCAAACTCATCTGGCTTTTCGCCATTTGGCTTTACGATTTTCGCACTGGTGCTGAACATGGCCTGTGTCTGAAACACAGAAACAGACTTGTAAGAATAAAAACACAACATGGTATAGTAAGGTTAGTTCACTTCAAAAGATATCGTTAAAGAACCCTCACTTTGCTCCAAACCTTAACTTTCACTCTGTTATACACAAATTCAGACAGTCTCAATCTGAATTCTTACATTTTATGAAAAATGAATGTGAAAAGAGTCTGAGGCTATCATGTAATAACATTACGCACATCTCCTTTTGTGGTAAACAGATACAAGTCACGGGTTTAGAAAAAGGTGAGTAAATTAACAACTATTGAGTTAACTACCCTTCAAGAGTGACATACAATCTGATGCGTCTTTACAGTTAAGCAAGGTGACATACTATTCATAAGAAAACTTAATTTAATAAACCAGCCCAAATGTCTCGGCATTTAATCGAATTGTTCATTTCAAATTTAAAATTCTAACATCGGCTGTTCTGAGTAATTAGCGGCTACCGCTAAGAAAAACCTTGTCTACTAATTCCAAGTGTGTTCTTAGCATGCCGTTAGCATTGATTAGCTAGCACAGAATCACTACATTTACATTACAAGTTTAATTCTATCACAAATATAAGTCTTCGAGATATAGTACTTTTCTTAGTAGAGGCATTCTCGGGCATATTAGAACACCACATGGGCCGCAGTAATACTGTAGTACAGACACGTCTGCTAGCACATCTTAAATTTATAAATTCCTGTTTCTAAAATAGCCATCCATTTTCGTATATACTCGCATCTAACGCATCTCAGTGAAAGCATCATATGAAGCTCATGCGTAAAGGTAAATATTAGTTATTTCTAACATTTTTACTTGATATCCCTTAAGCTGGGCACATTCAGTAGACTCACCTCTTTCAACGACGGCCTGGGAAGAGGCCGTACTCTCGCGAGAGGCCGGTAAAAGTGCGTTGGTGTGTTGCATGATGGGAAATGTAATCATCATCCTCAACTGCAGTTGACGCCCGTTCTTATTTATCATGTTGTGTAAAGGCAATATTTTGTTAATTTCAAACTGAAGAGCATCATTATACAATATTATAAATAAATAGTTTAATATATTCTGGCTAGTTTTTGACTTGGAAGTTTAAAAACACGTCTAATCATGTTGTACAGTTTTCCTCTCAAATGGAGATCCATTGTGATTTTTTTTTTGTTTTAATTATGTTCGCGAGGTCGACTTCATTTCCTTTTTAGAACTATTTAAAAAATACAGGATTTACTACAATGATCCGTTCATAAGCCATTTTTACAATCTGTTCATAAGAGTCATTCGTTCGTACTGGTGTACGTGCTGTATGTTTACGATTCACTAAAAAGAACCGGTTTGTACGAGTCGATAGCTCGCTGTCTATGGGAATTAAGCAGAACGAGTAGCATCTACATTATATTGCTCTGAACGCCCACTTTTAATAAGACCGAGGCTATGTAACTCAATGTTTTTATTGCTGTGTTTTTATTAATATTATTTTTTATCTCCGTGTTTTCTCCTTCCTTCTTGCAACATGTCCACCACACTCCACTTCAGTTGGTGGCGGTAAGGCACTATGAACCGGGGAGGATTATTATGTAAGAAGAAGCTGTGTGAATCTGAAACGCGTTTGGTTAGCCGACTGTTAACGTGGGTGCACATTCTGTGGAGGTTTTGCTTGCTAGCGAAAGTCCAAACCGTTGGATCCTTAAGCAATTTGTGAACGTCTTTGTCAGGTTATTTTCATTTAAAATGCCACGACTAAAGGATATTGTAATGTTTACTCTGCTCTGAGCAGAGACTATGTTGAGATTGCCTGGGTTTTTCAATGTTGTACGCAGGACTCTCTGTAACGCCGCAGAAGAGATGGGCAAGAAAGGAACATTTTTCTACGCTGTGAGGAAAGGATTTAAACCAGGAGTATACCAAACATGGTGAACAGGCAGCTATATGACTATTTTCTTTACTTGTTAGCGCTTGTTGCACTGCATTGCATGACCACGCATTATTTATCTTAAAGGGAGGAATGTAAACATCAGGTGGATAAGTTTCCCTCTGCAAGTTATAAGAAGTTTGCCTCTGAAAAGGATGCTTGGGCCTTTGTGAGGAGCCAATTTGCAGCACCATCTTTTGGAAAACCAACTGGTAATATCAAAGATGTTATACATCCCTTATAAAGATCTGCCATAATGATGCATCATCAATATTTCAGGTGTAAAAGGGTATGTTTTATACAGGAGGGAGAGGGGTTAGATGTGCCTCTTTGTGTCATGTGATATGACCATATATTGAGAGAGAGACGTCATATACAGCATGCTTTTTAACACATGTTAATATTCTTCATAGCAAGTCATTTTATTTGATGTGCTGGTTATATTTATCCAGATCTAAACAATTATATCAAACATGTTGGTTTACAGATTGGTAATTCACCATTTAAATTATTTTACTAAATGTAAGACAATACCATCATTTTTTTAAATAGATGTCTTTCATTCATATATTCCAAATATTTAATGTTTTTTATTGCTAGTTTATGGAAAGATTAGAAAGATGTATTTGTAAATAGTTGTTGTTCTCATGTTCAAGTTTTTTTATTTGAAATGTGAATCCTTGCCCAATATCCCATTATAAGAGACTGTTTACCTCTAATATTTGCCATGTTGTATCACTGGATCATATTTCTATTGGTTATGTTATAGAATTTCAGTTGATAGATGATGTACTGAGATGTAATTAATTATTTAATCAATTAAACTTATTTTTGCCTATATGACAACCAATTTGTAAATTAATTTATGACAACCAATTTGCAATTACCAAATAAAGTTGTAGCACAGCTTACCACACTCATTTTTGTCTTATCTCTTATAGCAGGTCACAGTTTCTTTGGGGGGTGTGTGTGTGTGTGTGTGTGTGTGTGTGTGTGTGTGTGTGTGTGTGTGTGTGTGTGTGTGTGTGTGTGTGTCTTTAAACCAATTTAAACACCTTTTTTGGCTTCACTAGTTTATTAAATGGCATAACTAATGAAATGTTCCATGGGGTCTCTTAATAAATATGAGGCCATAAAATCTGCTAATGATAAAGAATATCACAATATACATCATGGTAATTTACCCCAGAACTACTACACAGATAAATGCTTATCTATGTATTGATAGGCTGCTGAACTATACTATAAAGCAAGTGATTGACATTATTTTTTTGTTTGCATTTAAGGATGTGACTATGAGGTCCTGCCTCCTAGAAACGTGCCTGATTCCTCAATGGCTGTACCCCTTGGAAGTAAAAGAACCTATGAGGACTCAGAAGATGAGGGACCTTCCTGTCCAAAACGAGCGAAACTCATTGATGTCCCACTGTCAAAGACAGCTGCAGCCAGTAGTGATGGATTTACGTATATGGGTAACTATTGTGTGTACTATAGTCTTGTTGGTGATAATGGAAATTTTAAATTGAAATCAAAACAGAATTGGTTGACCAATATTAACGTTGTAAGTTTAACCATAATTAAATGAAATGGGCTACTTTTTGCTGGGGGATTTTTCAGGTGATTCTGTAGTGGTGTACACGGATGGATGTTGCTCCGCCAATGGAAGACGAGGAGCGCGTGCAGGAATTGGTGTATATTGGGGTCGTGATCATCCACTGTAAGTCGTCTGTGATTAATGGCATTCTGGAAAAACAAACAGTGCAACTTCAGACAACAATGCTTTCATATCCAGTGTTATACAAAAAATTATAGTTCAACATTTTTACTTGCCTCACTGCAAAATATTTTTTTTTTAGTTTTACAAATGTATATATATATATTTATATATATATAATTATTATTGTTTGTTTAACTTTTAATTCTTTTCTTAGTAATGTGGCTGAGAGGCTTTCAGGGAGGCAAACCAACCAAAGAGCAGAATTACAGGTAAAAATTGTGAGGTGCTCACAAACAGAGTTCTTTCTTTTACCCTGTTATCGATAACTGTATTACTAAACATTTAATCACAGGCTGCATGCAAGGCACTCGAGCAGGCCAGAGAAATGAATTTTAAAAAGATTGTGCTATACACGGACAGCAAGTTCACCATTAATGGTATGTACTCCCTGCTTTTCTGTTCAAAACTTGGTAAAATGTCTGGTCATAAATTAGTGTAGTACTGTTTTTTTTTATTTTTTTTTAGGTATTTTAATTGTGTGTGTATATATACACATACGTACATGCATATATATATATATATATATATATATATATATATATATATATATATTTATATGTAAAATTATTTTTTTGCTTTGCAAAGGCATCACAAGTTGGGTAAAGACCTGGAAGACTAATGGCTGGAGACTTAAAAGTGGTGGGGTCATAATCAACCAGGAAGACTTCCAAAAGCTGGATAAACTAAATGCAGACCTTGAGGTCGTATGGGTAGGTTTTATCTCTACAATATGGCATCTGCTATTCTGTGCGTATAACTTGTGCGTTTCAAGCATGATGTCCCAACCTTAGTGTATAAACATTCTTTTAGTATGTAAATGTGCAGCTGTAGACTTCTCAGTCCATCAATTTTGATAAACACGCAATAAGAGATGTCTTGCATCTCTTTGAATAATTTTAGCTAAAACTCATATCTCAGATTATTAAAGGGTTAGTTCACCCAAAAATTCAATAATCACTCACCCTTCATGTCGTTCCTAACCCGTAAGGGCTTCGTTTATCTTCAGAATATAACTTAAGATATTTTTGATGAAATCAAATAAAAAAAAATCTCTTCCGTGTCAGTTTCTGAGGATGTTCACGTTGTAAACACTACAGCTCTTCCAGGTTCTACATCAGAACGCTGACTCGGTATTGGCCGTCTCCTCCATCAGCACCACACACATGCGCCATGGTTCTAGTGAACGCTCCAATGTACTGTACTTCTTGATCAAAATGTTTAGGATATTTGCTGGATAACTTTAGTAGCATTCTACAATCAAACATGAACACTGTCAGATAAAAGAAAAAAAAATTCAGTTACAGAGTTCGACTCCAACAAAATGAAACCAATATATGTAATAAATCAAATTTTCATCTATTTAAGACCATGCCATAACTTTGATAAGTTGAGAGATACCTGCAGACTATTTGTTTTAATTTTATATTTACTTTTATATTTACATTTTTGAAGGAACAATTGTGTTTGTTGCATATCATGTATTTCTGTGGTACAAACATTTTTAGGACTGTCACACTGTTACTAAAACACTCAACAACATCACCCTTCTGCTCGCTTTCCGATGTTGTCATCTGTGCTTGGCATTATGCAATGAGCAATAAAAAATGCATGGCATAGCCAGTAAAATTTCTCTCTCTCAGTGAATATCTCTCTTATTCCTCATTTCTAGATGCATGTACCAGGTCATGCTGGATACACAGGCAATGAGGAGGCAGACAGACTGTCCAGGCTGGGAGCAGCAAAGCCCCCATGTTAGCACACTGTTGTCACATTAATTTTATAATGTTTCATTATATTTTAGGTGCCTAGGCTGTGGCTCTAGTTTGTTTATCCTTGATGGCTAAGGCACTTTTTCTTATTTTGATCTTGTTTTGCTTGTGTTGTGATGTTGCAAACAACACTTGAAACAAGTTTTCTTATTTTCTGAAGAGTGATACCCATCTAAAATGTTTGTTTTTGATTGCTCTGTCAATTAAATTGTCATGTTCCTGAGATTGATTCCTGGTACTTATTTTTCCATCTCAGAAACTCTTTTTGCCTATAAGCACTTAAGACATTTTTTGGGTGCATTACAAGTGACAAAAATAATTGTAGTGAGTGTGCCGCTGTTAGTTTACAACATGACTAATATTGTGCCACGGTAATGTATTATTGATCCTTGTCTTTGAATGTGTCATCTTGCTCTTTTCACAAATGTGTTTTCAGTTGAAAACTCTTTGCTTCAAGATGCACTAATGCTGAAATGCCCCCTTATGAACAGCAGGTGTCACTGCAGTTCATGCTGAACACTTGATGGACTAGATCTTATCTTTACAACAAAAAAAAGCTTTGCTCTTATCAGTGAGTCTTTCCTTTCTTCACTTGGGTTATTTGAAGCACATGATGGTTATCCTAATTAAATAGTTTTTAGTATGTTTTCTGATTCCTGGGGATAGCGTCATCCCTTTCCATCAAATCGTTTTACACAGAAGGATTTCTGAACTTTCCTGGAGTATTTTACCCAAAAATGTAATTGTATACTTATCCCCATGTTCCAAATCTGCATGACTGACAGTCATGGAGTTTATACAATGAAAGACATGTTCATGGGCCTAAAAGTTTATCTATCAAAATAATACCTTGTGTGTTCTGCAGGGATTGAAAAGGTATGGAATGACTTGAGGGTGAGTATATGATGACAGAATTTTCATTTTTTGAGTGAACCAATCTTTAACATTGAACAGCGAGAGTCCTAGTCTGTTGTCCATGTTCAATCTTCTAGAAATTCTCTCTTAGTGTTGTAATTTTTTTTCTGAAGCTTTATAACTGCCCTGTCTGATTTTCTGCTTTAAGCCTGCGTCTACAGAAGCCTTGAGTGTTGTCTTAAATACAGATAAGCTGCACAGCAGGCTGAGAAGGAGTGGAGGCATCTTCTCTTTTATGAAATAAACAGGTGAGAATCTCAACACAAGGACCTCAGTGCGGTCCGTCCTGACCTTCGCTTGCGGGGCTCGGCTGCTCTGAGTTCCCACTGAGATCCAAGACCTTCAGAGCGGGATGTACGGACAACAGTTATAGGTCAGGAGACTCAGACTGTCCTTGCCTGGTGAAAACAAGGAGGATTTAGTGCTCGTAACCTTTCACAGTTTTAGGGTTCTTGAGCCTACCTTGTACAGCAGATTCTCAGATGTCTAATGAAATTCTTATTTTGGGGTCTGAAGCTGAAAATTGTCCTCAAGCCTAATGGAGAATGTAGATTAGCTCGTTTTGTAATATTTATGGAAGTTGGTTGTTTCAACTGCTAACATTTAGATCTCATCTGAAAGCTGTTTGATAATCAGACACGGTGATAATTTGTTGGAGATTAAGGGAAGGAGGAGGCACACAAAAAAAAACACCCCATCATTACACCACATCTGGTCTCTGCTCTCTTCAAAAACCATGTCACGGCTGACTCGGGCCCTCAAATTTGGAAGGAAGTGTAGGGGAATTTCCACTAATGAATCCAACAATCACACGACGAGGGCTCTTTGTGCAGGGACTTTAATGGAAACCACATTCGGAGCAGACACAGCGAGTCACAATCAAAGCCGTTACCACGGGAGCAAAGCTGCAGCTTGTAACTGAACAGACATCTGTTTCCATGACAGCTGTCTGGAACAGCATCAGCCTAACTAACTGCTGCCTCAGAACTAGCCTGACTGTTTGATATCTCTTGCGATAAAGACAAAAGATTCTTTCAGAATCCCTCGCAGCTTCTTCTTGTGATGCGCTAATGCGAAGAGAGAAGTTTGCAGTTGTTTATTTTGTTCTTCTTTGAAACTGCCGGAATCAGAGGCTGCAAAATAGTGGAAAGGAGAAGAAACACCCAAGAAAAGTAAACATATGGAGCGAACTACCCCGGTGAGCTCGACGGAAGCCTCTTCAGAGCGACAGCTTCTGCAAAGGGTAGCTACAATAAAGACAAACAACTTAAATACAAGTTAAGCTGAAACGACAACTTTTGTGGCATAATGTTTATTACTACAACATTCATTTCCACTCTTCTTTAAAAAAAAATAAAAAAACATCTGAGTTGAGAACAACAGTGAGAGGCACTTACAATGGAAGTGAAAGGACATAATCTGTCTCTTACGGAAATTAACCATGGTTTAACTACAAATAAAACCACAAAACAATGGTAACCACAAATTAACCATTGCTGCATTATTAAGTAACCATACTTTAACCGTGATATTTGTAGTAAAACTGGATATGGTAGGCCTAATCAATCGGGCAAAAAAAAAAAACATGGTTACTACACCTTGGTTAATTTTCCTAAGGGGTAAACATTAAAATACTTATTGTTTATATAAGTCACCAGACGTGTGCACCATGCACCAACAATATGCATTGTTACACAATTTTAGTGAGGAAAATTGTTGAAATTATGAAATGTCAATGTATCTTAATGATCTTATTGTGAACAATTCATCCATACATAGACAGTTTTTTATCAGTGTAATTTCAATAATTGAAATTTTTATTTTCAGTAATTTCAGTAAATCAGAATGTCATAATCCGATTTTCCGGACCAGAAACTCCTTAGAGTAAATCTCTTTTTTTGTTTCCTTTTTAAATATAACATAGGCTATTTATGCTTGTGCTATCTTTCTTTAAAATGGAGATGACTTGGTTTGATAATTTTAATGAAATAATATTCAAAAGCTTGCATTCAGATCTGGCTCTATTCAAGACCAATGGGTTGAACCAAGTCCCATCCTGCACTATGATCCGTTTCACTCAGGTGTGGTCTACTTCACAATATGGAAGACTTGATCTGTCGCTACCTCCATTACATTGTGACTTTAAATCTTCCATAAATTGGTTAGATTTGCTTCTACTGTAACTGCCTCACTCTAACCTCCATTTTTGTTTTGAAAACAAGGGACGAGTCAAAATGTTTTTTTTTGTCGCATCAATATTATGCAGTGATGTGTTGTCAATTGAGCTTAACTTGTACTGAACCCAAAATATTCAATCTTAATAAGCCAGTATTTCCAGTTCTGCATGATTTAGATGCCCGCTTGGTGGTCTGCTGTTTGCAAGGGCAAGGCCTTCCCGCAGAGAGTGGCTTGACAAGGTGAGCTCCAGCACTGCGGCACTCTGCAGCTTTCGTTCTCTCACTTCACCCTCCCTATCTCTCAGACAGTACACCTGCTTAGAAGCGCTCCCAAACCCTCACTACTCTGAGATACCACCTAGCATTAACCACTGCATGGTCTTATATGCACATCAAAACGCAAAGTCCTTGACCCAAATAGTGCAGATGGCCATGCTCCGAACTGCACTTAAAATCAGTGAGCTCAGGAGAGTCTGCCGTGACGCCTGGCCTTCAGGCTACCTCAGACTGTGTGTGTATGAGTCTGACTCATCAAGCTACCAGAGAACTCAATTTAATCCCACAGCAGGAGAATCATTCTCTTAAAGCTGAAAGTTCCCCACCACGTGCTCGCTCATGTACCTCCTCACACGTAACGAAAGCGAGCCAGTCGTGCTGGATTTTTAATGATACATTTGTCAAGCAGATACCGAGCAATATTTCTAGCAATTGTAATGGAGAAAAACAAAAGGAACATCTGTGTCTCTGTCACCCTTACTTGCACAAAAAGTTGTTAGATTAAGAAAATTTTTCCTTTCTTTTTTGCCTTCTCTCTCTCTCTCTCTCTCTCTCTCTCTCTCTCTCTCTCTCTCTCTCTCTCTCTCTCTCTCTCTCTCTCTTCTCTTTCTTTCTGTTTTTCTGTCACATGTCTGAATGTCATTTTGTTACACATCACAAGAAAATACCAAAGCAAGTGGCATCTGTAAAAATATGATGTTGGAATTTTCTCAATTTAAATTCACTTAAAAAATATTTGTGTGCAGTTTGACCTGGCTGATCATTTTTGTGGATATGTTAAGTCAGTTATGCAGGTTTAGTTCTCACAATTACAACCAGTAAGTGTCCAAATAATATATATAGGCCTATATATTGTTGCTTATTAGCTTTCATTATCATTAATGCAACTTGTTTTGATATATATAGCAATAATATTCATACATTAAGCCTTAAGTCTCCACATACTTTTTAGGGCTGTGTATATATTGTATATTTTGCAATCATGCAGTAAGGAAGATATGTAATTTGTTTGGAAAAAATTGTTTTTGGTGTTATTTTATAAACATTTTCGAAGCAATCCACCTCACTTGGTGGTGTAGTTACTAGATAACTACCTGAGTCCTCACCTTGATGAGGCTGCCAGTCAGATTTGGCGTGATTTCAGCTGCCCTTGACCATGAGACGAGATACCACAGAGAGGAAAAGACAGAGAGTTAGAGGGAGAATGGTATGGGGGGTGACAAGGTGAAGAGCAAATGATGCCATTAAAGGCACCCATAATGATAACAAGGTTAGTGGGGTCACACTGCTCAGCATCCTACCACCCGCTCCCCCATCCATCAGATTTCCTACCTCTAATTATGCAGCCGCCTTCTAACCAAGCATGAGATATTATTACACTGAGACGAGACCCTCCTCTCCTTAGATGAATAATGAATTATAGTGAGTCGTCTGTGAAGGGAGGCAGATTGCGACAACAGCCAAACGCAGCATCACTGAGATGGTGCAGCATTATAGCATCTCTTTTTCAAGCTCAGAAATGCACCAGCATGGGCTCGTGAAGATTTTATCCTCATAGAGTTATTCAGTTTGCAGTCCTAAAACCCAAAAGAGAAAAATTTCGCTTAGGAATTTAGTATGGGTTTTTAGGGACCTAAATACAATGGTATCCGATTCAAAAAGCATGTAAAAATACCCACTCTGGCAATCTTTGCACTTGACCACTTGTCTACTTCCATGAGTCATGACGCATTTCCGGAATTTGGCCAAAGTGTTCAAGTGTGCGTAAAAGACTGCAAATGTTTTCATTTTCACTTCATTTTCAAACGTTTAACAAACTACATATAATCGCTGCAGTCTCTGCACCAATAAAATGTGCAACACTAAGTTTTACAAACAAATTATATGTAACATCCAATTAATTAAACTTACAGTGGAAAGTTTTCCTAGACATGATGCGAAATCTGGTCACGTAAGTTCCTGAACGTGATGAATGATGGGGTACACTTTAGCCTCAAAGGCCGCTCCGAAGCGGTATTAGAGACAGTGTGGATTCAGTTCACTTTTTCAGACCTACTGTAGGACAGTCTTGCGCACTTCTTGTTGCGTGCACCAGCTCTCAAGTGGCCAAGACCGCAAGTGCGGGTATTTGGACAGGCCTATTACTTCCATGTAGTAGTCCTAGCAACTAGTAAGCAGCTTAAAGTCATAGACCGTTTTAAAATCCATGTTTGAGGTCTGACTGTGCATAATTCAAGTCTTTTGAAGGGATGGCTCCCCCGAAAAATGTCAGTCACCATTTACTCACAAGTCACTCCAAACCTGTATAACTTTCTTTCTTCTGTGGATTTAAAAAAATGTCTCCATGTTTTTTTTTTTTTCCCCATAGAATGATGATTTGGACACCGTTGACTTTCATTGTATGGGGAAAACAGTTAAAACATTCTTCAAAATATCTTCTTCTAAAAACCCTTTTGAAATTACCAGGAAAACAAAGGAGAATTAGCCTTCCATATTGACATTAGAATTAACACAATGACAGAATATGTAAATTAGATAATTTTGTCTGAAATGGAAGCCTTTGTGATTTGCTTAAGTTTAGATGTAGAAGACAAACAGCCTAGGCAGAACAGCATTTTTTTTAACCCACTTGTTAGGAATGGGACATATAAATTTGCATGAGTAACACTGTGTTGTATTAAACACTGAGTTGCGCTCATGTTCCTCTCGTGGCACCTGAGGGGCTTTAGAAAATAAAATCATAATTGCCACATCAGCCCATGAACCTGGGTTACCTCCATGCCCACAGCTCTGCCTGTGCACTGGTAGAGTCCCATGTTTAATCTTAATGAGCGTGAGATGCAGGCAGACACACAGTGGGGCGCAGGGCCCTGCTGAGCGCCAGGATATTAGCAGAAAAGAGAGGGAGATAGCGAAAAGCGAGATACAGCAGAGGAAGCATGCAAAAACATGAAAAAAGATGAGAGCATTCGATTTTTAATGTTTGAGGGCTCAGAATACATAGTTGTAGGATGCGAAATCAGGAAAGAGCTCTGCTGGACAGGAAGCAACAATTGACAAAAATTCCACAGATATTTAAATACTTCGTATTATTTTGTTTTGGTGTTGTGTGTCTTTAATATTACCTATCATTTGATATGTTCCACAATATTTGTAGGCCTGCCTGTTTAATGATGTTAATTATGGTTTTAGCTGTGAGGTCATTAAATGACCAATCAACTAAATGAGTGTTTACCTGTTAACCTTCTAAATTACAGGTTTCTTTTTTACAGTATTTCCAGAACATTCTTACCGATACACAATACAATAACTTCCTAGAGAATTCTGTGCTTTCATATGTGTTGCCTGTTGCCCATTTCTACCTCTGAATGCAATTAAGGTTATGACATTCTTTTCGTAATTGTGAAATTATTTATTATAACTTTGTATTACAATTTCAACTTTTTCCTCATAATTGCACATTTATTTTTTTGTTATTTCAAAATATCTCAACTTTATTTCTTGTAGTTGTGACATTATATCATCAGTTTCAGGATAAATATTGTCCCTTAATAAAATGTTAATTTTGTGATATTGCAGTATAGTGATGATATAAAGTAGATAAAAGAGGTGAGTAGAGCACATCTGTATGGAGCAAGGTGGCTAATAGGGGATCTCTGGAAATTTGGGATCATAAGATCAGGGATGTCTATTAAATGTTTAAAATGTGTGGCTTGCCTGATTTGAGTCGCTATAGAAAAACAACAGGCAATCTGGATGCAGCTGAGAACAGCACGATACGAGTGTAAAATGAGATGAGGAAGAGTGCTCTTGTGTACCCAAGCTGAGGAAGCCTTTCTGCACCATCGCCTTATTTTCCCTTTCCTCACTCTCAATACAAAAGACAACAATTGTTTTTAGTTGTTCTCTAAAGTATTGCTTAAATTGAAAAAATCAACAGACCCAAACGTTGAAACTTGTTGACTCCTTTAAAGAGAGAGGACCTTCAAAATTGGATCTATTTACCCTGAAGTCAGGTTTTTTTTTTAGGGGGGGGCTAGTTAACATGGTCTAGTTAGCTTCTGCTGTTGTCATGCTATATTATCCCTTTGTAATCCCTTATCCCTTTTCCTCAAACAAAACGATTTCACTGGCTAAAACTAAACTTTTGTTATGGGTACTCTACGCACTGCTTGATTTGTAGTTTAATTTAATATAATGTAATGTATTGTATTGTAATGTAAGCTTTAATGTATATTTATTCTTATTCATAAAAAATTGAGTTTTAAAAATGATCTTTTAAAATACATACAGTATTACATTACTAAAGCTAAAAATGCTCAAAGTAAATATCTCCCTTTGTTTTCAGTCTCAGTAAGTTGTTTTTGATCAAGCATTGTGGAAGGAAGATATGATTTTGCTCCATTGATGGCCATCGAATTGATTTGCCATTTATTAACTAAATAACTGAACTAAATAAGTGCAAATAGCATTTATTGCTAATTTTTCATTATAATATAGTACAACTATATAATATGTTTTACTAATGCTCACAGTTGTTTTTGGGTTCCAAGTGAGAAATAGACTATTTTCCCCAGTGAGCTGCTTTTCATGTCGCAGCTCTGGATAGTAGCTTGTGAAAGTTTTGTGGTGGTTCTTGTAGTCACAACCATAGACTGTAAAAAATATGACTCATGAGTGTTGTTATGATTAGTCACTTTTACGTCTAAGGTGATTGGTTAAAAAAAATTGATATGTCATGGCTTTCTCCATGGCTGTATGAGTATCTGAAAATGCCCCTACATTCACTATTCGCTATACATTACTCCAATAATTTTCCATTCAGTGAGTGAATGAAAACAAATGACCGAATTCGGACACTGAGTGCATCGGATGTACTGCGGACATCTTCTGGCGAGACACGGGGAGGTATAAATTCAGACCAACATTAACAGTGCATGTGTATTCTTTAGCGGCTAGCCATTGAGTGTACATTGGTTGTACACTCGTTATTGAGGTGCATTATGGAACTGAATGAGTGCACTCGATAATGTCCACTATGGTTTCAAACACCATTACAAATGGCTGTCACCTTCAATAGTGCACTATATAAGCATATGGAGCCCAGATATTCTAGAAGGGTGCATTACTGCCCTACTGATACAATAGCATGAAATTCTCAACAGCGCCCCCTATCTACCATCTGACTTCTCACAACAAGCTCTCGGCCTGATTTATCCATCTTCACACTCTTTCAGTCTCTCTTTCTTCCTAATCTTCCACTCCTAGCCAGTTATGCATAAACGACAGACAGTAATCTTCTGACAGACAGAACCGAACTATATGAAGGTGGTGCTGTAGATAATACAGGCAAGTTATGAGAACTCAGATGCTAGTCTGAGTCTCTGCACCTCATCAGCAGACAGCAGAGCCTGCCTTCAACTTAATTAGCTTCCCCTGAGATCCTCGTCTGAAGGCATCAACCTGAATGAACGGGAGCATTTCCGTGCATATGTGTGTGCAAGCGACAGAAAGAGGTAGAGAGAGCGACAGAGTGTGCAGACCATGTCCGGTCAAGTGAACGGAGAGAGGGGCACTATTATCAGCCCATCAGATGTGAAGGAATGTCTCCCCGCTGTGGGGCTGGGTCTCAGAGTGGTCCTGACATGCAACGATAGATGGATGGAGGGAGGAAAGCGAGAGAGAGAGGTTGATCTTGGCCCACATCTACCAGTGCAGCGGGGAGGATGCAAAGAGAGGGAAGGAATATTGTCACGTTTCTTTCTACCATGAGATGAGTCAGAGGGTTTGTTGTGCCTCATTTTCTGTCTCGCTGGAGCATGGCCTTCTGCAGCACAATTGCACCAAACATGTGGGCAAACAAGCAGGCAGTATAGCACACCATTATTTTCTTTTTTAGATATGCACTCCCATCTTTCCATAACTCTTAAGTGAAAAAGAGATGGCTGTGATCTGCTAAATAGAACATATTCATTGATTCTTGTTGGCCATAGGTGTTTGAAGCATAGTTAATGGTTATATATGATCAAACGCACCATGGTTGGTTGCTTAATTCATATATAGCCTATACACACACATACACAAAATGTATAAATTACAAGTTAAAATGGACTAATTAGCCGACTGTAACCATAGTAACAGTACACTTCTTAAGTGCTTTCCATTATAAGTATTGGAATGCTAGTGCTGTCGTAATTTATCACATCATTATACATTTACAGATTACAAAAATCAATGCTAAGGGTGCCAAAAGACAAAATTCCTCAAAAAAGCAAAGCAACATTGTCTCGTATTGTTTTCACAATAAACAGTGTTTCTGCTGCATAACAGAGCTGCGGCTCTATGATGAGCATTGTGTTATCCTGCACTCTCTGCCTGAATGAATTCTCCACCCCTGCTGGTCTACCAGTGCCCACGGTGTCTGATGTGCCTGCTGTGACCCCATGGATAACTTTGCAGTGACCGCAACCACTGCTGATTGATCATCAGAGAGAAAGAACGAGAGAGTGAGGGAGGGGCATTCCACCCATATATAATGTTAAGCTGCCAAGTTGAGCAGATGGCACAACTCAGTGCATGGGTATGCGTCAATTCTCTCTCTCTCTCTCTCTCTCTCTCTCTCTCTCTCTCTCTATCTATCAGCAAATATTATAAGGACATTATGGGCTAAAGCAGTAGCCTACTCTTGTTTACTACATGTAATTTTGCATGCTTTCAAACTCTTAAGAACCTTCACCTCTATTAGCTAAAAAGCTAAAGTGTATGTATAGCCTACAGTATATGCCGGTACATATACTTCGTTACAATACTTGAGTATTTTTTTTGATGGGGGGGGGGGGGGGGGGGGGATCTGTACTTTACTTGAGTTTTTATATTTCTGTCAAATTAGACTAGTTTTACTCCACTACATTTCTTAAATAAAATTTATACTTTTACTACGATATATTTCCCCAAAGCATATTTGTTACTTACTACAAAAAGCTAGAAAGAACACAGACTGCAAGCAAGCATATGTGCAAACAAGTGCTCGCAGAACCTCGGTTGATTTCATTTTCCGGGTTGCGTTGCGTCCGTTGGGTCAGGTGCGCTCACTGCGCTGTCAGCATGGTCAGTGTGCGGCCTCTAGAGGCGAAATGAAAACGATCACTCGACTCGTGGGGTTTGTTTTGACACGTGACACCTGACATGGAGGCTGCGCTGCACAGAGCGGGACACTTCAAAAACGGATTTAAAACATAGACAACCAAACGGTATGTTATACATTGTACACTACAGAACATGTTTTCATATAATTATAAAGTAATTCGTTTATTGACTAGATGCTGCATTAGCGGAGAACAGCCGTCAAGGCTGAAAGGATGCTAACATTAACGTTAGCCTTCCTCAAACTGTTAAAACAATGACAACAACACACGGCTGACCCAAAAGTTTAATATCACGATTGTTACCATCTATTTGCATTAGCCTAGTTTATATCCATTTGTTCGCTTTTATGCATTGATTCGATATGCAGCAAAGTTGCATATTTAAAGCTAATGATTGTATCCTCATGCAGACGACAGAAACATAAGTCAGAAATGCATTTGCTTTCCGTTATTTTTTTTAATCGTCACTGTAAAACGTTTTAATTTGATAATCAAGTGTTCTAGAAGCAAATAAGTGTATGTGTCTAATTCTAATGCTATGGCCTTTGTGTAGATATTTGAAGATGCCCATCTTAAAGCATGACTGTTTAATTAAATGGTTTTACATTAAGAGTCCATTTGTAAGGTTAAAACAAGGTTAAACCAAGTAACGTTAGGCCTATTGTTCATTGTTAATTTCAACATTTACTAATACATTTTCACATTTTAAAGTTGTCATTAGAGAATGCACTATGCACAGGCATACAAGTTTGTCACAACGTGAAGGTAAGTAATGACAGAGTTTTCAGTTTTAGCATGTTATTTAAGCAGTTTGTCCAGCATTGTGACTTAAAGCTACAATATGTCATTTATTTTGCCACTAGGAGTCGCTAACCTCTTACAAAAACAAAGGCATAGATTGATGCCGCAGTGATAAGCGGAATTATGGAACTTGTCGTCATGCCGATGGATCTAATAATGTTTAATTGCAAAGTAAGTCCATGATAATTCCAGCACTAACGCACAGTTATAATTAACTGCACTGGGTGGCGCTGTGGAGCGTGTTTAACAAGTTGACTGTATTTGATCACATATTTCGTCGTCTGCCTCACGAAGTTTGGAATTACTTTGATGAAAATTATATTACAAAATGGAATTACTTTTAATCAAATTAATTAATGAAACTGAGTTATCATAATATCACCACCACAATGAGAAATCACATGAAATCCAAACGGCAGTCGAATGATGAAAGACAGTTGTCCATCACTGCAGTAAGAGCAGCTGTGCCGCGAATGAGCCGAGATGGTAAACGTGATTTCACCAAGTACCACATGTTCCTGGATCAACATCTTTGTTGATCCTGGATCAACTTTCCAATCAACCAATCAGATTTGAGGGACAAGTTTACAGTTTATTTCAGGTTTAGGCTTAGAACCAGGGTGAGGTACTTAAACATCAGGGTTATTCACCTATCATTACCCTTTGATTTTAGGGAAAAGTTATGGGCAGGGTTAGGTTTAGGGGTAGGGATTGGGTAAGGAATACATTTTGGGACAGGAATGTTGATCCAGGATCAACAAAATATGTTGATCCAGGAACATGTCTTACTTGGCAAAATCACGGTGACCGTGTTGGTTTGTTGGCTATATGAGACTAGCATTAAGCTAGATCAACATTAGAATAATATTACATAATAACATACTAACTGTAGCAATGTTCAGGGAAGAAGGAGGCGGGAACCGGCGAACAATCAAAATATAATTTATTTAAAATAAAACAAACAAACGAAAATACCGCCAGCAGCCCCTCGCGGACGACTGCTGGCTAAAATAAAATACAAAAAACAAAACAACTAAAACACAGGCCTGTTCCTCTCTCGATCATCAACGTCGTCGCTCCTCCTTTATGCTTCCGCTCCTCCGTGAGAGATGCGAGACCGGTGTGCCTCACAGGTGTTGCTCATTAGCAATCGCACCACCGGCCTCGCGCCGTTCTCTCACGTCCCTCGGCCGTCCTGTTCGCCACACTAACATTTCATCATGTTGTTGAGGTATATAACATTGATTTGTTTTATGTACATTTGCTCACCTGTCTAATAAAGCAACGTTACATGCTAGAGTGACGTCAAGTCGAAGTTTGTCGCGAATCTCTCGACATCTCGAAAACGCCACTTCGATATTGATCCTCGTTTTAGTTCTTCTTTTGTACCAAAGTCTGCTTGCCACGATCCATAATGTTTGAATGAAACATCAACAGCGTGCCGCCATGGTTACTATGGCAGTACAAGCTGAAAACAGGGATAACACGGATATTACGTCATTGACAGGCAACAAGGGACGGGCACTATTTAAAACTGTATTTTTTATACAAATTTACAAATTCTTGGAAACATTTAGGATAATGTACACTACAAAATTAAAAGAAATATAGGCTATTACATTATTTTGGATATTTTGATACAAAATTCTTACAATTTGTACCTTTTAGTGAAGATCACGTTCTTGCATAACTGTATACAGAAATACATGCGAAGGCTCACATACTTTTACCTGCAACTGTATACAGCTATTTGCAGAAATTGACTAAATTAGCATCTCTATGTAGCCTTCACAACCATATTCCTTTGCTGATTAGATTTACGTGCTGATCGCTGCCAGACACAGTCAGGCTTGTGTAAGCATCTGTGCCCACTTCTGGCCCTGGCATGGCGAAAAGCGGCTGGCACGAACCGAGCTGGTGTTGATACAGTAGTAGAAGGTGTGCGCCGCAGGTTCACTCAGGCTGAAGAGGAGCAGAGCAGTATGGGTAGCATGAGGTCATTCAACCGCTGCCCATTCATCAGCCTGCGCCACCAAGCCCCATAGCTCCTCTGTCACCTTGACAACACATCCCACAGCAACCTGCCCTGCATGAAACCTAGCTATTGATTTCTTTCGCTCGTTCTCGCTCTGTGTTCAGCCGTTCGTTATTTCTCTCCCTCAGTCTCTTTCCTCTCCTCACCACAATGTCCCTTTTTGTGTTTCTAGCTCTATATACTACCACCAACATAAGTGAGCATTCTCTTTGTTGATTTGGGATCAGTTTCAATTAAGAACCAGAGGAGAGATTCAGGATCGGAAAAGCTCGTTCTCTTAGTTTGGCTTCAGGTCTGAAGTCAGTCTGACATGAAAGGCAGGAGAGCACTAAGAGGTGCCATTACAAACTGAGGGCACTGCGGCATTTCAGATGGAAAGTCACTAAGGGAGAAAGAGTGGGAGGCCAGTACTTGAAAGATTTCCTACTAATGGGATGGGATACATGGGATCACATGCAGCAGTGCACACGTACATAGTCTTGTGTTGCCAGATTTAACTAAACAGCTAAAAATGTGGTCCATATTGCAGCATATTGTGGCCAATCTTAAATAGATACTACTGCAATAATAGACAAACAAACAAAAATGCCTTTAAATTAGTGTGCGGTCGTACAGAAAATACTGGAAAAATTTAGAAAATGTGAATAGACTCAGAACAGGATTCTGAACAAAAGTAGCCTAGTAATAATTGATTTTCATAGACATTATTCAGAAATAAAGAAAAAATATACAGTTCATGGATGTCGAATGCTTAGAGCCTCAAAATTCTTACTATCTTTTTTGTCTCTAAACTTGTAAATGTTTGCATATCATTCATTGTAAACATGACTTTGTGGACTGTTAAAATCCCTGTTAATGTAAATCCCTGTGTTCCTTTACTCATGGAAGTTGTGTAAAGTCAGTTTAGATGTTGTCAGATCGAAGAAGTGCTTTACAGATATTTGTGCAATCAGTTTTTGTTAGCAATGCTGTATATTGGATCTTTGCAGATATTTTTCAACACATTTTTGCTGATAGCCAATGCGGAATGTGAAACCGAAATACATCTCTTTTTTGTATGTAATTTATTGCAGTGATGGCAAAGCTGAATTTTCAGCAACCAGTCTTCAGTCATGATCCTTCAGAAAATAGTCAATGATGAAAACAGTTGTGCTGCTTAATATTTTGGTGCAAATCATGACACATTTTTTTTCTTCTGGATACTTTGACGAATATAATTTGAAATAGAAATCCTTTGTAACATTATCATTGTCTTCTCTGTCACTTCTGAACAATTTAAGGCATCCTTGCTGAATAAAAGTATTAATTTCTTTAAAAAAATACTGCCCCCAAATTTTGTACGGTAGTGTATATCAGTAATTTCTTTGACAGCATTAACATTGTGTGCAATATGCATCAGATGGTCAGCGAACGCACTGTCGACAGTCTATTTACTGTTCGCCATTTACTTTCATTCTAATTTAAAACTCAAAAATCACTTTATCCTAAAAGCAATGAATTTGCATTGCAAACGAACAACTGTAGCTTTCACATTTCACTCTCTGCTCTTTACTAAGCTGACCCCTGCTGATGTATTTAGATGCGCTGAGCTGAAGGTTACGTTTGGTCACATGACTACCAGTTTGTGGGCGTACAAATCAATATGTGACTTGTCAGCAGCAGGCGCGCCCTTGCCATAGTGCGTTGAGCTCAGAGTGTTAAAGGTTAATGTACATTTGCTTTTATCACAGTGGCATTGATTTACATCTGTGTATCATGTGAGAAACATACCACTTTTGGTGAAATGCAACAGCACACCTTTGTCCAGGTCTGGGAACAGAGAGAAGTGAGACTGTTAAAGGCAAGAAAGCTGTGCCCTTGCTTAATGACCTTTTCCTCTTTCGTTAGTATTGAGCGCCCATCTCCCCTTCGCCTCAACAGCAGCCGTCTGGGCTGCCCACTGCTCCAGTGTCATCCAGCCTGGCTCATGGATCTTTATTAAATGTTAATCAGCCTCCTACAGCCTCACCCTACAAGATTTTTACTCTCACTCCCTCTCTCTTCTGTGGGCTTGCTCTCCTTCACCCAGCTCTCATCCTTTTACATCAGTTTGAGAGCATTGGAATTTATTTTGTTCATTGTAAAGATGCCAGATTGATTATTTTTCTCTTTTTCACCGGAGAGATGTTTATCTGTAACTGCACAGATGACCTGCTAACTCAACATGCACTGAAATCACCAACTCAAACTGGCAAAAGTTTCCATGCTGGTCCAGGCTGGTTAGTGCTTTTCTGGTTTTGATCTAGCTGTTGGAGTCAAGCGGTTAGGCATTGACTTGTTAGTATGGCAGTACCGTTCTATTTGTGTTAGAGCTTGGCATTACTAGAACTTCATTCATTATATAACTCTGCATGGCAGATACAAATTTCATTCCTAACCATGAATTTTCTACAAATAAGACTTTTAAAATTTCCCTAATATAAATACTATTTGAACTCTGGTTCTTCAAACAAACAAACAAACAAACAAACAAACCAAAAAAATGCTGTTAACAAGGCAATTTAAAATATTCACTCTTTTAGCTTTATATTATTTAAAGTAATCTTAGGCCCTGTTGTAAGCTTTCTGAGGCTTGGTTTAGAAACACTGGTTTAGACTATTGGCTATTTATTGGTTATTTGGGTGTAACTTGAAATATTGGCTTATCAGTATTGGGTAAAACTTTAGAACAATGGGCCAACATTAATAGGTAACTATAAGGGAAGTAATGCAGGACAAAAGAGTAAAACTAATTAACACTTGAACTACTATTAACTAATATGGAAAGAAGATGAACTAATCAGTAAGTAATATTATATTTAGGAATTCCTTTTTAGGTAATCAATAATTACTGAATGGGATCATATTAGCCTCATTGCTATTGACTATGACAAATTATAAAGAATTGCCAGGTATTCCTAGAAAAACAATGAACAAAAACAAGCCCACAATAAACTGAATTAAATTCAAATGATTGATGCTGAAAATAAGAGCAAAATATCGTGACCTGCACCTGCGCACTTTAATAACCACTGATCTATATAGATCAGTGTTAATAACTTCATAAACGTTATTATAAGTGTATATGGCAACACTGCTAGAGCGTGCTCTGTTAAGAGGTCTTTTCAAGAACAAGCAAAACATGATGACTCCTTTGACTGAGCTTTAGTTAATATTGCTGAACAGAAGTATTTTGTCGCTATAATATTTCTTTGCTCAGTATAGTGGATACCAAACATACAAGATGCCAGAATGTTGCTATGGTTACCAGAGTGTCAATCATCGCAGTTTCGATAGTGAGTTGTTCTGTACACACGTGGAACTATCATTTATAGGACTCACTCCTGAAACTTTACAGTCTGCACGTGGCCAAAAATTTGACTAAACCATTATACTACAGTTAAATACAATACTACCTTGTCACTAGGTGGTGATAGTGAAGCTGAAAAAAAAAGCAACAAGTTTTGTGTAGTTTTTGTATTCGTTGCAGACAGATACATTTGCAAACATCTTCATTAACTGCCATTTAATGCAGTGTACTTTATTCATGATTTTATATACATTTTAGTTCCTGCTGGCTGAGCTACTGAAGCAGCCTGGCACAGACGCCAGCACACCAGCATCCAAACACGACATATGCTTTCGATCATTACTTTGGTCTTTTCATCAGTTAAGTATGAAAGGTTTTAGGTCTTTTTTGAGCTCTCTTACCAGCCAGTTGGCATAATACCATTTACGTCACTCTCATTCACAGCTTTTGTTGCAGTAACTCTTTGCTCTACGGCTCCCCTCACAGTAAATTCATTTCCTGGTGTATTTTGAACCACCTCCAAGCACGATTGTTTCATTCTCGTTCAGATGACCGCCCGAGTTATTTCAGTGAGTGCGTGCCGTACACCCACTCACCCATCAGCACTATTCTACTTTAACACCTCCACTAATGATTTCTTTCATGTACCAGTAATGGTGTTGATTACACCGACTAATTCCTGTAGAAGATCTTGATTATTTCACAAGTGATTATCCTAATTTTGACACATAGTTGTCATTCACATGCATTGCAGTGAATAAAGTTGCAAAGCAGATATTTAAATGTAAGAGTTGTTTTTCTTTGGAAGATTTTTTTACCCTGCTTTGAAATGTATTATATGACAGTTGTGCTATCTTAAAGATGTGTGTCTTTAAATGATACAGAGAGAAATAAAGGGCGAGAGAGAAAGATCAGGGATGGTGTCGCTGCAGGGCTCCTGGGATTGATTGATGGCAGCCGTATTTATGCCATCAGGTTCCCTGTGTGGAGCCAAAATGGCTGCCTGTTCCCACCGTGAGTACAGGCGCCCCCCGCTGCCGCAGCAAGCTAAAAAGCACACTGACTTAGAACCATAATGAAAGAGAAAAATGAGCAAAACTCACATTTTAAACCCAGAGAAGCAGGGGAAGTTTGTCGTAATTTCATGCAGGTTTGTAGGTGCCGTCAAGAAATGTAGGCATAATGAAAGCTTTTTAAGGAGATTATTACTAATATTATTACTGTTATTATCATTATATCGCTATACTGTATAATCACAAAATTTTGTGCAGCCCTACAATTTAATTTTGTAATAATATCATCATAAAATAATGATTATTATTATTATTTTTGCTAAATAAAAATATTAAACAAAATAATAAATATTACAATTGTAATATTTGTTAAAGAAAAAATTCTATACAACTACTACAACGACTGCTGCTTCTAATAATAATACTACTACTATATCATATTACAATAACAATACCAATATTTATTTGCTGTCTAAATGTATTAATTTTCAAACGTTAAACATTAAGCTTTTACACCAGAGAGCCCTTAAAGCTTCTCTTTTGGTGCTGATTTATAAGCGCTTCTCATTACAAGTTTGGTAAGATGATTGGAGCATGTTGCGTTACTAAGTGCTCTTTATAAGTGACCCAAATTCACAGTAGATGTAGAGATGAGATCATATGGAGCAGCATTGTTGTAAACCGAGTCGCTCTGAGACAATGAAAACACCAGATCAAGAACTGCTAGCATGTAAAAAAAAAACACACCCAGTGCCGTGCTTCACTGAGAAACATGCAGCACATATATTTATTTAATTAAATTGCTGCCTTTGCGATTTGATTATCATACTAGCCTATATCGCGATTTCCGTTTTATTGCAATTAATCGTGTAGCTCTAGTGTAAATCTATTTTGGTACATACAGGGCTCCTGGGTTCCATCGCATGCACTGCTGCATCAGAAACCAGACCTGAGCATGGCTATATCAGGGAAACGGAGAGGTATTTCCACTCCGGTGGAATGGAGCTTGATTGAGCTTTAAAAGTTGAAGTATATACAAACTGAAAGTGCAGCAGTCTTGGCGAGAGCTTCCTGTCATCAGTATTCCTCCTGTGGGGCTTCCTAGCCGCAGTTCCATGGTTATGCTGCAGTTAAGCACTCTCTCACACTGTCTGTCGCTTTCTCTTTCTCTCTCTCTCTGTGACTGTCGGTTTGGGGGGTGGTAGAGAAGGAAGTGACCTACATAGCACCGTTCCCTCGCCTCGGCTGTCTTTTGCATTTCAAGGGATAATGAATAATTTACAGCTCCTCTCCCTCCTGTGAAAACGTGACAGCCTTCAATACAATTAACGAATTTAACAAGCCCCGGTGACAATCAGTGCACTGCCACTCAAAGGACCCGGATAGAGGCTTGGATCCAAGAGCCCGAGGCACATCATTGGAAAAGAGGGAGAGAGAGAGAGAAAATAACAGTGCCACAGGTGAGACTTTATTGGGAGCAGCTCACAGGAAGCTCAATGGGGCTGTGCAGCACACAAACATCAGAAAGGTTTTTACTATTCAACACAACACCAGCTAGAGAGGAGTAAACACTTTATAGCACAGCTACTAGAGAATTACAGTCTGCTTTAGCGAGCCTTGTTTGTTTCTGCTCGTGTTTGTGCATTCGCATGACTCCGGCCTTGAGGAACATTATCAGGTTCCTCGGTAAGGGATATAAATTTTAACTGCGCTTTCCGGTTGGAGTTCAACTGAAGTCAAGGATCTGTGCCAGTGTCACCACAGCCCACTGCCTCGCTGGATTCCAATTATACTGCAGTGGTTGGAGCACAGTTTCTGATTCGGAAACAAACACGCACACACACTCGTGTCATGCGCCGCGCACACACTGAATCGCTGGGGGAGTGTGTAATAGTTTTATCAGGGTGAGCACAGCCACACAATTTCACTCCAGCCTACAGCTATGGCTGGGCTCCATGGGAGAAAGTCAATTACGGCAGGATGAGCCAGCCCGGGGTGAACATATGGGAGAGAGATAACGCAGGCAAGATGGCCGCTACACACTCCCAGCAGCCCCCGGTGCCCAAGTGTCACGTGCCGCTCTCTGCCCTCCTCCATATTTACCTCACACTGCAGCACCAAACAAAGACCATCTGGAGTCTGTTGAATAGAAATACAAATTCGTAGAAAAGCCACTTTTTTATTTATTTATTTGGTTTAAAGGTGCATTGTGTAATATTTAGGAGGATCTGTAGACAGAAACGCAATATAATATACATAACTATGTTTTCAGAGGTGTATAAAGATATTACATAATGAACCGTTATGTTTTTATTACCTTAGAATGAGCCATTTCTATCTACATACACCGCGGGTCCCCTTACATTGAAATAGCCATTTTGCACCGACATGTTTCTACAGTAGCCCTGGCCTAAACGGACAAACTACTGCAGAGCGCGTTTCGTCACTATATTGTTCTTCGTGCAAAGAAGCTAGCTAAAGTCAGCGAATAAAACACTGACACAATGATGAACAAGTAACAATAATATTCGCAATAACATATTGTTTTACTGAATAATAAAGTAAACATCATTTCTTAATTTATCTTTGTAAAGAAACCTCATTGCTTAACTGGCTACTCTGCTGTCTCAGACGATGAAATCTTTTCCTGTCGGCCACCATAACTTTTGTTGGTTGCAATTTGTAACCTCACCACTAGATGCCGCTATTTTTATTTTATAGACTTTATTTTGGGGTGAACTGTCCCTTTTAACTAGTAAATAATTGCCACATCACTCTCATAAAATGATTCTTATCATTCTGATGTAGTTAGTTAAAGGGATGGTTCACCGAAAAATTCTGTCATCATTTACTCAACATCATGTTCATGTTCGAAACCTGGATAACTTTCTTTCGTCTGGAACAGACAAACACACACAAATATTTATTACATAGACGGAAGTTGTATTTTTGGGTTAATTATCTTGTAGTTGCTACGTTATTACCAGACAATTGCTGAATTTGGAGCCGCATACTAGTATACTACTCCAACTACTTTTACAATATCTTTCTATGACAGAATTAGCAGGAGTATTATGCAGTGCCGAATTCACGACGGGATTCTGATAATTCAGATAGTTAGTAAAGCTAGTAGCTAGCCACGTCAATGATTCAGATCTTTCTGATGTAGTTATTAAAGTGCTGATTCACCCAAAAATGAAACCCTAACCCTATCCTAACAGTCTAATAATACTCTGAGATTGTAGTACAATTACTTATAGTTAGTAGAATATCTAAGGTGGACCATCGAAATAGTGTAACCCAAAATATTTTTTGAAAAAAAATAATTGGATGAACTATCCTTTTAAACTAGTTGCTACATCTACATCATGATCATTCTAATTGAAGTTAAGATATCAGCTAGTTGCTAGATGCATCATTCTCATACAGTGATTGCAACCATTCTTATAGCTGGTTAATCTAGTATATAGTTGCTAACTGGTCTAGCTGTCCAGCATAAACCTGCTTGAATTAGCAAGGACATTTATACTGGTCTAAATTGTTGTTGTTGCTTTGCATGGAATTATTCAATGTCTTGATATCCAGCGTATCCTGAGGCCTAAATGTTTGGATGCTCAGCTGACAGTCTAATAATACTTGTGACTTCAGTAGCTTTAGCCCTTATGGGCTTAGAAACCATTTGCTGTATTGTGTAACTGAGGAGAAGGTCTTTGTTCTTCTTTGCTTTCTTGTTTGTTTGTGGGTGATAGACGTGAGTTGCGATTCATTGCACGTCTCATCATAGCAAGCTCTCAAACAATTATGAGGAGAGAGGATGAGAAGTGTTATATTCGCTCCCTCCCTCTTTCTCTGTTTGTCTCTCATACAGACATGGATGCAAACCCGTTCAAGTCCACACACTTATCCCTGTTAAACGGACACCGAGAGCTGCCCGTTGGCACAGTGAACAAAGGGGCAGGGGGGGGGCTTAACAAAAATTCCCTCTCCTGCAAAACCATAAGTTCTTCACTGCTTTGGATTACCCTTCTTCCATTTCATACTGTGCCTGATGTAGATTGCTCCTACAACAGAAAACAGGGAGAGAGAGTGAGGGAAGCGGAGAAAAGAAAAGCAGCATGTCAGAGCGTGAGTCTGTCAAAAAGCAATCAGCAGCGTGAGTGCCTCGCCTCCTGCAGACCGCTGATTATGGCATTAGGCTGAGCCCAATTCTTCCCCTTGTGAGGCAAATCATTCCGCCTGCAATAAAGAACTCTGAGACAAAGGAGAAGTTAATTAAGATTAATTAACTTTTTTTAATGACTCTTGTACACTAGAATTTGTGCGTGTGGCCAAAGGCGTTTTCAAGTATACTGCCATACCTTCATATTGTTCTCTTTCCCTACCTTCCTCTCTCTGTGCTTACCTTTGTTTTATTCCAGTTATCACCCCTTGGTTTTATTCAGCAGTAAAAAGACTCCCGATGCTGCATTACTAGTTAAAAATCTACATTACTATAAATCTGGTTTGCCTTGTTCTACTTTGTCTGCTTCACGGTGTTGGAATGTTACTCCACAGGCTTTAATGTGCTTGTCTTCAGAGCCTGCTCAATGCTTTTAATGAAGCCCACAGAACTGGAAGAACAGTAAAGGCAAATGAGACCCTCCAGCTAATTCCCCATTTCTTGTGCTTTCTTTCCTCATGGTCAACTGATAGTGCTTTTTGTACACTCTCTGGAATACTGCAGGCTCAGAGAGAACATTTTCATGTAAAAAGTATACCAGACAACTGCGTTCACATAAGTCACTTATATCAACCTATCCCACTAACCCTAACTCTATCCTAACAGTCTACTAATACTCTAATGAGAGTTAGTTGACATGTATTCGTAGTTGTTCATAGTAGAATGCCTGAAGTGGACTATCGAAATAGTGTAACCCTACATCATTTTTGAAAAAATTGGGTGAACTATCCTTAAACTAGTAGCTAGTTGCTATATCATTCCCAAAGGATAATTCAGATCATTATTATTTAAGTTAAGATATTAGCCAGTTGCTAGATGCATCATTCTCACACAAGGATTGCAGTCATGCTTATGCTGATCTAAGTTGTTGTTGTTTTTTAGCAGGGAATTGTTCGATGTCTTGATATCCAGGGTGTCCTGAGGCCTAAATGTTTGGATGCTCAGCTGACAGTCTATTTGTGAACTACTTTGCAATGCATGTGCACACACTGCAAAAAAACAAGGGCTTAGTCTAAAATATATTAGTAAATTTATCAAGACATCTTTTTTTTAAATTAGTACTTTTATTCAGCAAGGGGCACAAAAACTTTTATATTTTAAATTTTCTTTTAAAAAAAACTGTTCAAATGCTATTCATTTAAACTTTGTATTCATCAAAAAATCTTTGATATTAATAATAATTTCTTGAGCACCAAATCAGCCTTTTAGAATGATAAAATGGCTAAAATAGTATTTTATTTTAAAATGTACTCCAATAATCTTTGTTTCATTTACAACTTTGAAAAATATTTTTTCTAGTGTACATAAAAACAGATCTAGCCGAGCTTTGTGATGTTGTCTGTGTTTTGTTAATTTCCAACCATACATCCACACATTAGGAACCCTTCTAACAGTTTTCGAGTGTTTATATGCCACTGCGCTCATGCAGTTCTTAGCCCAATTGACTGCCCGAGATGTAAAAGGTCTGCAAAGGGAAAATGACTTAATGGCTTGCCATCTTTCGATTTTGTAGTTCTACAACATTTTGCACAATGATTTAGCTTGCACTTGATAATTTTACTCTTCCAATCCTGTTTCAATGAGTAAAAGAGAGGAGGAAGGAGAGAATATGAGGGAAAATGGTGTGTGCGCTGTGTGTTTGTGTTCATGCCTGTAGGGGGCTGGGACAGCCGCTGCACCCCAGTGTGCCTGCTGCTGCTTTACATTCTGCCGGTGTAGGCTGAGTCTCTCACAGCAGCAGTAGCAGCCAGCCAGCCATGCACATCCCTCATTCAGCCTGGCTTCTCATTTATCAGCTCTTTCAACCAGCAATCTCTCCCTCTCTTTCCCAAATATCCTCTCTTTCTGTTCCCATTGTTCTGAACCTCCACACTAATCGTGGTGTGTGTGTCTGTGTGTGTTCATGCCTGTATAAATATTCAAGCCTCTTTCACTCGGTTGATTCCTATTTCACAGAAAGGAATTCTAACATTACTGCCCCCTTGAGGACAGACAAAGCAATTACTCAATATTTTTCTTTTATTAAACATTCTTCCATTCTTCCTCAGCAGAGCGCAGTGTTATCCAACGCGAGCTCTGCTTTGCTGCAGGCGGCTCCATCCCAAACCTCAGTCCTATCTTGAGTTAACATCACACAGCCGAGATGAAAAAGAGGGAAATCGATGCAGGGGAGAGTGCGCCGTGTAGAGAGCCTGCTTTGCTTTGATCGAAGGTTGACTGACAAGACCTTCAGCCCTGTGATCTCCGGTATTATGAAGGACCGAAGCCGTGGTGGCACAACAACGTGTGTTTGTTGTATTTTGTGTGTTGTTGGTTTTGTGTATTTGTGTCCATATGATTCTTTGAAAAATATTTACTCCAAAACCTAGCAAACTTCAAAAGCCGCCTACGGAGCGGCTTGCTAAAACTTCATCGGCAGTCTCCTGACACAAAGTCTTTTCATAAGGTCATCGTAATTATGCTGCCGCCTAAGATACCTTCTTTAGGTCAAATTTTAAAGCAGAATCACTATGCTACTATACTTTACACAGAAGGCCACCCCAGAATGCTGTGCAATGAGCATGGAAACCGCACTGTTATGGTTAAATGATAGTCACCCAAAAATGATCATTCTTTCGTTCCAAAAACAGTATGCATTTCTTTCTTCTTCTGAACACACACACAAAAAATATATTTTGAAGAATGTTGGTAACAAAGCAATTTTGGTTCCCATCAACTTGCATCGTATAGACAAAATACAGTGGAAGCCAATGGGAACCAAAACTGTTTGGTTACCAACATTCTTCAAAATATCTTCTTTTGTGTTGTTGTGAATTGCTGATTCTCACGTTCAGAGTGCTGTGTGTGTGTCGCTTCTCAACTAGGTAGTAGACGAGGCAGCTAGTTAGGTTTTGGAACAAGGCTATTTATATAGCCTATATAACAAAATTGTACACAAACACACAACTGGCACAGCGAGGTGGGTCAGGACAAGCCTGTACTCTCTCCTTTTGCCTTCCCATTTCAGACGAGTGACGAGGGGGTGTGTGACAGAGGGCTCTGTCTGTATCTAAAGCCTGCTGGGAAAGGCCATACTCTCATCTCCACACAGTAGAATGCATATGCACCAAAATCCTCTTCACTTTAAAACAACCTTCTCTTTCAGCCTTCTCCGGTACTACCGACTAGGGAGGGAGTGAAGTTTACGGTCGTCTGATACAGCCTGTCCTCTTGTCTAACTTTGCTGGGGATGGTGACCTCAGCTCTGGGCTTTGAGAGATGCCTTGGCCCAGAGCATTGTGGATACTCCAAGACTGTGATCCATGTGATCCATGTCACTGCCTTGATGGGAAATATTCAAATATAAATCCACTGACATTACCTTGCACTGATGTTTACATACAAGAGTTTTCAGCTGAAAAGCTGCATTACCACCGAAAGAGTGACCAATAATGCGTTTTGGTCCAGAAAATTCATGTCTGTCTTAGCTTAAAGGGGTACTTCATTGACAAAATGGGCTTTCAATAAAATTTCAGCACCCATAATGCACTGGGCATGTTCCCGTTCAAGACCACCCCCACCAGTCTGCTATGGATGTGCTTACCAGAGTCAAAAATCGCCTATCTTTAGGTAGGAAATACTTCTTAGCAAACATTTTGTCATTAAGGTGTCGACTTGTATTGTTCCCGTGTGCAAGAATTCAAAGAGAACGTTTAGCGGGAATGATTTACTTTCGGTTTCCAGTGAAGGATCCACTAGGCAGTGGCTAAAGGCTGCAAAGAATTGGAGCGAACACTGCAACAGAAAATATGAAAAAACTTTTTTTGTTTTTAGTCAACATTTCAAACTGGATGACCACAATCACAGTGTTTTAGGTGAAACGGAGGGGAAAACAGCCCAGTTCCGCCCAACCCCCCCCCGAAGCAAAACGTTGTCGTAGACGGGTAATAAAGCTGTTTCCATAGCATTCCATTTTTACCATATGCATTTTAAAGAGTATACATACTAGCCTACAATACAATTTTTTAGTGATAAACCTTTTCTTACAATAACTGGTCAGTCCTCTGTCAATACAAAATCGCGGAAGTTTAATCTGTAGTTTTCTTAAAAAAGTGGCAGACATTTGCTGAGAAATAAATGTGAATTTCTCTGTCCAGGTAACACGGAGAACAGGTAAACCTTGTTCATTTATGTTTTTGAAAGAAGTCTCTTATGCACACTGAGTATGCATGTATTTGATCAAAAATATTGTGACATATTACTATTTAAAATAATATATTTTAAAATGTAATTTTAATCCTGTGTTGGCAAAGCTTCCAGTCTTCAGTGTCACATGATCCTGTAGAAAGGGATCATTCTAATATGCTGATTTGGCACTCAAGAAACATTTCTGATTATTATCAATGTTGAAAACAGTTGCATTTTTATATTTTTGTGGAAACCCTGTTTTTTTTTTTCTTTGATTAAATAGATAGAAATTGTAACTTTTCAACACAAATATTTATGTTTTCAAACAGGTTTCCCAAACACTCCAAATGCCTTTCGCCCTGCCCGTCTTCCAGTGTGCAGAAAAAAAAAACAGGTAGTCCAAATGGCTTACTTCTAGTTGTCTATGCATGTTAAAGTGTATAATATAAGAAGAAATAATATTTGATTAACATAAAAAAAATATCACCTTTAGATTAAATTTACATTTTGCTTTCAGTCTGCTAACATGATCTTATGATCCTACACGTCATCATATACACCAGGTAAACAGACAGAACCCTTTAGCACCCCTGCTTCAGACTGAAGGTGTGGGTCATTTTGAGCATGTTAGCCTTGCAGCCAGTCGCCTCTAAACACCGTGGGCAAGAATCTCGCACAGAGAACAGACTGAGTCAGTGGCATTACTGCAATTATCCAATTAGCCACCATATGTATTAGTCAGTGTGCACCTACAGCTCTTGAGCACACATGTCTGTTGAATGAGACTCCATGGTGCTGCTTAAACCTTCTTCACACATTGCAGACAGACACAGGGTGGGGCTCGAGAGCTTAGGGTTAAATTAAATATATTCTCCAAGCTTTATGCAAAACGCTTTTCTTTTTTAAAATCTTTCTAAACAGCTTGAATGTACAACTATCACAAGTGATAAATGAGTGGCTTTCTCTCTCCATGTTGTCTTTTTTTTATTTATTTTTTTACTTTTGAGTATCATATTTTGTTATATCAGTCTTTTATGGCTCATATATAGTGTAGGAGAATATGGAGCTCTCACCCGAGGAGTAAAAATATATTTGATACTTGAATTTTAACACAATTTTTCAGAAAAATGATGTATGAATATTTAAGTAAACCTACGTTGCTTCAATCCAGTAAGTGTTTATTTTGAAATATCACTAACAATATAAAAGTTACTCTTACGTTGAGTTTATAATAATCATTAAAGATTTCACAGTGTACCGTGACCTGAAGAGGTCTTTTACTTGCTAAAAAAGTATGAACTATCAATCAGAGAGCAGAAGGCATGTAGAAGATTGTGGACAACAGGTTTTTCAGGAAAGTTTTGATCATGTTGATAATTTAGGGGCTTTAGTATTATGCGTTTCAAACATGATATATTAGGTTTAATGGGGTTAACAACATCCTAACACCAGATTCTATTGAGATCAATTACGCATCAAGCCTCCCATGCTATTTGTAAGGAGGGCGAAGTTGCTGCCTTTTTGTAGAAAATTCTAAATATATCACTTATAAGGTCCCAAGATGGCTAGGATTAATATGTGCCTCAGTCAATCATCTTCATCAGAAATAACGGACATTTTTCACCAACAAAGTGAACAGCAAGGCATGTCCTACAGCTAAACCAGCTTTGAAATTCATACTAGCTGATCTTTTCAGCAGGGAACTTAAAGAGGGACTCATGTTAGCAGAGGTGACAAGCAGGTGCTGTGTAAAGCAGCATTTGTGTGGATTCTTGCGAGCCCTCTGCACCCCCTCCCCTCCTCTCCTCTCCTGCTAAGCGGCTGCACTGCAGACTGTTAAAGACCTGGGCTTTCTTCTCATATCTGAACCCTGCTCTAACGCCCTTTCTTTATCTCCCTGCCTCATTCTCTCTTTCTCGCTCTATCCAGCTTTGCTTTTAACTCCACGCTGGTGGAGACTGTTTGTTGACACTGAGGCATATCGACAGAGATGTGTGAATGACAAACCGTGCTGTGGGTTTCTCTGCTTTCCTCCTCCTCTTGCTCTCTTTTTCGCACTCCTTTTCTCCCTCATTCTCGCACTCATTTCACTCTCTTTCTCTCACGCCTCTTAGCCCCCTCATCTCTCTCTCTCTCTCTCTCTCTCTCTCTCTCTCTCTCTCTCTCTCTCTCTCCTCTCTCCATCTCTGCGAGATACATTATTCAAGCCAGGCAGTTAAAGTAGGTCACACCGCCATAGCCTTCAAACATGCCTGGATCGGGGAGGTAGCAGAGGCATGTGCACACACAAATATAAACACAACACGTTCTTTCTCACACACAGTCTCTTCCAACTCCCTTGTTCTGAATCTTCACCAAACCACTGATTGATGTGTGGAGTTCAATTCCACAAAAACAGGACAATAGTGCAGGAATGAGGGGGGGTGTTTGTGCATGTGGAATCACCGTTCGCTACATAGAGGAAGTTCAGTTGACTACAGAGAGGTTGCGGAAACACAGATAGATAGATATATACATAGATAGATAGAGATGATTTCATTTTCATCTATCTATCTATCTATCTATCTATCTATCTATCTATCTATCTATCTATCTATCTATCTATCTATCTATCTATCTCTATCTATCCATCCATGTCCATCCTTCCATCGCTCAGTATTTACATTCAGTCACTGTGCATACAAATGTATACATATGCACATAACTGTATGTGTGTGTGTATAAATATACACAGTATATTTATATATAATCTATATGTGCGTGGGTGTGCATTTCTTATGTATTCTGTGCACACAAATAAAGAACAACAGATTCAAAAGAAAACTTTACATAGTTCCACAAAGAAGACAACAATTTGTTCCGTCTAACATTCATTTCCTGTTTACAAAGCTTCATATGCTTTCTCAAATACCATTCACAGGAGAACCGAGCCAACACAAGCTATAATCATAAGAAAAACGCAATATGGTGGATGAAACAGACATAGGAAGACACTCACACACATATACAAACACGCGCACATACAATGGAATGCTAAGACCAGCACCTGTCACTGTCACATGGCAGACAAACCCAAAGCTGATGATGGCAGTTGGGTGAATGGATCTGAACCACCCTTCCTCAGCCAACCCCTCACACCTCTGACACACTCTACCCTTTCTCTCCACCTCTCTGCAGCAAATGAGTGTGAGAAACGCTCCCTCCTCTCTCCTCCATCATCATCTCTCCAGCAGGCCATCTGTCAGCGCTAATGAATGCACACTCATTTGCATGGCTGATGAGCACTCCTCGTTTGGCACAGCCTGAACGGAAGGTCGCGTTCTGTCGCTTCTGCAACAGCAAATTTTGGCAGCGAAAAAAGAGAGGGAGAGAGAAAGCGAGGCAAAGACCTACAGAGAGATTAATGATGGAGACGACGAGAGGAAAGAGAACGAATCGTGACTGAAAACGGATCCGTAGAAGATCTACATCTTTGAAATATATAATTATAATATAATTTTTTAATATGCCTCTGCTAATTTGTTCATTATACAAGTGTTGCTTTCCATACTTCATATATGTATTTTTATGCATGTGTCACTGCGAGTAGGCCCATGTGTATGTGTTTGTGTGTCTGTGTGTGTGTGTCACAGCCCTACACAGCGTCTGTGGAAATAAATCAGCTCCTATGAGGCTTCCCAGCCTATCACAATGCATTTGTCTCTTTCACTAGGGAAGACATGTCTGCACCCCTCCATTCCTCTCCCTCGCTGCCTCAGCTCTTTCCCTTAGAGTGTGTGTGTGTGTGTGTGTGTGTGTGTGTGTGTGTACATGTCTCTTCCAGTCTCCTCTCCTCCCAGCCTCCCCTGCCTTTCTCCTTTAATTACCGCTCTTTCCTCCCTCCACACACCCCTCCACCCCCCCCCCCCACACACACACACACACACACCCCCAAATCCCTTGCTCTCCATGGCAGAGGCTGCTCTCGTTCCCCCTTCCTCTTTCCGCCTGTCTCCTCACTTCCTACCACAAAGCCTGTTTCTGCTGATCCTAGAGCAGTGTTTTTCATTTTCTCGGGTTTAGGATTAGGAATTTGATTTCTGATCCCACACCATCTCTTGCAGAACGTCGAGATCTGTTGGATCGGTGGGTCCAGACAGGCTCCTCCAAGCACTGCGGCTACGAGAGCCTCATTATTGGTGTGATTTGAACGTGTGTGCGTGTGTGCGAGTTTGTGTGCACACTCACGACTGCGTTCGGAGTCTATCGATCGGTCTGTTTATCCAGGCAGACAAGGCGTAGGCCATTCTAAGAAACCCACTATGGCACGTGCACATTGAACGACGCGTGTCGCATGTTCCTCTCTTTAGAGAAAGCCGGCGTCATGCATTCATAGCCACAATGGTTAGCCTTGCTTGTGAATACTGAATGCGAGAGACATGGGTTCTGGGATATCAGCCAAGTACATATTCATTTCGTCTAATGGGAGTCTGCTCTCGTGTGCGTAATTGCCACAGGGTTGCGTTTCACTGCGGCCCCACAAGAGCAATGCCCATGAGGAACAGCACCCTTCACGCCTGTCCCTAGCACCTGCATTTTAGACACTCTCCCTTTCCATTAATTAGCTTCTCCATTTTCTGTCGGCCACTCTGACATTTTCCTGCTGCTAATTCACTGATTAAACCTATTAACGTGATTAGGGAGGCATTTCCAAGACAGCTGCCATTATATGTGCTACGCCGTTGAGAGGCAACTAGGGTGCCTTGTTTTTCTGGGGTTTACTTGCATGAGTAGAGAAAAGACTGGACTGATTTTTTTCAGGACCAAGAGCTGTCCAATATGTTCTTTCTTTCAGCACCAGGAGCTGTCCAGTGTTCCCCCCTGTTTCAGCACCAAGCGCTGTCTGTTTGTGGTTCAGCACTTGGGGATCTCCAGATTTTGCAAAAAGAGACTTAACAATGTTGTCCTAAAATGCTTTTCAAATCGTGTCAAATGGGTTCAACATTTTGAAAAGCACTGGAATTTTTTATGCTCATCCTTTTGCATCTTGGTTTTTGATTAAAAATAGAACCTAATTAAATCAGTTGAGATTTATTGAAAGAGTTTGTAAATGAAGCCATTGTCAGCAGGGATTTAACGCAGACGTGGCCATTGTATACCACGGTGTTTGCTTAATTTTCAATGAGGCACATTTTACTGGCACATAATTCATATTCTATATCAAATACAGACTCCCACACAACTGCACACGCTAGCGCATTCATATGGCTTTGTAGACTCTGTAGTCTGTGGGGAGAGCAGAGCAGAGAGTGACTAGAAACAGACTGTCTACAGCTGAATTAATATGGGAGAGACTGATTAAGGTTATACATTTCCAGCCTCCCTTTTGTTCTCTGGCTTCGGGCAGACTGAGTTTGTTTATTTTGCAATACAATTCTTTGTATTGAAAGAATTATCCTATTTCTTTTTTGTTCTTTAGCCTGGCAGCCTTTGCGTCTCCAAAGCCAAGGGTCCGTGCTGTCTGTCTGTCGGTCAGATGAGGTGGGTAAGTCTGGCTCTGCATGCTCCACACTCGCTGCTGCTGCAGTGTCGCGTCGCTTCTGGAGACTGGCTCACACGCTTCTCTCTCTACCGCCTCACACATTCTGCTCACAGCTCCCTCCCTACGCTCCAACTCTCTCACTCCCCTCCTCCCTGTCTGTCTGTGTCTCTCCCTCCCTCCCTTCCTCTCTCTCTCTCTCTCTCTCTATCTCTCTCTCTCTCTCCCGCTCTTTCTACTGCCTCTCCAGAGCGGCTGCAGTTCCCTGCTCCTCCACTCTCTCTCCCTCCATCTCTCTAAGTGCTGCCGGAATACCGAGCTCAGACAAAGAAAGCTCAGGAGAACAGACGAGAGAAGTGAAAGAGTGTGCTTTGAGGGACAGAAAAAACATTTTAAAGGGAAACAGAGAAAGACGGGTGCAGACTTTCAGACCTACGGTGTGTGAGGAGACTGAGGGAGGGAGAGAGAAAGACAGTGTCGCCATTTCAGTAGGTTTCACTTTGTTTACTTCTTGTTCTACTTGTTTAGCCATGCTGGCATGTTGTGGCCTCATAATCTATGTTCGTTTATGAACAAGGAGTGTGCATGTTTGTCTGTGTGCTTGTGTTTTTAAGAGAGGAAGATGTTCTAATGCGTTCATGAAGACATCACTTTTGCATTCCAACACACAGAGCTGCAGAGTAGCTGTCTGACAAAGTAAGCTCCGCTACCTCTTTGCCTTTCAAACTGCAATGCTATGGCTATCTGACCGACTAATGGTGGTTCCCAACTACATATACGCATGACACTCAATAATTAGCAGCCATAAAATTTTTTTTTACCTTAGTCTGACTGTTGGGTCTTATGTAATACTTTTAAGCAAATCGTGATTTTGAACACTCATCTTTTTGGGCTGATTGTGCATGTTTCGGGGCAAAATGAAACGTCTGTCTGAATGACTGTGACTCTGAAAGTTGAGTGATTTGAAGTTGAATGTGAGTTGCGGCAGGGCTTTGCTGGATGGGGCTGTTGTTGATTTACCTGTGGAACAAAGAGCAGAGAAGAGTTGCTTGTTCAACTGGGGCTCATTAAACTGTCACTGATAATGCAGCCATAGGTGTGAATATATTGCACAGAGGTGTTATATAATGTCAACCAGTGGCACGACACAGGCCGATGTGATTTAGTATGCACTGGACCTCCATCATGGAGAATTCATATTTTTTTCTGTTTCCTTTATTATCTAATAATAACTATTATTACATTATAAATTATTATTATAATTTATAATGATAAACTTTATTATTTTTTACTATTGTTGATGTCACGGCTGTTATTTGTATATTCAAATAATTAACTTGATCACAATTATCATTATAAATACTATAATTATTTAGAAGTATTATTGTAATTTATAATGATTAACTTTTATTATTATTATTGTTGTTGTTTAAATATGATAATTACATTTAAAATAATCTTTATAAAATAAATAAAGTTTTAATATTTTATTTAGTTAATATTTTATGTAATTAAATCTTAAAATCAACTAACAAAAATAATAATAATTAACGTATAATTTATATTAATAATAATCATTCTTCTTGTTAGTTGGTTGTAAGATATCTTAATGATATTAATTAAATGTTTGCATAGATTATCGGGTGTGCAAATCTCACAGACAATGATAGAAGCCTGTGCCTATCTGCATCAGTGATGGAGTATAATTCTAGAGAAAGATTTTGTGCATTATTCATACAACCATCTGAGCACATGTTTATGCAATGATGGGTGATATTGTTGACTGGGGGTGTTTTGACAGTTGCCCTTTTCAGCTGATCTGAAAACAGTCAAATCTAGTCAAGGAGAAGTTCAGGTGGAAGGTTCTGGACCTGGATCAGCAGTGAGACATCTCAGCAGGAGTTCAAGAGAGAGCTGTCACACTTATGAATACTGTATGTGATCTCACATTATTCCAGCATATGATCTCATTACTCTTATAGGTACCTAACGATGCTTGTTAGTTAAGTTAATCTTGCCATAGCAACAAGGTGACAGTGTCGTTACACTTGCAAAATGACTAATATACTGCGTTTCTGCTTTTTTTTCACTTCTTTGTGTTTTTGTTTTTCCTTTAGCTCCTGGTTTGGTTTGGGGAACTAACTGGCTAACTACAAGAGATGACATTAGATTATTGCAATGCTTCAATAGAGAAATTACTATTTAAATTGGCCTTACTTGTATGCTTTCCTGTCAGAAAAGTGCCGCATTTAGGATCAGAACCTGAGCAGGCTGAGGGTAAGCTTGGGTTTGAGGTGGAGAAAGAGTACTCAGGAGAAGATGTTATTTGTCTGGCTAGAATCTCCATGACCTCCGAGGGTTTCCTTTCCTCAGTGAGCCATTTATACACTGAGGAAGAGAAAGGCAGTGAGAAAAACAGAGGGAGAGGAAAACAGAGGGAAACCTTGCCCATTTCACAATCTTACAGGTTTAATGAGTCGCCAACCAACCCCCACCACCCCTTAACCACCCCACACACACACACACACACACACACAAAACTAACCACTCTGTCTGATGTGTGGCATCGGCTCGGACAAAAATAGCATCGTTGGTGAAGGCAGCTTGGGAAAGAACAAAATTGGATAGATTTCATTTATGTGTATATTATATATACATGCACATTATCCTGACCTCATTTAGTTATGCCTGTATGTTTTGCTCATTTGTCTGTAGCTTTTTTCTGAGTTTGTAATTTGAGAAATGGTTTACTAGTTTTGAGATTATTCCGATTTTTTTAATTTATTTTATAGTGATACAGTAGTGCATGGACTCTTTTGTGTTACATCCATTGGAATGTTACAGCTGTCTATACGGGAATCACATTCTAGTCATAATAATGCCATCGCAATGCTAACAGTGCATTTGAGTGCATTTATATATACAAAAATCAGCTTAAAAAAGTTTATAAAACCAGATAACACAAGAAAACATGACATTTTTTGGATGTTAAAATGTCAACAGACATGAGAACATTAAACTGAAGTTCAGAATGAAACTTCAGATTATTTAGCATAATTGGCTATATTGGCTCATTGTTATACTGCAATCTTATAGGGCGATAACATAATGCTAGCATTAAGACCGTGCTAGTCAGCGCTTATGCTGTCAAAGTGAGTGAGATTTTCTTATTCCAGCCTACCTATCAAACTCTGCCAAACTCCCGTCCAATTCCCCCTGTTTCCAGCAGATGTTACTTCAAGCTGGAGTGAGACTCTGGGCTTCTTGGTACTAGCATGGCGCTAAGCAAGCCATTTAATTATATATTCATGATTTAGTGTTGAAGTTGAAAGCTGTCACTCAATCTACTGTGTGTGCGCGGTACCAAAAAGTTTACAGGAAGTTTAAGTAGCTCTGGTGGTATTAATGGTGGAGTTTTGCTTAATCATGTGGTGCTACAGGAATGTTTTCAGGCTGACAGACAGGCTTTTATTGGCTGATGAGCATGGACACACACATACATACCCAGCGGGCCATTCAATGCTCACACCATGCTCATTAAGACTGAAGAACCACAATATCTCAATTGTTGTTTTTTTATTTTAAAAAAAATTGTACAGTTTATGAATATTTATATGGGAATTTTTTGGCTGAATCAATGAATTTGGTGCTAGCGAGTTACATGACTAAGGTATTCACTCCGCAGTAGTTTGTGATGATGATGATATAAAAAAGATGTCGTCTTGTTCGTACATCAAACATAATTCTTAAGGATATTTTACAACAAAAATACATGAAAATGTAAAAGAATTTAAATATAATTTTTTTAATAAATAAATAAAAATCAATACAAAAAATGCATTTTAGAAAAAAATCCTTTACATATTTATTCAAAGTAAATATTCGATTCTCTTAAATTTGCTTTCACTCTGAATGATTTACCATCACCAAATATCCTTGACAGACTGCAGTAGTGAATGGCAAATTATCACTATATTGAATGCTTGAAAATAAGCATCACTAATAGTGTGCATGAATTGAAAAACATATTTTATTCTAAGAGGACAAATCCAATCTTACATCTTTTTTAACTTTCCCACTAGCAAATTATCTCTGTGAACAAAGCAAAGTAGAATTCGGTAACGAAACGGACCAATGTAGCTCTGAATCAACAGTTGCATTATGAATAAAGGTGGCTTTTTATTTATATATGGGTCATGGTGTAGTGGTTATTTAGTTCTCCGGAAAGCTATGAAGCTACGATTTTATCACATACAAATATGTTATTGTATATGAAGGCAATAACACTCTTTTAGATTATTCTAATGCCTTTTTCATGGGAAGCCCTGATCTATATTAGATGCTACTGTGACCTAGTTGAGTAGAGGGAGGAGAGAAAGAAAGAAAGAAAGAAAGAAAGAAAGAAAGAAAGAAAGAAAGAAAGAAAGAAAGAAAGAAAGAAAGAAAGAGAAAGAAAGAGACAATGAAAGACAGGGAATGAGAGGTTTGTGTGAGGGTGAATAAAACATTCAGGGGCAGCCCAGGTTAGATCCCAGGATTCAGGATCAGCAGGGATGCAGTGTAAACAAACCCAAAATATTTCTTACCTCTTACCCCTTGTAAACATCTGCAGCCCAACAGTGTTTCAGGCTAAATTAGGACCATGCCAGTTTTAAATAACTTCAAAATGTACTTTAAAAAGGATAATTGTTCTGTTCAAGGGAAACATGGACAATGGGGAATATATCTAATCAGTATCAAGGATTATGAAGGCGTATAGGCTTATAAACCTTTTTTAAGGTGAAAAATACTTCCTATAACTTTTACCGTCAAAGACCCTGCATCAAATCAAATGGTATTTTACCTAAATTCTTCAGTCACATGCCAGAAGCAGCCAAATTACAGTACTTAAATGGGAACATGGACAAGTTGAATGACATGGGAAGGGTAACACTTTATTTTGATAGTCCAATTTTTAAGGTTTAGTCCACTTCTTACTGTAAGTAACTTTGCAACTGCATTTCATCTAGTAGTCTTTAGAGCAGTGTAAAGAGTACCTGAAAGCCATACTTGATAGTGAAAGTACAGATACATTACAGCGAAAATATTCTCATTACAAGTTACAAGTCAACTAGTCAACAATTTTGATACAACTTTAGTAAAAGTCTTAGAGTATTTTAACAGTTTAACAGATTTTAACAGTGCTTAAGTATTTACTTGTACTAAACGTAGGCTCAAAGATGCACTAGTCCTCAACACCGAAGAGACATGCCAGTGAAAAACAAGAAACAGTTGATTTGTGAGGAAAGCAATCACGTTTATTTTCTAAAATCGAAATAAAACTGAACACCACAATTTTCCAACATCTACAAACACTCAAGTTAAGCTCAAGTGCTCAAAAAGAACAAAAGTAAACCAATATCCTTTAAAAAATTATCTTCAATATAACGAATAAATAAAATATTAAGTGAAATTAAATAGTCAAAGCCTACTAGAACTGGATGCGCTGGTTTCTGCCTCATCACTGGCTGCATCCTCATCTCATATATTTAACACCTGCGATTCAGCAACTACCTGCTAATGCACTCACATATGCATAAAGTACACTTTAGTACACTTTATTTTGATGTTCCCCAAACAGACATTCTTCTGACTATAAGAAACTTTGTAAGCACATGTCAACTTATTCTACTAACCTAACCTTAACCCTAACCCTAATCTAACAGTCTACTAATATACTAATGAGAGTTAGCTGACATGTAGTTGCAATTTAATGAGAGTTAGTTGACATGTTAGTTAATGTTATAATTACATTAAAATGTATTAATTAATTTTGTTGCAAAGTTACTTATACAGTATTAAATACAATTTATATACAGCCATCAATTGACACTTGTCGTCAGGATGTAGAGCCCTACTCCTTCGTGCTGTGCCTCCCCTGACGTGCCCCAATAGAGCACAAGTAGACAAATTGGGATTTACCTTTGCTCTCACAAATACAGAGTCAATCGTTCTCCAGCCATATCCAGGAATCTGATCATCGGGAATCTGATCTTGGGACATTGTAAAGTTGGTGGCAGCCTTTAAAAACGAGCATTGGTATAAAGACACCCCATAGACCCCCCCGTTCCCCATAGACCGCATACACTCTCCAAATCAGTACTGACCTGAATTTCCCATATATGTAGTGACTCAGGAAAGCTATCGAGTCTGTGTTGAAAGCGCAACGCATACACACGGCTATCCGATAATGGCGATGATTCACTCCAATCGGTGAGAGCATCTCACAACATGAGCTGTGGCCACATATGGAGGCCTATTTCCTGTTGCATTTGCAGACCCGTGGAAGGGAGGGGGGAGTAAATGGAGGGGCCCTCATCATCTTTCTTTTTGAATGTGAAAAGGATTCCTTTTGTGTATGTGTTTGTGCAACGGGGCATTTTCCTTAATAACTAATCTGGGGTGATTACACGAGTTCAGCTCTTAAGAGATCATCTGGTTTCTGCTCACTCTTTACTTTGTGTTGTTTTAAAAAGAAAGAAGGATGGAGTACATTAGAGAGCTCAAATGGGCATGAGTATTTTGTGTCTGCAGACATAGACACGGGTTGCTGGGTTTGTTGTTGCAGGAGTGTGTTAACAGAATACAAAGCATTCTAAAGAGGTGAACAGGTTCTGCTGCCTTGGCATAGGAAGAAGATATGGCTCTCGAATTCTTAGAAGATGACAGAAGGATATTTTTTTTATGTGTGTGGAAGTGCTGTCTTAATTGCTTTTTAATGTTTATATAATCAGTCACGCTTCCTATTGTGCACTGCAAAAAATCATTGTATCAGTATTTTTGTCTTGTTTTCCAAGAAAACATCTAAACATCCTTTAAACAAGATAAAATTACTTTAGAAACCAAATTGCATAGGATATTAAGATGTTTAGTTTATATTTTTTTTCTCTATTTGAAAATCCTTTTTTCCCTCACTCTTACAATAAACCTCACTTGTTTTGTCAAATTTATTCTTAAAACAATTTGCCAATGTGGTAATTAAAGTTGACATGAAATGAAAATTAACTTCTATATCTTTTAAATGCATGCTGTTGATCTTATTGTAAATTATTCATCCATGCACCTTGTAAATTTTAACCAAAATGTCATAACTGGACAGATTTCTCCAAACATTTAGTCTACACTCTCCCCCTTTCTTACAATTGACTGCAAGCTTGCATTCACATCTTCCTCATCCAATCTATGGATCAATGGATAGAACCAAGTCCCTAAAAAAATGTCCCCAACCTACAATTATGGATTTTAGCAGTTTTTCTAGTCTGTCATAGTAAGTCCGGTCTCTAGTCTGACTAAATCATGTGCGCACTGGTGGCATCTGTGTTCCATCTGTCGTTCTCACCTTCGGTTGTCATTGTCGACCAGTCCTGTGAAAAGTTACATAACAACATCATACTGTATAACAGGGCTGGCATGATGCTTCAGTAGAGCATCACATCTTGCCTGTACCAACTAGCTATGGGAATATTTATATAAAATGTATAGCAACACACACGTACACACACACATAGATGGTAAGGAATGACCAGTCAGTAAATTAAGGAGTTGGCTCTAGGGTTTCTTTCCAGACACTGTTTGGGAGTGTCGGACAGAGAGCTCATAGAATGAGTCATGAAGTGGGAGAGCTGTTATTTTTAACACGCGCGCTCACGCACACACTCCGCCGTGCCTCACACAGGCTGCTATGCAATTGGTTCACTGGGGACAGTCCTGTGATGGAAGACGTGAGGCAACACCTCCATTAGAGTCCAGTGCAGGCCCTCCAGCACAGTGACTCAGCTGAAACACATTGCTAATTATTCATTAAGACCAAATGTGCCCACAGTACACAGCCTGCGTACAGCTCTAAGCACACTGAACAACATCAGTTTCCCTCATCCCCATACACATTGTGGTAGATATGGGTTTTTAACAAGATGAGTAATTTTTGTCATCCTTTGGTGAAGGAGAGCTAGATGAAAACGGCTCATTATAGCAAGTATTAATTTTAGGGAAGTGAGAGAGAGAGCGAGAGAAACAGAGAGTGAAGAAGGAAAGAGAGAGAGAGAGAGAGGGAGTCTTGGCTGGTGGTAATTAAAGCACGTCCGTCTCGATAGGACGCAGCGGAGGTCTGGCTGATTGCTCCATGGTTTCTCCGTCTCTGAATGCGTTGTGAATGAGACAGACAGGAGCACGAGCGCTGCATGCTGATTAAAATCATATTTCCTCTCCATCTCTGCTCAATCCGTGCTGATTTGCCTCACTGATTAGAATTCGCTGGTGACAAAGCTGGAGACAGAGCCCAATGCAACATATAACTAATCACATTCCAGCGCTGCACCGTGCTCATAAAGATGGAGAGAATTAGCACTCATACGCTTTTGGACAGATGTGCGCTGAACCGGGCCTGGAATGACTCATTAGTTGACAAAGAACGCTTTGGACAGCCGTATGGATTTGGTTATAGATGTCAGGCTCTCGTGTGGTTCGGTTGGTTTTAAGCAGATAAAAGGTCAAGCTCTGTACCAAAACCTAGCAAGCTGACTTGCTGCCTACTGCCTGGATAGGCGTCCTAACTGTAAGTGAATGATTTGAAATGCTATGTATTCTTCTTCATCAACAGTTCATAAAATGCCTACAAACTAAATTGTACAGTCAACGTTCACAATTTCATCTTATCATGATACAATTTTTCTTATGCCGTAATTGACACGGCCCCAATCAGCTTGTTAAGTCTGACGTCAAACATCACAGTTTTCGGGTTCAAACACTCTATCAGATCCTATGAAGCAAACAACAAATGGTGCTTCTATACACTCAGTATTTAATGTCACGACTTTCTAATATGTCATGAGATTCAGAAGTCTTTACTTTTAGAAAGTAACTTCCCACTTGACTTGAACGCTGCATAAGCTTGTCGCAATGCATTATTGGATTGCTTCTGTAAAATGTCTATATGTATAATAAACATATCCTAGGACATCTTAAAATGCTGCCTTCGTAAGCAGCTCAATAGGTTATAGAAGCGTTTGCCTTGAATTGCTTTAACAATCGAATGACACTTTTACCTTCACAAATCTAAACAACCTCTTTATTAACAGTTTTTTGTTAACAATTAACTTTGCTAATTGTTAACAGATATGAGATTCCAGGCTCTCTTGCACGACTACACGTGTTAGTGTGTGAAAAACACGTCTATGTGTAAGAACTGGCCGAGCTTTGTGCTATCCCAAATGCACAGCACACAAGAGCACATCGGCTCAGCAGATGCAGGGGTAAGGCGTGGTGAGCCCAGCAGGATACTGTAGTGTAGAGGAGGAGATGTAATTAACAGGTATGGTGTGAAAGTGTCCAGATCAAGCTGCAAGGTGCCCCGCATTGAGAACAAGTTCATCATGACATATTCACCTCCATTATGTGTCATGGGATGACATTTGTGCTGTATTTAATAGATGTGTTGTGTGTTTTTCTGTGTGTGCTTTAATTTGGAAAATTGCTTCGTGTACTAAGTAATGATTAATAATCATTAAATAGATTTGGTTAAAAAAAAAGTATACTTAAAAGAATAGCAGAGTCCACAACAGAACAATAGCATCTAAGAGGAACCAAATCATTGGAATCACTCTCAAATAGATTTTTTCCAACTGATGAATGATAAAAACATTGACAGCCAATTAGAATCCAAGAGCTTGAGCATTTAAAGCAAAAGACGACAAAACTGCTGCGCATGCATTTAATAAACAGAACATTTTTGTGCATTGGTGTAGACGATAATATAGATCGTTATACTGTAGTTCTTGATGTGAACAGTATTTTTATTTTTATATATGTATTGTTATTGTTATGTATTGTTATTTTATATTTTTAGTATTGAATAAATTATTATTAAAAAAATCTCACTGTTGCCTCAACTGCTTTCAACTTGGCATTTAAGTGGAGTCCGAAATACCTTATTTATGAGTTATCAGCACTTGACTAAGGGAAGTTGTGCTTACAAGTGGTGAAACTCAGAATTTGAGATGATACTGGAGTTGCTGCATTGTGACAATAGAAGTTCAAGGCTTTAAATAAGTCGGTTGTGAATGCTAATGAATAACTTTTGCTAAGTTGATGTACAATAGAGCTTATAGCTCACACATTTTAAAGTCCCCCTGTGGTGAAAATCAAGCGTAGCGTCAGTTCTGGCAGACTCTCATCTGATCCACATCTACCTATAGGAATAGGACGCCTATCACCATGAACATATATATATAAGCTCCTTCATTATTATCAGCAGCTATTGTGTTTCTCAGGAGCTAATTACCCTCCTGCATCCCCAGCTCCTCCTTTCGCCAGTCAGGATTTGGCATTCTGATTTCCCTTGAATCAGAATAAATTCTCGAATTATGTTGTACTTTAAAATCTTGAATTAAATATATTTGCATTAAGTCATGTTGGTTCTGTTCTGTTTACCCCAAGGGGGGTTATTGCTGCGCTCCCTGATGCACAGTGAGTTCTCACCCAGAACGGAACCATACCGCCAATCCAAACTGTATGGTAATTTTCAATCGTATTTGACGATAGTGGTCCTGACAGAAATCAAGTTTTTAATGTTGTTTATATGTCTATGTGGTGTTTTTAATATGCTTAAAGACAAACCATGTGCAAGTCAATGCCATTGTTGAGTATTTTCTCCTTAAAACTGCAGTGAACCAAAGACGGTTTGAAATCGCTGGTGTTTCTGACGTAACCATCTACCTTGTAACCAATCACATCAACGTGTGTGGAGGTGGGGACATTTGCATATTCATAGAACCGCGTTTACTAAATGAGGAATGGGTGTAGAGTTACATTCAAGCTATTTTATGGCATGAAGATTTTTTTTCAAGGAAAAAATGTTTAAATATGTCCTTTTGGTGATTATTTTATAATTGGTAAAATTACTGACTACAGGGGCACTTCAAGTTAATCGCTCACTTTTACAGTTTGCTTTTATGCTTTTGTTAATGGTTAGGCAACGGTATTTTTTCTGTTATTTTGTTCTAAATTGACTTTTTTGTGTATTACTGAATAGGAAAATTGTGAAAGTGAAATTAGGATTCCATAAATCCAGGAATAAGAGTTACTGTGGAAAAAAGGTGATCACATTTGAGTGCAGCCATTAGCTCTCAGCTAGTCATTGCTGGTATAATTTGATGGGTAACATGTGATTTCTTCCTGTCAGACGATTCTGGCAGTCTGGGTGCCCACGTCTCCTCCGGGCCTGGCACCAACTTAGGTTGTCGAATGAGGGGCCAAAAGCTATTTTCCGCTGAACTGCTCCTCTCTCTCTCTGAGGACATGAAGTCTCAGGAAGCCTTCCCGTCGCTGGGAGAGAGGACTTCTGGTGCCTCCGTTGCTATTGACGACGTGTTGGTTGGATCCCACGCGGTTGCCAGGCATCATTAAGACCTGATGGCACGGGTTTCTCTCTCCATAAGCAAGCCTAGAGAATGGCAGGGGCAATTAAAGCTCTTCTCTGCCTGATGGAATAGAATGAGGCCTCAGGAGAGAGGGAGTCAGGAGTCAGAGAGGTAAAGAGAGAGAGAGAGAGAGAGAGAGAAATGAGATAGAGAGGGAGGCATTGTTCTCCAGCCTTACCTTTGATGAGGATGCATTAGAGTGCATCAGGGTGGAAGATGGGTTTGTTTCATTGTTTAGCGCAGAGTGTCTTCGTGGATTGCATCCATGCCATGCACTGTATTGCTTGAGTCAGACTCCAAGCTCTGAGAGCCCTCCATGCAAGGGCCATTTGTAGATTAACTGCATCTGGCAAATCGAGACCATTTCCATTAGTACTTAAATTAGGAAACTTACGAGAAATATCCTCTGAGCTCTGGTGCCATCTCAAAACGGGAGATGTGCCAGCATATGTTTTGAAGGAAAGGGAGGTTGCTTTTCAAAATACCTGCAATTGCAGGCCTCTGATGTAATTGTAATTTCAGGCTGATCTAGTTTTCTCGCTTGCATTCTGCTTATAACCTATGGCTTCATGGCTAGTCATGTAGCTAATAATGAAGAGCTCTACTGTGCATGTGCTCTGATTCTAAATGAGGGCTGGAATATGTGAGCAGCCCACACTCTCTACTGTGTGGGGATTGGAATTCTGGCTAGACTCTTTGCAGGCATCTGCATTACATGTGCACACACATACACGCTCAAATTTGCATTACCGTCGCATTCACACCTAGTGAGTCACACCAACTGAAAAGGTAGAGCAGAAGTCTAGACTCTTTGAAGTTATTTGAAGTATTGGGTGGCCAAACATTTTCCAACACTGACCATTAGACTTTATTACCCAGCGGGCAATAGGGTGCCTTAAAACTCACTGGCTATGTTTGGAATAGCATACTACCATGCTACGCTCACTATTGCTGCAGTACTACTAGATTTGCCAAAATGTGTTGTATACAGTAAATACTGTTTGAAATACAGTATCATGCAATGCAATGCCATTGTGATAGAGGAAGAAATATACACTACCATTCAAAAGTTTGAGGTTATTTTTTAAAATAAATTAATAGTTTTATTCAGCAAGGATGCAGGAAATTGATCAAAAGTGATAGTAAAGTTTTTTTGATTGTTCCAAAAGATTTTAAACAAATGTTGTTATTTCACATTCTATTCATCAAAGAATCCAGAGAAAAATCAGTTTTCACAAAAATATTAGGCAGTACAACTTTTTTTAACATTGATAATAAGAAATGCTTCTTGAGCACCAAATCAGCATAATAGAGGGATACTGAAGGATCATGTGACATTGAAGATGCTGCTAAAAATTCAGCTATGCCATCACAGGAATACATTACAATTTCAGTGATTAAAATAGATAATTCTTTTAAATTGTAATAATATTTCACAATATTGCTGTTTTAAAGACATTAAATATTTTTGGAACCGTAGTGTAGGTCACACTTTTCTTTATTCGTTATTTGATCAGGCTGACAAATGTAAAGAATTTTTACATACAAAATTGATTTAATAATTAAAAATGTTTTTGTTTAAGAGCTTATAACTGAACAGTTCATGTGACAACAATGGAGCATATTACTGTTTAAAATGTAGAATAGTGTTTACAGTTTTGCGTACTATTTATTATAATAATGGAAAATGGATTTATTATAATAATGTTCAGTGTGTAGTAAGCAAGTATTCCATACCGAACATAGCTGACATCTTTTTAACGAGAGTATATGAAATGAATAATGTCTCATGACGTGATTGTTTAAGGGCTCTTGAAGACATGATGCCATCTGAATTGGGGCCAAGCAACCACCAACCAAGCAAATCTGACCCGTCACACCACATAAATCCAGACCAATCTCAGGGTTACTGACACCAGCACACTAACGTAATATGGACAAACGTGTCTTGAATCAACAGTAAATATGATTTTGGATTTATACATGCCATGTTTTTTTTGGACTGTCCGGTGGGGTGATGTTAGGCAGGGTTGAGGGGAAATTAGCTGGAGAGATTGCCTGCCGAGTCTTGAGGGTTGTAGGGTCATGTCTCTCTGACTGGGTCACTCTGTTCCTGATGACTGAGCGTGATGCACACTCACACAAACACACATGCACACACTCTCGTGGGGGTGGAGAGGCTCACAGTGGTGCTGTGCATCTGGAGCAGTTTTTAGATGAATGGGATGTGACAACAGCACTGCCAGGCGAATGCCTGGGCAAGAGTGTTTTTTTGTTGTTGTTTTTTGTTTTTTACGATTTTGGATTGATGCTAAAATAGTGAAAATTCTCTAGCTAGATGATTTGAACACCATCTTGATACACAGTGACTGTAGTCTGTAAAACTTATTTTGATATCCTGATAATTTATTAAAGAAGTAGTTTTCCCCCAATTAAAATGTAATAATAAAACCATGCAGTTAACTGCAAATATTGTCTGATACCCAAAACTGTATTAATTATTGCTTATAAGCATCGCCCTGTGACGTTAAAAACATAATATCTCTTGAAACCACACAATCATTTAAAATCAAGATTAAACAACAACATTGCAAGAGCAAGACAAATAAGTAAATAATAAGTAATTTAATAAAAATGAACAAATTATTCTATGATTAAATGTAATTATATGATTATGATGATTATATATTAAATACAAAAAAACTAAAAAAAACACAACACAGATGTATGGTCACTCTTTTGAAGCAACAAATACATTTGTGCCCAAATACAGGTTACTATTGAAAATCCTAAGATCTTTCATTACCTCCAAAGTGTCATCACAAACCAGTATACCTCTCTTTATTCTGTGGAAAATATAAGACAACATTTTAAAGAATTATACTAGTCACTCTTTTCCATGAAATAAGTTACAATAAAAGTATCAAAAAGTGGTCCATATGACTAGGCTTGATATGTTACAAGGCAAGCTATATATAATAGATTTGTGTGAAAGCTATTTTGCCCCCCCCCCCCCACCACCACCAATTTAAGTCGTAATTTATTGCCAATTTTCCCCTTCAGAAAGCTTTTAATGCTGTGACCAGTCAATGAGCTGAACTCACAAACCGAATCAGTCTGATTCGTGCACATTTTGACTAGTTTTGTAAAACACATTAAATAATTCATTGAAAAAGATCTGACTCAAAAAAGAAGCCGTTTCTCAATATGCGTTCTTTTGTGATCTTGCGTCCTTGTGTTCTCGTACTACGTCATCATCAACCGTTAATGCCTCACACAAGAGATTACTTCTGAAAACTTTTGACGTTTTGTTTGGCATCATTTTAATAAAGTTATAATTACCTGGAGAAACCCTGCAGTATTTTAATTGGCATATTTAAAATAATCTTAACATTGACGAAGCTTAACATTCAATAAACGCAAATGCTCTTTTTTTAAAAGATTTTACAAAATGAACAAAAAATAACAAAAAAGTAATTATTTTAATAGGTTATGACATCTGTGATGTTATTTAATGTGTGTTGGGTGGTGCTGTCAGTTCAGCAACAATATTACAGCACAATTCTCACAAAGATGCGTTCTGTATCCACGTTTTCTTCCTAGTTCATTCTTTTAAGGTAGCCTGGCCAGTCTCCATGAGAACACAGTTCTTTGCCTTCTTAGAATCAAGAAACAGAATGTTTTTCCAGGCATAACTACTTATCTCATGAACACATAAGAAAAGCTAGGGCAGATAGCTAAGTAAATTAAGTAAATAGCAGCTCCGTTAATGTTCCTCAGAAGAAAAAAATGTCACAACTTGAGGGTTAGTAAATTATGTCAGAATCTTTGGGTGAAGTATTCCTTAAAAATCAAAACCTTGGCAATCTTAGATAAACCTGAGGCTATAATGTGTGCAATGCAGCCCGCAGGTATGCAGGATTCGCATGGGGGAACGTTGCTTTCGGATAGGACGTGAAGAGCTCTGAGACTGCAGGCTCTTCTAAAAGAGCCCACACTTCTCCTCTCAAAAGAGAGAGAGAATTAGATTTTAAAGCTGTATGTCTCACTTTATGTGAGACAGAAGGGTGTTGGGCATGAATACTAAACAGTGTTTTCCCCCAATTACAAGCAAGCTGGGCCAGTTCGCTGCCACTGGGGGACAGCTGGAGCTCATATGCTTTGATTTGACCAAGTGAAGTTCAGATGAGAGCTTCCCATATTGCCCCAGTATGAATGATTGTGCGATCTATCAGTGGAAAGAGGGGCAGTGTGAGAGCGAGCGCAAGGGAAGGTGTTACGTACAAAGATCCGTCTTTCTAAGGAAATTCGTTCAAGTCTGTATTTCTGTCATTGAAAGGTTTTCAATAGACATCTCCAGCATTTGGAGAGCACCCTTTGTGTCACTGGCCTTGGCGCTGACAAATACTTGCATACTTGCAAATCTGTGTCTGTTCCTCTCTCTGTCTCTGTGTCTCTCTGTCTCTCTCTCTCTGTCTCTCTCTCTCTCTCTCTCTCTCTCTCTCTCTCTCTCTCTCTCTCTCTCTCTCTCACACACACTCACACTCACACTCACACTCACACTCACACACACACACACACACACACCCACACATCCAAATGCACCAACAGCACACATTAACAGGATTTGCAAGGAGCATGAGAAAGAAGTGTTAGCTTGTTGACAGATAGAGGACTAAAGCACTCAATATGTTAGTGTGTGTGTTTGTCTGAAAGCGTATGGTTTTCTGAAAGAAAAGTTGTTGTTTTTATTAAATTATTATAGCACCTGTGAAAAAAGTAACTTTGCTTTTTTTATTTCATAGTTCAAATAAAACCTCCCCAGCGATTTACCTTTTGTACAGTGTTCGATCTAAAGGCATAAAGACATTCATATTTCTCTAAAAAAAGAGATATAAATAAATATAGGTGACTTTATTCCTTATGAACAGAGCAAACTTTAAAAGTTCTTCCTGTCACTTATTATATTTTTGAACAAAAGAAGAATGACAGATTTTTTTGTTGTTGTTTTATTTTTTTTCCTTGTTCTGAGACTGATAATGGAGGCTTTGAATAGCTTCAGACATCTGTATGTCTTTCCTTATAAGTGTACCTCATTTCAGTCTGCTGATATCATACAACTGCAATTCATGATAAATGATTATTTTCTTTTAACAGAAAATGAGTTTTGAGGAACAGCTTTGAGGGACACACAGTGGACAATTCTGCCTAATCGCACCACACAGGAGGCGCTATTCAGAAAACACATCTGTCCCACCATCAACCAGTAAATCTCAGGTAATTTGCTTTGCATTTAGTTTGTTTTTAGCAGTAAAGTTGAATTGTTACACTATTATTCAAAAGTCAGGTATCGGTACGATTTTCTTTTTAAAGAAATGAATACTTTTTCTTCAGCAAGGATGCATTAAATTGATTGAATTTTTTTTTTATCATGGTTTCCACTGAATTAAGCAGCACAACTGATTTTAACATTGCTGTTAACCTACGGTTATTTTTATTTTAACATTGAAAAATCTTATCAACCATCAACTTTTGAATGGTAGTTTGAATCATATTTTGTTGTCTTTGTCCTGCTTTTTTTTTTACTAGGCAATCTTGCACACTATTACACAAGAATTAAAGTAGTTAAAATAAGGTTTTTTTTATTGTTTATATTTTTAAAGGCTTAATACCATTATGTATGCTTAATAAAAAATGCCGGACAAGTGCATATTTCTTAATGACACTGTAATTTTTAACAACTACAACAAAGAGGCACGATAAACAAATCTTAACACAAGGATATTGGTCATGGCATGTTATACAGTGATGTTTCCTTGTGTTTAGTGTGCAAGGCCCTTGCAAGTGCCCACATTTGTGATCATTATAAACTGATTCACATTGTTGGCAACTAGGGTGCAAAATTATGCACACCTTAGATTTTCATACAATATAAACCATGATGCATTATGGCCACATGTACCACATGACCAGTGTAGTTATCCTTGGTTCACAGTCTGTATTTTTCATAATAAACACATTCTTTTATTATCTATGATCTGTCTCTCATGCAGTTCATAACCATCCCTGCTAAATACATCATTGCCCTTTTGCTCTTCGTTTTACAGTTGCTCAGATAGTTGACGGAGGTCAGGCTAATTGCTGCTTCTTTTCTCCAGATGGAGGTGGATGCGGCCGAGAAGCGTCATCGAACACGATCTAAAGGTGTGCGAGGTACAGCGCACTCACATGGTATTAGCTGCAGTCTCAACCTACGGTCAAATCCATTTCCCCACTTTCAATCCATAACTGTGTCTTTATTGCCTTTGACGAAGCATCACTGACGTCAGTCAGTAGTGATTAACATGGACTATTGATTGGACAGGTGAAGCAGGATCTGTGAGGCTGGAAAATTAGTCTGCTCATAATAATATGATTCTATTGTGTGATGAATCTCATGTTGAGATGTTTCCTCACTAATTGTTCTCGCTTTCTTTTTTTTTCTTTTTTTTTGCAGTTGCCGTGGAGGCTGCACAAGAGCTGTTCAGGTCAGTCTGCATACAGTATGGGAATCATTCAATTAAACTCACTATGCAAATCAGTTCACAACCTATTTACTTTCATAATGGGATTCCTGAGCAAAACAGGATATTCAAGGTAAAGCAAGGTATTGCATTTTGGTATACACTGCTGTTCAAAAGTTTGGGGACAGTAAAAATGTTTTATGTCTTTTAAAAAAAGTCTTCTATGGTCACCAAGGCTGCATTTATTCATGTAAAAATACAGTAAAACTACCGTAGAAGTAAAACTGAAAAATCATTACATTAACTGGTTTCTATTTCTATTCTATTTGTTCTATTTGAATATATTTTTAAAATGTTATTTATTCCTGTCATGGCCAAGCTGAATTTTCAGCATCATTACTCCAGTCTTCAGTGTCACATGATCCTTCAGAAATCATTCTAATATACTGATTTGGTGCTCAAAAAAACATTTATTATAATTATGATCAATTTAAAAATGGTTCTGCTGCCTAATATTTTATTTTTCTTCCACAATTCTTTGATGAATAGAACAGCATTTATTTGACATAAATATATGTGGTACCTTTATAAATGCCTTTACTGTCACTTTTGATCAATGTAATGCAATGTAGCGTATTTTACGGACTATAAGTCGCTCCGGAGTATAAGTCGCATCAGCCCAAAAATGCGTCATGACGAGGAAAAAAACATATATAAGTCGCACTGGACTATAAGTCGCATTTATTTAGAAATTTATTTAACAAAATCCAAGACCAAGAAAAAGTTATTTAAACAGACTTTAATTCATTAAAACAGAAGGCATTTAAGTTATTCAGCTACACACAATAGCACAAAGAACAACAGGCTGAATATGTGTCCGGTATGTTGTTAACGTAACACATCAACAGTTAGCTACACAATAGCATAAAGAACATACCTGAGAGGCTGAATAGGATAAAATAAAATAACATAACAAGACAGCGAGTCCAACAGTTATCGGTAAAGCAATTTCACCAAGCTCCCGCGATCTTATTCCACACAACGCAACTGCACCGTTGACAAGCTTTCTTTGTTTTCTTCATTTCAGTTAGAGTAACCTCTGCTTTTCGCCAGTCCCTAAAAGTTTCTCATTCACTCCAAACTTTCTTTCTGCTGCTCGATTACCGTTTTCGGCTGCATATTTTATTACCTGCAGTTTGTAATCTGCAGAATATGATTTTCTTTTTGGGGGCATTTTGTTTGCGTTCAGTCTAATAGTTCAGTTAATATCAGTTGTTTTCAGTTAATTTTTTTCAGCGGTAAAACTAGCTGTAGTCTAGAGCGCATAGAGCGCTCTCTCGTGGCTGTAGACGGTAATGTCACCCCCAATTTCGGCAAATGATGCATTCACGTCATATCACAAATACATCAAAAACTCGCAAATAATAATCTGGGGCCGTCAGCGATCCTGTGACGAGTAAATCTTGGTAATTTTATATATAAGTCGCACCTGACTATAAGTCGCAGGACCAGCCAAGGTATGAAAAAAGTGCGACTTGTAGTCCGGAAAATACGGTAATGTTGAATAAGTTCTAAGTTCTAACATACACCTTCTGGTGCTACTTGGACACGTCATCAGTGAAGAACCCGGGGTCAACAGGTGTTTCGGGTCTTTAATCAACAGACACCCTCGCCCAGGCGACCCTGCCGGGGGTGATATGTCCCCGACCTGTGTCCAAGTGGTGTGCTTCTCCATATACATATATGGAGTAGCTTCTCCACGGATGTAGCTACTCAACTCCACGTGCTACTCAACGCATCCCCCCTCCGGATCCACAGCCATCGTTAGGCTTTTTCGGCAGCCTCAGAGATGTTCTTTATGGCTCGTCTGCACAGTTGTCCTTTAACTCCAAGAAGTTTGACTGACCATCAAAGCCCCGGCAACCGACCTCCACTGGCTGACTGCGTGCTTTCCAGCCGCCGCTCCTGCACTCCTCCACCAGCTCCGCATACTTCGCTCTCTTGCACACATTTGCCTTCTGCAATCTGTCTTCCCAGGGGACAGTAAGCTCCACAATGACCACCTGCCTGGTCGACTCCGATGTTATCACCACGTCTGGGCGGAGTGAAGTGGCCGTGATGTGTGATTCGGTAACTTAAACTGCCTTCCCAGCCCAACTTGAAGGTGCCAGTCTCTTGCATTAGCGAGTAGCCCACCTGGGGAGCGTGGCTGCTGATGTGCCTTCTCCCCAGCTCTGACAAAGGAGATGGTATGCTTGGAGGGATGCTGACTCTTACTGCTCTGGATCGCTGCGGTGATTGTATCTGCCAGAGTCCTGAGGACCTCGTCATGTCACCAGCAATACCGCCCATCCCCCAAAGCCTTTGGACAGCACCTGAGGATATGCTCCAGTGTGCCACTCCTTTGGCACAGTTGGCATGCTGGTGAATCTACCAATCCCCAGTGGTGTAGGTTAGATGGGCTGGGTAGAAGATCGTACACCGAACTGATGAGAAACTTGATGCACAGTGGTTCGGAGCTCCACAACTCTGCCCTGGTGATCTTGCGCTGCTCGGCATTCTCCCACCTAGTTCAGATGCCTTGCTGTTTCATACCGACCATCTTGATCAGGCGGTCGTCCTCCGCCTCTGCCCGCACCCTGTCCTGCACCAACTGACGCTTCTCCCTCCCTCGTACTTTGTCATAGCGTGGCTTAGGAAAACTGCCCAGGCCTGCACGCCACGCTGCCAACCAAGACACCATGCCTCAGCCCGCCTCCGCTCTGTCCACCGCTTCCTGTGCCTGCCACTTCCTTCCTGTCTTAATGCAGATTCCAGCTGAGGAGACATCGGAGGAATCTCTGTGCATACAGGAATACACTCACCTAAAGGATTATTAGGAACACCATACTAATACTGTGTTTGACCTCCTTTCGCCTTCAGAACTGCCTTAATTCTACGTGGCATTGATTCAACAAGGTGCTGAAAGCATTCTTTAGAAATGTTGGCCCATATTGATAGGACAGCATCTTGCAGTTGATGGAGATTTGTGGGATGAACATCCAGGGCACGAAGCTCCCGTTCCACCACATCCCAAAGATGCTCTATTGGGTTGAGATCTGGTGACTGTGGGGGCCATTTTAGTACAGTGAACTCATTGTCATGTTCAAGAAACCAATTTGAAATGATTCGAGCTTTGTGACATGGTGCATTATCCTGCTGGAAGTAGCCATCAGAGGATGTGTATATGGTGGCCATAAAGGGATGGACATGGTCAGAAACAATGCTCAGTTAGGCCGTGGCATTTAAACAATGCCCAATTGGCACTAAGGGGCCTAAAGTGTGCCAAGAAAACATCCCCCACACCATTACACCACCACCAGCTTGCACAGTGGTAACAAGGCATGATGAATCCATGTTCTCATTCTGTTTACGCCAAATTCTGACTCTACCATCTGAATGTCTCAACAGAAATCGAGACTCATCAGACCAGGCAACATTTTTCCAGTCTTCAACTGTCCAATTTTGGTAAACTCTTGCAAATTGTAGCCTCTTTTTCCTATTTATTGTGGTTATTGTGGGGATGAGTGTGACCCGGTGGGGTCTTCTGCTGTTGTAGCCCATCCGCCTCAAGGTTGTGCGTGGCTTCACAAATGCTTTGCTGCATACCTCGGTTGTAACGAGTGGTTATTTCAGTCAAAGTTGCTCTTCTATCAGCTTGAATCAGTCGACCCATTCTCCTCTGACCTCTAGCATCAACAAGGCATTTTCGCCCACAGGACTGATGCATACTGGATGTTTTCCCTTTTCACACCATTCTTTGAAAGCCCTAGAAGTGGTTGTTAGGTATTTCCCTGTAAATCCCAGTAACTGAGCAGATTGTGAAATACTCAGACCGGCCCGTCTGGCACCAACAACCATGCCACGCTCAAAATTGCTTAAATCACCTTTCTTTCCCATTCTGACATTCAGTTTGGAGTTCAGGAGATTGTATTGACCAGGATCACACCCCTAAATGCATTGAAGCAACTGCCATGTGATTGGTTGATTAGATAATTGCATTAATGAGAAATTGAACAGGTGTTCCTAATAATCCTTTAGGTGAGTGTACAAAAGTATTATTATTATTTTTATTTTAATCTTACTTACTCCAAATGTTTGATTAGATACCTTATAATTAGATAGTTTTAAGACCATAAATGTGTATATACGAAAGTAAATACGGTTGATTTGTTGTATCTCGCCTTGCAGTTTCTGTCTTTAAAGACCAAGGACCAGATTTACTAAACAGGGTAAATTAGCGTGAGAGCGCAATTCCAAAAAAGCGCCAATAGGAGTGGAAAGTTCTGCACATGATCTACTGATGACACGCAAACTAAAGAACACAGACGCAGCCGGATCATTTCCATAATGGCCAACGCAATCTACCAAGAGCTGTCCAAATTAGCATCTGCTTTTAAGACATGCTTTTTTTGGCCGGTAAATAATGGCTCAAATACTAGTAAATGGACTAGCACAAACCTTAGTAAATCACTGTGGCGAACAGGACGGCCGAGGGACGTGAGAGAACGGCGCGAGGCCGGTGGTGCGATTGCTAATGAGCAACACATGGGAGGCACACCGGTCTCGCATCTCTCACGGAGGAGCGGAAGCATAAAGGAGGAGCGACGACGTTGATGATCGAGAGAGGAACAGGCCTGTGTTTTAGTTGTGTTTTGTTTTTGTATTTTATTTTAGCCAGCAGTCGTCCGCGAGGGGCTGCTGGCAGTTCCTTATGTTTATTTTCGGTAGCCAGCAGTCGTCCGCGAGGGGCTGCTGGTGGTATTTCGTTTGTTTGTTTTATTTAAATAAATTATATTTTGCTTGTTCGCCGGTTCCCGCCTCCTTCTTCCCTGAACATTGCTACACTGGTGCCGAAACCCGGGAAGAGGGAGGAACGCGCTGTCAGAGAGTCCTCGCCGGTGTGGGGAATCCGCGGTGCCATCGAGCATGGTGCGCGAGTCGCCGCCGCTCGCCGTGGGCCGGAGCCTGCTGCCATCCGCCGAGCGAGGGGAGGAGCAGGGAGCGGGGGACTCGCGGCCACGGACGCTCGAGGCGGTGCGCTGGAGTGAGTTGCCGGTGGGACGGTCGAGCTCGCTGCCGGCCGCCTGGGTATTGGAGGGGCGGCTGCCATCCGGGAGGGAGAGGAGGAGTCGCCGCCGCTCGCCGTGGGCCGGAGCCTGCTGCCGTCCACCAGTGAAGGGGAGGAGCAGGGAGCGGGGGACTCCTACCGTCTGCCCAAGGCACCCGAGGAGCCGTCGCCGTCCACCGGGCGGCGGAGGAGCATCGAGCCGTCCACCGAGGGCTACCCAGCGTCACCGCCAGGCACCGCGGAGGAGATCGCCTAGCTGGTGGGCGACCAGATGGCAGCGCGTTGTGGGAACCGGACCAATTTTTTTTTTCCTCTCTCCCCTCTCTCGATCTGTCGCTCCTCATGCTTCTGTCTCCGTTTCCCTCGGTTTGTCTGTCCATACTCCCCAGGGATCGCCGCCGCCGGGGGGGGGAGTAGGCACAGGCTCGTGGGTACCCCCCGGCCTGTGAGGGGCGATGGGGGTATGTGGCGAACAGGACGGCCGAGGGACGTGAGAGAACGGCGCGAGGCCGGTGGTGCGATTGCTAATGAGCAACACATGGGAGGCACACCGGTCTCGCATCTCTCACGGAGGAGCGGAAGCATAAAGGAGGAGCGACGACGTTGATGATCGAGAGAGGAACAGGCCTGTGTTTTAGTTGTGTTTTGTTTTTGTATTTTATTTTAGCCAGCAGTCGTCCGCGAGGGGCTGCTGGCAGTTCCTTATGTTTATTTTCGGTAGCCAGCAGTCGTCCGCGAGGGGCTGCTGGTGGTATTTCGTTTGTTTGTTTTATTTAAATAAATTATATTTTGCTTGTTCGCCGGTTCCCGCCTCCTTCTTCCCTGAACATTGCTACAATCACCTTGCATAATTCATTTAAATACTTTACACCCATACATTTTGCTTCTGAAAGGAAAACTCCTACAAATGCATATTCAATAAGGTCAGCCGCAAGAATAACTGTCCATGCCTTTTCAGTGCAAATTTTTCGCTGCTTGTCTTTAGTCAAGCTGCTTGTAAATCTGTCCCTAAAACAGTTGTATGACGCAATATGCATTTCCGTTCAAGGTGGCATCAAAGTATAATTTTGCTAATTGATAGGTTTTGATGTAATTTATACAATATGGCAAGTCCTACAGGCAGAACCTATAAATAGTCCTTTCAGTTAAATTGCCATAAGTGAGAACATATGATCTCCCAATTAGTATTAGTAAATATCCCTGCACTCCTAATGAAATCATGCATCATGATGAGAGTGAATGGTCTGTTTTTCCTCCAGGGCAGTGAGTCGTTTTACTCATATCTGCCTGTCACTTTTTCCCCTGCATATCTTTCCCTTTAGCACAATTTACAGGCCTCCTAAATGGCAGCATTTTCCTCATTAAGAATGGTTTAACACCCACGCTGTTGTTAAAAAGACTTTTTATATATATTGTGGCTACATGTCCAATTACAATGACAGTGGCAAGGACACAAGGGTGTGCGAATGTGTGAATGTGTTATGACCAGTTTTCCAGAGGCACCTCTACCATGTCATCTTTATTATGGTATCAGACCAAGCAGAGAAGTGAAATTCCCTCTCTCTCCTTCCCAATCATCAGGGCAATCTGCTTGATCAGCAGGTCCAGGCCTGTAGCTGCAGGTATCTTTACCACCAGTTACACTCACTGATGGGTCACCAGCTTGATCAGACACAGATCCCTAGCCAACATTACCAAGGGTAGATGAAACTCATGTGCTTGGCTAGACAAGTTCCCACTCAATGTCCTACTCTTTTGCTACATTTTAAGCTTAAAATAGCTTCAGGTTTAAACATGTATTGTTAAACACTCACAGTCCAATTTCATGACTAAATGTGGTGTTGGGGTATCTACTTTGAAACTGTAGCTTTCCAAGCTACAACCTACTCCAAATTTTAAGTAGTTAAACTTCTCTCAAGCAACCTTTTGCAGAAAGTATTTAGTTGCACTGTAAACTACTAACAGAAAGTAGCTATCTGTTGTACACTGAAGCTACTTAAAGGGTAACATATTTCTCAATATATATAACTTCTGATTATATTATTTATTACATGAGAGACATATTTACAAAAACTAAAATATGGACTAATTTACAGTATATTGAATATTAAATTATAATGTATATTATATTATATCATATTTAGTTTCATATTTATATGACGTCTCATGCAGCAGCAGGGAGATATGTTTGTGTGTGCTTTATGGGGACAATTTTTTTTGGAAAAGAGCATATAAATCATACTAAGTAATGTTTTTGGAAAATGTTCAAATTCTTTTTTAATACTACGTGCATGTAGAAGGCCACAGTTGCCAATGTGCAGAGGGAATAATATTTAAAAGTATTCTGTTTCAGGTATGATAGTGTATGTTCATAGTTATACTGTTTAATGATGCTTCTTAGGCGATCACTGTGCCGCAAACCGGTCTGGTTTAAACTAACATGCTGGTCTCTCACATGCTGAGAGAGAAGCTGATGTATGTGTGTGAGGAATTGTGTGTTAAAATTAATAAATTACACGAGATGAGAGCCGAGATGCATGAGAGCCGTTCATATTCTCTGTTTTTATTTTAGCTCCCTCAATGAACATGTAGGAACATTTGGTTGCTTTTTACTGTTAAGGACTATTTTTTTCTAGCGGAAGGATGGCATTTGATGATTTTGACTTCGCTTCGCATCATGCCTGACAAGCCCTTCAGCCGTGACTCACAATACAGCACAGACCCTCATACCTTATTGCTTACATATTTTGCGGTTGGAAAGTCTTTTGTGCTCATCAAGGCTGCATGTGTTTGAGCTACAGGAATACAGGAATATTGTAAAACAAAATTATGTAGAATAATTGTTCAAAAAACTTATACATTTTACCATCACAGGTAATTTATTCCTGGCGGTGTCACATGATACTTCAGAAATCAATCTAATATGCTGATCTGGTGCTCAAGAAACTTTTCTTATTATATATTCAATGTTAAAAATGGTTGTGCTGCTTAATTTTTTTGTGGAAATATTTTTTTTATCTCAAGATTATTTGATGAATATCCAATATTAAGTTTAAAAGAAAAGCATTTAATTGAAATAGACATCTTTTGTAATAATATAAGTCTTTACTGTCATTTTTTATCAAATTTATGTGTCCTTGCTGAATAAAAATATTTTAAACAATATTACTGACTCCAAACATTTGATCAGGAATGTATGTATGCGGTTGTTCATCAATATAAATAATTAAAAAAAATTGTGGGTTTTCTAGTTCATTTCATGTGAATGCACAATACAAGCATGCTGTTGCAGTTGTGCGTGTGGCGTGAAAGCAGGCCTCACTCTCCAGTACTGGTAGAACTGATAGACACACAATTACCACTGCCAGTCAAGTAAGTGCTTAATGAATGCTTTATGCAATCAATGACACTAACTAATCTGGCTAGTTTTATTTCAATGACTTGAATACTGGTTTTCTGGTCTGATCCTTTGCTCAAGCGGAGCAGAAGTTCTAAACTTAGATGTTTTCCCTCATGGCTTTTAACTGGCTGTGGACCTAAATGGAGCAGCCAGAGAGTGATATACAATATGAAATATGAAATATGGAGCCTGGTGAGTCATCGGCCTGGAGGACACTGGGAGCTCTCTAAATCTGTAATGAAGGCTGATGTGCCACGGTTCGAACATAGTCAGCAAGAACAAGCGTATGTGTGTGTGCGCGTGTGTGTGTGACGTCAGGCTTGTATTAATTATTTCTCTTGTCCGCAGCTGTCCCACACCTGGGTGTGATGGTAGTGGACATGTCAGCGGCAAATACGCCAGACACAGGAGGTAAGAACTGACCTCTCATTCATATGAATGTGTGCCAATCCATCTGAAAGTCTCTTTACAGCTGCAAGAACGAAGGCTCTTGACCACTTACAGAAAAGCTCAAGACCAATTGCAAAATTATATCAATTGAATTTGAATTAGGCCTTTTTTCTTCCCTTTACATACATCCTTTACCAGCAAAAAGTTGTGAAAATGCAGTCAAAAGATTGACTGCAATGGAGAGACTACAATGGCTGGCATTAACTAAAGTGGAGCATTTTAACAAAGTATGATATGTTTTCTGGATTGTAGCGGTAAAGGATTGAATTATGTTGTAGTGGAATGGCTTACTTCAGAGTACTTAGGATTAGCATTAGCAGTTTTTGCTTTGCAGCCTAAACACTTATAACTGGACTGTTAGCTTGCAACACAACCTTACCTCTTTAAACATGTTGGGTTAGTTCACTCAAAAATGTATCCATATAATTCAAGCGGTTCATGTGTTACGAGACAAGATCGTTTTATATGATGAACAGATTTAATGTAGCCTTTTATTCAGTTAACAGTGATCAATGCACATATATAGAGCTCATCAAATATGGTAAACTGAAGCTCAAACATGGTTGCTTGGAGCACAAGAACCAATAAGGTTTGTTCTCACATGTCAAGCATGTACAGTATGTATTATATTTTGTTCATCATATAAAACAATTGTGTCTCTTCAGAAGACTTTTACAATCTCTTTATGAACTTGGTGGAACTTGGTTTTGGTGGAATAGATTTCCAATGGATGGACAGAAATCTATCAGGTTTTATTAAAAAAAAATCATTTGTGTTTTGAAGATGACCAAGAGAGACAATTTTTATTTTTGGGTGAAGTATCCCTTTAAAAATAAAAATTCTTCAAAAGCATATAGCTATAGCTAATAGCATCTGATTTGACAACTGTTGTCAAAGTCACTCTCAGACTGTTCCACTCTTCCACATGTTTAACAGTCTCAATCCTCTTGATGCTATTTACTGTACCTCAGAAGAAAGATACAAAACAAGAAAGGCAGAACAGAAAAGATTGATGGATATATCTACTGTGTTACCCTATCAGCCAAGCCCTGTGAACCACCAACCAGAATTGCATTTCTGCTACAGACAAATGGTACCTCCAGCAGACCTCACTGAAAAGGCAGAGAGAGGGCGAGAGAGTGATGAATTACCCCCAAATGAGAGGGTGGGGAGAGAAAAGGCGCTCCGACTGAGCTGTCAGAGCTCGCTAACATTTGGGGGGCATTTGTGGGAACATTGTGGGAATGGCAGGGTTGTAATGAGGACACTGTGTTACCTGTGCAGGCTATGCAGTGTCTGCCGCCCTTTATCACTCCATTAAAAAGTGATGATGACAAAACAACAACTGTGTTTGTCTCCTGCGGCATACATTGGGTTATATCACAGCAGAGGTTCGCACCCTAATGTATAGCTGCTCTGAAGGGGGTATGAACAGATCTAATGTTTATTGTAGGTTAATGTATTGTAATGGCCTCTCAGGGCAAAATATCATTATAAAACTGATGCGTACATCAGACTTTTCCAGTTCATAATGTACACACACATAGAATGTGGAAAAATTGTACCTTCGTAGGCACAACAGCTTGTCACTGGGGCAGTACCCTTAGAGGGACAACTTTGTACCTTATTTACCCTGAAAAGGTTCATGGTACGTACCTTAAGGGTGCATATTACTTCTATACTAAGGTACTAATATGCACCTTTTAGAAAGTTGCCCCTTTAAGTGTACTGTGGCAAGCTGCTGTACCATTAAAGTTACAATTTTTCAATTTTTCTTTTTTTTTCTTTTTTCTGGCAGTGTATGTAAGGGATTTATTTTGTCTATCTATCTATCTATCTATCTATCTATCTATCTATCTATCGGTTGTTGATTGGATGGAGGCAGATCAGAATGTGAGCTTGCAGTCGATTTTAAGAATATGGATATTAGGAACAATCTGACCGCTGAATGTCATGATTGATGTACACGAGAGGTCCACAATAATATTTGTAAACAGAGTGGACTGCTAATGGTGAACTGAAGTCACATCATCTAAATTTTGTCTGTAAAAAAATGCCTATTGTCTATAGTGTAGAGATGCATGAAGCACAGCTCACACAGAAGTCAGAAACCAAGCAGCTTTCTGTTGATCAATGCTGAAAATATGCAGAACGTTTTCATTCTCACGCGAAATTCACGTAAATGTGTCTGCACCTTACCTCGTTTATTGCAATTAATAAAGACATCATTATTTTATTGGAGCGATCAATAAAAATTAATTAGATGACATAACATTCACCCTATAGTCATACCTGATTTGAAAAAGTAGGCAAATTAAGTTTTGTATAATTATTGAGTCCAAAAAGTAGTGAGACAAATTTAGAAATGTCATGTCTAACTCTCCTAGTTATAATGGTTACTACGCCCCTGCAATGGACCAATGGTGTTGCATTCATGTTAAAATGTTAGAAATAACATGTGTGACGGACCCCTTAATGTGCCATTTACTCGTCATCTAAAAATACCCACCTTTACACCCTCCGTGATGCATACCCTTCCTGAAAACGCATTATCTGCACATTCTCCTTTTTAATATAGCCCTTTTAGCATATGCAGAGGCTTGTAATAAGAGGATGTGTCAGTACAGGTGTGACTGCTATGATTTTAACAGGGTTTAGTAATTGCTTTGTGCAAATCATGTTTAGTACCCCTTCTCTCTTTTTCTTTCTCTCTCTTTTTTTCTTTCTTTCTTTCTCTCCTCCTCTCCATCTGCGACTCTCTCTCGTTCCACTTTCCTATTTTCTATTTATTCCTATTTTCCTATTTTCTGTTCATCCTTTTTATCTTCACCACATCCTGGCTCTTTGTTCTTCTACCTTTCCCTCACTATTTCCGCGGCTCTTTTTCCATCCCTCTTTCCAGTCTTATTTCTCCTCCTCCCTCCTTCTCTCCCTTTCTGATGGATGACTCTCATAGGCTAAAGCCCAGGGCTGTATAATTCAGGGCTTGACAGGTAGCACTCACTAAAAGAATAGGAACTGAGCCAAGAGCTGGTGGCAGTGGCCAGAGAATGGTATAGCTGTATGCTTTCTCTTGCTCTCTCTCTCTCTCTCTCTCTCTCTCTCTCTCTCTCTCTCTCTCTCTCTCTCTCTCTCTCTCTCTCTCTCTCTCTCTCTCTCTGTCTCATTTTTTCCATCAATATAACACCTGGCTTGTTCTACACAAGTCTGGCCTCTCCTCCTTTGTGGTAGCCACAGTGCATAGATTTTAATGCCAGCCTCTTTTATCCATTGTATTTTCTCCCAACCAAAAAACAAAGAAATGTAGATGCAGTGTTTTGTAAGGGAATAAGTCAAGTGTGAAAGGCCAATACATGGCTAAAGAAAGAAAAAGCAAGTTGTACTAAAGCTTGTGGGAGAGACCATGAAAATCGAGCACAATTTAGACATTCAAAGGACGGTAATAATTTCTGATAATAAACACAGTTGAGTTTACAGACCTTGACTTGACAAGTCTGTTCATTCTTTGTTAGAAATTAGATGAAATGGAGAAAAATCAGCTCTTAAAATGTAAGGTTTGATTATTTTGGGACATTTTGGGATATTTTGTTTTCATTGAGAAATGATCTGAATGACTATTGAGAAAGTAACATTTATGAGCTACGCTCTCAAACAGCAGTTGGTTGCGTGACAAATTGCCATTCATAAAAATTCACATTGGTTAAAATAAAACAGATGTGTTTAAATGTCAAAATATGTTTGAATGGAAGAGACCACCTTAATAAAAATAATCGTAATACATCAAATGTCTGCATTTGTTTTACGCTTGCATCTCCGTTTTTAGTCTTCTTTTTAAGAATAGGGAATAATGCATTTTTTTTAATGCTGTTTTCTGAGGTATAAAAAAAATACGAGTCTGTGCATCGGTTACTTAGGAACCACTCATGTAATATGCTATTTGCACTAATGGAGTGTTTTATCAACATTAATGTATTTTGGGTTGAATGGAAGTCAATGGAACTATGACCACAGACGTTGAGATTGTTGAGCTGCTGATGAATCCCTTTGTCTTTTCCTTTCTCGAGAATTTACTGAGATTTTATATGATGGACGCTTACAGACGGCATTCATTTATAGCCTTAGAATGAAGGTGTAAATTATGGCCTATGTAGCAGGGAGAAATCATATTTGTGTGCCGGTAACTCACCAGCAGCATGCAAACAGATGGGCTCTGGACTGTGTGGGCGGCACATGCAGTTTTGTCCTCTGTCTTCTCTTCTCACTCACTCGCTTTTTTTGATGGGTCTTCGGAATGCAGTCTATGCGGTCTGTTGGCTTCATGCTCGTCAAGTCATTCTAAATGATCTGTTCTATACATGCCGGGGGCTTGTTTGTTATCTGTGAGGGATTTGTAATTCGCCCAAACTGTTAATTCAACTGTGAGGCTGAGCCAGATGTCTTTTTCATGTACTGTAGTCAGACAGCGTAAACATTATACAATAGAACATTTCAAACTTTTTTGAACCAAGGACCCATTTCATGACCCCAAAGTGTTCACTTGCAAGCATTACAAATGGTATAATTGAATCTCTTGTGTGCAGTCTCTTTGTGATATACAATGTGTCTCTAGATTTTCGATCAACTTTGCAATATTGTATTCTTAAATACAGATTTTTGGAATATTTTGTAATCTTTGATCAAATTCATTTTATAAAATAGTCAGTTCTTGTTCTCAAAATTTGATTGGCTGAGCTTTAAACTTTGATACCATAGTCCACTCTGGGACTTTTCATTGTTTTTTTTGTTTTTCAATCAGCTTGCTTATTTTTGCACGTTTCAGACAGACTGTCAGTCTGTGCATTTGTTTTTTCAGCAGCTGTGTCCGAAATCGCCTCCCTATACCCTTAAATAGGGCATTATTTGAGAGGACAGCTATTTGTAGTGGTGTCCGAAACCATAATGGATGTTATCGAGTGCACTCATTCAATCCCATAATGCACCACAAAAACAAGTGTACAACTAATGTACACCCAACGGCTAGAGAATACCCATAATGCACTGTGAGTGTTGTGCTGAATGAATTCCTGTATCTCACCAGAAGATGGCGCCCGCAGCTGAATCATCCATCCATTAATTTTCCAAACATCTGGTCCAATGTGGGTACAGTGTAATGTAATACAGGTATTAATGTATTATTAAATTGTTTTATTAAGGTTTATACATGCTAGTTTCCATGACAGAGTTCAAGATAAATCTTTTCATTACTACTGGAGCTGCCAGTTTGCTATGTTTCAAATTATTATTAAACGGCAAGCACAAACTATGCAAAAGCGGCAGCCCTTCCGGCACACTTAGTGTCCGAATTCGCTCACTCGTTTTCATTCACTCCATAATAATAGTGGACTATATTATTAAAGTAAAGTAGGGAATAGTGAATGAGGGTATAGGGGCAATTTTGAACACAGCTAGTGACTCTTTCTGCAGATTACATCGATAGACCAGTAGATGGCACCAAGTAACTGTCTTTGTGTGTGAGTAATTTAATCATTCATTCAAATGATTCGATCAATAACACTAATTCGTTCAGGAACAAAACAAGTGGCTTGCTGTATGCGGAACCATGTACTAGCATGCTGCTCACTCTGCCATAGAAAGATATGATAAAAATAGTAATGGAAGTCCTAGAATGCAGTTCTGAATTCAGCGGCTGTCTTTATGAGTGAGTCATTGAATCATTCATTTATTCATTGATTCAAATGATTTGTTCATCAACAATGTTAAAAAAATAGTAAAATTAGTACACTTGAATGCTGTTCCAAATTCAGCACCTTTCTGTCATTATCACTCATTGAGTCTGTCATTGAATTATTCTTTCAAACGATTTGTTCGTTAACACTGATTCATTCAGGAACAAAACAAGTGTTTGACTGAATTCGGATTAGCATACTAGCATACTATAAGATTTTTGCGTTTAAATGGTAGAAAAGGTAAGAATAATATGTTTCTATTCTAAAGTAAATTCACTAATTTGATTCATTAAAAACACTGATTCATTCAGGAAATAAATGGACCTTTATGAGTGATTCATAGTAAATAGGTGTTTACATGCTGTGTACTTCTGTTATACATATATGTGTTGTGCCTTTTCTTTTTTGTCAGATTTATAAATATTTTGTTTTGAATATAAAATTATACTTTGAAGATTTTCTTTATGTTAATGTAAGATATTCATTAGAAATATTCTTCCGAAATACAGTTTCACTCTCTCATATTGCTTGCGGTGCAATTTTTGCTCACATATTCAGACATTTTCCTCCGCAGACCCCTTGGTTATTTGTGACAGACCTCGTTGCTATACAAGTTTCGAATGTGCATCTATGCGATCTTAACCCATGTAACACGCCTTATGACAAAAAGAAGCAGTCAACACCCAGTAAATGTCCAATCTCGTCTTACTGTATCTCTTTATCATCCATATGATATCTCATGTAGATCTGAACCTGTGTGAATGGCAGTATTATGCCTCCGAACAACATGGCGAGATGTAAAGCCTCACTCCAGGGTCAGACTTCACGAGTCTCTCCGGTAAATTGAACCACCAAGGACATAATCACCGCAAACAGCCTCTCAGCATGTGTGGTAGTGTGATTGTACGCTGTGTTTTTAGGCAGAGGGGGAACCGGGCTCCGCAGTGACAGAGAAGGCAACTGAGCTGCAGAGACAGAAAGAGCCCTGCAGAATGCATAACACCAGTACCTCCTTTGTTCTGCTTTTTGGGAGGGCGCAGAATGAAGGGAGGTTAGCTGGGAGATGTCTGTCAGGCACAGAATCACTGATCTCTCCCTCACTCTGTCTGTCTGCTCAAATGGCAAATCCCACTCCTGAGGGGGAGATCACCATGGTGACAGTGCCTTGCCACGCATGCCTGTGGATGCTGCAGTGTAGGAGCGCAGAGCAGCCGCATGCTCCTATGGCAACTCCAACATGAACAGCCAGCTGTAGCTGCTGTATTCGCCTCCACGGCCCAAAAGTTTCTACTCCGCAAGAACATACCTGCTGCCAAGGCGGCTAGAATCGACAATAGACCACAGCCTGAACGGCACGCGTGTATTCTTGGTATTCAGGCCAATTTAAATCAAAGAGCATTTCTATTGGCTAATCTGCGGTCGCTAATTGTAACAGAACGACTATTTGAAGTCTTTTAATTAAAAAATAATCTCTTGTTTTTAGAAACAGACAGAGAAATTATTTTCGTTCATCTTTCCGCCACTTTGAGACTAATATTTGCTCCATTATTATGACGGTTGCTGTGGAAATGATCAAACGGTGGTCCGGGCTAATATTCTGGACATTGCTGGTATTAGTCAAGTTCATCAGAGGATTTGTCCACCAGGAGCTGTCTGACTGAAGTCATTATTTCTCCCGGCAGTTCTGGAAGGCTCACAGATTCTCTCTCTCTCTCTCTCTCTCTCTCTCTCTCTCTCTCTCTCTCTCTCTCTCTCTCTCTCTCTCTCTCTCTCTCGGCCGTAATTACCTTAGTCCCACTCAAAGCCTGCCTCCACCGCTCCCGTATTCAAATATGGTTTAATTACCTGTGGAATTTTAATTGGCGTGGCCTGCCAGTGGGAAACGCGAAGGTGTCCAAGGTCATTCCAAGTCGTTCGCGAAACGCTCTCACCCACACAGACGCCACTGGCTGCCTGCCCGCACAACACACATCACATAGAAGTGCAGGCTCTATAACCAGCACCTGCTTTCACAATAAAAAAATAAAGAGAAAATGGGCACCTCACACCAACAGGCCGACTGATGCATTGTAGAGTTATGAGGTTAAAAAAATCTGATTTTATGGTGCACATATTTTTAGGACACAATATGCCTACCATAGTTCTTGTTAGTACTGTGAAATCATAATGAATGATTATGACTTTAAAAGAATAGATTTTAAGGACTTAAGAAAATATTTCTGTCATTTTGTTTGGTTATTTTGTTTTGTTGTGCTTTACAATATTTACATTAATTTCCTATTATCACTGTAAAGCTGCTTTGAAACAATCTGTATTGTAAAAAAACACATTAATGGTTACTGAACCAACCACATGTTTTGTTATAAGTGTGAATAAGCGTAAAAAATATGGTATATTATTGTTTTAAACATTGGTTGGTTTCCATGTCATCTTTTAAGGCACAGCCCTTATTATATAATATTATATTATAAGTCACGCACAGATCCATATTGCTAGAAGTCCTTGGTCTGCTGGTGCTGATTTGTGCACGTTAAGGCAGTATCTGAGGATGAGAAAGATAACTGCCTGCAAAAGGGATTTAAATCTAGAACGTTTCACAGTCCGTTGAGCCCTGACCAAGCGCAAGAGCCACAAAAACTGGTAATAAAAACACAGCGCACGTTTTTTATTGTCCTCTCCTCATTCAGAGGAGTTGTGTGTGTGATGACGTGCTTTTCTGATTCTAGGCAACCCAGTTTATATCTACAAAGCCTCACTCTGATGTGAATCTCAACTCCCAGTTGTTAACTGAGCTGAAGGTTTGAGGTTATGACTTAAAGGAAGCTCGAGGATAAGGTTAAATGAATAAAAGTATTAGCAAGAAATATTCTTTGAAAATAGACTCTTTATGGTCTGTTCAAAAAATCCCATAAATGTTTTTTTTTTTTTTTGCTTTAGTAGAGGCCAGAAGCCAGATTATCTTTAAGCAACACAGTGTTTACAACACTTACATATTATCAGAGATAATTATCATCACATCATTGAATAAGTCAAAAGCTCACAATATTGGTAAAAATAAAAATAAAACCACATATAAACCATTTTTGTATGAAGACTAAATAATTGATTCATTGGATGCCACATTCAAACCACATATGGTTGCACATGCTGTTTTAGTCCAATTAAAATGGAAAGTCTCAAAAACCTAATTATTATTATTGGATTTGTATAATTGAGGGCTAAGGCTAGAATGAGCTTTGCCTTGTTTATATTTTGGAGGATGAGTCTCATAAACGAGTCTTGGCGGTTTAGGAATAGCACTGTCTTGTGTGACCAGAGTTCAAGCAGCACACGCATTTACATGAATAAATGTGCCAGTGGTTATTAATGCTTTGTTATGTCTTAAACAATTCTAATACTTCTTATCTCTGAGGGCTGAGCTTTGGCACAGACACTCTTCACACATTCAAGGTAATTTTTCAGAACTGTTGCGCATAATTCTCTGGGTTTTTGTTTTCTTTTTGTTGTGCAGTGTGTATGGATGCCCCTTGGCTAAGAAAAGGAAAACCCAAGAGAAACCTCTGCAGGAGCCAGCTTCCAAACGCCGTCCGTTTCTAACGATGGCTGATGGAGAGCCCGCCATGTATGAAAGCTATGAGCCAGAGGCCATGGAGGAGGGAGAAGAGAGGGAACAGGAAGTAGAGGAAGTGGAAGAAGAGGAGGAGGAAGGGGATGAGGACGGGGATGATGAAGAAGAAGAGTGCTCGGATGATAATGACGAACCAGGAGAGGAAGAAGAGGATGAGGAAGATGGAGAGGTGGAGAGAGGGGAGGCAGAGGAGATAGAGCAAATGGAGGAAGAGGTAGAAGAGGATGAGGAAGTGGTGGAGGAGGATGGGGATGATGAAGAGCAGGAAGACGACGAAGATGAGGAGGATGAAGATGAGCAAGAGGAAGAGGAATACTATGAAAATCAGAGTCATCAGCAAGGTAAGCAATGTTGTCTGATTTATTGCACATTCTGAATGTTCGTATATCCATGGATACACTTTCTTAAAACATGAATTGAACATTCACAGAACTTTAATAAATAACATAATGAGAACTGTTCTTAGAACACAAAAGCGTGTGTGTGTGTGTGTGTGTAAAAAATATTTTTTGATTTCTTTTAAGAACTAAAAAAACAAATTATATTCATGTTATTGAAGACCTTAAAGATAATAAAAAGAGAATCTTTACACAATGTTAGCCAAAGTTCTGAGAATGTTCCCTGCCAGCTAGGACCAGGGAACAGATTTATGTTCTAAGAATGTTTGCTAGTGTTCCCATTATGTTGTGAAAATGTGTTGAAAATTCCATTAATTTTCAAAATGTCCAGGTTTTTTGTTTTCTTGGTTATATGAACATTCTGGAAACCGTTGTAATGTTTAGAATGTTTAACCGTAAATGTTTAAACCGTAATGTTTAACCGTAAATGTTTAGAATCTACAGAAAAACATGTAGTTGCTCTGACACACAGAATGCTGCATGAAATATGAATCAAGGGCAGCTTATTGTAGGTCAACCAACATTTCAAAGTATAATTGACAGAGTATGCAGTCATTAAAGTCAATGTTTTATTTCCTAAATTGCCTGTTTTTGTTTCAAGTCATACAGTATAAGTAATTTGCGGAATCACAATGAAATCTACATACACCCTGCAGAGAATGGCTGGCCCTCGCCATCCTAATTAATGTGGATTTACAGCAAGGAACAATCCAACTCCCCTTACGAAATTGAGGGAAAGCAGATGTGACTGCTTCCTTAGTATGCGTCTCACCCTCATTCTCTGGTGTCCTCAATCGCTTGTGACAGTGCTTCCAGAGTAATAGAGAGAAGAGGCTCTCTGAGTTATTAACTTTGGCCCCCCTCCACACATGCACGCTGCCGTCCCGGAGGTGTCAAACACACTCAACCCCGCCACCCCTCCCCGGTAAAAATGGGCTCCTCCTGAGGATATTTCTGGCTCTAGAAACAGAGCACCTCATCCTCTGCTTATCCCTGCAGTCTCATCCGCCTCTGTCCCAAATACTAGCAACACTAAAATCTTTTCAGAACAATTGAGAGGCTTTCAGAGCAGCCTGTGCTGCTTACATGTTATGAAACATACATATGTCTTCTTGTGAAGCATTTAAAAGGCTGCCTGATGATTCATGTACAGTGCAGCTTACCATATTGCAGTTTCTCTAAAATTCATCCTTTTCTTTTCCGGAATAATCAAATATATTGCGGCATAGTGGCAGTTACCATCTTACTAAACTGCATTTGATTATTTAAATCAATTTGCACCTGTGTCATCGAGCTGTACGTGAAACCCTGGCATGACATTTGTCTTAGATTTGCTGCATCAATCGCTCATGAGACGTTACATTTTCATAATGATAGTGTTCAGGAGGCTTCAGATTATAGAGAGGACTGACATTTCGTTTGTGAATTTATCTTGCTGCGCAAGGCGCTTGCTTCTAAAATAAATCGAAAGGCCCTAGTGCGCAACGTATTCGAGGGTGTATTTTTGGAGCGGTTTAGAAAATGTCTACAAATCTTCAAGCGAATTCCATGTATTGTTCTCCTTTCTCTACAGACGACAATTATTCCTTTGGTGGACAATCAAAATCCAATCAAATAGTTGAGAAGGACAATAACAATAACAACAACATGAATAATGAGGAGTATGAGAATTATGACGAGCTAGTGGCCAAGTCCCTCCTCAACCTGGGTAAAATTGCAGAGGATGCCGCCTACCAGGCCATGACTGAGTCAGAGATGAACAGCAATTCCTCTAACAGTGCAGGCGAGGATGACGACGAGGACGAGGATGATGGGAGCGAACAAGGAGGCCATAAGGGAGAGTTGAGTGTCGACTTGGATAGCGATGTGGTACGTGAGACTGTGGACTCCCTGAAGCTTCTGGCCCAGGGACATGGGGCCGTGCTTCCCGACGAGGGATACGCGGACGGCGGGTCTGGGGATACTTGCCCAGCTGGCCATGCTAACGGACGGGGCCACCCGGAAGAGAGCGAGGAGGAAGTGTGTCTCAGTAGCCTGGAGTGTCTACGAAACCAGTGCTTCGACTTGGCTCGTAAACTTAGCGAGACTCAAACGTCCGAGCGGCCCATGATGGAGCACCAAGGTCACCAGGCCATGCTGCACCATGTTGAGCAGCAGCATCTGCATCCACATCAGCCTCCAATGCATCACATGCCCAGGTATGACAGTTGCCAGATGGACCAGCATAGACCCCTTGAGAAGAACTACTCAGACATGGTCAATCTGATGAAACTGGAGGAGCAGCTCAGCCCCGCTTCAAGAGGCTACCCATCTAGCTGCGCTCAGGAAGGGGATGAGGACACTACATCAGTGGCTTCCGAGCGCTCAGATGAAGCTTTCGACATGACTAAAGGCAACCTGTCCCTGCTGGAAAAGGCCATTGCTCTGGAATCCGAGCGTGCCAAGGTTATGCGAGACAGAATGGCATCAGAACAGATGGTGGCTCGGAGGGACAATCAGCGCCTTCATGGAGAGCACAGCCCAAGGCAGAGCAGCAGTGCAGAAGAACGCAAGGCCCGACTCCATCACGATGGCGCAAAAAGAGCATATTACCCTAAAGGTAAAAATAAAACTTCTAATGAGATTTTGCATTTCAGCAGAGATTTCAGTAGCTAGTTTCCTGTTTAAAGAATATGGAAGCCATATTCTGCTTCTGAGGAAACAAATAAAAATGATTATTCTGGTAATTTCTCACAACTGTGAGAAATAGTCAACTGTGAGATAAAGACATTTTTTCTGGTAATTGTATCTTTAAATCTCACAATATGACATTTATATCTCACAATTGCAACTATATATCTCACAATGTTGCTTCATATCTCACGAATGCGCCTTTATTTCTCCTAATTGTGGCTTTATTTTTTCTAATTATGATTTTATACTTCTTATGTGACTTTTATATATTCCAGTGTGACATTGTATTTCTTATTTTTAAAAGATTCTCACAATTAACAGTTTTTATCTCACAATTGTTAGATATAAGGTCAGTATTTCCTTTTTTATTTCTTTATTCCTGGTAATTGTGACTTTAAATCTCACAATGTGACCTTATATCTCATATTTGCAACTATATCTCCTAATTGTGAAATATCTCACAATGCAACTTCATCCCCCATTTTCACAGACAAGGCTTAAACCTAGTCTCTGACTAAAATGCATATTTTACCTGTATAAACTGAAGACAACTTACACTGACTTGTATATGTCTGTACCATTGTTTTGTCTCAAGATACACACCAGTAATGTTTTTTTCTAAGGCTACTTAAATGTCCTAATTGAACTAAAGCCTAATCCTGGCTTAATCTAAGACCAGGTTCATATCTCACAATTGCGGATTTATTTTTTCTTATTTATGATATTATGTGATATTTTTTTTATTTATAAGTTTATTTCTCATAAATGTGAGATATATTCCATTGTGAATTTTTATTTATTTAAAAAGAAATTGCACACTTTACAGATTTATTTTATATTCTGATTGAAATCAAACAAGTGTATTTGTTTCCATAAATGAGCGCATTTGCACAAACAGTGATCTTTTGAATATGAAAATAATTTTCTCATCCTGAAAGCTGTTGCAGCATTTGTTCTCCAGTGTCTTGGGTCACTTAACATTCCATCACACACTGCGCCAATGACATTGATGACTATGGGGTCACTTTGGTGAGACAGAAACATTTTTGGGGCTTGTTTTAAACATCCAGGTCTCCCTGGTAGCAACTTCCATAATGACAACAGCTTATATTGCTAAAATAGGTTGACATGGTAACATCAGAGACTTACCTTGTCAGGCATGAGTAATGGCAATCTGCATGGTCTGTTAGGAAAGCAAATCTCATCCCTTGGATTCCTTACATGGTTTATTAACTCAAATCCTTCCCAATCCACACCCACTACTTTGGGAGTGAGCCATCTTCTCTGATATATGCAATATTATATATTAGCAATCAGAAACTACAGGAGCATATAACAAACAGTGGTTATGTTATTGAGGATCCTCAGACAGATTACCCGTGGTTACCCAACCTAACTGCTCTTCCTATCTAGTATTTCAAAAGGTTCATCATTTGTCTCTGCTCCAAAGGCGCTGCTTCATATGTTTCATTACCTTCCATTTTCTCATTTGCACTGTGTTTTCCATTAAAGATAGTGTCTCTGCTTCCTATCGCAGTTTGCTGTTGTTTTCAGTGCTAGACCACAGCAAGTCAGAGGGTCGTGTAATTATAGAATTACACCACGATTTCACACCTCGTCTCCAGAAACTATTCTTGGCTCTAATTATTGGAGCGTCGTTATTAAACATGTCGAGTGATCTCACTGTTCTGACTGACAGGGTGCATTATTATTGCATGCTTGGATTTTTACAGCAGCTATTTTTGGCTAATAAAAGAGGGAAGTATATTACAAATGTGTTCTCTTAGCTAAACCGATTTATATAAAAGAGAATGCATGTTTTGAATTCACAACTGTATTGATCAGCCAGTGGGTGCTATGATGGTTCTCTGCTATCATTTGCTGGTTTTCTCTTTTTGGTCTCAGGGTAGAGACTACGCACACCGCGAACCAGAACCAGTGAAAGATGAACATATTATCTTGCCGGTTTTCACTTGAAACTTGCAAGCTAATGGGGAACTGTTAGAGTGGAAATGTTAACTTATTTAACGTTATGATTGTGAATTGGTCTCTCAGTTGGTCAGTAATATCGATAGCACACATTAACATCTTGGATGAAGTTAAAATGCTGTGAGATGAAACATTGATACATTTATGCGTATAATGTATATTTCCTTATATTATGATACATAGTACCTAGTTTATGTTTTCCTACACACTGTAAGGTGTGTGTAAAATCAGCTCTTTTTTCTCAGTGTGCACAATTGTATATTCCATCTTTATATAACCGTTTAGGAAGGTAGAGATTGTTATGATAATCACCCACACATACTGTATGTATGCATGTTGTAAGGGCTGATATTATATTATTATTATATTATATTTATTATATTACATATAATTAGTTGTAAATATATCTAGAATTGTTAATACATTCAAATTTTAAAGATATATATATATATATATATATATATATATATATATATATATATATATTTAGTTATGTGTAATAATGTGGATATTTTGTCAGTTAAATTAAAATGTTAAATGTTAATTATTTTGACAGTATTGCACTTAGTTTAGCGAAGTATTGCTTCAGTTAAAAAAACATTCTACAAATTCTAAATTCTACTGGGAATAAATAGACAAAATTCATTGAAATGAATGATGTAACTTTTTGTCTGACTAAAGAAATCCCTCTGTGCTGTGACAGGTTGATTTCTTTGAATTACAATCCTGTAAATTATGTAATTCTGATTCAAATCAGGGCAGTCAATTCATAAATTTAGATTTTTTTTTTCCGAGAACACTTGTCTCGTGCATCACTGTCCCTCCTCTCAGCCACAAGTCTCATTCAGGCTATATCCTTCCAGTGTCCAATTCCAAAGCAAACAGCAAACAGACAGTGATGTTTGAACATAGCTGTAACAGGAGCATAACTGTTATCACAAGGAATCCACCAGGTTAATGGGATTTGCTTACTATTCCTGTAACAGGATATGCCAATAACTGTCTTTGCTTGCAGACTCAAGGGGAGAGAAAAAAGAAAGCAAGTGTCCGACCCCGGGTTGTGATGGCACGGGCCATGTCACGGGGCTGTATCCACACCATCGAAGCTTGTCCGGCTGCCCCCACAAAGACCGCGTGCCACCAGAAAGTAAGCCGAATTTAGATGGCCGTTTGCACTTGATAAATGTTCCCATGCGTGTTTGCTACGTGCTGTCTGTGCTGTGGGCATGTTTTACCTCTATTTTCTAGCATTTCTGTAATGCATATGAGTGCATTTCCTCCTCCACCCAAAGTGGTGGCGCTCTTTCTTATACAAACAACCTTTGCTTTTCTGGATGTGCTGATTGGTGATTTTGTAATTTTAGCCTGTTTTCTCAATATGGCTGCACTGATCTCATGGACACAAAGCTTTCATCCCTACTTTTAGTCACACCTTTAATTGAGGATGAGGATCATGTCACAGGCGGGTTCTGATGAGTCAGTTTACTGCAGGCCCAGAGACGTAGTGCTGCAGGATGTGTCATAGACAACCTAAAGGCTAGACTCATTCAGTTCACCAAAAATAAATCCGTTATTATTGAAGAGAGATTTATTTTCCTCTAATGCCAATGCTTTCACACAACGTGCATGTCATTAACACATTGCATGCCTAGAATCTTCTTTCACCTTATGGTGATTAACTTTATGATTAACTGATTTCAGCTGGAACGTTTCTTAGGAGCATGTGCATGCTGTTGTCACTGAGCCCGTTCAGCTTAATGGAACACAACGCTTTCATACTCACTCTGGATCCTCCTAACCTTCTCTCGCCCTCTCCTCTCTGTTTGTCCAAGTTCTTGCTATGTATGAGAATGTTCTAAAGTGCCCCACGCCTGGCTGCTCGGGACGCGGTCATGTAAATAGCAACAGGAACTCCCACCGCAGGTGAGTGGCTGGAAGGGACGTGGAGAGAAACTGGCGGCACTGTGGGGACTGATGTTCCAGTCTTTTTACACATTTTGTATAGGGAATTTGAAGAATCCATGGATTTAGATGGAGCCTTGCTTTCAGAAAGGAGAAGAGGGACTGACTTGTTTGTGTTGTGCTGAGCTTGACTGGATGATAGAAACACATAGCTCCAGGCTCAAATATTTTATTTGCACATTGGCAATTTTGACATGCAGACTGGAGATTCAGGATTAAATTCCCACTTGGAAGGAGGGGCATGGGGAACTTTTGAAACCTACAAAAAAGCCTCTACAATTAATAAAATAAGCTAATATATAATTCTAATAAAAAATATATTTAATATTTATTTAATTATATTTAACTGATACTGTACATAATTATAATATACTATATATACATATATATATATATATATATA